>JARQAC010000039.1:1459473-2189210 GCA_036172945.1 Meloidogyne incognita | reverse complement strand
ATAAGGGGGAAGAGGAAGAAAATGAGATTTTAAGATTTCAATTTTATTTTCTGTCCATTTACTTCAATTTTTTATTTGCTCATTTTCTACAGTAAACCGATTTTGACAAAAAAAATTTTACAAGTTTTGGAAGTTAACAAAAAAATTTTTTTTCCTATTTCTGCCTACCTCCACCTACAGTTCTTTAAATTAACTTTTTATTTAGTAAAAAAAAATTATTAAAATCCTTAGCTTAAAAATTTATTTCTAAAAAATGTTAATGCCAGCAACAACTTCATATCCTTCCCAATTAACACTTTTGAATCCCCCGCCTTTTTATTCTCAAGGTATTTTAATTAATTTTAATATTATTACTAAAATATGCTTTGGAAATTATTAATGAAGGTTATCGGTTCCAAAAAAATTTTTTTGAGTATTCAAAAATAAATTCTGAAAATTTTAGGTTGGGGAAGGAATTCGTTATCTCGCTGTAGCATGAAAATTTAATTACTGATCCTCGAGTGCAAATCTCCGTCCTCGCCCAACAAGGATTTTTGGGGCATTTCCCGTCCCGATCACCGATCCACGGGAACGGGAAAAACGGGGAACAGGGGGTCTCTCGTCCCGATCTCGACAGTTCCCCTACATACCCTCTCCCTGTCAAAACTTCTCCCTACGGTCGGGGCCACCCCTAATTTTCAAGTGACGAGGGGAACCAAAGAAAAATCCTCCTCGATTCCCCTTTTAAGTAACCGAACTGCCAATTATATTAAATTTATTTAAGAAATAAATAATTCATCAATTCAACAACTAGTGCCAAAACAACAACCATCTTCTCCCTCTCCTCAATTCCCTAGTAATAATAAATTAATAATGCCCCAATTTATTAATTCTTTTAATGAAAAACCGCCACTGACACCTTCAATGTATTTTTGGCCGCAGGAATTAAATTATGATTGCGGGAAAACAGACTTGGCACAGATTTTTGGGTTTTTTGAAAATAATGAAATTAAATATAATCAACAACAACAAAATTTACAAAATATTCAAAAAATGAAGCAGAGGTGAAAAATAAAATAAATTTATCCTGAAGGAAGGGACACTCCACGGGATTTGATTAAATAATATAGAACTCTAATCCCACCATTACATGTGTTTTCTCGAGATTTTGATGTCGTTTTTTATTAAATTAAAAAAAACAATATGGTAGATATCGGAAATTGTGCCGTCCCATTAACAGTAAATCGAGAATTTCTGCCATTTTTTTTTGGGTTGGGAATTCCAGGGATGAAAGGGGGGGGAGTCAAATCCCGTCGATTTCCAACAAAGCTCGACTAGCTACGACGTGATACACCCACAAAACTTAGTAGTTGAAGTATAGAGGCTAGAGCTAGGAATTTCTGAAAAGCCTGGGTCTGTTCGTGTGTTTGGGTTTGACTTATTGACCTGGGCCGGATCCTGGGCCTGTAGTACAGGAAAAACTCAAGCCCAGGAAAAATCTAGGGAGGTCAAGAAATAAATGGGCCTGTACTCTGGGTACAGGAAAACCCCTAGGCTTTTGTCCAGACCCAGGCCGATCTTTAATAGAGGCTATCCACAAATGTTCCCTTCCATTAATTTCATAATTATTTAATTTTAATTTTAAAGCTCACTAAATGGAAAATTTTCCCTAAGAAGTACAGAAAATAATTTAATTAATTTAACTAAACAACAAAAAAACAACCAATCCCCCAATACAAATTACAATAAACAATTAAAAAGAATAGTAGCAGTAGATGAAAGAGCAGGAGGAGGTGGAGGAGGGGGTGGGGGTGGCAGTAGAAGATATAAAACACCCAGTCCTCAATTATTACGATTAAGAAGGGAAGTAAGTTGGAAAGAAATTTAATTTTGGATATTCATAAATTATCATTTGGTGCCGTTATATAAAGAAGGAATTAAGTTTGGATAAAGAGGGTATATAGTAGTAGTAAATTTAATTGGGATTTTTAGGATATTCCCCTATCCAGATATTCCCGTTCCTCGAAAAAGTTTCCCCAATGGGTCATGATCAGTTCTATTTTTGATAGAAGAAGAACCAGAGGAAATCCTCCTCAATTCTTATTTTAATCAGGTAAAAGTGAATTATTGTGAATTATGCTTTTAATTCGTTTCTAGAATGGAGGGGGTGTTAAATAATATTTCTTGGTTTAAGAATCGAAAGGTTAAATGCCGTTTCGGTCCGGAAACTGAGAAAGTCGAATAAAATTTTATTTATTAAAATTCGACATTACCTTAATTTTAATACTCATTGACAATTTTTAATTGAAAATTTTAATTTTAAAGGCAGCCAATGCCCGTGAGAGAAGACGAATGAATCATTTAAACTTAGCTTTTGATAGAGTAATATATTTTACTTAAATTAATTAATTTAAACAGTTGAATCCTATTTTTAGATACTTTTTGGGTTCTGTAATTCCTACCTTATAATGAGGGATACATTAAATTGGGGGTAAGATATTTCCTCTCACTCGATGGCCAACCATAGTCGAATCCCGCTAATACGTCCCACCGATAACACGATACTTTCATCCATACGTAGGCTCAATTCGGCCCCGAGGGTGACATCATTATTAACGGGATCCCACAGTACCTGAGGGTGTCTGAAAATGTGTTTCGACTGTATCTCCTTAAATAAATTTTAACTAGCTTCGCAATGTTCTCCCCCCAAATTTTGAAGAAGGAAGGCGTTTAAGCAAATTTGAAACTTTATTGGGTGCACAAGAATATATAATTAAATTGGGTGAATATTTAGAAGAATTAAAAAAAGGCAAAAGAATTGATAAATCTTTTTTAAAAGAATTAAAATAAAATAATTTTTAAATTTAATTTCCAGATAAATTTTATTTTTCCCTCACTAATGCTCTATACTTACATAAAAGTCCCTTTGCGTTTTTCGACAGAAAATGAGCCCAAAAATTTATCAGTCATTAATTTAAGTAATCTTTCCCTACTGGCCAAAGGGAACCTTCAATTAATTCTATCGCCAACATACTTAGAAGTTTGGCATTAATTCAGGGAATACATTTTCCAGCTCAACATGCGTCTTTAGCTTATTATTATATTTTAAAATTAATAACAACATCCCTCACTTATTCTGTTAAATTTCGTCTCAAAGAGTGGAAGAGTTAGACATTTCCACACATAACATGGCTCTTGTTATTAGTGTCTGGGTGGTATATTCCTTAGAAGGGATGGCAGATCCGGAATAATTTCCTATGGATTTGGAAGGATATTGTCGGATATGATCGGAAGGATATAGAAATACCAAAAGATTAAAAGAAGGGTTCGAAGCTCCACAGGATCTACTGACGATATCCGTAGCATATCCGTAGCGGGCCTGGGTTTGAAACTACAATAAAAATATTATTTTTCTCAGTAATATCAAAAAATAATTTTTGATTTCACACTTGACCAAACCCAAATAGGTAGCATAACCGAATATTTTAAAATAAAGACATCTAATTTGTGGGTAGCCATCAAAAAAAAATAATTAAAAATGCCAATATTTTTTATTTTCTCCCAAATAGCTCATTAGAAAGATGCCGGCAAATTACTAAAAAAATTCCTTCAAAAAATATTTTTTATTATTTAGTCCAGAATCGGTCAATTGCATAATCACTGCAAAAGGCGGCATAATTTTCTTTTTTCTTTTAAAAAATAAAAATTGCTAATAAGGAACGAGTAAGCGCATAATTAGCAAGTCGGGAATAAAAAAAAAGATTGGAATATATTGGCAAGTATTGGCAAAAAATTTATGTGACTTTTTTTAAATATTATTAATGGGGATCGGACTTTTAGAGTTTTCAGATTAGATTTGGATTCTTTGTCTTTTTAGAGTATAACTAGAGCCTGGACAGGAAGATCCAATACAATCTTCCAATCACGGTAGACGGTAGTTAAGTTTTAAACCGATTTTTAAAAACTGAAAGACGGAAGGAGACGGAATAATAACGGAATAGTCAAAAAAGCTTGTTTATTTTCTTTCTTAATATTGCGAGAAAATTTTTCTTTGCCTTATTGGCGTTGAATAAAAATATTAAATTTTTATTAAAAAATTAAAAGTCTTTTAATTTTTTCTCAATTTTTTAAAATAAACTTTAAATTTGAACTTAATTAGTCAATATTTATATTTTTAAAATCTAATGGCCAATTTTTACAAAAAAAATTATTTTTGAACTGCCACATCCCTAAACGTGAATAATATTAATTGCTTATCTTCTCTTATCCATCTTTTGCCCACCCTTATATAAGAATGTTAATTCAGAAATGGGCTTAACTCCTCCCTTGACAGCTCTATTAATACTCTTTCCTACTGAAAAATAAAATCAGACTTTAATGATTTTTTTTGATTTGGTTATAATCGTTTTCCTTCCTCTCCAATTTTTTTAAAGAAAAATAATATTTGTTGATTTAAACTATTTTGGATTTTTAAATAAAATATTCAAGAAAATTACTTAATCCGGAGAACAAATTAAAAATTTCCTGCTTCCATATTTTAAGGAAAAATTTTTTGAACTGTCACAAACTCTTTTTTTTTGAACTTCTTTTTTTCTAATTCTTATCAACTTCTCCAATGGAAAAAGATGTAGAGCATTTAAACCTAGAGCATCATGCCCGGTGGCTTTACTTTTGCAAACTCTCTCTATATTTAATAGGAAATGGGTAGGAACAACGGAAATTGGAAATAGCGAAAACTGACGGAAATCGAAAAGTTAAAAAAATTTTCGGAACTTAGAAGAAGAAAAATCGAATTTGGAAAAAATCAAAATTAGCCAAATCCAATCAAGATTTTTGTCTTAAAATTGATAAAATAATTAGAAAATTCTTTTTAAGGAAATGTACATAAAATTAATTTTTTGCATTTTCTTTTTTTTTCTAATTCTTATCAACTTCTCCAATGGAAAAAGATGTAAATGCCCAACAAATAAAAAATCTTCTGTCCATTCAAAAAATTTAAAAAAGCAAACAAAAAATTCTTTACTTCATCGTCGATTTAAAAGAGGAAATTGTATTTGTGGAGGAGGAGAGGGAGCTACTGATGATGATTATGAAAGCTATCGCAACCCTGAAAAACGTCCTATGACGGAAGAAATGCAACAAGTAGAACAATTTCAAAGAAAGAGCTCTCCAAGAAAGGGTAAAAAGGCTAAAAGTGTTCTGTACATTTGCGACAATTTCTTCTTCTCTCATGTGCATTTTAATGTAAATTTTTATGTAATAATTTTACTCATCACCCACTAAAATTGTTTATTTTCTAATTGTTTATTTTCTAATTATTTAAAAAATTATGTAGTTGTTTAAAATGGCTAAACGACATTTGCGGACCCGCACTTGCGGACCGACACATGCGGACCGACTTTTGCGGATTCGCACTTGCGGACCGACTTTTGCGGACCGACATATGCGGACCGACACTTGCGGACCCGACATTTGCGGACCCGAAATGAAATAAAAAATAAAAAGAATTTTTGTAATTTTTTTACAAAAATTTGAAAGTGCGGGTCCATAAGTATCGGTCCGCCCCGTTCCCGAATCATTTTTTCACATTTATTCTTGACCCAAATCCCTTCCCGAAAAAAGTTATTATCCTGTTCCCCGCACCGAAAAAACCCAGTTCCCCGACCTCTATTAATATAAAAAATAGCATGTTTTTTGACTTGCGGATTTTTTTTAATTATGCACCGCTTCAGCGAACTCCGTTTAATACCCTATCCCATCATATCCCTCGATATTCCTCATAATCTCTCCAGATCCTCGAAAATGGATGAAATGGATGAAAATGGATGAAATCTAACTTTTTGTTTTTAAAATTATAGAGGGTTTTTTAAACCTCGGTAATCCTCGAACCTCGATCTCGGATTTTCCAGCCTCGGTGATCCTCGGTCTCGGTTTTTGCAAAAAACCTCGACCTCGTGCAACTCTAGCTTAAAATAACTACACTAGTTACCACATATGGTTTTAATGTTCTAATTTTAATTTTTTTAACACATACATAAACCACCGATCGTGGTTTCGGGGGTCGGGTTGCTGTTATTTATTATCTAAAAAATTTTAGACACTGTTAGCCAACATTTTGACAACAAAGTATAATGTGGTTAGTTAATATTTACTAATGCAATTATTTATATTTGATCCAAGAATGCAAATATATAATTTATGGATACATAATTTCTTTTATTCCAAGTTTTTGCGTTTTGTGTTTATTTTCATTTTCTTCTCCGTTTTGAGTTTTTAAAATTGTTCGGGCTTATGGGGAGAAGGTCTGAGATTTTGAGACCATAGTTTATCCATAGAAATTCCACTAGTTTTTCTTAATCTAAAACGAGCTTTATTTATCAAACTTTATTGAATCTGGCTGGCAAAATTAAATTTATACGCTGACGCAACACTTTATATTCTATTCCAGGATATGCTAGTTTACACTTATAGGGAAGGATTATCAGTACAATCAGAAAATTTCCGTGTTATTTATGTTCCAATAAATGAAGGAATATTGGAGGAATTTGAAGGAGATATGGATAAATATAAAGAAAGTCCTACATATTTTACTATAGGAATTTATAAAGGTAAGATACAAAAATAAAATTAAAGTCTTAATTTTATGTTTTCTCTCAAGATAGTTTTTTTTGAAAATTCGTTAAAAATTTTCGATGAAAATTTAACTTTCTAAATTACTCCAAAGACCACTCTTAAGACAAAACGGCAATAAAAACGCCAAAAAATTAATCAAATAGCAGGGCCAGCTATTTGCAGGGCAGGTGCTACAAGCATTATTTATTTACTTTGACAAAAAGACCCCTTACCCGGATCCATTAAAAAAGACCCCTTACCCGGATCCGGGTGAATGGCCTCTTATCCGGATCCATTTTTGTTTGTTCCATTCTTAAGACATAAAAGATAATTGAAAAAGAGGAGAGAAAGGTCTCCCCTGCTTGCAAGAGTGGGAGACCCCTCTCCAGCGGAAGGGAGGTCAAATAATTACCCAGTATAATTATTTAAGGAAATACGGTAACCGGAGTAGTTTGTAGTTGACTACTTTAAAAATAAATTATTTCACATTTCTAAAGAAATACTTGCAAATGAATATGACATTCTTAATCAACTTCGACGAGACGAATATAATAATTTTGACTACGATATTGGAATTGCCGAATTTAATGTAATGGCTGGTTCTTTCGCTGTTTTTGAAGCATTGGGAATTGAAGAAACATGTGATGTTTCTAATTCTATATTCCTTCCAGAATATCTTCAATTTCTTGGAATTAATGTTTTGGAATATCAAGTTCCTGGTAATGAATTTAATTTAATAAAATAATACGGAGCTGGACAATGTAAAATTCAAAAGTGAGACAAAAAATTATAGACTAAAAGATGCAAACGGGTAATAAATCAAAAGCAGATTATCAGCATTCGCTTGTGTTGGAAACCCAGTATAGTAGCTGTTACAGAAGAACCGAAGATTTTTCGGTTCTTCTGTTTAGGATATACGAAAATCTTACAAGAAAAGTGCTTAGACGTTCGTAACAAAATTTGTACTCGTCTCGTACCTCGTATTGGGAATTTCCAAGCAAAAGGGCAATCCTGATTATAGTCTGGTGTCAAGATTAAACGATTTATTTTTGTTAAGAATTCAAATCTTCCAAACCTGGAGATTGGGAAAATGGAATTTGGCAAAAAAATAAAGAGGAGAATGAAAAGGAACATCAAAAAACTAACAAAAGGTCAAACTATTTATTTACTGAAACTTCTGCAAAGCTTTACGTTAAATTGTTTAATGATAATAGTAAAATAACCAAAAGAAATCCATCAAAATTGGATGTTTTATTTAACAAAATTAAATATCATTTTATAAATCAACATCCTTTAATTAAATTTGACAATTTTCCCAAACACAATAAATTTGTTTATATTGGTGGTATTCTTGTTGAAGATAACAAACTTTTAACTGAAGGAAAACAGTTAGTAGACAATGAGGTAGGAGAAAAAACGATTATACATACACCGTAAATATCCTAATAGAAGCTTCGCTTTTTCAATACCCCTATCGAGTGGGCTTCTAATAGAGCAGGTGCTTAAATAAGTGATGGGCGTTTATTAGGATATTTATGGTAAATTTGATCTCAGCTCTACGTGGCTCCCACGTACTATAGTGCCACAATTACCGTATTTCCTAAAATAAATCCCCATGGGGCTTTATTTTTCAATTATCCTCCAAAATGGGGCTCTATTTTAGGGTGGGGTTCTAATTTAGCACGGGGCTCTATATTTCACCCAATTTTTCAAATTATTGGTTGCCTCTTTTCTCAAATTATTAACCACAATTTTATCACAAAAACAACATCGCTAGAACTAGAATAATTTTCATAATTATTTTCCCCCATATTTATTTTGTTAATTGAACCTGAAAAAAAACATGTAATATACAAAAAATATCAATATTTTAACATAAAAGTAAATTTAAAAAAGTGAGGTGGGGCTCTATTTTAAGGTATATTCTAATCTTTAATCTAATCTTTAACATGGGGCTTTATTTTAGGAAATACGGTACCTCTCACTAATATTATTACCCCCCCCTCTCCTAAAATAATTACACCCTCCAGTCAGAGGTTGAAATAATAAATACCCACGGTTATTATTTAAGTAAAAACTTGAGTAAAAAATTATACAAAAATTTCTAGAAATAACAAAAAATCTTTATTTTGTCACCTTTTTAAGTATAACTGTGTTATTCTTGTCACATTTGGAATGGTTAAATCTGAAATGTTGTCAATCAAAAGAATGATTGAACAAGTATTTTCACAATTTTCTAAGTGTTATTTTTATGTTCGAGCAAACACAACTTCGAATTTTGACAATGTAACTACAAGTGAACATCCACTTCCACAAAAAGAGATATTATGTATTTATTTATTTACATATTATTATTATTAATTTTTACTTTCAGCTAAAACAAACACAAAATTAATTATTTCACATTGTGGACAAAATAGTGTTAATGAGGTATTTTATAAATTAGATATAGATACCGTATGGAAATTTGATAGACCAAGAGTCAGAAATCCTACTTTTTGTAAAAATGGCAGGAAAAATGGAATTGTAGGATATCGAAGGGTTTAGATTTCATGATATCCTCTTTGACCTCCCGAATTAAGGGAATTAGAAAGGATTAAGTAGGACATTAGAGGACATAGGCAGATTAATAGGATGTGATGGATGGAAATTGAAAGAATTTTGGAGGTCCTTAAATATCTTTCTTCCATTTTGAAGCCAGATTTCTTCCATTTTTCTCAGCCGGAGGCGAAAATTTAGAGAATTTTGGAAGGCCTTAGGAAAAAATTCAATTGCTAGAGAAAATTTTTTCTTAAGTTTGATGGTCATGAAGCCATGTAGTCAAAAATCCTCCTTTTTTATAAAAAATATAAGAAAAATGTGAAAAAAATGGACTAAAGATAGTCAAAAAAGAGACAAACACTATCTCGTTAAAAACCCTAGTTATCAAGATGAAGATTCTTCGTGATATCATTCTCGAAACTGACTGATCCTCATGTCCGGGGTCCATAAAGACCAATAGAAAAAACACCCTAAACGCAGATCATGGAAAATTAATTGAGACATTAGTGGTAAACTAAAAGATTGGATTGATACTGCGAGCCTCAAATAAAAAAGTATCTCGGAAAAAATCCTTTACGAATTCTGGGGTTTAATCGACAAACAAGCAATAATAAATTTTCGACTAATTCCCCAGGAAAAGCGGGAAGATACGGTAAGTTAGATATTAATTAAAAAATTCTTTTAGTCAATATATGCTGGTGTTCCTATAATTTGTATACCACAAACTGGAGATCAACTTTATATTGCTTCAACTGTTGAAGAAAAAGGAGTTGGAATTTATTTAACTTTTTCAGATAACCGTTTTATGCAAACTCTCTGGAATGCTCTTGTTCAAATATTAAATTGTGACGAGGAAGGAAATTGTTATTTTAACAGTAAATATACTTTGGCTGCTGAAAAGATGAGAGAGGACATTCTCCAAAATTACGAACATGAAACGATGAAAGATAAATTTTTGGGTAAATTTTAGGTGGTATAGTATTTTCGTGAAAGATTTTGTCTAGCAGAAGAAGGAAAAATTGGGAGAGTTTTTTGGGGTTATTTGGGTTAAAAAAATTTTTTTATTTATTTAAAAGGGGTTGCCGCGATTTTTTAAATGACCTATTCTAGTGATGTTCGGGTATCCCGACTCTCGACGTCATTTCCCGACCCGACTCCCGTTTCCCGATGCCCGAGTTTTTTCTTTTCACGAACATCACTAATCTATTCTTATTAAGAAAGGTAGTTTTCTGTAGTCCGTTTTTTTAGTCTTCCTTTGGTTCACGGCCAAATAGTTTATTTTGAGGAAGATTGTGGAAATTGTTTTATGAGATTTTAGACTTAAATTTTCAAAAAAATTTTTTTTTGAAATAGAAAATTTTTGTTCGTTAACAATCCTGGTTCTGGTAAAATTTAATTTTTACCAAATTCATTTATTCAAAAGCGGCAGCCCTTTATTCTTTAAAATTTATTTTTTTTTTGTGATTTATTTAAAAAACAAAGATTGAAAAAAGAAGATTGATTATCTAATCATAGATTTTGCATTTCTCTTAAAGAATACCTTTTTATAATTTTTATTTATTTATATTATTGGATATGTTTTATTAAACTACTATAACTAATTCAGGAAAGGTTGCTGGATGTTTGAATTTTTTGGGTCTTCTTCAATGGGTCCTACCATTTCCCGAAAATGGTAGGATCTTACTCCTTTTCCTACGTGAACTTAAGCTCAATAAAATTTTTGAAACCCCGATCCAAAACCCGACTCTTCTCACAGCCCTCCCTTCCTTAAATCCTCCATCACATAAAATAAATTTCATACCCCAAAAAAACGTCAGAATTTCCTAATTTTGAAAATCAAGGCAGCTAGACCGATAGATATACATTTTAAATTATTTTCGACCAATCAAACACAACCTTCCCTGAGTAATTTTTGATTGATTATCTTTTGATTGATTATCCAATCAAAGATTTTGCATTTCTACTAGAGAGTGCCTGTTTATTTTTTATTTAGAGACGTCCGAGACTATTGGTCTTGAGTTGTGATTCCAAGACTTTTCTTGGGGTTTCTTCGGTCTTGAGGTAAGTCATGGGTCTTGATCTTGGGGTCTAATCTTGGTCTTGAGTCTTGAATCTTAGAAAATTTTCGGTCTCGGACGTCTCTATTATTATTTATTTACTCTTTTATTATCGGATAAAGATATTTTTAGGGAAAATTTTGTGTTATTAAAAATTTAATTATTAAAATTAACAAAAAATTTTAACTAACAAACAAATGTTATAAACTGTATTTTTAAAAATGAGAAATTAGCGATAATATTAACTACTAATTTTAAATGATAATCATCAAAAATAAAAAAATTTCAAAAAAAAATATTTATTCGTCCAGAAACGGTTAATCGCTTAATCATTAAAATAAATTTTTAACTAACTTTATATCAACTTTGGAGACTTATTCTGTCCGAAAAAATTTTAGTAAGGCGAGATCAGTCAAGTTCATGGACTTATCAGTAAGGTTATCGGATCCGGATATCCAGATCCGAAAAAAGGCCGGATACCCGGAAATTTTCGGTTCGGATATCGGATCCGGATATCCGAAGATTCCCAACTATCCGACAACCTTACTTATCTGGAGTAGTTCGGTACCTACCGTCAGTACCGGAAAGTGTCAAGAAAGAGAAAGGAGCCTTTATGTAACAACTTAATACGAGAGGAATTTTTGCATTATTGGTGCTGAATAAAAACTTTAATTTTTATTAAAACATAAAAGTTTTTCTTGGGTTTAAAAAATAAATTTTAAATTTTAAAGTCATCAATTAATATTTGTTTTTAAAAATTCAATAGCCAATTCTTTAAAAAAATTGTCCTTTAATAAAGCAGAGCTTTTTTCGAATTAAAATTTTTTTGAAAATCGAAATTTCGAAACAGCTCTAATATAAAGGCATTACATACTACATACAACAAAAATTGGGTACAATTTGTCAATCCCGCTCTCCTTTTCCTTTACAATTTATTAATTCATTTTTATTTTTTAATAAGTTTAAAATTTTCTAATAAAAATGATATTTAATGAGAGGTGTGTAGGACCTAGATGTCGGTAAAATCGTTTTTGCTGGATCCTGCATGTGAGATTTCTTTCAACTCGGGATCCTGTCAACCGAAGAAATTTTTGAAATGCTTATATAATAAAAAATATTTAATTATATTAAAAAAATTATTTTTAATATTTTTAAGGAAATGTACATCAAATTAATTTTTTACGTTTTTTTATTTCTAATTTTTATTAATTCCTCCAATGAAAAAAAGTGTAAATGTCCAACAAATAAAAAATCCTCTGTCCATTCAAAAAATCCTTCAAAACAAACAAAAAATCCTTTGTTTCATCGACGATTTAAAAGAGGAAATTGTAATTGTATTGGAGGAGAGGGAGCTACAAATGATGATTTTGAAAGCTATCGCAACCCTGAAAAACGACCTATGACGGAAGAAATGCAAGCAGGACAAACTCAAAGAAAGGGCAAAAATGGCATTAAAAGAGCTTTGTATATTTGCGACAATTTTTTCTTCTCTCATGTGCAATTTAATGTAAATTTTAAAAATTTAAATCATGGTAAAATGGCCAAACCTATTCAAGAAATAGGAAAAGATTGAAAGATTGGACACTAACCTGAGAGGGACACTAACTTATGAGAGGGGGCACTAACCTTTTCATTTTTGCTTTGTTTGCTAGAAAAAAAGGATTATTTTTAGAAAAAAAGGCTAGGCTGACAGCAGAGGTAAATCGGAAATGATAAGGTGCTGTAAATCAGAAGTCTAAATACCGATCACTTCTGACCGGCAGTATGAATTCTTCCTTAGTCTGAGATTGGTCTTACTTTCTTAGCCCGTATTTTGTTTATTAGTCCTCAGGTTATTTTATTCATTGATCTAGAAAAATTTTATGAAATTAGTCCTTTTTTAAATAATCCTTTTATAATGTTGCGGATTTTGTAAGCTTATATTTCAATGATAAAATTTTAGACATTGTTAGCCAACATTTTGTCAGAAAAGTATAAAGTTGTAAGTTATATTTACGAATATTTGATAGAAAATGGGCAAGACATGCAATTATATATTTTTCAAATTTTCTTAAATTTGGCGGGCAAAATTAAATTTGGACTAAACTTAAATTTGGGCTAAATCTGTATTAAAAAATAATTTTATTTCCCATTCCAGGATATGTTAGTTTATACTGATACTGAGGGAGTAACAATAGAATCAGATAAGTTTCAAATTATTCCTGTTCCAATAAATGAAGAAACATTTCTTCGATTTCAAGTTAAAAATATTGTCGAATATAGAAATGGTACTCTATATTCTACTATGGGAATTTATAGTGGTGAGATAATACAAAAATAAAATTAAAAATTATTTTTGCTTTTAAAAAGTATGTATCCTGGGTACTTGTGTAGTTCCCCCCCCCCATAAACCCCGCCCCCTTTCCTTCTATCCTCCTATCTTCTAAAATTAGTAAGATTAATGAAATAGCAGGGCCACGAAGTTTAATCAGACGATCCTTTGTTAATCTAGTTATCACCATCTTTCCATTAGCCTTCGCTATTTGGGTCCACTAGTTGGCACTATAACCGGAGTCGATTATAGTTGAATACGATTTTAAAAATAAATTATATTCCATTTCTACAGAAATAATCACAAATCAAAATGGAATTCTTGATTGGCTTCAGCAAAATAAATATGATATTGGAATTGCCGAATTTGGGGTAATGGCCGGTTCTTTCGCTGTGTTTGAAGCATTGGGAATTGAAGAAACATGTGATGTTTCAAGTTCTGTATTCGTTCCCATATATCTTCAATTTCGTGGAATTAATGTTTTGGACTATCAAGTTCCTGGTGATTTATTAATATTTAAATAAAAAATATAACGGGGCTTCAGAAGGCATAGTAAATGCTAAGATGCCTAGTAGCACAGAAGGCCAAATAAGCCATACTCATAATTAGTAAATAAGTGCTTTGACAGTGACCGGGCAATACGACAGTGAATAGATTCGTAAATCCTACTTCTAATTAACCTACTGCTCCCCAAAATTTTTATTTTTTATGTGGGGATTAAAAAAGAAGATTAAGGAGAAAATTGGGAGATCTGGCTGTATTAAAGGGATATCAGTGGGATTAAGAGGATCTGCAAGATGTTACACAATATCCCCCTAAAAATGAATCTCTCCTAATCCTCCCTCCCTCCCTCTTACATAATTGTGGCTTTTTTTTATCATATAGCCCTGGTGATTATATTAAGAAATTTATTTTGTTAAGAATACAAATCTGCCAAACCTGGAGATTGGGAAGATGGAAATTGGCAGAAAAACAGAGAGGAGAATATAAAGGAACATAAAGGAAAAAACGAATGGGCATGCAAACTTTTCAATGAAGATTCTATAAAGTATTACAATAAATTGTTTAATGATAAAGGAATATCTAGAAGTAAATTGCCATCACTTTTGGTTGAATTGTTTAATAAAATTAAATATCATTTTATAAACCAACATCCTTTAATTAAATTTGACAATTTTCCTGACCAAAATAAAATTGTTTATATTGGTGGTATTAATGTTGAAGGTGACAAACTTTTAACTGAAGAAAAACAGTTAGCTGACAATGAGGTAGGAAAAGCTAAAATTATTATAGTGTTAAGTGAATAGAAATAAATTTAATGATAAAATTAATTTCATTAAATATCTTACGGAAATTTTTGAAGCTTTTTCGTATCACTCTTAGCTCTCCAATCAACTTTTTATATCCTTCCCCATGTAACCCCACGATCCTTTAATACGCCCTGACATGTGCATGGATACGGATATGGATACAGATAATATGAAATAACTGCTAATATCCGCCTGTATTCTCCGTATATTTCCGGATATGGATACCATAATCCGTGTCCATGCACAGTTCTGAATATACTCTCAATATTATCGTACACCCCAAGGTATCGCAAGCCCAAGGTACCTCAAAGCTATTACTTCGTTTAAAATTGTAGAATCCGGAACACCCAGGTATGGCTCAATTCAACTAGCATCGAACCATACCAGGGCGTCCCCCTGCTCCCATTTTGGGTGTGCCCATTTTTTCTGACAGATAAATTTTTAAGCCTGGCTGTGTTATTCTTGTCACATTTGGAACGGTTGGCTATAAAATTTATCCAATTGACAAAATGATTGAAGTATTTACACAATTTACTCAGTGTTATTTTCATGTTCGATCAGATAAAACTTCAGAATTCGCCAATGGTTATACAAGTGAACATCCACTTCCACAAAAGGAGATATTATGTAAATTTAAATTTATTTACATATTAATTTATTTATTTCAAGCTCAAACCAACACAAAAGTATTTATTTCACATTGTGGGCAAAATAGTATTAATGAGGTATTTTATAAAATAAATAAGAATTACTAAAAATAGTCAAACTAGTGACTGAAACGATATCTAGTTCAAAAACAAAGATTATGAAGCTAGAGATTCTTTGATATATCATCCTCGAACTTGCCTTATCCTCATATCAGGTCTACATAAAAATCATCAGAAAAAAAACAAACTATCATTGAGAATGAATGAGAGCTTTCGAAGCATCTTTGTTATACGCTCAAACACCCACACAAAAACTAGATAACTCTATTAGCTAGTTTAGGGCTTTATAATGAAGATTAAAACTGATGAAATATGAGGCAGGAGGAAATTTTTGCCGAAGAGATGAGAAAATACTAAATTGCAATTTTGGGGAACCAAAAAATTTTTTTAATTAAAAAAAATTTTTCTAGTCAATGTATGCTGGCGTTCCTTTGATTTGTATTCCAAAATCTGGAGATCAAAAATATAATGCTTCGATTGTCGAATCTAAAGGAGTTGGCATTTATGTGGATTATGAACAGTTAAAGGATTATACTGAATCTCTCGGAGCCGCTCTTTATCAAATATTAAATATTGACGAGGAAGGAAATTTTAATTTTAACAGTAAATATAGTAAAAAAGCTGAAAAGATGAGAGATAACATTCTTCGTATTTATGAACAAAAAACAATGAAAGATAAATTTTTGGGTAAATTTTAGGTGATATAGTAATATTTTAGTGAAAGATTTGTCTAGCAAAAGAAGGAAAAATTGGGAGAGTTTTTTGGGGTTATTTGGGTTAAAAAAATTTTTTTTTATTTATTTAAAAGGGGTTGCCGCGATTTTTTAAATGACCTATTCTAGTGATGTTCGGGTATCCCGACTCTCGACGTCATTTCCCGACCCGACTCCCGTTTCCCGATGCCCGAGTTTTTTCTTTTCACGAACATCACTAATCTATTCTTATTAAGAAAGGTAGTTTTCTGTAGTCCGTTTTTTTAGTCTTCCACTTTTCAGTTTTGGTTCACGGCCAAATAGTCCTTGTTCTGATAAAATTTAAATTTTATTAAATTCATTTATTCGAAAGTGGCAGCCCTTTATTTTTTTAAATTTATTTTTTTGGGGATTTATTTAAAAAAACAAAAATTGAGAAAGGAAGATTGATTATCCAATCAAGGATTTTGCACGTCTCTTAAAGAGTGCCTTTTTATTTTTTATTTATTTTTTATTATCGGATATGTTTTATAAAACTGTAAATTACTCAGAAAAGGTTGTTGGAAGTTTGTATTTTTTGTTTTAAATAAATACAAAGGATCCTACCATTACCCGAATCCAGGCCCTTTTCCAAGTGAAACCAGTCTCAAAAAAATTTTTTAAATCCAAATCCCAACTTTTCTCTCTCCCATCCTTAAATCCTGCCAACACAAAAAATAAATTCTCTACTCAGAAAAACGTCAGGATCTCCTAATTTTGAAAATCGAATCGGCTTAGATTGCCCGATGCCTTATTTCGAATTATTTTTGAAGGATCAAACACAACCTTCCATGAATAAATTTTGATTGATTAAACCGAGATTGATTATCCATTGATAGATTTTGCACTCTGAGAGTGCCAGTTTTATTTTTTATTTAAATTTTTTATTATCGGATAAAGATATTTTTTGGGAGAAATTTTTGTTAAATAATTTAATTATTAAAAAAATTATTATATTAAATTAAAAATAGGCCGACGTTCGAGTCATTTTTTTCGTGCCTCATTTTTTCGGCCGGCCCGACCGAGTCTTTTTAAGGCCAAAATTCGATGCCCGACTCGATCTTAAGGACCGGACCGGCCCAACCCTAATTACCCATAAGGACAGTTCTATAGTACCCGTAAAACCGCTAGTCTATACCGGTACTTTAAATGGTCGAAAAGACAAGGAAGAGATTCGACTATTTAATAGACAATTTAAAATAAAATATATATTTTCTCCAGACATTTTCTATATATTTCCAGACATCAAAAATATAATAAAAAATAAAAAGAAAATTATCTTAACCAAATTAGCTGCAATTTTAGAAAAATGGATCATTTAAAAGAAAAAATTGTCCCTAAATTTAATAAAAATGTTTTCTCCTCCTTTTATAAAAGAATCTGACATTTTTTTATATTTTTCTTTAACATTTCCAATAATTTTTAAAAATAAAAATAAATTTAAAATAAAAAAATATAAAAATGAATACTAACCAAAAAAATATTTTTATTAAAATTAAAAATTATTTATTTGATCACCGCCCTTGTGGCAACCACAAAAATTCTGTTCTGCCCGGCTCTACTATTTTATTAGAAATTATTTGGGCATTATTAAAAAATAAAAAGGAAGAGAATTTTTTAATTTTAAAAAATATTTGTTTTTTAAAACCTTTATTAATTAATGAAGAGGATGGGGATGTGTTTGAACTTGGAATTATTTTTAAAAATTCTGGCGAAAATGATAATGGATTGAAGGCAAAATTTTGCTGTTTTTTAAATTAAAAATAAAAATTGGAGGGGGCTCTAAAATAGGCCCCCTCCCGGGGGTTTATTTTAGAGGATTTACGGTATCGGTTATACGCCCACAAATTGAGTCCAGCGGAATATTTTTATGTTTGATCCAATTCAAATAAATCTTATATCATTCGAAAGCGGTACCTTTTTAAGGATAGATTAAGTCTGATTACTCATTAAAAATTCATGATGCTATAAGTCCAGTTATTTGGTGTTTTTCACATTTATTGGGTTATAACATTCTAACGAGTGATCAGACTTGATCCATTAGGTTGGAAAAAAGATTCCTTTTTTTAATTGGATCAAAAAATTCATTTTAATTGGATCAAACGTCAAAAAGTGACCGATAAGTACCCAAGTTATTTTTAAACGACATGTATTTTTGATAGCTGAATTTGCGTATTAAATTTGCGGACTGACTCGGGTCAGGAATCGGGTCAAAAAAAGGCCGGTTGTTGGGTTTTTGGTAACCCGTGACATCCCTGATAAGTAATTGAAAATAACTGCCTAAGGGCATTTTAGATTAAAATATATTTTTATTATTTTTTTTTTAAAGATTTGTCTTCAAGAAAATCAGAAAGATGTTTTTATTGCTGAACTAACTTCACCTTTAAACAACAGAAATATTCCCTTACCTCCAAAACCTCCCTTCCCATTTACTATTATTCACAAAGATTTTTATCAATTTTTAATTGAAGAATGTGGATATAATTTTGGAAAATCATTTAAAAGTGTTGAATCAATTAATTATGGTATAGGCTTTGAAATGGGGAAATTAATGGTTTGGGGGTGTTGTGAAGTAATTCAAAAAGTTGAGGAATTGGATATTAAATTGGATGCTTTATGGCAAGCAATGGTTTATTGTTTTTTGAAGGAAAATGGAAATGAGGTGAAATTAAATAGAAAAATAAATTTTAAATTAAAAAAAAATTTTTTTTTTATTTGAACAAATGCCTGTGAGAGTATGTGTATAACGCCTAGTTGCGCTCTTATAAAAAAGTTTGTAGAAGACCTAAATTTGTAAAATTTTGCACTAACATCACTAATACTGTTATCTAACTTGTGTTAAAATTTCAGAATTTTTGGTTCAGAATTTCTGAAAATATGTGTGAAAAAGTTGAATTTTAGGGGAAATTTCGTTGATTTTTTTATCAGAACTTGAGAAATAATTAATTTAAAATTCTGCAATTGATAAAGAAATTAGCCAAGATTAAGTGGGGAATCTGTCTGGAATTTGAAGATTTTAGCTACAATTCTTCAGTAACTTATAGGCGCTCGACTAAGGATTGAAGATCGCGCCTAAACACATGTAAACAAAAAAAAACAAAATTAATTCTGAAAAAATTCAGAAAAAAGCAAAACACCATCAACAACATCTTCTAGTCCCTTTTTCAATTGGAAAGCTTTATATTGGCACAAAATTGTTAAAGAATAAGTTGGAAGATGACAAGGATTTAAGAATGCATTTTTCAATTAAATTGGATGAAGGAATGGCTAGAGGAAATTTTTGGATTGAAAAGAAAGGAAATAAAAATGGAGAAGAGATTTTGATGTTTGGAGAAGATTTGCTTTTTAGAAAGCTGGATGTTGGGGAAATTGACAAGATTGAAATGAAAATTGATAATAATTTTGATTCTGATGTAAGTTAATTTGATGCTAAAAATGGGTTTTTATGAGCTCTCTGTGAGTAGGATTGTATCCCAAAGGGTCGAATGGAGGAGGTATGTAGGGGTAGATACATATAACGCTAGTTTCTATATCTGTTACGGGCCCTGACGTTAAGTATTATTTAATGTTAGGAACGGAGTCTGAATACACACTTAAAATTAGAGAGCGGACTGGGAGTGTTGTACGAGAATTAAGATTTCGAAAAATTTTCGATCTCGATGCATCTCGTTAAATCTCTATTGAAATCTCGAAAAATCTTATCGTACGAAAAATCTTATCGTCTCTCGGTAACCGAGGTTTTCGATCGAGATCTCGGTCCGGTCTAACCTAAAATAGATGACAGATAACTTCACTAAATAACTTCACCCAGTCCCAGATAACTTCACTAAATCCTCAAGAACATCAATACCTGGGGTAAATTGAATCAAAGGAAGGTCCAAATTTAATTTTAAAAAATTCTAAATTAAGAAAAAAGGCATTGAAGTTGTAATAAGTTCAATTGCTTGCCGACTGCCTGGTAACATCAACTCTCCAAATCAGTTTTGGGCATTACTCAAGGAGGGTAGATCCACTAATCAACGAATACCTGCCACTCGAATAGCTGAAAGGGATTCCCTCATTCGAGGGGAATTTAATGGAGGAAATGTTCCAGGTAAAAATATTCTAATTATAAGGGCAACTAAATTCAATGTTTGTCCGCAACTTTTATCCGAAAACAATATTTAGTGTTGCGGACAATATTTGCGGACTTTCCAGAAAAATTTTAAAATTCTATAGTTGAGGGCGGCCATTTTCTTAATTTTGATTTGGCCCGTTTCGACGCCAATTTCTTCGGGCTATCAGCCTTGGAAGCATCTGCATTAGACCCTCAACAACGCCTTTTGCTAGAATGTGCATGGGAATGTGTAGAACAGGCAGGCTGTAATTCCCCAAAAGACTTGGAACAATGTGGAGTTTTTATTGGATTTATGAGTAATGAATATCCAGATTTGTCTGAACAACAAGGCAACGCGCTTCAAATGTTGGGAACGTCGGCATCCGCATTTTCTGGACGTTTGGCACATTTTTTGGATTGCAGGCAATTTTTTGGAGATTTTCTTCAAATTTTGGACAAACTTTCATTTAAAAAATTTTTTTCTAGAGGCCCAACACTTTCTATAGACACAGCCTGTTCTAGCTCACTTGTAGCTTTACAAATGGCAGTAGAAGCAATTAGAACTGGGCGATGCTCTAGAGCAATAGTTGGAGGAGTTAATTTAACCCTTACTGCTAAGGGATTGGGTAAATTTTTTAGGCAATACTTGAAGGAAAATAATTAAAAATTTGAATTAGCACAACGTGCAAACGCTGGAATGTTATCAGAAGACGGTTGCTGTCGAGTTTTTGATGTTGATGCTAATGGATATGGGCGATCTGATGGTTGTGTTGTAATGATGATAGAGGGTGTTCCTATAGAGAATTTGGAGGAAAAACCTCATTGGGGGGTTATTGAGGCAATTTTTTTGTTACGCAAAGCCCAGTCGAATTGAAATTTTAAGGCAGTTGAATGTGGACATGATGGCCGTAGCGCTGCCTTAACTGCTCCAAACGGGTTATCTCAGCAACAATTACTTGCTAGATGCCTTGAGCGGTTAAATCCAGAAAAGAGGCGTTCTCTTCGCTGTTGGGAGTGCCATGGGACTGGAACGCCACTTGGTGATCCTGTGGAGTTTTTAGCGTTGGCAAAGTCTTTGAATTCTTGTGGATTGACTAAAGGGGTCTGGCTTGGGACTGCTAAAGCAAATATTGGACATACAGAGGCAGCTTCCGGTCTTGTGGGTGTTATGAAGGCGAGGGAAGAAATTCCCTAGAAAAATTTTAATTAATTTTTGTTAGGCTGTGCTACAATTAAGAAATGCCGAAATGCCTCCTTTACCTAATTTTAAAAGAATGAATCCTGAAATTGTTCGAGGAATGGAAGCTAATGGCTGGGGAGGTTATGAGAATGATACTTGGCCTGTTCGCCTAGCTGTTAAAAAATCTGTTAGAATATTGAATGAAGGAGAGGATAAAGTAAGGATTTTGGTTTGAGGAACGACTTTACTGGATCTTTAGACGGTTCAGACGGTTAAATTCAGACAAAACTACCATAGATTTCCGATGCCCTTTGTGGCTTATTTGCCTTCCTAGCTATGGGGACGAGTAGTTGAGAGAGTCATTGGGACATTCGACAATTGGTAGAGAACATTCTCCATCCCATTGAGAATTCCTTGAAACCTCCCTTTAGTAGATTCCATAATAAGGCATTTTATCCCACCAGACACTAAAGAAATTTTCCTTTCAAGCACACACTTCTAACCGGTGTAAGTTCCTTTGGAGTGTCTGGAACTATTGCTTGTGCTATTATTTCATTAAATCGGTCAATAGAAACAAGACAAATCCAACAATTACATTATCAATTAAAACAGCATTGTTCTAAAAAATGGCAGAGAATATTACCCTTATCCACTCATTCAGAAAATTCAATGAAAAAATTTTTGGAAAAATATTTAAAATTTTTGAAGAATGAAAAGGAATGGAATTTTAATGAAATTTGTGTGGCAGCAAGTTATTTAAGAGGGAAAAATCTTAAAAATCCTCCCTTGAACGTGAGAGGTGTTATAATCCTTCCTGAAGTGGATGGGTCTGGTGAAGTAATGGAAGAGGAACCTGTTGTTGTCAGAAAGGTCCTTATGATTTTAAAAATTATTAAGGGTGATTTTGCAAAAAATATCAAGTCTAATACCTTTAAGAGCAATTATCTCCCAATTTTTGTCCACGAAAAATTTGCGGACATGTATCACGTGTCTGCAAATTATTTGCGGACTTTTACAAAATATTTTTTCCAAATCTTTTTCTCTATACATAAAATCCATTAAGATAATCAAAATATAAATTTATCAGAACAACTTCACATCCATCAATTATCGTCTTGGTTTTTGGCCTAAAATTGCTTGGAAATTTTATGAACAAGTGTCAGCCTATAAAGAAGCTTTAGAATTAATTCTAAATAAATTGGGAATAAATAAACAATTAAAAGAAATTAAAAATCCTTCTATAATTAAATTAGCTGATGCTTTTGGACGTTTTAAAATGTTAAAAGAATTTGGAATAATTAAAAAAGAAGATGAAATAATTAATAAAAAGGATAACTTGGCAATTAATTTACTTAGAGAATTAATTTGGGCGAAAGAAGAAAATGAATTGTCAAAAGATAAAATTATTAGGTGTATTGAGGAAATAAAAAAGAACAGTAATATAGGAGAGAAATATGGTAAGATTTCTTTTAGAAATTTAATTAAGTCTGAAATTGGGTTTTTTTTTAAATAATCACGTGTGGTGTCCGCAAATATTTTCGGATTTGTTTTAAAAATTTTGTATTTTTGCTAGACTTGGACCGAATGTTTCTGTCTAATTTCAGTCAGACCTCGCTATAAGATAGCTCATGGGATGAAAAACGTCTATTATAATGAATGGTATCTTAAATAGAGATACCCTAAAAACTCTAATAAAATGTCAGGGCATTCTAAAAGGTAAATTCTATTAGATTATGTTTGGCCTTATTCAGCTATTCCTAGTGATCAAAGTTTTAAAATCGTATCCTAAATTGACTGGTATTAATAGAGAGGATTAATAATGAGGTCTACAGTAATTTATTTTCTCATTTTTTACAGCAACCACTAAACAAACCAAGAAGCCAACACCAACTTCAACAAGTAAATTAATTATTGGACCAGTCCAATCAAATCCAGCATATTCATTTGCCTCGATAGAAACACCCTCTGATTTACAGCAATTAATAGCTTTCAGTTTTTGTATTGGAAAAGAAATAAAATGGCCAAAAATTTACCAAATCCCAACAAAATACTTGCCTATATTAAATTTAATTAATTTACCAAAATATTCCTTTGACCGTCAAAAACGTTTTTGGACTTTAAAGGACGATTTTGAATTAAATAAGGATGATGGATGCCATCCTCTTTTGGGAAATTGTGTTAATCGAGGGAATGATTTTGTTAAATTTGAATCTCTTTTGTGCGAGAAAAGAATGCCTTGGCTTATTTTTAATGTAAAAAATTTTTTTAAATTATTTTACTCCTATTTGAAGAGAAGCAGGCCGGAACAGCCGGAGGTTTCGGAAATTAAAAGAGTCGGAGATAGGAATCGGCCATTTGTCGGACTCGGAGATAGGTGTGAGAACATCGAACTTATTATTCGAAATCGAAATTCCAAAATGGGAATTCCGACCCATTCTGTTTAAGGATGCTAATAAAGGGAACAAGACAGATGTGAATCGGGATTCCGATTTTTCCACCAATTTTTTACTAATTTTCTGATTCTTCCTATTTCCGCAGCATATTTAAGTTGCCGCTGGATGTGAGTAAAGGGATAATTAGCTAATAAAGCGAATCTTCGAGTATCTTAGCTCATTCCTCATATCCGGTCTCTAGTCTTAATACCTCCCAAACCTCAAAAATAAATTATCAAAAAAAAATTAAATTTTCAGTCATCAAGCAACTCATCTAAAGACTGTCACTTAATTGGTTTATTAATCGAATTATTAACAGCTATAGGCCATCTAAATTTAAAATTGGATTGTTTCTCAATCCAAATTGAAGAGATTTGTCTTAAAGAATTTTTAAATAAAAAAGAGAAGCAATGGATAATTACAGAAATTTTAAATTCCGAAAAAATAAAAATTTTTGGAGAAGAAAAAAATAAAAAGAAAAAATTAATTTGTTTGGCAAAAATAAAGGAAATTGAACAAAATTTAAATTTGAACAGAAAAGAAGATAAGTTTCTAAAAGAAAAATGTTTAAATTGTGATGAGGAGGTTGAGAAGGAATTTTTATTATTTAATCCAAAATTTATGGAGAATGCTTTGTTTGAAGTAAGTGTCTTTTGGTGGATTTGGAGGTTACATCTGATAAAATTGATTTATTTATCCATAACTTTGGATTTCCCTATCAAATCCCATTCTATCCTTAGCTTGAAAAGATTTCCAAGTCTGGTCTGGGAACAATTTAATTTGTAATCTCGAGCTCAGTTTTTAACCTCCTTTATAAAAATTTTTTATAAAGTGTAACATATTAAACTACAATAAATTTAAGTCATCCCAATATTTTGGTTATTTAAATCATCTTGATAAAATAAAGAAAATTGAAATATTTTATGAAACAATAAAAGAAAATAGAATAAAAAGGTAAATTAAATTTAAAAAAAAAAATAAAAATTTCTTAATTCAAAATTAAAGCAATAGCAAATATTTTTTGCGCCTTTACAACAAAAATAATTCTAAAATGGCAAAGGTTTATGATAAAAACAGTCAACTTTTGTTGATTATTTATTTTGAAATTAACGAGAAGAATAAACAAGATAAAGTTCAAAATAATCGCTTACCAACAATTAATTATAAGAATGTAAGTAAAAAACGGGTATATGGCAAAACACTGTTGAAACAAAAAACTGTCTGGACTTTAGAATAGAAACATTTCTACTTTTGGCAATCCTGCCGGTTTTAAGGGACGCACTGCTCTGACCATTACGAGGCCATAATTTTAGCTCCAAATTTCAGTATAAAATAAATGTTACTTGGTATTAAGGAGGGATTTATGTTAATTTCAAATTGTCTGAAAACTGCGGCCCCTTAAATGGACGGAGTTGATAACAAATTCGATTTATGTTGAATTATGTTACCTCCATCCTATAGACCCTACGGCTATTTGGTCTTGGCAGTCTAAGCGAGAACGATATTTTTTATTCAATGTGGGGATGGTTTTTTGGTAGGACGGTGTTTTGTCCTGACATTGTTAAAAACATTTTTTGTAAAAATAATAAAAATTAAATTTTTAGAAGCAAAATCCACTCGTTAATCTTCAAAAATCGGCAAAACTAAAATCTTTGGAATTAACCGAAAAAATTGAACAAATTTTAATTTCTGCACTTCCATCAGCTCAATTGCCAATAAATTGGATAGATATGGGATTGACTCAATTAGGATTGGATTCTCTTTCTTTAATGGCTTTGGCACAGGCTTTAAATCAAAAATTTGAAATTAATGGAAATATTGGGATAACTCCGGCTGATGTTTTTATGATTGGAAGGGCGAGAGAGTTGGTCGAGTTGGTTAGCCAGAAATTGGAAAATGAGGAAGATGAGGAAGAGGAAGACAAAGAAGAAGAGGAAGAAAATGAGGAGAATGATGAGGATACCGAAGAAGGAGAAGAAAATGAAGAAAGGGATACTGAAGAGGAAGAGTTTAAGGAAGACGAAAAGGAGGAGGATGAGGAAGATGATGAAGAACATGAGAAAGAAAGGGAAGAGGAAAGTGACGAAGATGTTGATAAAAATGAAGAGGAAGAGGAACAGGAAGAAGGTGAAGAAGATGGGAAACTCGAAGAGGAACAGAATTCTGAAGATAACGAAGAAGATAACAGAGTTGAAGAAGCTCAAAATAAAAATGAGTTTAATGAAGAGGAAGATGGATATGAAACGGAAGATGAAGAAGAGGAGGAAGAAAATGAAGAAAATTTTGAAGGAAACCTTCCTGCCTCTAAAGAAGACCAATATTTTAAACTCGCTAGAGAATGTATTTTTGCTGTAGAAGAATTTAATACGGAAAAGAAGCCTTTTAATGAAAATCCAAATGTTTGGATTGAAATTTCAAATCAGAAAAATTTTGAAATTATTTTTAAAATTAAAAGAATGGGCGATAAGGAAATAGAACATTCAATAGATATGAAAAATATAAAAAATAATCAAAAATTTGAGGAAAATGTGGAAATGCTTTTTGGAATAATTTATGAAAGAAATGAAGTAGAAATGGAGAAGGATAAGGTAAATTGAATTTGAATTTCTCTATTATTTTATATTCGGCTCCCAATTAAATAACGAAATTCTAGGACACAGAATTTTGACAACTAGGGGTGTCGGATAAAAAATATAAGATAAGAATCCATTAAAAAAATCCTAGAAAACGAGACCTTCGAAATCGACTATCCTTCACGATCTATCATACCTCTGAGTAATAAAAATTAAATTGCTTGAAAAGCCTTGTTCATTATTGAAAATATTTAGTTAGATAGCTTTTGTTGGGGAGATTTCAAGTTGAATGATTTTCCTTAAAAAATATCTTCTTGGGATGTTGAAGAAGCTATAGTTTGAGAGAGATCAAGGATTTTCTTCTCGATTCCCAAACTTTTAGGAATATCAGAAAAGTAACAATCGAATTATCAAAAAAATTCTTTTCCATTTTCAGACATTCACCATTAATTTAAACGTTCTCTTCAATTCAAAAAACAACAAAATTTTTGATAAGATAAATTTACTAAAAATACATTCCAATGCTATTTTGCTTCTTTGTCGTGCCATTTTATCAATTATAAACAAATTTAAAATAAAAATAATATTTCAATTAATAACAAATAAAGAGAATGATCAACTACCTATTTTTGCTTACCTCACAACTTTTTTACAAAATTTTCAAATTGAAATGGGAAATGAATTTTTTGAGTTTACCACCTCTGATATGTCTGAATGGCATTTTAAAAAATTTTTAAAAAAATTAAATTTGGGTATTAATGATGATTGGGTGCCTCGAGGTACTTGGCTTATTACTGGTGGAACTAGAGGGATTGGATTAGAGGTGGTTTTTTATTAAATAAAATTTTTAATGAGATACTCTAGCAAGGGGTGTTTTTCATTGCCTTAAACTTTCCATTTTCCTCTCATTGACTTGAAAAAAGTTAAAAAACTTTCGGGAGACAAGATTTGTTACCTAGCGACAGATGGCCGTTTTAATGAATCGAAAAACACGCACAAAACAAACCACCGTCATGGTGTTTTGTTTTGATTATCACCTTTATTAAAACAAAAAATGGGAATAGAGATGCCCCGGTTTCAGATCATTCCAAATTAAGTGCCTATCAATTTCTCGTTGCTAATTTTTCATTAAATAGATAGCTAATTGGTTAACTAAACATTTCCCTTCATTAACCTGCTTGATTTTGTTGGCACGAAATAGACCTAATGATAATGATATATTTTGGCAATATTTTAAAAAAATGAACAAACAATGCCGTGTTGAGCTTAAATTATGTGATGTTACAGATGTTGAAAGGATGAAAGAAATTTTTGAAATGTAAGGGAATTATGGTAAATATTAATAGGTTTCAATGCTTTTGGTTTAGTAATTGTGTATAAGTGCCGTTCTGATTCTGTTGTCCCGATTATATCCTGCCGTACCAATTCCCGAAGATTACCGAAAATCGTGAATTAAAATTTTTCAAGAATTCCTGATTCCCAAAATTGGGAATTTATTTTTGAAGTCGGCAGTATCCCTGGTATGGGCACATAAAGGCCGTAATTTCGGTAAATTGTCTTTTTATAAATTGTGGGAAAATGAATTTTTTAAATTAACAAAAGAAAATTTTTAAGGCCAGAAATTCAACAATTAAATGGAATTATACACTCTGCTGGTGTTTTAATTAATGCTCCAATTGCTGCCATGGAATCCTCTTCCCTAGCTAAAGTTGTTGGACCTAAAGCTGAAGGCGCTCTTTTAATAAATTCTCTTCTAAGGCATTAAATAAATTCCTTTTTTGTTAAAAGATTTATTTTTCAAGTCTATACAATTTAAATCCTGTCCATTTTGTGATTAATTCCTCTCTAACGTCTTTACATCCAAATCACGGGCAAAGTGTCTATGCGGCTTCTAATGCTTTTTGTGATGCTTTAATTCGTAGGAGAAGAAGAAATGGACTTTCTGGGACAGTTCTGAATTGGGCCAATTGGTTGGAGGTATAGAGAAAATATTTGAAAAAAATAAAAAAAAATTTGGGAGGGAGAAGAATATTAGAATAGTTTAGGACCCGGAAACGTCCAAATTTTTTGAATTTGGATATCACTGCCTCAGGGTTTATCAATCTAGTTTTGGGGCTAAAACAATTAAATAGAGATGTAAAACTTTCTTGTTCCCTACAGACTATCTCTTATGTTCCTTTAGACTATCTGACCTTACAGACAACCTCCTATAGTTCTTTGAGACTATCCTTTGTTCCTTACAGACAGAAAACTTTGAAAAACGACTGTTTAAAAAATTTTCCCCCAAAGGTCGGTATGGCCGCCCGCAAGCCTGGAACTAACGAAATACTTGGTTGGCTAGGCCTTTCAGGCCTTTCAACAGATTTAGCTCTGTATTGCTTCAAAATTGCTTTGAGATACAGACCAACACAATTAATGATTGGAAGGTTTGATTGGGAAAAGATGAAGGAGAAATTTGAAGGTTTATATAAACGATTTGAAGATATTGGGGAAGATTTGGGGGAAGAGAATGAAGAGGAAAACAAGATATTTTTTAAGAAAGTTAAGGAAGACAGTAGAAACTTTCAGAAATTTAAAAGTTTAAAGACCCCCAAAATTCCCAATTTTGAAGAAATAATAACGTCAGCTATTCGAGAACAACTAAAAATTGTGAATTATGACAATAATGAAGACAAAAGCCTCGAATTCGTTCAAAATTCAAATTTTAATTCTTTGGGGTTTATGGAAATGGGATTAGACTCTTTACGACTCTATCAATTAACGAGCGATTTAAACGAAAGATTGGAGAGATTTGGGCTAAAAATAAATATTATTGACCTCTTTGAGCGAGGAAATGTTGAAAAATTGGGGGAATATTTAAATAAACGACTGAAGGAGAATGATGGAAGAGGAGTGGAAAAGAAGTCTATCAGGCCAATTTCAACTAAAAATGAGAGAAAAAATGTAGAATTTAAATTAGAAGACGAAAACATAATTTTGGAAGAAATTTTAGAGCTTTCTAAAAATCATTTAATGTTTGGGAGACCTTTAGTACCAGCAGCTCTGCAAATACAACATTTTATCGAGCGTCTAAAAAGCTTAAATTTGGATATTGATAAAACAAGTTTATTAATTGAAGAAATTAAATTTAATAAGAAAATGTTGGTAAATGAATGGGAAAATGTTAAAATAATTTGTAAAAATACAAAAATAAATGGAAAAGAAGGAAATGATAAATTCCAAAATTTATTAATGGAATTACTTATAACAAGTATTTGTGAGGATGAAGGATCACAGAGCTTTTCCTCTTGTCAAATAATGTTGGAAAAATTTAATAAAAGGTAAGGGGTTCTTTCGACCGGAGTACGTCAAGCACCAAGCATTTGAAAAAAAATCAAGTTCGAGTATTTGCCAAGCTCTAGAAAAGACCGAGCCAGAGTTTGGCACCAATAGACGCAAGCGATAGAGCCCAAATCCTCGAACTCGATCAAAATGATTCAAATTTCTAGTTATTATTAAAGTAAATTTTTGCAGAAAAACTATGTGGAACGACACAAATTTTAATTTTAAGCTGAATGAGGGAAAAACAAATGTGGATGTCAATGAATTCTACAATAATTTAAAGAAAATGGGAATGGAGTATGGTCCAAAAATGAGATTAATACAAGAGGCACAAATTTTTAAGGATGATCAGCTCGAGAGTAGGAATACATCCGAACCTCAATTTAACAAACACCCTTGAGTAAAGACCTTATGATTACGGCTAACTTAATTTTAGAGTTCGTTTCTCTCCACATAACGTGTAAGGTTAACAAATCTGTATCCGAAAAGTCAAATATCCGAAATTTTGGGATCGAATCCGGATAGCTGGAGATATAGGATCTAACTTAATCCAGTGACCATAAAATTTTAAGAAAACGTTTTATAAATTAAGGAGATTATCTAACTTTGGGGGGTCTAAAAATGAGGTTCGACTGTTCTATTAAAAATTTAATTTATTAATTTAAGAAACAAGAAAAATTTGCTTGGTAAAGGCTAAAATGGGAGAAGATTTGTTCAATGAAAACCAACAAATATGGAAATTGATAGAATTTGGGTTACAAAATTTGGCCATTGGACTATTCCAAATGGAGAAAAGATTCTTTTTCTTGCCTATTTCAATTGCCAGAATTAAAATAAATTTTGTGAAAAATTTTAATTCGAAAAGGATTTGCTCTGTTGGGAAAGCACAATTAAATAATGAAGGGTTATCCAATTTTGCTGGTGGAAGTGTGGATATTTTGGATGAGAAAAATGATAAATTAATGATTATTGAGGGGGTTGTAGCTAAAAGATTTGAAGAGAAGGAAAATAAAAATGAAGAAAAAATAAATTTTGAGGAGTGGTTAAGGTCAATAAGGCCAGAAAAGGATATTGCAATTTTGGGTGTTTCTGGAACTTTTTCTGGTTGTGAATCTGTGGAGGAGTTTTGGGAGGCTATTAGAGAAGTAAGCTTGCCTCTTTCTGATTCTTTCATATTCTTCTGAGTTCTTTCCTGATTTTTTTGAATTAATATTTTCTTCTGATTTTCTGATTTCTTTTCTGATTCCTGCTTCTTCTGATTTATTTTGGAAGAAAAATTAAATATTCTTAAATTTATCTCGTCTTCTAGAACACTTCCTGCCTTTCAACACTTAAAAACAACAACCCAGATATAGTCCCAATATCCGGCATCAGCCCTAACATCGAAAAATTCGATATTAACCTCTTTGGGAAAGCCGGCCTTTCAATAACTGAATGGCGCCATTTAGATCCACAAATCAGATTGTTGGCACAGCACAGCTATGTTGCATTAGAAAACAGTGGAAATTTGGAAAGAAAAAGTCAAATACGCGTTGGATGTTAGTTTAGAGTTAAAATTAATTAATTTGGATTTTAAAATAAAATTAGGTTTTGTTGCCGCAGAGGAATCATCTCCTGAATATAAACAAGTAGATGAACGTGAAGGGGCACTTGGATCTCTTTTAGGCATGTACAGACGTAACCAACAAACATTCTGTGCTCAAGTATGTTTTGTTCTAAATTCATAATTTCTATAAACTTTATCTTATCCCACTATTAGATAAGATGGAGAAAGTTTATCACATTATGCAAGAATTGAACTATTCCTTTGAAAGTCGTGGGTTAGGTCAGGTATCCTGAGATAAGATAGAGATTATTATTGAAGGAGGATAAGATAGAGCTTCCAAAAAATCTTTTAGTGGCTCTCACACCTTCTTGAATTAACTGGACCTTCAATAAATGTCTACTCTGCATGTTCCTCATCCTTCTCGGCAATTGCCCAAGCACAACAGGCACTTTTAACAGGAGAGGCTGATCTTTGCTTGGTTGGAGCTGTTCACTTAGTTCACCCAAAGTAGGAAATTAAAAAGGATAATTAAGATTTTCTTAAAATTACAGCCAAATAGGTCATCAACCAATGCCTGGTCAACCACTAGCAAAATCCTCAAATAGCTGGCCATTCTGCTCAACCTCTGATGGGTTAATGAGAGGAAGTGCTTGTGCAGTTATCGTGTTGGGGAAGCCTATAGAAGCAATTTTGAGAGGAGATCCAATTCTAGGGATTATAAAATCTGTAGCTATAAATAATGATGCTGGCAGAAAACCCAACTTTATGTCCCCGAGTATAGAAGGACAACAAGCAGTTATTGAACGGGCATTAGAGCAAAGTGGAGTTCCTAGAAATGAAATCCCCTTTTGGGAATGTCACGCTGCTGGGACAACAATTGGAGACAATATTGAACTTTCCGCTATTTACAAAGCATTTTTCAAAGAAAAAACAGAAAAAGAGGAAAATAATAATTTATTTGTTGGCTCTTGTAAGTCAAATATTGGACATTGTTTTGCTGCGTCTGGCATTTGTTCAATTATTAAACTTTTAAAAATGTTAGAAACTGGGCTATTACCTCCGCAACTATTACCTAATAATGATGTTATGTTTGCGGATCTTCTAAATCCTTTTAATGGCCAGTTAATAATACATTCTGGAAGTGAGGCAAAGGAAATATTACCGTCAAAAATAAATGTAATAAATTGACTTTTGTGATTTATAAATGACCTTTAGTCTAATACCCATAACCAACTAAGAACGAAGTTTCGATCACCAAACAGCGGTTTCACAGGCACTATAAGGTTCTTTTGGTTAGATGACTTGGATATTTAACCTTTTTCTTATAGTACAAGTCCTGAAGTAGGCCATAATTCCTATTACCGAGTTACGACATTTAGGCCGAGTATTTACAATTGATAAATATCACCCCTTTAACTGTCCAGGATCAAGAGGCATTTTACTAGTAGGATCTATTAAATAGAGAATCGAATAAACTGGGTATTAGTTAAACTTGGGAACTATCATCTTCAATTGGTTATGCCCCAATGATATCAGTTACCACGGAAAAATAATTTACTCTCTTTAAGGCTCCTCTTTATTTTGGCTCTAGTAATTTTGGTATTGGAGGAACAAATGGAGCAGTAATTATTTTGAGTGGACTAACAAATAATTCACTTAAAAAAGCTGCTTCAGAATGGAGAAAAGACAACAAAAATGTCTCAGAAATTAATAAAGGCTTATTTAATAAGGAAGCTACTAAGTACCGTCTTTTCCCTATTTCTGCAGAATCTAAAAATTCTTTGCGTGAATTTGCTTCTAACTTGGCAGAATATATTAGAGAGGCAAGAAAAGAATTTTTTGAAAATTTTTTGAAAAATTTTTTCAGAAAAATCCAAAATTGGACGAAATGTCCAATACCCTCCTTTCCCGACGCGAAAATCATCAACGCTTTAGAGCTTTTGTATTGGCTAGAAATTTAGAAGAATTAACTAAGGGATTAATTAGGATAGCTAATAATGAAGATATTGTAGAGAATTCTGTTAATAATGAGGAAAATTTGGCTGTGTTTTTTAGCCCACAAGGAGGCGAGTTATAAAAATAAATTAGTTAAAAATTAAATTAAAAGAAAAATAATTGTTAGAGAGCACAGAGTAGGTTATTCTACTCGTGTCTGCCATTGGACTTTTAGAGATACGACAATAGAGTACGCTTGAGTCTAGAAATCTAACAGGGGTTAATTCTTCAATTGAATTATTTTTTGTAATTCAATCAGAAAAGGATTTACAGAATCTTTCAAATCAGAATTTATTAAATCAGAATTTTTCAGAAAAAATCAGAATTTTTTTCAGAATTTTATTAAAATCAGAATTTTCCTACTAAATTCTGATTTTTTCCCTTCTATTTTAGTTCAATTTCCCGGCATGTTTAAAACCGAACGTTCTCTATTTCCTTCATTAAACAACAAACTTGTTGATATGTGCAAACAACTTGAAAATAATGAAGAACATTTTCAACAACTTAAAAATTATTTAATGGATGAAAATAATGAAGAAAAAAATTTTAAAAATAAAATTTCTTCAAAAAATCCTTCCTCTTCCCCCTCACTCATTCAATGCGCTCTTTTTGCAATTTATCAAGCTTTGTGGATTTTTCTTTCAGAAATTTGCAATTTTAAAATTAAATCTTCGCCAATTATATTTTTTGGACACAGTTTTGGGGAGCTTTCTGCACTCTGTGCTGCTGGGGCATTTAATAAAAATGAAGGAATGAAATTATTGTGGAAAAGGGGAGAGTTGATAGAAAGGACAGAGCCTGCAAAAATGGTGATGATAAAACATGAAAAGAGTCAAAATAAAAATTTGGTGAGGAATTAAATATTCCATTCATTCCCCTCTCCATCTACAGAAAATAAAAAGCTTAAGAAGATTAGCAAAGGAGCAACGACGCTAATTCAGTTTTAAGGCTGATGTTCAGTTTAAGGGTCCTACTCATCAGAGGTGCGTCGGAATGAGGTGTCGGAAATCGGAAGAGTCGAAAATCGGAACTGACTCAAAAGTCGGAAATCGGAATTCCGACCCACCTTTGCTCCTCATTTTCTTATCTCCTCGCATAATTTATTTATAAAATTAAATTTATGATAGAATTATGATAGCTGGAGAACCTAATTTGATAGAAATTCTAGGGATTGAGTAGAAATTAAAAAAAGTTTATTTTTTCCAGCCAAAAATTTTTTTCTAAGAATTAGTTTCTGATGTTCCATAAAGCCTTTCTTATGGATTTTTAATTAGAATACTTATTAGAGTTAGAAAAAACAGGAAACCGGAAACCGCCAGTTTGAAAGTTCGAACTCTTTCAATTTTTAATTACATCCATTTTTATTTAGCAGCTAAAACTCCCTCAACAGGTTTACTTATCTGCTTTTCTCTCTCCTACAATTTCTGTTTATGTTGGAAAGCCTTCAATTATTGAAAAATTATCAAGAGGAGAATTTAAAGAAGAGAACAATCAAAAAATTATTTCAACAAAAATTTTGGAAAAAATAAATTTTGGATATCATTCCAAAGAATTTATGGCCCCTATACTTGAGGATTTTAAATTTTCTCTTTTGAAATTATTTAATAAAAAAATAAAAATGTTGGAAGGAATTGTCCTTTCAAATTTGGATGGGAAAGAATTGAGGGATTTGGATATTCCTCAATATTTAACTAGACAATTGTCTGAAACTGTGAGACTTGATTTGTGTCTTCAAACGTGAGGGGAATTTTATTAAATAATTAATTTATTTTGATAATTATTTTTTAAATTTAAAATTTTACAAAGGATTATATTTAAAAATTTTGAAAAAAAAATTTCAAAAAGATTTTTTTTTAATTTTCAAAAAATTTTTTTAATTTTTTTCAAAGTCAATTTGTACAAAAACAAGAAAACACCCAAAAAAATTTTTTTTGAATTTTTAAAATATCCAAAAGGATTAAGTACTTGTTACACTACATTTAAATTAAATTTTCAAAAAAATTTATTTATTTTAAGCTTATTGCGCGATTATCCTCGTACTTCTCTTCTATTAGAAATTGGCCCACCTGGCATTTTACCTCAATTATTAACTGAAACTGAGGATGACTTGGAAATTAATTTAAATAAAAAGATTAACGTCATAAACACAATGGAAAGAGAAAGAAGATTTACTGGAGAAATTAAAGAAGAGCCGCCACAATTGTTGAAGGCAATATCCCAAATTTGGCAGGTCATAAAATAAATAAATTATCAGCTTTGATGAAGCTCGGGTTCATTTTCCCTTTCGTTTTCTTGGGAAAGAGAAGGTAATCTACTTGGATCAATGTAAACAAGACCGAGGATCCAGTTGGCTACTAGACGGGGCTCATAAGGGGGGCTCATTTAGCTCATAAGAGAAGGTGAAAGCAGTTCAATCGGTACTTCTTTCGCTCGCTAAGCGAAGGCGCTTAGCAATAACAGCCGGAAGTTGCAGGAATTTGCAGGAAGCATGCTTGAAGCTAAACTTTTACTTCTCTTGCTTCATTCTAGTACCTAATAACCCCAATCCTTACAGCAAAAAATTTCGAATTGAATTTTAAAAATTTAGTTTAATAGAAAGGATATTTGAAAATCAACTGGTTTTCCAAAAATATTTCCAGCTATGTAAATTAAAAAATATTTTTTTAATATTTAGAATGGTTATTCAGTCAATTTCAACTTATTATTCAACTCTTACAACGAAGACTGGGATAATAAAATGCCTGGTTACGCTTTTGATTATCTAGAATTAAATCCCTCTAAAGAAGAAATGCTAGTCCCTTTCAATTTAATTACTACAAAAAATAAAGGAAATGAAAAGACTACTGTTGATGGAGAGAATAAAAAAATCAAAGAGAAGCAAGAAAATTTAAATGTTAAATTAAAAGGTGGAGGGCTAACGAAGAAGGAATTGACTGAAATTGTTGTTAAGGTTTTTTTTTATTTTTTTTTGGATTTCGAAATTGGAGATCGATGACTATTGAACAAGAATAGTAAATGTTGTAAACACTATTCTATCAGAAGCAGAAAGCCACACCCTTCACCGATTTCGCTTAGTTTATAGATTTTTTATAGACTCCTTTCTTATTTATCCTCGTTTGGATTTCCAATATTTTTCAAAAAATAACTACATTTTTAAAAATTTACGAGATAACTAGTCTACCTGGGAGTACCCCAATCAGAACATGTCAGTCATCCGCTTGTTTGATTTAAACTCTTTCTTTCAAACTCTTTTAAATAACTAAAAAATATTTCTAAAAAAAATTCTTTTCAGACTTGGAACGATTATATGCCTTTTGCCTCGGGAGAGGCAGAAGGAGAAAAAAATTTTATTCTGTCGGGCGGAAATTCAATCCAAGCAGCACAAATAAGTTGGGAATTGTCGAAACATTTAAATATTTCTTATGGCCAATTAAGCATTGAATTAGTATTTAAATATCCAAAAATTGCTGATTTTATTCAAGAAATTTGGAAAATAATTAAAAATAAAGAAGAAAATGAATATTTTGATCAAGAAGTAGAAAATAAAAATTTAACCAAAAATTTAGAGGAAAATGAAGGAGAAATTTCAAATAAATTGGAAGGTAATAAATTTAGGGAATAAAATTGTGGAATAAATTTTGGCATGTTTTGCTATATTTTTAAATACCCCCCCCCTCCTCTTTTATTTTTTCTCCAAAATTCTCCTCAAGCTTCCCTCAAAATTCTCCTCATGAAAATTCTCTATCTAAAAAAGAATTAAATTTAAACTCATACTAGGCATACTAGGCCCCCCACGGTCTTAGGTTGTTGCTTAAATAGAGTTTTCTTTTCATGTAAAATTTTTTATTGTTGAAAAAAAAAATAAAAAAATGTTATTCTTTAACAAAAATTTATTTTACTTAATTTTCTATTAAATTTAGCTACAACAAAAATTACACAAACAACAAAACAAAAAGATGCCAATAATTTCCAACCATTTTTCCCTCTATTTCTACCACTTCGAAACAAAACAACAAAAAATTTAAACAATCAAAAACTTTTAAATATTTTTTGTATTCACCCAATTAGTGGTTCTGCTATTTTATATCGACATTTGTCTGGAATTTTACCTTTGTGGGCAAATGTTGTGGGTGTTCAGTATGCTTTTGAAGCCGATTCTTTAATTAATAAAGCTTCAAGTTTGGGGGAATTGGCTAAATATTATGCTCAAAAGGTGAGGAAATTGGGCAGTTTATTAATGGAATTTATATTTATTCTAATAGACGCCCTTGGAAGTTTCCTTCCCTTGTGAATCGACGTCTATTAATAGAATACTTTCGCTGAATTTCGTTTCTAGTGTCTTCTGAGCTTTGAGAGCTCGAGGACTCGTTTTTATCATTGATATTTCCCTCAAACCCAGTGGCAGATAAACGTTCCGCAAATATTCTTACAGAAGCCTGGGCTTTTATTTTTCAATGGGTCTCACGGGCAGTCTTAAAAAAGTCCAACTTTTATGTAGGTTGGTCTTCTATTAGTGCATTTAAGGGATCTTGAATTGAGTTGTACATAATATTGTGTATATCCTATAGCGAGGTTCAACTGTATTGCACAATACCAAATTAATTAATTCGCCCCTTTCATTCAGATTGAAGACTACACAAAAGAAACTCCATCATTATTAATTGGCCATTCCTTAGGAGGTGTTCTCGCCTATGAAATAGCTCTTATTTTGAATCAAAAATATTTAAATTGTTCATTAAATTTGCGAGTTCCTCTAATTATACTTTTTGACTCTTGGACTGTTGGACAAGAATTTATATGCCCAAAAAAGGCTAAACAATTTATTTTGGTAAATTTATCCAGAAAATTGACAAAAATCCCTATTGCCCTTTTAGGATCGTTTCCATCACTTTTCAATTCATCAACGTAATTCTCTTTCTATTGGAGCAGAAAAGTTGGCAGGATTTTTACGCACACACAAATTCAAAGCTAATATTGAACTTTCTCCCGAAATTTGGCTTTTTACTGCTGAGAAGAAAATTAAATTAATTTTTAGGTAATTATTTAGAATGCTCATTCTTAATGAGAGAATTAGCATTTTATCTATTTTCTTTAAGGGACCACTAGAATTTATTTTTCGAGTGGTCCCTTTTTTATGCTTGATTAAAAAAGGAGCAAATACTTTGGAAGAAGGCTTCCTTTGGTATTTCTTTGATTTTTTTAGTTGGAAACGGGATTAATGGAAGAATGAACATTTATTGTAATTGAATTTAGTTTGAAAATTTTTTTGAAAAATTATTTTTCATAAAATCATTCCCCTTTGTATCATTTTAAAAGTTGGATTTCTTTACGAGTAATTGGTCCATATGTAAACATATTGAGGGTCATTGAAAGGCTATTGTTCACTAAATCTAATTAATTGACAATTCAGCGATTATATTGGCGGCTCTGTAGATGAAGGATGGGCTTGTTTAACTAAACGATTAAATTTGATTAAATGTGAAGATGTAGATCATGATAGTATTCTCGATTTAGATTGTCTTAAGAAACGTTCAAAAATATTGGAGGAATTATGTGATAGAGTGATTGAATTAAATAATTAAATTTAAAAATAAATTTTTTGTTAAAAAAACAATTGTTTAAATAATTTTTCATAATTAGAACAGAAATAATCTGCGTAGAATAAGATTAATTAGGATAGAGGAGAACTAGGACGAGTTTTTAGCACTTTTTTAATTGTAAGCCTGTTTATTCATATATTACGTTCCCAAAGCAAATTTTAATGAAAAAGTATTCATTTTTCCAGTAATTGAGCCAACAAATATTCCGCAAGATTTAGTTTCTGCTGTTTCAAATATCCCTTATGGAACAAGTCTAAGTGTGCCGAGAAGTTCACCCAAAAACAATAACATACTAACGAAATACTAGGTTGGCTAGGCCTTTCAGGCCTTTCAACAGATTTAGCTTTGTATTGTTTTAAAATTGCTTTAAAATATAAACCAAAACAAATTTATTTATTTATTTATTTATTTATTTATTTACACCTACATACATTACGGTGCTGTCAAGAAAATGCATAATACAAATAAAATGAAAATCATAAAACAATAAAAATAAAAGAATTCTGTTAATAATGAGGAAAATTTGGCTGTGTTTTTTAGCCCACAAGGAGGCGAGTTATAAAAATAAATTAGTTAAAAATTAAATTAAAAGAAAAATAATTGTTAGAGAGCACAGAGTAGGTTATTCTACTCGTGTCTGCCATTTGACTTTTAGAGATACGACAATAGAGTACGCTTGAGTCTAGAAATCTAACAGGGGTTAATTCTTCAATTGAATTATTTTTTGTAATTCAATCAGAAAAGGATTTACAGAATCTTTCAAATCAGAATTTATTAAATCAGAATTTTTTTCAGAATTTTATTAAAATCAGAATTTTCCTACTAAATTCTGATTTTTTCCCTTCTATTTTAGTTCAATTTCCCGGCATGTTTAAAACCGAACGTTCTCTATTTCCTTCATTAAACACCAAACTTGTTGATATCTGCAAACAACTTGAAAATAATGACAAACATTTTCAACAACTTATTAATTATTTAATGGATGAAAATGAAGATTCCACCAAACTTGAAGCTTTATTAATTAAATCAGATTCAAAAGCATATTGAACACCCACAACATTTGCCCACAACGGTAAAATTCCAGCCAGATGTAGATATAAAATAGCTGAGCCACTAATTGGGTGAATACAAAAAATATTTAAAAGTTTTTGATTGTTTAAATTTTTTGTTGTTTCATTTCGAAGTGGTAGAAATAGAGGGAAAAATGTTTGGAGCTTATTGACATCTTTCTGTTTTGTTGTTTGTGTAATTGTACTTCCAAAATAAGTACGGATCACAACCCTGGATTGGGAACCTGAAATAGGACCCAGACAAATCAGTGATATTTTTCATTATTTTAAGCCTATCTTTTCATCTCAGTCAGGAATTATTACTATTTAAACAAGCAAAGTTTTATCCATTATCCAGCATTCAAGAATTAACTCGGCCACTTCTACTTGCTCTCTACATGGCTCCTCCACCAGCAACAGTGACTCCAATTGGAGGCTCGACAAATGATCCTCTTCTACTTGCTCTTCTACTTGCTCTTCTACTTGCTCTACTTGATCTTCTACTTGCTCTAATTCTACTTGCTCTCTACATGGCTTCTCCACCGACAACAGTGACTCCAGTTGAAGGCTCGACAAATGATCCTGTTCCTGCTCCATGCTGTTCGTCGTCAGTTGCGGCGCTGCCATCTGTTGAGAGTAAGTTAACATGCTTAATAGTTTTGCCGAATTTATTAGCTGTTTTCAGCTTTTGCTAAGCTTTTGAAATTTTCAGGTCAAATGGAGGCCTATGTGGACGGCCATCAACTGTGAACGACTGATGTAAGCCCTGTGCATTGGATAGATGTGTGCCCTGTCTCTCACCATTGTTGGAAAGAACACAGATGGATGATATATTGAAATTTTTTCCCATTGATTGTATTTTTTCTGTATGTACATAGCGCTTTTTTGTTCTGTTATTTCATAGGATAATTGTTCTAATGGAGTTTTGCCTGCTCCAACAATTAATGGCCTTTTGATAAATTGTATTCTTATTTGAGTTTTATTAGGATTTTAAAAGCCGAAAATTTTCTAAGCTTAGAGAATGGCCTTAGGAATAGCCTTAGTGGTCTTAGGTCACTTGACAACAGTAAAGAGAAAAGAAAAGAAATTAATTTAAAAAATAAGGAAGGACTCCTTTTGTCCTTAAATTAAAAATTTTTATGGTAATGCTGACCATTAAGGTTTCCAATAGAGAAACCAAAACATTGCCTTTGTTTGATTGCAAAAAATTTCCTTCAAAAAAATTTCTTTAAATACTTGAAATTTTACTTTTTCAATCTTTGTTATATATATATATAAAAAACCCCGACACCTCCCCCTTTTTGGCCGTAAAATCCCTTTCAAAAATTCCGCCGGCCGAAGGCCGGCGGCTGGAATTTTTTTGAGGGTGGATTTGTCCTGCAACTTTTTGCGCTCTATTCAGGAAAAGTCTAACCTCGGCACTGAAACGTCGTTTTCGCACTGAAACGGCCATGGGTGGTTTTTCAAATGGTTATAGCTCGAAGGGGAAAAGTTGGATCAAAAAGTGGTTGGTGGGAGGATTTTAAGTTGGGATGTGTACTATATCGTATGCAAAAGTTGGGAGGGCTTGGATGAACTCTCCGACCTGTAGCCTCGTGGAAAAATTGCACTACTCGTCCCAAAATGACACATGGTGTCCGACGAAACTCAACGACAATTTACAAACTATATGCCATTCGATAGGTCTCCATGAGTTGGTAATGGGAAAATTTGGTTTGATTTTTTCTGACCATTTTGGGCAAAGTTATAGAATGTCAAAGGTCCAAAATGTCCAAAACCCCTAACGTAAAGGGTGGCTCCCACGGAATGTAATTATAAAAGTGGTTAAACTTGGGCAAACGGTTTCAACTCTTTTTTGGTATAATAGGGCACTAAATGTACTACAATTTTGTTGGGGGACACAAGAGTCTGAGATTTTTTCCTGACATAGTTATGGGCACCAAAGTGACCACGCGGAAATCGACTTTTTAACGCGTGAATTGAAACTCGATTTGAGTATCCTATCTTGTAGAGCGTCCCTTGAAACCTCTAAAAATATATACTTTGTTGGGGGTACACTTGAGTCTGGGAAAGTTATACTCAAAAAAGTGGCATTTTTGGGGCCAAAAGTGGTCGGTTTTTTGAGTATATCTCCGAGGAAAAAATTTTTAAAAATAAACGGAGTTCGGATTCGTGTTCAGCACATATTGGAGCACCATAAAACATATTTTTCTCGAGGTCGAATTTTTGACCCATTTTTGAAGGGGTACCCCTTTTGAATTTTTTGGGTGAAATTTAAATCGACTGTAACTTTGCGAGTTTTTGTCGTGTCCAAACGAATTAAAGCTTATAAAATAGAGCAAAAAATTACAAATTTTTTGAGCTATTTAAATTTTTGTAAAATTTCACCCGAGGCCTGGTAGGGTCGATTTTTTCAAAATTCAAAATTTTTCGGTTTTTTAAAATTTTTTGGGGTATATCGAGGCTGAGGGGGGTTATAAATATTTTTATAAAATAGAGCAGAATTTTTGCTATATATTAAGCTTTTAAAATGTTTCAAAAGGGTTTATTTTTGGGGAGTTATGATTTTTTGAAAAATTACGTAAATTTTTCGGTCGAAATTTTCGGCCAAAAAAATTTTTTTCCAAAAATGGGTATAGATGGGCCAAATGTTATATCAATCGAAAGCTCTCATCGAGCTGAGCATGAAAATATTTTTTTCAAAATTTTCTGACCATTTTGTACAAAGTTACAAAAGGTCGAAATTTCAGGTGTGGGGGTTTGGGGGCCGAAGGCCCCCAAACGGCGGGCCGGAGGCCCGCCGTGCGAGGGCCGAAGGCCCGAGCTTAAGATCCATCCCAAAATGGGTCGCGAGGGCCGAAGGCCCGAGCTTAAGATCCATCCATAAATGGATCGCGAGGGCCGAAGGCCCGAGCTTAAGATCCATCCATAAATGGATCGCGAGGGCCGAAGGCCCGAGCTTAAGATCCATCCCAAAATGGATCGCGAGGGCCGAAGGCCCGAGCTTAAGATCCATCCATAAATGGATCGCGAGGGCCGAAGGCCCGAGCTTAAGATCCATCCATAAATGGATCGCGAGGGCCGAAGGCCCGAGCTTAAGATCCATCCATAAATGGATCGCGAGGGCCGAAGGCCCGAGCTTAAGATCCATCCATAAATGGATCGCGAGGGCCGAAGGCCCGAGCTTAAGATCCATCCATAAATGGATCGCGAGGGCCGAAGGCCCGAGCTTAAGATCCATCCCAAAATGGGTCGCGAGGGCCGAAGGCCCGAGCTTAAGATCCATCCATAAATGGGTCGCGAGGGCCGAAGGCCCGAGCTTAAGACCCATCCCTGAAGGCAGAGCAAAGACTCACCGAGGCCGAAGGCCGAGGAGTTTGGGGGCGAGGGCCGAAGGCCCGAAGCAATGAAAAGGCAGGGCTAATCTTTGCCGGCGAGGGCCGAAGGCCCGAAGCAATAAAAAGGCAGGGCTATATTTTATCGGCGAGGGCCGAAGGCCCGGAGCAATGAAAAGGCAGGGCTATATTTTATCGGCGAGGGCCGAAGGCCCGGAGCAATGAAAAGGCAGGGCAAATCTTAATGTTTCTAGCAGCGCGCGAAGCGCGCCCCAAAGCCGTTAGGCTTTCCAACGGGCACCCCAAAATTTTACCGCCAGAGTGCTACAAAACGCATTGCATACGCACAACGCCGCCATACCCCAATGGGCACAACTAGTTCATTTACCCATAAAAAATTAAGGGAAGTAATAGAACAAAAAGATTCTCTATTTAGTGTTCCCATGGTAATTTACCATTTTTTCCTTCCTTACATTCTTGGGTAAATTCTTTTTTTTAATACAATGTACATATTAACAAACCTAAACTCACACAAAAAACAAATCTATTTTTAATTAATTCAAAATTAATTCAGTCTTTATTCAATTAAAATTCAAAAATTAATTTATTGTCCTCAAAATTTTGTTTTAAAAATTAAAAAAAATTTTAAAATCTGAGAACGAAAACAAAAGAGAAAATCATCTACAATGGGAGGATGCTGTGGTTGTCTAAAAGTGATTTTGGATAATGAGACAGCCGATATAAGAATAAATGGTGAGACTATACATAGTTGATTTGATTTCTTTTTAAATTTGATTTTCTCTTGATGTAGTTTAATGAAAAAAATTTTTTTAATGAAATCTATGGTAAATAATATAGTCAATTCTCTAACTTCTTATACCCTCGAGATCATTGTTGCTAGAACATAGGAAAGAAGAGTGGAAGAAGAGTGCTCATTTTAAAGTGCTCATTCTAAGAGCACTTAAAGGTGTAAATTTTGGTGTTGAAACTTTTTTTCTTAAATGCCAATAAAAATGAGATAAGCGATAAAAGCTAATTTAACAGCCCTCGTCCAATCTTGTTTTCCGGCACTGTAAAAGAGAAAATTTTAAATGTATTAATTTCTCAACTAATTTATAAATTCCCAAAGCAAATTTTAATTAAAATATATTTATTTTCAGTAATTGAGCCAACAATTATTCCACAAGATTTAGTTTCGGCTATTTCAAATGTCCCTTATGGAACAAGACTAAATGTGCCGAGAAGTTCAATCAAAAACAATAATCTTTAAAAATATCCAAATAACATTCAAATTTCAATTTTATGTACCTCTAAATTTATTCTCAAATTTTACCTAAATTTATCGAATTTTATGTTTCTAATAAATTAATTATTTTATATGGTGTAAATTATTAAGTTTAATATCCTTCTATTTTTTAAGTGTTTCTCCTTGTCGGGCTTCTATTATTAGAGAGAGGGTTTATTATTAGAGATATCCTTTTGATAAATTTATCTCTCATTCGAATATGTCAATGGGTTGAGAGTGAAGAGGAAAAATCTGACCATTAATTCTCTTTTTGAGAAAACGGTACTCTCGTGTTATCTCCCCCCATTTTTCTTCCCCTTTCATTTTTATTTCTCAAAAAATGTACATGGGTCAAATTAAATCTATGTCATGAGTTATCATGTTTTGAAATTACAGATCCAATCTCAACGTTGGTATGCGTACCAGTACTTATATTTGCAATCCGCTCACTGTATTACCAGAATATTTTAAGAGAATAGAGGGCCCTATTCATCCAGAGTTACCATACACAAGCACAATAATGGACATTGGTCCTTAGAAAACCAGAGCTGGGTACCTAAAAAACCAAGAGCTACTTAGTTAACAATATCTTAATTGGATTCATGCGTGCTTTTTATGGAGAAAGGAAAATAAAGGAGATGAAAAATAAAATGGGGGGAGATAACACAAGAGTACCGAGAAAACTTGCGGATAAACCTTGCGGACAAACTTTGCGGACTTTTGGGCTACATAACGGACATTGCGGGCTTTTGGGCCACATAGAGCTTAGTGCAAGCTAAATTAATTTAGGTTAAATACTGAGAAATGTTTAACAATGCTTCACGTTTTATTGTTCTGTATTACTGTAGATAAACAAAAAATTTTATTGGCATTCTGTTTTTATTTATTTTTTTTTTTATTTATCCAGCTGTATTTTTTCTCTTTTTCGGCATTGTTTTTGTTCTTTTTTTTCAATTTTATTTTTTCTTTTAATATCAGAATTTTTTCTAGGCTTCTTATCTTTCTTATCATTTAATCAAAATTTGAATCCTTTCCTAAGCATTTCAAGTCAAAATTTAAAAATAAAATGTCGTCATTAATTCTTGAAGCGTCTGAACACAAAGAAAAGGGCAATAAATATTATCAACAAGGAAGATATGAGGTTATTTTAATTTATAAAAATTTTTTGAATAAAATTTTAATTTTTAAGGATGCTCTTTCACATTATAATCGAGCGATTATTAAAGCGAGTTTTTTAATTTAAATTGAAAGAGATTTTTTCAATTTAAAGGATTCTACAGAGCCAACATATTTTACTAACAGAGCTCTATGTAATTTAAATCTGCAAAGGTGGGAATCTGCAGCTGAGGATTGTAGAAGGGTTATCTTTTTAATTTTATTTTTATTGAAAAATAATTTTCAGGCATTGGATTTGGATAGGAAGAATATCAAGGCAAATTATTATTTGGGAAAGGTTTATATGCAGTTAGGACAGTATGATGAGGTTTTTTATTTTAAAGAATTTTTAGGTGTTTGGGATATAATTTAGGTCATTTAAAATACAGCGGTTTTTACTTCATTATCTCCCATAAATTTTCTCGAGCAATTAAATCATTTGAGGAGTTAGGGGTTTATTCACAATCAATCTAATATTTAAAAATAGATTGATCAACGTTTTCCATTCAACGACCTAGAAGACCAAAACTGGTACTCGTGTGCGATCTAAAATTTATATCGTATGAAGCCATGGCGGGCCGGTTGGGAAAAGAATCGGGTTTCGGATCGGATTTTCACAATTTTCTCCTGTCCGGGTTTCTGATTTAAGGTCGAAAAAAAATCTTGATTTCGTTAATCCGACTCGCCCCTTGGTGCAGACCTCCCAGTCCTCAACATTTTTCTCAAAAATCAGTCAGTCTTCAAGTTGTCCACATAAACTTGTTGCGATAACTCACGAATACCGCATCTTTTTAATCTTAATATCTCACTTCTATTTTTACTTTTTCAGGCAGCCAAAGTATTAACTCGAGCTCATGAATATGAAATAAAACAACGACATTCTTATGGAGACGAAATTACTCAATTATTAAGACAGGCAAAAAGAGAAAAATTTAGAAAAGAAGAAGAAGCTAGAATCAACCAAGAAATTGAATTGCAAAGTTATTTAAATTTATTAATTGACGACGATGTGAAGAATAAAATTGACATATTACAGGTTTTTTAAATAAAGAAAAGAGGAATTATTTGTAGGAACACCTTGTGACACGAGTAAGAATAAGGGATTAGTAATCGAGATTTTTGAAAAGCCTGGACCTGTTCCTGGACTCTGGGGTTTGATTTATTGTCCTGGGCCTGTAGTCCAGGAAAAACCCAGAAAGGTCAAGAAATGACTGGGCCTGGACTCTGGGTACAGGAAAAACCCAGGCTAAGTCCTGACCCAGCTCGACACTATCAGCGATATTACGGTAAGAGAAAAAATCGGGTCGGGGTTTCAAAATTTTCTTTATGTTTATGTTAGGTTTCTGAGGGTTAGGGTAACCTTGACATCCATTTTATGAATAATGGAGACTGAAAAGAGGCTGAAAATAATCTCCAACCTACCTGTTTAAGAAGGTTTTTCCCAATTTTTTGTGATAGACATCAAGCTGTTAAAATATAAATTTTACTACCCTTAAGAATTAATTTAACAATTAATTAATTCCGTAAAAATCGATAAAAAATTCTAAAAAATAAATAAAAAAATTTAAAAAAAATTAAAAATTCCCTTCCAAAAATTAGTGGTCTTGAATCTAGTGAATGTCAAACCAGTTTCCTTATAATTTTTTATAAAATATATTTTAAAGGTTTCGTCAAATGGCGGCGAGTCGTTAGATGATAAAATTGAGGAAATCAAAACAAAGGCAGATTCTAGTAAAGCACAACTAAACGATTTGTTTGCCCAAGTAAAATTTTTAAATTTTTGTTTTATTAAAAATTAAATTTTTTTGAGGTCGATGAACGTCGAAAAAGACGAGAAATACCTGACTTTCTTTGTGGGAAAATTAGTTTTGAACTTCTTAGAGATCCTGTGATAACTCCAAGTGGAATAACTTATGACAGAAATGATATTTTGACACATCTTCATAGAGTTGGACATTTTGATCCTGTTACACGTGTTCCGTAAGAATTTATAAATTTTATTAAAAGTTGATTTTTGGGTAGGAATCAAGAATCTAAATGCTTGTTATGAAGCTAAGTTGTGGAAATTTTGGATGAATTTCTTTAATTTTTCATTTTTTGGGAGATTTTCCATTCTCGTCTCTCACTATGCTCGGTCATTTTTATTTTTGGAAAGATTCTTTCAATTAATAATTTTTCGATTTTATTCTCCCTGTGGCCTGCGGTTTATAACGTGATTTTTATGCTGGGTCATGTTTTGTAGCGATGATTCTTTTCAATATCTGAATAGGATTTTGGCTGTCACAAAATTCTCATCTTATTTTAAGATTGACGGCCGACCAACTTATTCCAAATCTCGCAATGCGTGAAGTGGTTGAACACTTTGAGAAGGAAAATGAATGGGCAGTTGATGCATGAGATGATTACATTTAATTGTGTAAATTAAAATATGTAAAGCTTTGTATTTTGTATCCTTTCCTATTTAAGATATCTCTTTAATTTAATTAAAATATTTTTAACTAATAATTGATTTAAGTTTTTTTCGGGCCCGATACAGGGCTCCAACCCTAATTAAGGTATCTGCCATTTCTGCTTGATGAGAACTAATAATTTTGGGTCTTGGAATAAGATTTAACACTAAAAACGAATTAAGTATCTTTGGGCTCTAAGGGTGGAGAGAATGCAGGATATGAAGAAAGGCCCAACCAACCACCTAACCACTCCTCACATAAAGTTTTCATATCTTCAATAATAAATTTGGAAAATTACAAATGCTCAAATTTTAATAAAAAAAATACAGAATATCAGGTATTAAGAAAATTATGTCGTTTAATTTAAAAGATCTTACAAAACATTAACTTCTTAATGTGATTTATTAATTGAAGCATTTGCGCCAAACGCCTGGATACACAAATGGCAGCTCCAATCAGTTTCGGGTGGCACTTGCAATGGAGGTTTTAGGCAGTAAAGGTGGAAGCCACGGTCACAGTCGTCACTAAAAAATTATTTTGTAGATTTATAAAAAGGAAAGTTAGGATTACCAGAATCCAAGACTTTCCGACCAGAGACTCGATCCGGAAAATTTCCAACCCCTGGCCTTTTCCCTCTTGATCCCCCAATTGTCCCGACACGAAATTCTGACTTTTTCTACACGAAAATCCCGATCCGAAGAAAATTTAGATCCGACACGACCCATGACATCCCTGTTATTCAATTGGCAACATACCAAAAAAGCAGTTGATGATCATTTTCTGAAGTTCCACAAATGCTACAGGCTTTGCACTCAATGCATTGCCAGCCATATCTTTTTAAAAAAATTTTTCTTTAACAATTAAAAAGCTAAAAAACCTTTTAGTAGAGATCAACATATTTTTAGTAAATTTAAGGCAAGTTGGATGACCAGAGCGTCCACAATCTGAAAATTAAACAGAAATATTTTTTTTGGATTAAAAAATAAACCATGACAGGAGACCAATTCCTCAGCTTTCCCAGACGCATTTTTTGTCAAATCGCCAAGACAAAAGTCACAATAATCCGAAACTTGTACTTTTGAAGATATCACTAAAAAATTAATTTAAATAATTAAAAAATTCCCTTCAATAACATTGACAGAAATGCTTAAGAAGATTAATTTTTGCTTGAGTAAAAATTCAAAATTTTTTTGATCCAAAAAATTTTTTTCAAAAAATTGTTTTTGTTGTCGAAAATTTTCTCTCTTCATATAAGCAATCTGTCAATGTGATGATGAACATAAACAAAAACAATTTTCAAAAAATTAGAAATTAAAAAATTAAAGAAAAATATTTTATTTTAAATAAAAGTCAGATTGAAAGACTGCTTATTATTTAAGAGTAAAAAATACAACAACAAACAATATATTGCATTTAAGTTTTTATTACAATTTTTTAAAAAATGGCAAAAATTAAGCTATATAGAAATATGTTACTAAATTTTAACTCAAGCATAAAAAAGGGCCTTCTTATTAAAAACAAAAAATATTAGAAATATTCTTTTTTAAGTATTAAGGGGGGAAACTATGAAAATTTTTAATAAATTGAAGTGTTAGTAAAGGGCGTACTAGGACTTGGTGGCACATCATTTTTTGTGGCTGCTATCTCTGCTTGATGAGTGTGGGCTCGGTGATAAGTTAAGCCTGGTCTGGACTTGTATTTGGCTCCACAGACTTAAAAGATTAAATTTAAAAAAGTTGTGGGTAAAATTCTAGTTGAACTCCAGAATTTTTATTTTTGACCATTTCAAAGGCTTAAGCTGGGTATTAAGAGCTTAAGTGGAGTAAAAGCTAAACTTGTTACTCCAAAATTTTATTTTGGCTATTTCAAGCTCTTTCGAGCACGAAAAATACCCTCAAAAATCACCCCAAAAATAAATTTATTAAAAACCAACATTGACAAACGAATGGACGAATATCTGGAGGAGGAGCGGCCACAGATCTCCCATCCTCATTTGCACCACTAGAACCCATATAACCAGGAGAATCGACTTGCTCTCCATTTTTTGCAATTCTCATAACATTTGGAGTAGAACCGCCAGAGCCACCAACGTTTGCATTCGCTAATCTCTTTGGGGGACGGCCAAGAAGAGGACGGCCTCCAACAACAGCACCGCCACCTCTTTTTCGTTGTTTCGGTTTGTTCGACCCCCAATCATCTTCATCAGATTGTTCATTTAATTCAGGTTCGTCTAAATCATAATCATTCAAGTCGACATCATTGTCCTGAATTTTATTTCTAGAATTTTTTCAAGTTTTTTTGGAGGGGATAGCTTGCAGAAAATTCATTAAAAACCCAGGAATAGCAAATAAAATACAAAAAAGATCTCCAAAATTCCCTGATAACAAAAAAATAAGTTAACAAACATAAATTTTTGTGCCTCCATTCCCTCCCATATAAGACATATTCGAACGGACAGACATGTTGGTATATAATTGTTGTGCCTGATCATTTGATGTTGAATCTGCATTTGACATTAAGGACAATTGAGTTGGGTCTTTAGAGTTAAGAACGTCCCTCAAGGTTGGATTATTCTTCAAAAAGTAGTTTGTTTCAACAGCTGCGGAAGGTGTAGTTTTGGGTCGGACCCAACGTTGGGGAGTATAAACATAGACCTATGAAGGAAAGAGAGAAGGGAATAAAAATATTAAAAAAATAACCTGCATAGGGTTTCGTGAACGACAACGTTCAGAAGCCGTCCGAAAAAGGTGCTCAGTAGGGCTAAAATCAACAACTAAAGAAAATACTAATGTTAAATAAATACCGATGCATTACTCCAGTCTGTTGATCATAAACAGCAGTTTGGGAACGTGTTCTTCCACTCATTACTCGACTGTTCCATTTTGAGCAGTTTTTAAGCATTTCAATATAGGTCGCATCAGAAATCATTTTCTGACCCTGAAAAAAAAGAAAAAAAATTTTTACAAGAAAACCAATAGAAAGGGTAAGGAAATTTCCAAATTTCACCCAACATTCTTGGTGAAATGAAATTTTTGTTCGATTATCCAAAATGAAAAATTAGGGCAGAACGCCAAAAAATAAATCGATGCAAATTAAATTTAAAAATTTTTCAAGCTTTCCGTGTTTTTTAAGAAATTTTCTGGAATTTTTTAATTTTTTTTCTTTAAATTTTTTCATTTTTTAGGATGAGTCTAAATAATTCTAATTTAAATGAAGATCAACAGTGGTTCGATAATGTTGAGAATTTTCGTCCTCTTCGTGGGGGAAGACGTGGGGATACCTTAAATAAAGTGATTACTTCAATTTCTAAGGTTTCATTTAAATAATTTAACTTAAGAAAATTTTCTTAGATATCCGTAGATGAAGCAGAAAAGAAGTTCCAGAAAGAACTTTTGGAAGCTGAGAAGCAAGAAGACCCTTTGGCTTCAATGTGTACTTATGTCGCTTGGTTTGAAGAACATTTCCCCAGTGGGAAGAGAAATTTCTTTTACCCAATTTTGTACAAAATTTGTGTCACTTATTGCAATATGGATATGTACAAAAATGATGAACGCCTTTTAAAAATTTGGCTAAAATTAGCGGAGAATTTTCCAGAAAGCAGTCTCGCTGTAATGGAATTTGCTTACCTTAAAGGATCTTGTCTCAATTTGGCTAAATTTTATATTTGTTGGAGTGAAATGTATCAGTCAATCGGTTAGGTTTAATTTTTGAGTTTTTAAACTTTATTTGAGTGGGGTTTTCAAATTGTAGAGAATTTGACATATAAAAATTAATTTTTTGCGGATTTCCGCAAAATTTTTGCGGGCTTTTCCCTTTCTCTTTTGGTCACGTTAATAGTCTCCATTTTACTCAAAAATTCTTTTGATTGATTGCCTAAAAACTCGATATTGATTATTTAGTTGAAAAACCGTCAGAAGAATTTCATAGTTGCGGGTTTTTCAACATATGCAAAAAATGTTATACTGGGAACTTAGCCAATATATAGATTATTTTAGATTTAAAAATTTAATTTATAGAATGGTGGAATAAAGCACGCGAGAAGCTTCAACTTGCTCTGAAAATGAACGCAGTCCCATTAGATTTAATTCATAAAGCTAGTGATGAACTCGAATCAAATATAATGTCAATATGCAAACAAAATCCAGAAAATACATTAGACAATGAAGATTTTGACGATTCTGTCGAGTCTGCCAGAACGACATTTTCAAGGCTTAGAGGAATTGGACGTTTACATTTTGCACCAATTATACGATTGTCTCAAGGACCGCCTGGAGTTTTGAGGTTATTAAAAATTTTTGAGGTTTTATTCTTAATTTGGGTCACAATTCTATTAAAATTAGTGGGCCACTATGTTTCTTTTATTTGGAATTTTAGTGTAATTTGCCTGGTTTACTAAATGGTTTGATTTAAGTTTTGAATTTTTTTAAAATTTAGTTTTTACTTACATAAATGGGTTGGTTGATTGTAGGATATATTATAAGAATATATGAGTACTTTAGGATGTGAGGATTGACATATTCTCTATTCTACGAAAAATTTTCGAGTAATGGTTTGTTTCCTGAGTGATTCAAATTTTCCATAAGAATGACAAAGACGTTATTCATTTTTCAACTAATTTTCTTAATTCATTTGCATTTTAAAATTATTTTTTAAATTAATTTAAGTGTCAACAAGAAGTCAAAAACTGATAGATTCGAAATATTTTCTGATGACCATACTGATCAAAGTCCTTCACTTTTTAAAACTCCAATTGCACCACCAAAACAAGTCATTAAAAAATCAAAAATTAGTGAATCTTTAATTAATGATTTGGACTTTCAGGTTTGTTCTTTTTGTGAAAATTTTTTTCTTAACATTTGAACCTTTTAAAAGTGTTCTTTTAATTTTCGGCCCATTTTCCACAACAATCTAACCAGAACCGAGGTTTTATGAGTATAAATATGTTTCCTTGTAGGTGCCATTGAAAGAATTTTCTATATAATCTTACGATTTCTTGAACCAAGAAATTGCCAATTTTTGGCAATTTTGGCAATTTTTGGCAATTTTGGCCAATTTTGGCCCCACTTCGAAAAGTTATAGGGATTCAAAGTTTTAGTCTTTTGGAGCGGTTGAATGTTAACATAGTATTCATCAGATTTGTCCTTTCAATAAAAAATTTTTTTCAAGAGATTTTTTGGAAAGTTTAAGCAATTATCGATTTGACAAAAATTTTTTCAGTGACACTTTCGAGAGATTAATTTAATGCTTCAAAGCAAGTTTTTCCGTTAAATTTTAGGGAAAATTTTCAAAAAATTTCTAAAAAGATGACTCCCTCACAATTTATTTTAAGGCACTTTTTGGACTGCCACAAGACCATTTTGATTTACAAATAACTAACGAAGAAAATCATCCCCAAACTCCCTATTTAAATTCATCAAAACTTCCAAATATTAATTTACAAACACCTATAGAAAATTCTTTTTGTATTTATGAAGATGTGAAGAATGAAGAAGGAAAGAAAACAAAATCAAAATTAATTTTGAGAAAAGAATTAATTAAATCAATTTCTATTGAAGAATTTTTTGCAAATAAAATGATGGGGAAATTAAAATAAATTTGTAAAAATTATTTTTTTTAATAATTTTTTAAAATTTTTTTAATGCTTTAATTTTTTGAAATATCAATTTTTAAGATAAATTATCTTGCTCTTTTTATATTATCTTGCTTTTTTTACTATCCATTCAAGAAAAATCACTCTCTCCCTGTTGACTAGCTCACACTGTGAAGAAGCACTTAGAAGATCTCATTTAAATTTTTTAATTAGAAACACAGGTATGGACGTAACAAGATTAAACTTGATAAAAATGAATTAATAAACCTTTTTAATCAAGCAACCTTTTCTAGAAAGAGTGGAGCGATTGGGGTACAACCCAACGTAACGCAGAGCTATAACCTCGTTCAAGGTGGCCGAATCCGGGATGCCCTAGTATGTTTCGATTCAGCTCGTCAACACGCATTGAACCATACCATGGCGTCTCGGATTCGACCACTTTAACGAAGTTATAGCTCTGCGGTACATTGGCCTGCTCCCAGGGACACTATAGTTATCAATATCGCTCGGCGCAAAAGTCGTGCCTTATTTAATCTTACAATTTTTATTTAATAAAAATACTTCATTCACAAAAATTTTTTCTCAATTAAATATAATTCTTCCATCAATAACATCTTTCACCACTTTCCCATATGATTCAAATTTGCAATAAATTCCCAATGCTGCCATTCTTATCGCTAAAGGGTTTCTTGATCCTTCCACATATTTTTTCTCAATTTCCGATAATTTTTCGTTTTTCTCTTTTAAAAGGAGTTTTTCGAAATTTTTTGTTGCCATTTCTTTAAAATCATTGTCGTCCAATTCTTCCAAGCCTTTAAATTCTTTTATATCCCTCTTCTTTCTTCCACAACGATGCCTTCCCCATCCACAACCCCACACTCCTCTTCTTACTCGTCCACCTGAAAATAAGATTTGATAGTTCCTAGAAAATCACTGCATATTATGAAACGAATATCCGAAAAAGAAATGTCGTATATCCGTGCTCTTTCATTTACTGAATAGAGGAATAGATTACTGAATAGAGGCAAAAATGCAAAAATTCCATTTTGCATTTGACAGTTGCTGGTGGGACCAAGGCTCTTGACCTGTATTGTCATTATTAACTATTTCTACTTGCTTTAGTAGATTATATTTTTATACTCTATTTAACAATTTAATAATATTACGAACGTTTGTGATCAAACTATAAAATTATTTTAGTTCTTGCTCTATCACTTTTTTGATTTATTTTTCCTAATATATTTCTTAGCATAAAGGTTTTTGTTTTTATGGCTTTTGGCCTTTATTTTGCTGAATTGCCATTAATAAATTTTGAACTGCAAAATAAACAATTAATGTGTATTAATCTCGCTATACTATTACACAAAATGGTTTTATTCGTCAAAGTTATTTACTACTTATAAAAAAGAATTTTTAACTGCATAAAGTCTTCAAATTTAAAATGTCATCAAAAAACAAAATAATTATTTTATTAGTTTTTATTCTAATATTTTTACAAATTCAATCACTTTTAACAATTTTAAACAATGAATCTTCTTCATGCAATCCAAATCGAAATTTAATTTTTTCAACTTGCAAAGCCGGCCTTCCTTGGCCTAGAGAAGATTTTACTTCAATTTCTGTTTTAATCACTCACGGAATTCATTGTATCGATATATTACAAGAGGATAATCCAAATTTTGAAAAACACCTTCAATTCCACAAAGAACATTGTTTGGAGTTGATTAAAATAATTCATAAATTCTTTAAAGAAAACAACAATTACACAGTTCCAAAAGAGTTGTGCAAAGATTTTCGACAGGCAGCCTTTCCAGGTATGGTTGGCAATTTTAGGTATTTGGCTTGCAAAATAAAATCAAATGGAAAGTTTGTAACGAAATAAGCAAAATAAATTTCTGAACTAAATACGAAGTAAAGCTTGTTAAAATAACCCGCGAAAATCCACGAAACAAACCAACGAAAATTTTTTGCCTCTATTCAGTAATCTATTCCTCTATTCAGTAAATGAAAGAGCACGGATATACGACATTTCTTTTTCGGATATTCGTTTCATAATATGCAGTGATTTTCTAGGAACTATCAAATCTTATTTTCAGGTGGACGAGTAAGAAGAGGAGTGTGGGGTTGTGGATGGGGAAGGCATCGTTGTGGAAGAAAGAAGAGGGATATAAAAGAATTTAAAGGCTTGGAAGAATTGGACGACAATGATTTTAAAGAAATGGCAACAAAAAATTTCGAAAAACTCCTTTTAAAAGAGAAAAACGAAAAATTATCGGAAATTGAGAAAAAATATGTGGAAGGATCAAGAAACCCTTTAGCGATAAGAATGGCAGCATTGGGAATTTATTGCAAATTTGAATCATATGGGAAAGTGGTGAAAGATGTTATTGATGGAAGAATTATATTTAATTGAGAAAAAATTTTTGTGAATGAAGTATTTTTATTAAATAAAAATTGTAAGATTAAATAAGGCACGACTTTTGCGCCGAGCGATATTGATAACTATAGTGTCCCTGGGAGCAGGCCAATGTACCGCAGAGCTATAACTTCGTTAAAGTGGTCGAATCCGAGACGCCATGGTATGGTTCAATGCGTGTTGACGAGCTGAATCGAAACATACTAGGGCATCCCGGATTCGGCCACCTTGAACGAGGTTATAGCTCTGCGTTACGTTGGGTTGTACCCCAATCGCTCCACTCTTTCTAGAAAAGGTTGCTTGATTAAAAAGGTTTATTAATTCATTTTTATCAAGTTTAATCTTGTTACGTCCATACCTGTGTTTCTAATTAAAAAATTTAAATGAGATCTTCTAAGTGCTTCTTCACAGTGTGAGCTAGTCAACAGGGAGAGAGTGATTTTTCTTGAATGGATAGTAAAAAAAGCAAGATAATATAAATAAAAATTAAAAAAAATAATTTTTACAAATTTATTTTAATTTCCCCATCATTTTATTTGCAAAAAATTCTTCAATTATATTATCTTGCCTATCTTTATTTAAAAAATTATTTTTTCACAAAGACTGATGACCACTACACATTTAAATATCTTTGTAAGAAGCTTATTTTTCCTTCAACTCAATTGAGGGCGTTTTCTTCCAGTTTTTTTATATAACAGCTAATATATATGTGTAATCCAATTTACGTTTTCCCCAACATTTGACAATCGTCTTCTTCTTCCCTTCTTTTTCAACAAATTATTTTTTTTTCTCAAAATTTTACACTCTAAAATAACTTTGTGAAAGGGACAAACTTTAAAATAATTTTTTGGGTGGCTAGTTGTGATAAATAGCTAATAATAATATTCGATTATTCCATTGATTGCTTCTCCCTCTTGAATGTCTTTTTGACAAATTAAATATTTTTGTTTTAAAATTTATTTGAGACTTGAAATTTTTAAGTGAAATTTTTTGTGTTTTTTGCCTTAGAAAATTTCGCCCTGGAATTCTTAGATAATTTTTAGGACAGAAAATAATTTTTATATTACAAATTTTTCAAATAATTACCCAATTTAATAATTACTCCCTAGTCTTACTAATATACCTAATTTTAAAAATATTAAAAAAAATCATTGCGAATCTTAATTAAAGAATAAAATTTTAAGAACAAAAAACCAAATTGTGTTTTTTACTTGAAAAATTTTGCTTCGGAATTTTAAATAATTCCGAAGCCCAGATTCTTGTTTATTTTAAAAATAAATCATGACCATATTTTCCCTTTAGGCTCCGAAAATAACGATTTTTGCCATTATATTTTCTCAATTTTAATCTGTTAAAAATCTGTTAAAAAATATTTTATTTCCACCTTGTTTTCAGTCCTTTCCCTCATTTTCCTTTTTGATATAATCATTGAAATTTAAACATTTTTAGGAAAAAAAATTTTTTTTCTCATTTATGGAAGTAAATGAAGAAGAAATCCCAGAGGGTGGAGGAGGTTTAAGGCTTAGAGGAGGAAATTTAGACAACAATTCCCCTCAAAACGCAAACGAATTTACTGATGAAAGTTTAAGACGAGGGAATGTTCCAATAATATTTACTAGTCAACAACAACAAAGTACCAGTTATAGGACAGCTAGTAGTGTAATTGTTGACCGTAGAAGAATACAACATGTCAGAATTCAATTAGAGGGCAAGTTGAATTTTTTTTTTGTTATTTTTTAAGGGGGAAAAGGAAAAAGTTTTTTTTGTGGAGGCTTATTAATTTTAATTTGAATTTTTTAAAAATAAAAAAAAATAAATAAAAAATGTAGAGATAGCAACAAAAATAAATAAAATTAAATTAGCGGAAGTAAAGTGGTATTTTGAGTGGTTTAAATTGGGGTTTATTACTGAAAAAGTAATTTTTTGCAAAATAAATTTTCCAAATACATAAATTCAAAGAAAAAATAATATTTTTGTATTTTTGTATTTTTTTATCAAATTATTTCTTGAACAATTTATTTAAGAGCTGAACAGTTAAGTTCAATTTTAAGAATAATACATACACTGCTCCACAAAAGTATAGCGCCACCCCTATTTTTCTCGGTTTCAATATTGTAACCGGTGTTTTTATTTTTAGACTTTTTTGTAATAATAAATAGTGGTCTAAAATTAAGTTTAAGTTTCTTAGAATCGAAATTAAGTTTCTTAGAATCGATAAATATGTTAGCTCAAATTTTTCTAGATTTTTCTTAATGTTAGAAACTCGAAATTTCAAAGTGGCGCTATACTTTTGTGGAACCCTAAAACTGGGGATTTGCCTATAACTATCGAAAAAATTGATTTGATAACAAAATTTTTTTATAAACTTAATTTTAGACCACTATTTATTATTACAAAAAAGTCTAAAAATAAAAACACCGGTTACAATATTGAAACCGAGAAAAATAGGGGTGGCGCTATACTTTTGTGGAGCAGTGTATATGTATATTAAAATTAATTTAATGTCAGTCGACTTTTTGGTCAAAAAACCCTAAGGGGCCAAGTAAGAAAATGATTTATAAATTAAGACGTGTAACTCTAGTGTCGGCGGATCTGGAAAATCCTGGAATATCCAAAATTTTCGTTTCCGATATTCCACTCTTAGTCAACTCGGAATCAAACTCTGTATGGTTAGAGAGGGAAGAAGCCAAAGGAATTTAAACATGAAAATTTATTCGGGATTTTAGGAGCTGAACAGTTGACTGTATATAATGGAGAAAGATCTCTAGCATTTTCTTTATTCTTGATAAAAAGTTTTCTTAAAAATTTAAAATAACCTCTAATTAATTCTGATTTAATTTTTAAAATCTTTCAAAAATTTTAAAAAATACATACACATTTATTTTCATTTCCCCTAATTTCCTTCCACATTTTCCTCTCTCAAAAAAAAAACAAAACATTTCCTCCCATTTTTCATTTTGACAACTTTTTTTTAAAAAAAAAGTCTTTCACTGACATTTTCCCTTTTTTTCTTCCAAAAGCCCCCCCCCCTATTCAGTTATTCAAAAAATAAAAGAAAATATAGAGGGGGGCCTCTGCTTTTTCTTTTTTCATTTTCTTCCATCTGCTCAAATTACTTTCTTCCTTTATAAAAACAATAGTGCAAAACTTGAAAGCAAAAAATTGCAACTTTCTCATAAAAACCTCCTCTAATAGTCAAAAATATATTCAAGGCTTTTTAATACTTAGCTAAAAATAAAATAATTTTTGACTGAATTTTGTATTTTTAAGTGAAATTTTTTGCCTTTATTTTTAGTTAGAGAGCTTATTTTAAGTTTAATACAATTTTAGACAAAAAGCCTTTATTTTCTGTTTTAAAAATATTTTATTTGAAAATTAGACCAATTTTATTTAATTTAAATTTATTAGATTATTTTGACTGTTAAATGACTAGATTGTAAAATGACCCCAACAATAAGGGGAATCCAAGTTTAGGAAAAAATGTTGTAGGAGAATAGGTTTGAAAGGAAGTTGGAAGAATGGTTGTGAAAAAGTTGGAAAATGCTTTAAAACAAGTTTGGAAAAGGTTTGAAAAAAGTTGGTATAATAGGTTTGAGAAAAGTTGATAAAAAGTTGGAAAATAGTTGAGATAAAGTTAGAAAAAAGCTTGTAAAAAGTTCGACTTAAGTTAGAAAAAGTTTTAAAAAAGTTGGTAGAAAGTTGTTTAAAAATTCTTTTTTTTTCACCTTTTATGCTTGAATAAGTGTACAACTGACTTTCTTTAGGCAAAAATAGGGAGGCTGTAAATACCTTAAGTAATATGACAGACGCGCATTTTAAGCAAAAAAAACAAATGAAGCGAAAAAATATTAAGAAAAAATTTTTTTTGAAAAATATTTTGGTTGGCATTATTTTTTAATATATTTTACTTTTATTTTTTCTTAAAAGTAAATTTATTTTTTTTTATTTAAGAAATGTTTCCAAAATTTTTATTTTTTTATTAAAAATCTCATAAATCTTTTAAGAAAAAATTAAAAAATAAAATGAAAATTCCAAAAATTCAACTTGTTCAAGAACCCTCACAAGAAGATATTGAAAATGCTGATAAAAGTTCAAAAATATTAATTGGTAAGTAAGAATATTAAATTAAGAAGAAATTCAGAGAACAAAAATTTTCTTAGACCAAGACAAAAGACTCCAAAACTCAATAAGGACTCCAAAAAATTTAATTCTTTAGGTGTACATCTAGAAAAGATCATAAAAGCTGAGACAAAGACCAATACTTCACCTCAAAACCAAGACCGAAATCTCCTAAGAAATGTAATTAAACAAGACTCAAGACCAAGAGTCCTGAACGTCTCTAATTAAAATTTAAAAAAATTTTCAATAATTTTTTTCAAAAAATTATTTTTTCTAAAATTCGAGTAATTTACATATTTCTTTTAAAATAACCCCTTTTTCCCTCTCCCAACTTTTTCAACTTTTCTGGTCAACCAAGTTTATTTTTTATAGCCTGTCCACGCTAAGCGGAAACAAATAAACTTGCCCTCTTTAAATCTTCCAACTTTGTGAATAAATAAAAAGGGAAAAAAGTTGTATTTTTTTGAGGGAGGATTTTAAACAGAAGGGAAGTTTTAAATGAATTTGGGGGTTTAAAAGACATTTTTGAGAAGATTGCGTGCCCTAAATTAAATTAAAATAATTTTTTTTGAGATTCTTAGTTAAATAGCCAAAATAGTTCTCGACTGGTAAGACTATTTAAATTGAATTTATAATTTCATTACCGTCGATTCTATCAGTTATTTTATATTCCCACTATATTTCAGTTTTAGTGTCCGGGTTTTTAACCGTGGTTGGTTCCTGATTGTGTGTATGTGGGGTAGGGAGATACCTTGGCTATACTTCCTATATCTCCATATTATTAATATACAGCCATTTTAACGTACAATTTTTCAGTTCAAAAGGCCTACACTATAACGAATTTAAACTAGAAAATTCTCTCCAACTACATAAATCCCAATTTTTTAACTTATCCTTCTTTCATTTTTAAGTTTTTGAAAATTGTTTTTAACATATTTCTGAGTTGATATTCCCGTTTTCAAGATTTTTTCTTGAGTCTTTTTTTATCGTACCGAGCCAGTTATGTCAGTTTTGGGCCAAATATGATGCCCGACTTTTTTATCAGCCTAATTCTAACTGGGCTTCTCTCACCTTTCATTAAATAAGGCCTTAATTTAAAACATCTTTAAACCTCACTTTATCAAAATATTCTTAACTTGCCTTAATTCTACTCAGTTATTCTACCAAAAAAAAACTTTTTATTTTCCACGATTTGTTTTTTTAAAATAATGTCCTTGTCTTGGACAGCCTTTTTCTCCTTTATTTTTATTTATTCCATTACTGCTAATTAAATAAAAAAAATAAAAGAAATAAAAAATTGTTTCCCTCTTGCTTATTTTTTATTTTTTTATTTGTTATTTTTTTAGAAAAAATTAATTCCTTTAAAATGAAATTACTCGACCCTAATCCCCCCGAAAATGTTGGAGAACCTCCTCCCTTGAATCGCTTCCGTTCAGCTCCGTCTTCCTTTAGAAGACGAGGGGATGCTGTGAGGGGAGTTGCTGGAAATCAACAAGGATATGACGAGAGTAGGAGATTAAGAAAAAAATACTAGGTGTAATTTAATTGGGGAATGAAAGGAGTCCATTGGAGAGGAGAAGAAATTTTAATTTTTAATAATTTTTAATGAATAAGTTTTAAAATAGTACATAGTTACTTTTCAAAATAGTTAAAAATTATTAATTATTGTTCCACACTTTTGCTAGAAGGTGTAATTAATCGAAGGAGGTAATTAGTTAGTGGAGGGCAATTAATTGAGGAACTACTGTGATAAAGCAAATGTGAAACCGCCAGAGCCGGTGATTTTAAGATTTACCCTTTTCCTTCATTATCCAAATTTTTGCTATGTAGTTTCTGTGTGGGTTTAGCTGCTTCACTATTAAAAATCACCACAATCTCGTATTAGAGAGAAATCTAAGAGATTCCTCACATAAATAAATTATTAAACTTTCCACTAATCCATTGAAAATTATTCAAATTTTCAGGAACTTGTGGATCCAATCCAGACGAGTCATCCTCACTTCTCTCATCAGGAACATCTTCGCGTTGTTCCTCCCCACCACATGCTTCTTTTGCTGCTGGAAATAGTCAAAATCCTAAAGAAGTAGAGGAAGAGGAACACCAAATAATTGCTGGAGAGCGTGTTCCTTTAATGCAACAATCACATTTTTTAACTCCAGAAAGTAGCCATCAACAACAACAACAAATGACTGGTAGTGGTGGTGGAAGTCCCAGTTATTTTCTCACTCCAAGTGCTTTAAACACTCCTAGGCATAGTCAATCAGGAGGGCGTCCAAGAATGGGGAGACGTTTTACTTTGAATCCGTTGATATTTGCAAAGGTAGGAGGAAACTCTGTTTTCTTATCTGATCCTATTAACTCTTGTATTCATTAATTAAAGAATCGAGGAGATAAACACCAGCTAAGTTATATCCATCATATCCATAGATAGCCATAAGTCATATTCAAATACCCATTTAAAGATTTATTAAAAAGGATTAAGGCGAGATCATTCAAAAATCTCAGTTATCGAGATTAGGATTTTTCAGGATATTAATCGAATCAATCAAATCCTAAAAATCAATCCTAAAATCAAATCCCTAAAACTATGGATTAAAATCTAAATATTTTAAAGGAAGAAAGAGAAATGCGACGTCAATCACTTGCCCAACTCAAACTTTCCTATTACCCAAAAGGTCCTGGTGATTATGATGGAGATACTAGCAGTTGGTTGTGTCAATGGGGGTTTTGGTTTTTGGGTTGGCTAATTGTTTTGGCTACTTTCCCCGTTTCTGTTTGTTTTTGCCTTAAAGTTGTCAAAGAATATGAGAGAGCTGTTATATTTCGGCTGGGAAGACTAATTGGTGGGGGTTCGAAAGGACCAGGTGAATTTTTCTTATAGTTACAAGAATCTCTATACTTTCAATTTACAATATCTTTGATACAATAAACCTTCTATCTTATGACTCCCTATATTTAATAGCATCATCTTTGTCTTGAAACCTCTATTTTATAAACTCTATATTTAATGCACTTTTATCTTATTGATATAGACTCTACCTTTGGGCCTCTATTTTATGAATTTTCTATTTTATTTCCTCTATTTTACAGATTTGATAAATAAGCCTCTACTTAATACACTTGTATCGTTAAAACTTCTAAAAACGTCACTTGATAGGTAAAGATAGCTTTAGGTACACGAGTGATATTAACTAGATGTCCTATTTTGCTTATATTTTTCATAAAAATATAAATTTTATTTTCCAGGCATTTTTTGGGTAATGCCTTGTATAGAATCCTATGTTCGAGTTGATTTGCGCACTGTTTCCTTTAGTGTGCCTCCTCAAGAAATTCTTACTAGAGATTCTGTTACTGTCTCAGTTGATGCTGTTGTATATTATAGAATAATGAATGCAACTGTTAGGTTAGGGAAAAGAATATTTTAAAGTTTATGAAAAATTTTTTAGTGTTGCCAACGTTGAAAATGCACATCATTCTACTCGCTTATTAGCTCAAACTACAATGAGAAATATGTAAATTAATTACAGTCGAACCTCATTTTTAGATACCCCTTTGAGGCTCAGATTATCTTTTCTTATAATAAGGAATACCTTAAATAGAAGGTTTATTAAATAGAAGGTCTCCCATCTACCAGGGACGGAACGGCTTACTTAGAACCCGAAAGCCCCGAAATCGGGTGCTAGAAAATTTTGTAAACCCTCCGAAACCCGATTCGACCTTTTTCTCAATCCTACCCATCCCTGTTCCCTATTACATAATTTTCTGGGTATCTAAAAATGAAGGTAGCCTGCAATAGATTTAATCAGGATTTCTAGAATAATTTTTTCTTTAAATTAAAGGCTTGGAATAAAAACTTTGGCAGAGATTCTCTCAGATAGGGATTCAATAGCTTTGGTTATTTGGATTATTTTAAATCCTTTTTTGAAATTTAAAATTTTTTTAGACAATGCAAACACTACTCGATGAAGCAACTGATTCTTGGGGAATTAAAGTGGAACGAGTAGAAATGTATATCGTTTTTTTATAATTTAATTTTTATTAAATAAATCTCTCCAAAATTTAATTATTTATGCGGCATGAGGAATTAGGATATATCCTTGAGGAATCGGCTGGGGTCTTTTTATGGGGGGTAGGGGGGGGGGATGGGAACTTAGGTTTCGAGAATCCTCCTACAGGACTTGAATTGCATGTGAATGAGAAAGGGATTCTAGTCTTTACTGAGAATTATTAGGAATTGAGCAAAAAATGTGTCATGAGAGCCGAATTCTAACCTAAACTCCTAATTTGATTTATTTTTTGAAATTAAAAAAAATTCTAGAAAAATTTTTTTTGTAAAACTCTTCTAGTTTTTACTAGGGAATTGACATTTTAATAATTCAAACTCTTAAAATATTTATTAGAAAGGATGTACGGCTTCCACTGCAGTTACAAAGAGCTATGGCTGCTGAGGCTGAAGCAACCCGTGAAGCTAGAGCAAAGGTGTTCTGATACAAATAAGAGAAAATTCAAAAATAAATTTAAAGGTAATAGCAGCAGAAGGCGAACAACGAGCAAGCAATTCATTAAAAGAAGCGGCTACAATGCTAGCTGATTCACCCGCAGCTTTACAATTAAGATTTTTACAAACTTTAAATTCTGTGGCTGCTGAGAAAAATTCTACAATTATTGTAATATTTAAAATTAAAAAAATTTTTTTTGAATTTTTTTAATTTTTAGGTGCCAATACCTGTTGAAATTATTCGTCATTTTTTGTCTAGATAGAAAATATTTTTCGAAGAAAATATATTTTTATTTGGAAAAAACTATAGATCCAAAAATTGTCTAAAATGTATATTCTCTGTTTTAATTCGAGCTTACATAAATTTTTGTTTTATATGTATTTTATTTAATTTTAATGTGGCTCTGCTAATAAGGGAGATAAAAGGCGGGTTAAAGAGGTGCTCTTATTCTCTGTTTTGATTCATGCGCGGGACCGTCGTGTGACTGCATGGGACCGTCAAACACGGGCTCCAGATCCGTCTGTAACTAGCTAATTCCAAAGACAGTTCCAAATATGGTGGATTCCCCATTATGGAGAATATTGTTCCAAAAATATTGTATGTTATTCCACACGGGGCAAGTCCAATGAAATCAAAGGAAGTTGTTCATAGGGACGAAATACAACTCCTTTTCCTACAATCAGTACGGTACTACCCATAACTCTCTCTTCTCTACTCACACCCTTTGCCTCAACTCTCGTCACGTGTCACTCAAAGGGCATGATATAAAAGCCCCCTCAATATGATACTATAAAAGCTCAGCTTTCTGTAATACTTCTACCAACAACACGTAACTACTTCGTCACAAAACTCGTATCTTCGATTGCTGCACGATGGACATATCTTCAGCATCTCCAGAGGTAATCCGCATGCTCGTGTTCGGCTGTCAATATCTGGTGATGTTCTTCGTTGCAACTATGCTCGCCGCGCAATGCTGCAAGAAGAAGAAGAAGGCTCCAGGCACAGAGATGAAACCACCACCGGAAGAAGGAGCATCGCTAAAAGGGCCACCATCAGCAAAATCAGCTGCAAAGCCGCCCGCGTAAGTTTTATTTTTTATATTCAAAGCTCATTAATAATCTGATTCTTTTTTTCATTTTAGAAAGCCTGGAGCAGCGAAACCTGGAGCAGCGAAACCACCTGCTGGACCTGGCGCTCCGAAACCTGGTGCACCTCCGGCCGCTCCTGGCGCTCCTAAACCTGGTGCTCCTGGAGCCCCTGGCGCTCCTCCACCTGGCGCTCCTGGTGCAAAGCCTGGTACTCCTTCCGCTATCGCTAAGGCTGAGGCAGCTAAAAAAGTGAGTTTTACTGATAATTCTTATTATACAAGGTGTATAAATAAATTCTTTGTTTTTTCATTTTAGTCTGGCGTTCCTGGTGCTCCTGGCGGTCCTCCACCTCCTGGCGCTAAACCGGGCGCTCCTCCACCACCTGGTGCAAAGCCTGGCGCTCCTCCACCTGCTGGCGCTAAGCCTGGTGCTCCTCCACCTGCTGGTGCTAAGCCTGGTGAGGACAAGAAGGACGACGACAAGAAGAAAGAGGACGACAAGAAGAAGGAAGATGCAAAAGAGAAGGGTCCAGGAGATGGAAAGACATCGAAGGCTGGAGATGACAAGCCACCGGCAGATAAGGCTGCTGAGGGAGCGGACAAGAAAAGCACTGCTGGAGCAGAGAAACCAGGAGAGAAATCGAAGAAAGACGACGTGAGTTTTAAAAAATAATTTTTTGACTTGGCTAAATTTATGTTTTTTACAGGCTGACAAAGACAAACCTGCGGAAGGCGCCAAGGACGAGGAGAAGAAAGAGGGCGGCGACGATGAGAAGAAGGAGGGCGGCGACGAGAAGAAGGAGGGTGGCGATAAGAGCGAGAAGGGAGCGGACGAAAGCAAGAAGGATGAGAAGGAAGAAGGCGGCAAGGAAGAGGATGAAGGCAAAGGCGAAGAAGGAGGAGAGGAATAATCAGAATATCACATCTATTCCCCACTTCTATTCTCCCCTTATCACCTTGTAATGTACATAGGAAACTACTATCTAAATGTGTGTCCCCCCTCTAAATTTCTTCACTCTGAATTGCCCTTTACCGTATTGGTGTCACATTGTCAGGTTGTATGTATATACCCAAATATATTATTTACTCATCCCAATACCACATTGCTATTCTTGTGTTTCCCGCTGTTGTGATTTCTATGCTAATGTGTATGTATGTATAATGTATATGCTTCGCTAATTTTTGTGAGTTAACGATGAATAAATTGTATTAATGTAAAAAAATTTGATTTTTTCTTGAATGACAGATCTGGTGACAGATATGGAGAACGGGAGGAGTTGTTCCGAGAACGGGGGACTGGGGAGAAGGAATAAGGTGGCAAGAAGGGAAGCTAGTCAGAAGGGAACATCCCTTGTGTGAATAGAACATCCTCCCCTAATTTATGAGAACAACCCTAGTCTGAGCGGAACAATGCCTAGTCTGAAGGAGAGACCAAAAATTAATTTATTCAAAACTTGAAAAACATTTAAATAAATACTTTGTTTATTTTTAAAAATATAAATTAAATATAGGTATTTTAGTTAAAAAATCTTTTTTTCTATTCAATGGCACTTGTCAGGTACACAACTAACTGACTTTCCATTGGGTAACCTTCTAGAGCCTAAAGAACATCCGCGCACCATTCCTTTTATTCCTCCTTTTCCTTCACTTATAGGGCAACAATCCTTTGTTGGATCACAATTTGGCTTTGTTTCTGATTTTAATAGATTGTCTAAAAGTTAAAATAGATTAATTTATAAGGGTGATGGATTTATCTTAGTTTAATGCCTCAAATTTTCTAATCTTTATAAATCTTATCTCAGCAATCTTATCTCAACAGGCAACCAGATATCATTCTCAAATTCTAATCGACCCACAACTACGGTCCCTAATCACAACGAGTAGAGTTTTCGTCATATCTCGATTTAAGCTTTTCGTGTGTAGTATAATTCCTAGAATTTACTTGATTTAGTATCAGTATTTTCATGTGGAGGTCCAAAAAAACTTATTTCTTTTTGATTTTCATAATCCTGTTCTCCATAGAGACTGAAAAATACATTATTAATTATTTTTAATCGTCCAACAAAATACCTAGCTTCAAGAGAATTAACATCTGGGGCCTTAAATCGCTTGGCTACTTCAATGCTTGGAGCTATAGGCTTTGCTTCTAGAAAATAATTTTTAAATTTTAAAAATTATTAAAGTGGATAGTGGGGATTTTCCTTCAGGACCTTTAGGGGGTGTTCCAGACGGTCCTTTTGGGGTGTCCTTCGGGCCAGAGAGGATGCTCCAACAAGGACGCTCTCTCTAAATTTTATTAGACCCTGAGCCTAAGACTAAGTATGTCCCAATCACGATTCAAACTAGGAAATATCCAGGTAATGCTACCATTGAGCATTAGGTGACACTTGATAATTAAAAGTAACACAAAGTTGGAATTATATATACTAAAAAATTTCCCAAAAATCAAAATTTTTTTACGATTATTCGTTGCTGAACAAGCTTCAGATTCTAAGCAATTATTATTCTTAGTAGTCGCAACGCTACAATTTAATTTAGGCCTCCAACGTATGCCCCCAATACACGCACTCCAATCATTTTTTAATGTAAATGAAGTATCTTCAATAGATTCTTCTTTTTCGTTGGAAGAAAATGAAGAAGAGGATGAGGTTGAAGATGAAGGGTAGTTAGTTGTTAATACATCCCTTTGTCTGACATTATTTACTGGAAAATAAATATTTTGGCTAGTGGGAAAACGGAGGAATTGTCGACTCAGAGCTTCTAAAGTGTTACAGTAATAGGGTTACTGTACTCCCAATATTTTATAAGAAAATCTACCAGATAATCTAAAGCAAGGAGGTATTTCCATATAATCTACTAATTCTTTTCTTTCTGCTGCATACAAATCAGATCTAGAAAGGCGTGTAAATCTGCTTAGGAAGCAATTATCGCCTTGCCAGTCGAAGAAGAAACTTGCTGAGGCACATTCAAAGCCCAATTTACTCTTAAAAATAAACTCTTGATTAGATAGACTTTAAATACAGTCAGACCTAAATTTTACAAAGTACACAAAATAATAGTTACCCTCAATTTTAGGTGATTATCTAGCCCAAAAGGTATACCAAACAAAAGAATTTTTAATAAATGAGGTCTGACTAGGGTTGCCGGTTATTGACTGTAATTTAGTTAGCGTATATACTTGAATGATTCCCCTGCGTAATTTTAATGCCTTATTTGGATGAGAGTAAATATTCAAGCATATATGGTAGATTTACCATTTAATAAAACCTACCTTAGCTCCAATACATTGTCTAATACATTCCAACTGGTTTTGAGCATTAACTGCAGCACCGTCACTCTGTTTCTTTCTAGAGTCCAAATAATGCTGAGGAATTCTATGTATAACATCCTCACAATTAGAAATTAAATCTGATTCTACAAAAATTTTATTTTTCTATAAAATTTCTAAACAGAAGTTTACTTGGAATACACAATTTTTCAAAGTAAAGGGAGTCAGGATTTGGGATATACTGAAGAGGACCATTGGGCGAAATCGAATCATTTAATAATTCACAACGGCCAGATTGTCTATGAAAAGTGGCCGAACGACAAGAATTTGGTAAAATAAAGCCATCCAAATTCTTAAAAAGTTAAAAATAAATTTTAGAGAAGTTTATAAACTCTATTTTGACGGCAGACTTGAAGACAAACATCAGCAGATTCTAATTGTACTGCTAGAAGAAGAGGTAATTGGCCGATTAGTGATATACCGTCGATTAACTTGAAAAAAATTTTAATTTTTTAAAGTTGTTTTTTAATTTTTATTAAATTTAATTTCCATGTTAGATTTTGTCACAACTTGGAATCTTAAAGCGTTTTAAAAAACTCAAATATAATGTCAGGAAATCGACAGCTCTTATTATCTCAAAGGGAATTTCAATGAAAAGATATTAGATATTAGATAAATTGAGGATCGATCTCAATAACCGAGATTTTTAAAAGAGTCCGATCTTTAATTAATAGAGCAAAACTTATGTATTTAATTAAAAAATCATAGAAAAAACGAAAGCTATTTATTTTCATATTTGTCCTATTTCCTGAAGATTTAATGTCCCGCTTTTTTTTAATTTCATACTTTTTATTAAAATTTCCTACCTGAATGTAAGCTTTTTGTCCTTCTTGACAATCCTTTGTTTTTGTCAAAGAAGCATCAACCTCCTCTTGAAAATCTCCCCGATTTTTCGATCTATCTGTTGTAGTCTGTTCTTTTCTACTTTTACCAACAGAAGTTGTAGTCATAGGCTCAAGCTCTTGTTTTTGAAGATTATTTGGTGGTTTTGTGGTTAATGGAGGTGGACTAGGTTTTAAATCTTCTAAATCTTCCAATAATTGTTGTTCATAACCGTCTTTTTGTTCTCCTATTTCCTCTTCTCCTTCATACTCCCCTTGATCCAGACCGACAGATTCACAGCCTGGCTCTAACCCAGTAAAAACAACTCCTACTTTTCTTTCAAGTATTGGAACACAATGAGAGGTGGATGAAGATAGGCTTTAAAATTTAATTTATATTTTTTGGTTATGGAATTCATATACTTCTCCTATTTATGAGAAAGAGAGAGAAAGATTTCCCCGATGCTACTTGGTACTCATTATACTTGAGATGATCAAAAACGAGAGAAGGACAAAGAAATAGAAGTTGAGGAAACTAAGGAGTAGAGTTGACGGATCCTAAGAAATTCTAGAATATGCAGGCTTAACCCTATCCGGATCTGCAAATCCAATCCCGGACATTGTTTAAAACCTTCCATTTGAACTAAATCCTCGAGAATCCACTAGTAATCTAATTATCTCCATGAAACTTACTCATTTCCTCCACCAATAGGTGCCATCAAACCAGAATTTCGTTCATCTAAATTCGCTCCATAAGCCAATGATTGACTATGGTCATCCAAAGGAACTCCATTGTGAAGCGAAAACCTCTTTTCCCGTCCCCTTGAAATTTTTGATTTTGTTGCAGAGAGCATTTTTACGGTTAAAGAATGCTTCTTAGATTTTTTGTTATCCCAATCATCCAAAGCAGCAAAAGGATCAGAGGGGGAAGATGGAGGAGGTTTCAATGTTGTTTGTCCGGAAGAGGTTGATGGGGCGAGGGAATGCTCAAACAGATCGCAAACATTGCCAGCCGGGTCATACTGAAAGCTTCGGCATCGAGGCCCGACATTGAGACAATTCCTTGAATTTTTTGGAAATTTGTTTAAGTGGAGAGGATTTGGAAGTTTTATCAAAGCTGTAATGCTTTAACTACCATCACTTTTATGGATTCAGCCATAAATATTCGTTGTGCCAGCCAGGAATGGGTCAAGTTATCTGAAACCCAATCAAATTTTGAAACTTGATCGGAAACCCGACCCGACTTTTTTTCTCTACCCGATCCATCTAAGTAAATGAGAATATGGTCTATGTGAGGATGTGAGATAAAGCTAAAGCCTCGATGATGGAGATATTTAAGTAAGAAATTCGAAAATAATGAGTTCCAGCTTAATCAAAATACAAGAGACCCTAATATCCACCAATAGGTGCTATCAAGAATCACACTCATTATAACAAAAACAAAAATCCCTTACTTTTTACATTCCTTCTCATTTGTAGGTGTTCTCCTTTCAAAAGGTAAAGCACAGACAAGTCGTGTATCTGGATATCGTCTAATACAAGAATCCAGACTTGGACTGCTTTTCAATTGGTTAGCAGGAGAGTCTTCAGCCACAGAAGGCATCGTACGGGATTTAGAAGCGTGATAGTAAGGTTGTTGGGGAGATCCATAAGGAGAGGAAGGATAAGAATAAACTTCTGGAGGTTGATATTCACCGTAAGAATAATAGGGAGAAGGTTCGGAACCATAAGTAGAAGGTGAATAACTGTCAGAAGGGCAGCCTGTTGAAGGCGGGAAACAGGTAGGGGACATTGCTGGTTGTAACGGGAAACAACCTTAAATTGTGGGAGATAAAAGAATTTAGATAAAAGTTTCTGAATAATTCAGAATTTTTAATTTCTGAAGTAATCAGAATTAATGAGAAGGAAAGTAAGACTTTTCTATAGGGGAAAATATAACTTGAGTATTTCAGAATATTAAAATATTCTGAAAATGGATAATTCTGGTCTTAAAATGATCAATTCTGATCTTCATAAATTAATTCTGATTTTAAAATATTCTGGTTTTCAGAAAAAATAATTCTGAGGTTTTTATAATTTCTAGGTTTTTCTGATTTTTCTGATTAGAAAATTAATTCTGATTAAAAAATAATTCTGCTTTTCAGAATTTCTTTAATTTATTAATAATTCTGATTTCAAATTAATTCTGATTTTTATATTTACAATTAACCACTAGAATCAGAATATTAAATACCTTTAGCCTTGTCGTTAAAAATTAGAACAATCAAAGCAGGTAACTTCAAAGCCATGAATAAATTAATTAAATTAACAGAAAAATCAGAAATTGAAGACAATCTTCTCTCCATTATTTTTAAATAAATTCTAAAAAATTTTTTTCCAATTTTAAAAATTAAAATGAAAGTTGTAATTGGAATTTCAGCAAATTTTAACAAGTTTTATGACTTTTCAGAACAGTTTAAAAGCCAGTTTTCACCAAAAATTTTGTTAAACAAAAACTTTCACTATTTAAATTTATTTAAATAAAAACAGAATTAAATAAATGGACACAGTCCAGGGCGTAAACAGGTCGTTTAAAAATATGAAAAAGATACGGGGATTTGCGCTAAAAGGGAAAATTTTTTTATTAAAAAATCCTCAAAAATACAAAGCTTTTTCTCTCGAAAATAAAAATATTTTTAGGGATTAAAAAATAATATTTTTTTTATTCTCTCGTATTTGGAGGGATATTTATAATGCCAAATCCTTCAAAAAAAATTTTTTTTTGTTAAATCTATAGATTTTTAATAATTCAAAACAACCGGTTCTTGCTTCAATTTGGTGATATATAAAAATTATTTTAAATGATTTTAATAAATTTTTGAAAGAGAAAATTTATTTAGTTTTAGCTGATAGAATTTAATGAGTTTTGATCATCTAAAAAATTTTTTTAAAGTAGTCGGACATTACTAAGGTGTTGACTATCAGGCTAAGGGAAAAACATATAAAATCTCGGTCATAAAAATCTATGAGTGAAACAAATGGTGTAAGATAGCAAAAGTTCGAGAAAATTATAAGGAAAATCAGAAATTAACTTGACGAAAAAGTACGTTGACTAGTCATGCCTGACGGTAACAAATCAGGAAGTGGTCTCTTTGTCCAAATACATCTCAATAAGTTTAGACAAGAAAAATGGTAGTAATATAAAAAAGTTTAGTGGAGATTAAACGTGGAGGGTAAATGTCCAGTTGGCGGTCCACATGTCCGCAAAGAGAATCTGCTCTTTTCTTTACTTTTCTTGCATTTTTTGCGTGGGGAGGAGTGCTCCGCTCGTTTTTCCTTCTCTGCCATTTTTCCTTCTCAATACAATATGTTCTCCTGTTCATACTTGCAAAATAGAAATAATATCTCTAATCTAAAAAAATTATTTATTTAACAAATGATTGATTTTGGATTATAAAAATTACAATATAAATTCTGAAATGTAGGATTATTGCTATCATATAGCAGCTTTCTATGGCTTTCTAATAAGCCCAAAATAATAATCTAAAAAATTTCAAAACAATATTTAAGGAGTCATAACTTGTTCTACGTTGATTTTCGTGTTATCAGGATATAGATATTGAGTAAAGATATTGGCTCAGTTTTTATAGCCATCCTCCCCCTCATAGTTTTTATTATCAACCCTATATTTTAAATAAATCTATTAAAGAATGTTATCCAAAATTATCATTTATAAAATAAATTTTTTTTCTAATTAGAGGTATTTTTATTTTGCAAGTATGAACAGGAGAACATATTGTATTGAGAAGGAAAAATGGCAGAAAAGGAAAAATGAGCGGAGCACTCCTCCCCACGCAAAAAATGCAAGAAAAGTAAAGAAAAGAGCAGATTCTCTTTGCGGACATGTGGACCGCCAACTGGACATTTACCAACGTGGAGAAACATTCATATTTACCTTCTTAAAAAGAGTTAAGAAGTCAAGGTAACAGAAGGAAGTTAAGCAAGAAGATCAACTGCCTCTTAAAGACAAGGACCAAACCAAATAAAATTTAAAAATATTATCCAAAATAAAAATATTTTTTTATTAAAATTTATTTATTATAATATACATTGCTAGATGCATGCAAAAATATAAAAACAAGAAATACATAGGGACTTGCGCAAAAAAAAAAAGTATGGAGATAACAAAAATGGAAAAGGGTGATTTTGGCAATGAAATAAAAAAAATTTTTCGGGCAAAATTTTTGAAACAATGAAGAAAAATTAACCAAAAAAATTTTTTTTAACAACCAAAATCCACTTTTCCATAACAAAATTTTAATTTAAAAAAATCTGTCATGTCGTATAGTAAATATAAAAATTTAAAAAAAATAAAAAAATAAAAACAAAATATTAAATAGAAAAAAAAATATATTTTTTTTAAATTAATTCTCTAAAAATTTAAAAATTTTTCGTTCAATTATAATTTATTCCATTATTGTTAGTAGATAAATTATGTTGTCGTTCACGATGTGCTTGTAATGCTGATTCTGTTGTAAATCCAGCATCACATTCTACACAAACGTGGGGACGTGTAAGTTGAGCCATGTGTTGTTTTACCCAATGAGTCTTTAAAAAAATTTTTTTGTTAGAAGAGGAAATTTTATTTAATTTAAAACAAAAAGGGGTTAAAGCTTATGTAGGTGTTCTTAAAATAGTATACATATCCATGGATAGAAAGAATATACCTAGGTATATCATCAAAAAATAGTTGAAGACAATTGAGAGTTAGGGAGATCTTGATCTCGATAACAAAGCTTTTGTTCAAAATCTAGTCTCGGTCCGGTCCCTAGCTTAAATTTTTTCACCATCTCACCAACAACTTCTAATTTCACGGACACAGGTAAAATGAAAAATTGACTCCCAGCACATGATTTATCTCAAAAGACTTTCGATTAGTCCGTTGTGTAATCCTCCAGGTCTGCCCACTCTCAATTTACTAATTTATTACCGAGGTTAATTTAGTCATTTTCCAAACTAGGGTAGCTCCCCGAGCCTTCGGGGTCGGGATCGTCAGGGATTAGGGTTTGCCGGGGTAGACTTGAGGGTTTGGGTCGGGGGGTTTTGCCAAAAAAAAATCGTCAGGGTCGTGGAGCTACCCTTTCCAAACTTTATTTTTACCTGTAAAGCCTGAACATCAGGCAATTGTTCAGAACAAAATTGGCAATGTAACAAAGAAGGATTTGTTGCTGAAATTTCTTCTTTTCTTTTAATATCATTATTTAAATGTTGATTATTATTAGTATATTCTCCCTTTCGTCGATTTGGAGGAATTTTTATTCTTCCAGTTGTTTTAGGTGTTGTTATTCCAGAAGAAGCAAAGGAAGAAGCAACAGAAGGAGGGGAAGAAAATGAATGATTATTGTTGTTATTTAGCCCCCCTCCAATTGCTAGTTGACTTCCTATAGCTGAATGTGACTCTTCTGGTACTCCAGGGCTTTGAGCACATGGTGGGGGTGCTGATGGAGCAGTTGAACGCCTGGCCAAAAGAGAGGGGGAAGCTGGACAGGAAGCAGCAGCTGAGGCGAATGGCAATGCCTAGGAAAGTTAATTTTAATTAAATTAGGTCTTGAAAATTTTTGACTTCAAATTAGAAAAATATAGGATTCGATCAAATACTTAAATAAAAAATATTGTGAATAAAAAACGGAACAAAAGTCTTGGAATTGAATTCAAATCAGAAATAGCAGTTGAACACCTAGCCAAGCAGTTGAACCCCTAGTCAAAAGAGAGGGGGAAGCTGTCAGGTAAGGATATAACCTAATAGTAGGAAGACCCAAGGATTCTTAGTTTAGATTCCGGATATCTGAGAATACCCAAGAAAAGACAATAAGAAAAAAATACTTAAATCAAACTACCGTAACCCCACGAATGAAAGAGGAATTGGTAAATAGAATGAGAAAATGTTAAGAGAAGTGAAATAAATATGATATCAAGAAATCTGATCATTTATGTATATAAAATATCCAAATATTTAAAAAATAGGTATATCAATTAGTATCCTTCTTAGAAAGTACCTGAAGGTGATTATCAATTTCCCTTCCATCAGATCCTCCAAAAAAGTGCGCATAAATATGAGCTCTTAACGACTCTCTTGAAGGGAACACTTTTTCACAATTACGTCTAGAACAGCGAAAATCCCTTCCATGACGCATTAGAATATGATCGGCATGAAAATGAACAGAAAGTTGTGCTGGAGAGTCAAACTTGAAAATAAGGGAATTTTTTAAGGACTAAAAGCGGTCAGTCTAAGTTACATTTAAATCGCAAAGTTGGCAACGTGTAGCAGCAGGCATAGGAGAAAATCCTGGGTGTTGTTGACAGACATTACGTTGTTGGACTGGAGTGCTTGATTCACTTCGAGTACCAGTAGATTCACTAGTTTCTTCCGCTGAGCGGTTGGAAAGCATTGCTGAAATTTTTTGTGGGATTTTTTAAAATTTAATTTTAAATTGAAAAATATGAGTGTTTGGTCAGCTTTTAATTTTAAGGAAATATGGCCAAAAATATAAAACTGATATGCTTAATTGAGTAACGGAGAAGGTAAGAGGAATCAAATAAAATTTTTTTGGTATTTTTAGACGATCCCAAAATTTAAGTTTCCGAACTCAGAAGTTCAGCCCCCATAACATTCAAAATAGTCGAATTAAGTTTGATAATAAAAAGGAAATCATTCTTCCAAAGTAAAAACTTTAAATTGGATTATTAAAATTCCAAGTTTTAAGGTTGGCCCAGGTGGACTACTTAAACCCCTAAGCCTAACAAAACCCCCAAAGTCTCTAAACCCCTAAAGCCACAAAACCCCTAATTTCAGGAGTAACAGATTTTCTGGGACTTATAATGGATAATAAAATTTTAAAGTTGTAAAGACAAACATCCTAATCTGTCATTAGCTATCAATCCATTATGTTGATGCATTTCAGGGGTAACAGATTTTCTTGCATCAATGGTAGACATAGGAGAAACACCCCCAGTATTACAAGGCTGTAATTGTTCTACTTTTGGGGGTACCCAAACATTTGCTGTCGCAATACGTGAAGTTGAATGTTGTTGTGAATGATGATGAGAAGATGTTGAAGGAGATGGATGACGTGCAGCAGCAGCTGCAGCCGCAACAGCAACTTGAGCAAGTGAATGTAAAGGCGATTCAGACTGAAAAAATAAAAAATCTTTAAGTTTAAAAGTTGGCAGGTGGGAGAAGTAATGAAGAAAGAGTTGAATTCTTAATTAAGAAGATGTGGGTAAACTGAGGAAAAAAGGGGGGGAGCAAAGCTAAGGGGACGAAGTCTATCTTAATGCTGGCGGATCGTGATACGAAAAAAGCCTGGATATACGAAATCCGGATAAAATAGCTGAAATTTTCAACTTGGATATCCTGGCTCTAATACACCTATAAGCTGCATGTATTGAGAATCTCCACACTAACAATAAGTTGGAAAAGGGAATTTTTGTGGGGGGAAAGAAGCAAAAGGGAATTTTTTAAAAATATAAAGATATCCCACTTGATGTGCCAAATCATCTCGACTATATTTCGGCCTTTGTGGAGACGGAGAAGAAAAAGAATCACGTCTTAATTGTGGGGAAGGTGTTGTAGCATTTTGAGGAGGATTTTGAGGTCTCTCTCCAAAATCGTCGTTGCTTGGTCTGAAAAATTAAAAGTAGTATACTTATCAACAGGATCGAAATAAGATAAAATTATTTTCTAAATAAAAACCTACAAATCGTTGCTTTTCCTTTTCAATCCATGTGCCAAAGGTTCTGCTGGACGTTTATGTGTTGTACTCCCCATACTGCTAATAATCCTTGGTGAGTTTACTGCTATTGTCTTTTGTGAACTTCCATTACTCGATTGTTGTGAAGAAGCAGTAGTAGCATTATCACTAACAATACCTAACTGCTCTCGCATTTTAGCCAATAATTCTGCAAAAAAATGCCTTTGTAAAGGAAGATTATCTGGGGTTAACTCAAAATGTTGTGGCATTTTGAGGGGAAAATGCTTAAGGGGATTTTAAGCTTAGGGGATAAGATGGACAATAGGATCATCGATATAAAATCCATTCCTCTATTATGGTGGGGGGTAATTGTGGGTCCTCATGCAGAAAGACCCCATTATGGCCACATAGGAAATGAACTTTTAACCCATTCGTTTCCAAATCTCTCCCATAATTTACCACTTAAGGGTTAATCTAGCCTCATGAGACATCCAGTCTCGAGGATCTTCTGAAGGATGTGATAGGATAAAGATTATAATTCTAAGGCGGGACAAGATAGTCAACTTTTCAATTCACACCTTTAGTAGAGAGAAGCGCTTTCTCACAATTGCTTGCATCTATATTGCCCAAAGCTTTGCTATGGTCACGAATTAATAAAGAATTGGCATCTTCTGACAATTTTCCAAGTGTAACTAACTAGAAAATTTTGAATAAATTTTTTCACGTTAATTTCAAAAATTCTTTACATTTTTTACATGTTGTTTAGATCGCAAATGCTTGGCTAAAACACCATGAGAGCGAAAGCTCACATTACAGTCTGTACAGAGAAAATTGCGTAAATGGCTGTTATGTATTGGATTTGTTTGTGGAGGCAGCATTTGTTGTGAAGATGAAGGAATAGGACCTTTAAAAATTAATTAATTTTTGGAATTTATTAGGAAAACATCTGAATAAAATAGGATAAGGACAGATATTAAATAATATAAATCTGTCAAAATTGGTCCTAAATAAATGAAATTGTACATGGGTATACTACAGAGTGTTATTAAACCTCAGTAAAAATTTCAGAATTTTTGGTTAAATATTTTTAAAGTTATGACAGAAAGTATTCAATAACTCTTTAACGTGTAGGAACATTTTTATCCATAATTTTTGAAATATCGAAGCAAAAATTCTGAAATTTTCAGTGGAGATGGTCAAGACATATTAGAATATAAATACAAAATTTTATGACTCTAGCTAATCATAAGACAGATTTATAAGCGCTCGACCATCACAAGAATCATAAGTAGGTATCGGACCGGGACTAGATCTCAATCGAAAATCCGGTTATCGGGATCGAGAATTTTTCTCCCAGTCTGGTCTCTAATCATAAGGATCTCATTTTCAACTAAAAAAATTTTTTTCTCACCAATATTTTGAACTTGAGAAGTCAAATTTTGTCCATTATTTAATTGTTCCAAATTCACACTTCTTCCGTGAACACTTTCTGTGTGTCTATTCAACATTGTTTTTGACCTAACAACTGTTGGGCATTCAGAACATTGAAAGGAATTATTAACAGAATTTGAAGAAAAATTATTTTTTTGTTTTATTTCAATTAAATGTGTTTGTTTGTGCAATAAAAGTTCTGATTCTTTACGAAATTTGCGGTCACACATGTCACAATGAAATTGTTGGACATCTGTGGCAAGGAATGCTTCTAAAGTTGATTGAGGTCCTCTTGTAGTGAATGAATCTAAACACAAAATATATTTTTTAACTTTATAAAAAAATTAAACAAGCAATGGTGTCTAAGGGGAAACATGGGTGTTTAAGGGGAAATTATAATAAATAAAAATAAGGCAATCCCAAAAAAGTGTTGAAAGCTACCGATAAAATACGCACTGATAAAAGATCGACTTAAAGGGATCATGATCAATATTTATTGCTCAATAAACTAGATAATTGAATATGAGATCTAGTCTAAATCTTTCTCTGATATTGAAGGGAGAAAACAAAAGAGTGGTAAATCCAGTAGTATACACCAGTGCAGGGTATGGCTAAAGAAGAGCAGGAGCTATGATTTTGAAAAGCCCGGAGTCTGGAGTCATAATAAAACGTCCAATCCCAAGCAAGCACTTGCGAGTTATCCCAAACCAGTTTTTGCGGACATATTCAACGGGCATTTCCGCAAAAACGGCTTAGGGATAACTCACAAGTACCGTTATTTAACATAAAAATTTATTATGGCAAAACCGTAATCCCAACCATAAAATTAAAAAAATAAGAAAATTATTTTTCAAAAAATATTAAAATCTACCTCCTCCTCCTCCATTATTATTATTATTCTCATTTTCTCCACCAATAATTTGTTGAGTTCCCCCAACATTCATTTGATGACATTCAAGAAATTTTAAAGCAAAAACAAAATTATTTCCATTGTTAGCACAAGATATTGGAGGTGCAAAAGCCGAAGAATGTTGCTGTTGTTGTTCACTAATTTGTTGAAAATAAAATTGTTGAGCCTGAAATTGGGATTGTCTTAAATCTATTGGAGTTGTTTGTTGCTGTTGATTATTAAATGGGGGGACTTGTAATAAACCGACAGCTAATTGGGCAGCTAAAGAAGGTTGTTGTTGTTGTTGTTGTTGTCTTTGTTGAAGGGAATGTTGTTGTTGTTGTTGTTCTGATATTGAAGGAATGAAATTAGCTAATGCTGGAGGAGGTTGTTGATTAATTAGGGAAGAATGTTGTTGTTGTTGATGGTCTATTGGAGGGGATGATAAATCTTGTTGGGAATCCTGAGAATATTTAATTTAAAAAAAAATTTCTAGTTTGGATCTTCGAGCTCATAATCAGAAACTATCTGTAAATGGATAACCCATTTGTATCTTTGGAAACTTAAAAATTGCTCGTACTCATACCTACAAGTATGAATTTTTGATACTAGCTACCAAACACTGCTTGTTACTAATAAATTTGAGTGATAATAAAGAATATAAGGGTGTCTGTGTTCATTTTCTGTAATATAAATCAAACTGAAATACTAAATCAGTTAAATACGCAGGAAATAAATCTGACTTTTGGATATACCGCAAACCCAAATAAATTGTCAGTTAGGTTACTCAAAAAGATTTTGGAGGGAAAAGAAAACTCTAAATTTTTGTGAAGTTATAATAAGAAGGACCATAAATGTGTAATATTAATAAGACAAAAATGCCCTTAAAAACCCCACACCTGTTGTAAAAATTCAAATTTTGTTGGAGATGTTTTCAGATCAGAAACATTTGCTTGACTATTATTTATTTTCCCCTTCTTCTTCCGTTTAGTTCTTGAACGGCCTCCAGGCGATAAAAGGGCAGATGGAGGTGCTGATTGGCATATCCTTTCTGCATCTTGTGGAGGCCAACCCATATCTAAAGGTTCAGGTTCTTCATCACCGCTAACATCTGTATATCCCCCTGCCGCTGCTAAAGTGCCGAAACAATCTGTACGAGTCCAAAGTGTTGGAGGTGTGTGAGTTTCACGCTCCACAAGGATATTCTAAATGAGAATATTTAATTTTATAAAGTAGGCAGGTCTCTTTAACTGAGAATTATATGGGAACGTAAAATCAGGTTCCCAGTCTCTTTCAATTACCCCCAAAAAGAGATACTCGTTATATCAACTGATCTATTGTAAATCAGCATAAATCAACTAACATCATATTGAGAGTTAACTAGGGAAAAAACAAGAACCCAGGGAATATCGAGACCTACAAAGGCAAGGATAATACTGAGATGAAAATTTTGAGAGGAAAATGTTCCAGAGGAAAAACTTCCTTCTTCCCCTTCATCATTTCCATAATATAACTTTCTTTTTAACAAATATCCCCCATAAAAGCTCAACTACTAAATCTCCCAATAAAAAAAATTTTCTTTTCTCCCTCTTACTTCTTGCCCAAAATGTCTATAGTTTAGAGGTGGAGGTGGTGGCACAACATCTTTTTGAGGAGTATGGTCAACTAACAATCCCCAATCTTCTTCATCTTCTTCATCATCATCATCCCAATCTTCTTCTTCCCAACGCATTCTTTGTTCTTGTTCTTGTATACGTTCCAAGCGTTGTTGCTGTTCTTTGGAAGAGGTTGTAGGGATGTTGTTGTTGTCCTCTTCTTCATCCTCCTCCTCCACAACCACCAATCTCCCCCCTTCTTCCCCTTCTTCTTCATTTCCATAATTTCTTTCTAATAAAGATTTTGTTGTATTAATCCCTTGCATTGTTTCTTCATTGTTTGAATCAAGCATTCGACGTTTATGAGTTTTTGAAACCAAATGTTTTGTTAAATTCCCTTTTGTTTTGAAAGAAAAATTGCAGGTCATGCATGTGAAAGGACGCACATTTGTGTGGGAACTATAGAAAAATATTTTTTGGAAATTTTTTTAGGCAAGAGGAGGTTACCGAAGATGTTTTTTCAACATGGAAGGCTTTTTACAACGAATTCCACATCTTTCACAAACATAACGTCCACGTCCACGACCACGTATGTAAACTTGAACCATTGCTTGTGTTGTTGAAATCTGTAAATTAGTATAATTTAGAAAAACAAAAGCATAAAAATTATTAGGTATATCTAGTCCCCGTGGCATATAAAATTCAAAAAACTATCCTTACTGAATATTAAAAAACGGCAGGAATGCAGGGAGGTTTGTAGACTTAATCAACTTAAATTTAGGTGCAGGCAATTCCCTGAAAGTATAGGTTTCTGAAGTTCGTCTTTTGCCCTTCGCCGATCTTTGCCTTTCGCTTTTCAAGGTCAATTTCGGCACAACCCGTAATAACACGTCCAATAAACAAAGATATCCCGTCCCCGTGCAAATATCCTCCCGTCAGTATATTTAATCAAACAAAGAAAAATAAAATTTATTCCACACCGGAACTTCCTCGTTAATATTTGTCTTTGTTTTATTAAAAGAGTATTTTCCTCCTCCAAATCCTCCTACATTTTTAGAAGTTGCATTAGGTGGAAGTTTTAAAAGCTTTATTGAATTATCTGTTGTTGGAATTATTTTTGTATTTACTTCCTCTTCATCTATTTTTGAGGGCAAAAATGGAGCTGATTGTTGGGAACTTCCATTTTCTTTATCATCAGTTCTAAAAAAAGTTGAATTACTTAGAAAGACAGTTGACTTAAAGGCAAATTAACTAAATGTTCCCTCTATTGGAGAGAGCCCCTCTAATAAAAGGAATAAAGTGTAGGCACCTAAAGAACCCCAGGTTGGCTTAATTTTCTATTCAACTCTAATTATAAGAGACAAAAAGACAAAGTTGATTATATAGAGGTGAATGATTTCAGTGTGACCCTTTATTGGAGAGCCTCTCTAATAGAAAGAATGAAGTATTGGCCCCTAAATGAGCTTCGGATTTCCTTTATTTTCTATTCAACTCCCATTATTAGAGACAATGAAAAGACGCTTATATCGAGATAAATCATTTCAGGGTGAAGTCGCTAATAACGAGAGTTGACCAAATTTTAAAGGGGATATCTCCCATTTTTCTTTATTTTATTTTTACCAACTCCATTTTAATAATTTGTGAATTCTCCAATTGATATAATTCTTCCATATCTTCATTTTCTGGAATGTTTTTAATTAATCCGCCTCCTCTTTCAATCATTAAATCATCACAATGTTGGCGTTGGGGATTGAAAATTGTATTATTTGTTTGTTGTTGAGCAATCTAAACAAAAAATTATTCTGAAAGATTATTTATATAAAGAATTGAATAGGGATTATCTCTCAGTTACTTAGGGTACCAGGTCGCCCGAAATAAAAAAAACTCCTGATTCTTGGTTATCGGATCGCCCAAGAATCATGATAGGTAGTAGTCACTAGAATCCATTAGAAATGTATTGAAGAGATAAAAAAAGACTCCGATTATAAGACCAAATGGATATATAAAAGGAAATGTAGACAATAATTTATGGTCTTGATATAAATCCCAACTAATTCGAAATTTTAAATATCTACAGGTGCCTGGGTGCCATTATAACAAGTATTAGGCAAATGGTTTTTTCCAATACCAATAAGGGAGCACCGTAAAGTATTGGTATTGAACGAGTACCGAAAATTCCAAAATCCTACCAGTACAATACCAATACCGGGAGTAACGAGAAGTACAGAGTCAGTACTTTCGTGAGTACAGCGGTAGTAACGAAGTATCCCTAACACTAATTATAACCTAGGACAATCAATCATATTTTCCCATTAAACAGTTGATAGATTTTAATAAGCTATTTTTTTGCTATAAAATTAGATTTCCCAAGAAAATATTTTAAAATATCCCGCGCCTCTCACACCTTTTGTTGTTGCTGTTGTTGTCCCCAAAAAGAGGAATGTGTTGTTCTCAATTGTATACTTTCTTTATTAGCTGCTAACGTGTAATGGGAACCTAATGGACATATTCTCTTTTGCCATGGGGCAGAAAATGAATTTGTGGCACACAAAAGAAGTTGGATTAATTGGGATTCTCCATTAGAAAATTCTGAGGGAGTCCAAAAACTGTAGGCAGAACAGTTGTCTCTATGTTCGTTTGGTGTTGGACGAACTTTGTTTAGACACATGAAAGTTTCTAGAGAGAAAAAATTTTTTTTGTTAATGAAAATCGAGAATATTATTGGTTAAAAAATTTTTAAGTAGTGAATGATACTCACTAATTTCATTAGTTTAGAGGCAAATCTAATACCTTTTGATTTAAAGAGAAATTGGAGGCCACCACTTACCTAATATGTATCCTATACTAAAACACCCAAAATAGGTCCGACTCAAAGAAGTTTTACAAATGCAGAATGTTTCCAAAGCCTGACTTAATATTTTATTATAATACTATTTCCTATGCCTGAACCATATACAGTATATCCAGCTGATTAAAAGTTGTGATTTTTGAAAATCGTCCCCAAAGTTACCGAAAACTCCCCAAGGAAGGTTTACAATCAAAGAAAATATTCCAAGTAGGGTTGTCGGATCCGGGTATCCGAAATTTTCGGTTCCCAAATATCCGACAACCCTAATTTCGAGGCTCTAAAGCCAATTAATACTCCAAAAAATTTTAATTATTTACCACTAGTAATATTTCTCGTTCTTCCACGAATATTACAACTACTTCCAGCCCCACCACCATTATTAATTTCATTTCCCTGTTCTCCCACATTTGCTGCCAACTCTTGTAATTCATTTTGTGTTAAAGTTAAAAAGTAGGGCATTTTAATTGTTGAGCAAAGATCTGTGGAATATGTAATGGCAAAAATAATTGCATCTCGCATTGTTAAAATTGGCTGAGCTTTTTGTTGGTGGTGGTGGTGGTGGTGATTTTTTGGGGAATTTTGGGAATGTTGTTGGTCTTTTTGTTGGATATGTTGTTGGTCTTTTTGAATATTTGTTTGGATATTTTGTTGGATATGTTCTTGTTGTTGCTTTATTTCCATAGAATACATGTCATCCTTAAATTTTTTGTTTTTAAAAAATATAAAGAATTTTTTTATTTATTTTTGGTAAAATTAAAAAGATATAGAGCCTTCCCTCAATATTTCTAGACAAAACAAGGTTTTGAAAAATTAAAAAAAAAATATTATCCCTTTCAGATTTTGGGTTAAAATTTTTTTAAATGTCCACAGAGACAAATAATTAAAATAAAATAGAGATGCAAGTCTCTACAAAAAATCAAAAAAAAATTTTTCTTTAAAACAAAGATCAAAAAAAAAATATTTTTTTCATGATTTTATAAAACCTTGTTTTGTGCTACAAATATTTTTTTTTAAAAATGAAAGAATGTAAGTGAATTAAAAAAAAAGAAAAAAATAACAAAAAAATGAGTCATAAAAAATTAAAAAAAAAGCTTTTAGGCTACAAAGTAATGTTAAAAAGAAAAAAAATTTAAATTGACAATAACAAACACAAGACTTTTTAATAGTATAAAAATTGAAAGTGTGGGAACAATAAACAGGACTTATTGTTAGCATTAACAATAAAACTATGTACTATGTGCCACCTCCTCAAAACTCTTTATCTGTGAAATGTTAATTCAGGTCCAAAATAGACGAGTTGATTGTCCAAAATATTTAACCCAAATATATAGTTAGTCTTCATGTATAAAGCCATAAAAAACATTGCTGTAAACTCGAGAAAAGGAAAGTGCTTTTGGAATGGATCAACGATAGAAACAAAAAAAAAATTTACAAAAGAAAATTAGAATAAATATACGGTATTTACTCAATTACCCCCTTCCCCTACCACGCCCAAGTTTTAATTATCCACACTATTAATTACTTTCTCTAAAAAGTTAAACCCTCAATTACACCTATCTATTATATCTATCAGTTAACACCTTCAGAAAAAAATTGAAATAATAATTGACCAGGGTAATTAAGTAAATACGGTAACTTAAAAAGACAAACTAAAGAAAAGAAAAGTTTTGAAAAACAAAATTTTTAAGGAATATTTATTAGAGGTTAAAAAAAAACTTTTTTTTTGTAAAAGATAATAAGAACTAACATACCTATAAAAGCTAGAGCAGCGTGAAGCAGAGGACAGAAGAAGCTGATTTTCTACTATAGTTAAGCTTTCGCTGGTCAGTAAGAAATTATTTTGCAAAAAATATTATTTTAATTGAGAAGAAATTATAGCATTTTGGAGGGAACAAAACAAAAATAAGCATTAAATAAAAATAAAAATCGAGATTTAAAAAATAATCGAGAGAGATCATTGGGAATAAAGGAAGAACAAATATAGAGTATATCACGCTGCTCTAGGCAAGTATGGACAAGATTATTTTTGATTATATTGGAGAATATATTGGAGAAAATTTTTGTGATAAAATAAATTTAAAAAACTAAGAGAGTAAAACAGAAAGGTCAAGCTTCTCTAAAGCATCAACCTAAGGATCATGAATTTACATGACATATGCATAAGGAGAGGTGACATCCGGGGGGACGCGTTAGAGAAGTTTGAGACTATATCATTGAAGGGAGATAAAGCAAAAAAAGGAAGATTATGAAGGTTAAAAGCAAAATAAAATTTGTAAAGCTAGAAAAACTAAAGCAGAATTAATAAGCTAAAAAAATAATTTTAAGAGAAAAAAAATATTTTTAGAAAATTAAAAAATTAAAATTAGAGAAAGAGAAATATAAGGGAAAATAGAGAGAGTCAGAGAAAATTATAATTAATTATTGCTTTTGTTTGTTTATTCCCCAGAAGTTGAGGGAGGAGTATTATTAGAATTAGAAAATAAAGTAAGAGGAGGGGGAGGAGGAGATGAATTACTAACAATTCGTGCCATTTTGGAAGATTCAGCTCCATGCTGTTGTTGTTGTTCACCACCACTTCCACCATTAGAGACGTCATAAACCATTTCTAAAGAATCTGTCCCACTGCCACAACTGCCACTATCTTGGTCTAATCCACGCTTCTTTAAACGAGAATCTGATGAACTTGAAGTTACTAATTGGGATACGTTGCTTTGTTGTTTAGAAAAATGTTGTTGGATTAGTGAAGGGACCTATAGAATAAACAAAAATAATTTTTTAAAAATTATCTGAATTATTTTTATATACACCTCTATATTACGTACACATTATTCTTTCTATAAGGAATGATAAAAAAATGTGGATAACTCTAGGCGATTTTAATAAAAAAATCTTTAAATACGCGTTATTAGGTCAAATAAAGGGTGTTATTTTTAGGTCTAATAAAGAGTGTACGTAATATAGAAGTGAAATTCAATTAAGGAATTTTATAAGGAAAATATTTCAATTAGGTTAAATTTAAGCGTAATAAAGAATCAAAAGTAATAATTTAAATTAGTGCTTTGAACTATAAAAAGTTTAGCGCACAGCACATGAGGGATACTGTAATTTGAGAGAAAATGTCCCTCATTTTAACAAATTTTACTGCCTTTTAAAAAATTTTTTCATTAAAAATCCTTATTTTCTAACATACAGAAGAACGTCCTCCACCACTTCCATTAATCACCAAATCTCTAGCAACACCTTTTCCTCCACCAACAAGTGCAGCTATAGTAGATTGATGGTCTTGTAATTGTTGTAATTGTAATTGAAGTTGTTGCTGATGTTGTTGCTGTCTTTGTTGGTGTACCATTTTTAATTGTGGCTGGCTTTGCTGTTTTTGAAGAAGAATTTGGTTGGTACAAGAATTTGAATCCTTCTTAGAACAACGTAATTCGTGTGCTTCAAGTCCAGCTTCATTGGGGAATTTTAAATGACAAAAATTGCAAGTTAATTGTTGGGAATGTTGTGAAGGTTGGGGTTGAAGGGAAAGTTGTTGACGATTGATAGGCTGGCCAGAAGTTAGGGAACCTCCTCCAAAACGAAGAAATGAAGTTTCATGGAGTGAATAGGAGCGAGTTGTGGCTGGATGATGTTTGGGGCCAGGTGAGCGAATGCCTGGTGATCCTCGTTGCGAAGTACCTTTTTTGGAGGAAATAGATTAGTGGATTGATCTCTAAAATTAATGGTACCCCTTTTGAAATCACCGGAGGAAGGTTTTAACAACCCAAATAAGTTCGCTCCTGAATGAAAAGTGAACTCCTTCGGAAGAGCCTAAGCCTCTGAATAGACTAAGCCTTATGAAGGGCAGACATACGGGTCACTCACGAAAGACCCTAAAGTGAGATCTCTCTAAAACCCCCAATAAACAAGCCGAATGATAAGATATAAATTTATATAATTCATGAATTACCAGCATTTTCCGACGTTTGTGAAGTCATAGAATTTGAAGTGCTCTGTCTTTGATATGGCCTTCTTTTCAAAAGAACAGGATTAGGTTCAAGAATAGCCTCATTCTCGCTGATTAGACTATATATTAGATAAATAAGGAAAAAATATTTTTTAATACTACCGCGATATTCTATCTTGTACAGCTTCAGAAGTCATTAAACGCTCATTAGGAGTTCCCTGACCTTGTCGTTGCTGCTCCTGTTGTTCCGCGCTAATCTGAGAATGAATAGCTGCCCCAACATTTCCGAGTTGTTGTTGTTGTTGATGTGCTGCAAGAACTTCAGCAGAAGTTTGTTGTACTTGTTGGGGAGGAGCAGGAAGTACTTCTGAAGCTGTAGAGCCTCCTATTGTGGGAGAAAGCGTAGCTGGTGTAGATTGTTCAATCTGTTCACTTCCAACAAATGTTTGTGGCCTCCCCGCAGCAGCAACAGCTTCAAGCTGCATCAGTTTTTGTTGTTGTTGAACCTCGCGACTTTGACGAATGAGATGCTCAAGAAGAAGGCGATTCTCATCGGGTTGTTGGGGTTGGAGAGAAGGAGGAGGTTGCTGGTGTATTTGTGGTGGTGGAGGCTGTTGAGTAGTTGCTTCCTATAAAGAGAGAAAAGGTTCTTTGATTTCAAGGGAAAATTTCAAGCTACCTGTTGCTGTTGTGCTTGCTGAGCAGCCAAAGCAGTTAACAACGCTTGCTGTTGATTACCACTCAAGGAAGCTAACAATCCTTGCAAACCTCCAGTATTTCCCCCAACATTCCCACCTCCATTAGAAGCTAATTGAAGGAGTAATTGAAGTTGTTGGTTAACTGGGGGTTGTTGTTGTGCTTGTTGTTGCTGTTGCAAATAATTAACAAAAGCATAAAGAGTTGTTGGGTTTAACATTTGTAAAAGGGAGGATTGTTGTGATTGTTGTTGCTGTTGTTGTGCTGCAGTAGGAAGGAGCAATTGAGCAGCTAAAGCAACCAATTGTTGTTGCTGCTGTTGTTGTTGTTGACCAAGTAAAGAATGCAACAATGCTGGATTTGAAGCAAGCAAGGTACTTAAAAGTCCGGCAGTGCTTCCTGAAGTGGCTGATTGAGCAGAGGGAACACCCCCTCCACCCAATTGTGGTGGTAATACTGAAGCAGCAGGAGAGGAATTTTGCTGAAATGCGTTAAAAATGATAAAGTTCACTCCCAACGACTTTATTAGTTGATTCTTTACCAATAAAAGAAGCTTAAATGGGTGTGGGAGATATGACAGGGATGTCCTGGGTGACAGGGATGTCCTGGGTGACAGGGATGTCTCTCTTACAACGTTTCCGACCCGAAACCCTATACGAAGAGAATTTTAAAATCCTAATCCGAAACTCAACCCAACAGTTTCTCAATCAGAGACATCCTCCGTATACGAAACCAGTTATAATTCTGCGCGTGGTCTAATTCCCCGTCGTTTCGGAAGACCAATCTAAAATCTCTCCTCTCTTACCAAATGTAAAGCATTGCTAAACTGCTGTGGAAGTCCAGCAACTGTAGGTGTTTGTTGCTGTTGTTGCTGTGCTTGTAATGAAAGTAAATGTTGATAAATTCCGAGTATAGACGACCCTCCTGGATTTGTTTGTTGTTGTTGTTGTTGAAGTTGAGCAGAAGAACATGGGGCTGGTTGTTGTTGTTGACGTATTTGTTGATTTAATGGTAAAAAGGCAGATAATGAGGGTTGTTGCTGTTGAGATTGTGATACTGCCGGTTGTTGTTGTTGTTGCTGTAATTGTGCTTGCTGCATCAGCGTAGAAAGTTGCTGGTGCAAAGCTAAAGTTCGGAGATCCTAAAAATATAAAATTGTGTAAATTTTGAGGGAAATATTTGTATTAAAGTGAAAATTATAAAGTGGAAATGTGTGGGGGTAAGTGTAAAGGGGAAAGAAAAATTCGGGAAGGTCTAAGATTTTGGTAAATTGAAGAAGCTCGAAAGAAGAGTTTAAAGGGTCACGGATATGGACAATAGTTAGAAAATCGAGCGGATACACGAGTGAATATGGGCATTTTTCTGATTAATTTGAAAAATATATCTAAAATGCCTAACTGTGACCTGGCCTGAAGGGAAAAATACAAGATTAAACGTGTAAACCCCATATCCACTGATAAAGGGAAATTAAAAATTTAATAAAAATCAAATTCAAAATGATAAAAAATTGGTAAGAAAAAATTAATTAATTAATTAATTAATTAACTAAAAGAATTTTTGTTAGTCATTTTTTGGTTAATTTAATATTTAGAGAAATGTGTAATAATTATGAAAATGACGAGATTTTACTGATAAAATGATAAAAAATGATTAGATACAATACTAATTTTTTGTTATTTAAAATAAAAATAAAGTAAAAAGCTTTCTAGTATACCAAAAAATCACTTTTTAATCCCTATAAATGATAAAATCCCTCAAATGACTAGACATCCTAGGGCAAAGTTCTAAGGCAAAAGATTAGGCCTAGGGTTGGGGTTTTCGAATAGGGCCGACGTTCAAGTCATCTTTTTCGGGCCGGCCAGACCGAGTCTTTCTCGGGCCAAAATTCGATGCCCGACTCGATTCTTCGGACCGAACACCCAACACTAATTAGGCTTATAAAGTGACGCAAAAATTCATCTCTCTCATGCTTCCACCGGTTATTTCGTTTGAAAGGGTGTGGAATAAGATAAGAATTTTAACTAGTTTTTAATTAAAAATAATTTTATTTAAATAATTAAAAAAAATTTTTTTAGTAAAAAAAAGTATATGAGAAAATGAAGTAAAAATGCCCTTTTAAGGGCGGATTTAAATAAATGGGAAAGAGGAAATGGAGACTTTTAAATAAACAGATTTCTTAATAGGGAAAGGATGTCGGACTTCCCCCTCTCTCCCATGCACTTTTTTGGGAATGGGGAGATGGGGGATTGATCAAAGTATTTGTTATTTTTTATAAAAAAAGATAGACAAAATAGGGTGATGCGAGGAAATAAAAGGGAGGGTTATTCGGTGAAAAGACAATTCAACTAAAGATAATTCAATGAAAGAACATAAAGAGGTACAAGATAATTCGATTCTCGAAACGGATAACCTTAGTATTTTATTGTAAACTAAAAAGGAGGATATAAGTGGGGAACTAAAGCACCAAGGGGAGCTAAAGCAACACGGAGATCTAAAGTTTTCATTGGGGATATAAAGGAGGATCTTCAAAGGGATCTGAAGTTGATCCGCCGTGGACTTGCATTCTTGCGTTTCGTCCTCCTCCCATTAAGATCCCTCTTTTTAAATTTCAAGAAAATATATATCCGAGTACAATTGGGAATGTTGAAACAAATGTGAAACGCAAGAAAGGAAAGATTAAAACTGGAGGAATACAAAGGAGAATGACTCATCCAACTGGCAATTCCGTGAAATGCCCTGCCTTATTCATCAAAGAGTGGCACAACACTGTCGGATGTTTTTTAACTTTTAATAAGGAAATATCACATATTACAAACAAGATTTTAAAAGGGAACCCCCCCCCCCCCCCCCAAACAAAGGGGAAACACATGAAAAGCAAGGAAATTAAAGGGAAACCCCCCGGTAAAAGTGCAAAATAATGAAATTAAGGGGGAAATATTTTTTTGATTGTAATTTAATGAAATGATTAAAGAATAAATAAATTAATGAAATTATATAAATATATTGCAAATCATTATTTTAAAATATATTTAAAATTACTTTTAAATTGTAAAAAATATGAAAATTGGAGTTGAAAAATTAAAAATTGAGAAAATGAGTGAATGCCTATATATTTCTAATTTAATCTTCTGATTTTAAACTGATAATTCTGATTAGGTTGGGGGCCCAGTTAGTTCAAAAGATCGAATCGGGTATTGAAGTTTGGCCTGAACAAGACTGGATCGGCCCGGTTCGATTAAAATGAGGCCAGAGACAATGTCGGTCCGATTCGAGAACGACAACACTCCTAATTCGATTTATTTTTTTATATTTCTGATCTTAACAAGGCTGGCAGAATATCTCCAGACAATATCTCTCTCTCTCTCTCTCTTAATTATTAAAATTTTAATTTTAGGACAAAATCTTAGTAGTATAGACAGACGAAAGGATTTACCGTAAAAACTGTATTAATTACCCTGGGCAATTGTTTCGATCTCTCGCTGGAGGGGGTAATGAAAGCAGGCGGGGTAATTATTTGAGGGAGGGTAATAAATAGTTTTTACGGTAATATATTTAGAGAGGGATGTGTTAAATATTTATGCTCGACTTTATATTTAGCAATTCTCCATCCATTATGAACATTCGATGTGATTTTTAAAACTAATTAAAAAGAATTTTGTTTATTCCAAAAATTACTTTCAAAAATTTTATAATAAACTTGTGACATTTCATAAATCTACCAAAAAATTAAAAAAAAATAAAATTTGTCAGTTAATTCAAAAACCAGTTGAAACACAAAAATATACTTTGGCAGTTTCTCTTAAATATAAATTAATATATAAATGTCCCCAAATAAACTTTGGAACAGAAAAAGAAAAAAAATTTTTGCAAAAATTCCAAAAAAAAAATATTTTTATGTGCTGTCAAAAGTGGAATGATGATGATGAGTTATAGGTATTTTTGAGAAGGAAGAAAGAAAATGAGAAAAAAAAAACAAAATTTGTGATTAGGAAGGAAAAAATTCTAAAACCAAAAATAACCTCAAAATTATGAAAAATGAATAAAAAAAAATTTTATAAAGTATTTTACATGAATAAATTTAACTAGAGAAATAATTTTTTTCAAATTACAGATATAAGTTTATTAATTTTTTTGTAACAAACAAGAAACAGGACAGGGAGGGTCGTTACGAGAACTGAGATCGATATCTCGAATAGTGATCGGCCACTTTTTAGCGGATTACAGTCGGTATTACGATGCGGAATACGGTAATCCGATCACTAATCTCGAACAATATTGGAAGCTCGTTATTTTTCGAGATCTCTTCTCTGTACGATCTCTAAAAGTTAAATTACTTTTTATTTTATTTTTATGACTTGTGGTTGCTCGAAAATGAAAAGGTAAATAAAAGTAACTTTGGATCTTAGGGAGTAAATCCGTCATGTATTAGAGTCTGGTGGGATTGGCTTATCGAAGTTCGGTTTAAACTTTTGCCTAATGAGGTATAGGAGGTGTTACCCTAATCCAAACTCTCTCTCTCTACTAGTCAAGAACCGTATCAGAAGGTTTAACCCCATGAAACTAATTAAATAAATTTAAACTAGTGATTAGAACTTCGTACAGTACCATAATACCCAAGAAATACATACTAATCTAAAAAAATAAGTGATTTTTCATTGACAAAAATAGAGGTTTATGACGCGCCAATTTTTCCCCCCGCATTTTTTACGATTGGGTATTAAAACGGAGCGAGATATTTTTATCAAGTACATACATACGTTAAAGGTGCATAAAAATCATCCACGTACATATTAACACGGTTGAAAATTAGAGAGAATTAATATTGCAGGAAAAAGCTTAAATTTAAACATAAAATTGTCTTAATAAATAAATACATATTACCAAAAAACTATAATTTCTTAATTTCTCTTGTTGAAAAAAAGTAAATAAAAATGAAGGCGTCAAAAAAAATTTTTTTTAATGATCAACAGAATATGTATATATTAGTGATGTTCGGGTATCCCGACTCCCGACAACCGACTCGGGAAATTTCCCGAGTCTTTGGCCTTCCGATCCCGACCCCGACTCCCGATGTCAATTTCCGACTAAGTCGGGAAATTTTACACCCCTAAGAATGCTTGCGACGTCGAGGGAGGAAAAATTTGACTTCTTGATGTTCCAAATTTAAAAATTTTCGCTCATTGGCTTTCCAATTCTCAAAATTTTCGCCTCCGGCGGTAAATAAAAGAAGTCTGGTTCTTAGACTTCCAAACTTAAAAAAATTTTTGCCTGCGGCGCAGACAAAGGATTTGAGATTAAGAGGGATTCAAAAGATTAAAAGGTGAAAAGTTCGATGGAATAGGTGAAAAGTTCCCAGGAATAGTTTGGTTTTCGGATAAGCGGTGAACTGTTTGATGGAATAGGTCAAGCCCCCCCCCCCAGCCACGAAATTGGCGAAAGGCAGAGGACATCGGAAAAGCTAATTGACCAAAGCTAAAAACTGGCAGTAAGTGACGATAAATCAGACTTTCAGCCTTCCAAATATCGATTTACAAATCGACTTTAGAATTTTAATATTTATTTTTGTATTCTCTCTTTCGAATCTACAAAAATTTAGATCCCCTTAAGCCCAACAAAAATGCTTTTTGATCTTTCGAGGATTCGATCTTCTGGGTAATAAATTAAATAAAATAACGGAGGACAAACATTTTTAATAAAACTAACCATCAAAAAGAGGTTTAAAATGACGACTAAAAACTGGCAGTAAGTGACGATAAATAAATGAATGAAGGGAGAGAGAGAGAGAGAGAGAGAAAGGACGGAGCAAAACAAAAATATTTTAAACAATCAATTAAAAAATTCTCTTTTTTTCTTCTTTTCTCACCGATCACCCGCTATGTGTAGCAGAAAGAAATTTTTGAGACGTTGAAAATGACGTGCTTTTCACAGACTCTCTCTCTCTCTCTCCTTTTTAGTTTTTTTAAAAAGATCCGCAAAAATTTTTTTGAAAAGGAGAGGATTTATTAGATAAAACATCATTCCCTTAGGGGCTGTGCGCCAAAATTTTTGCGTGGAGCGCCAAAAGAGAGAAAGGACGGAGTTAAAACGTTTAAAAAAAAATTTTTTTTAAACGCCAAACTCTATGGCGCACCCCCTTGATTAGCTGCTCATAAACTGCTCAAAAAATTTTTTTCTTTTCTCCTTTTTTTCAGCCACTTTACAGCTGCACCTTGTCAAAATGGACGTTGTTATCACAAAATTATTTGGCGATGATAGGGGGAAAGAATGATCACTACAAAGTTAAAAAAAAGTGGTTTGGGACTAAGGATCAATTTTGTTTAGAGAAAACAGAGAAAATAATTAACATCGAGAGAGAAAAAATAAAATTAAACGACAGATTGAACCTTGTAAAATTAGTAAAAATGAGGGGGTGTTTTGGCGCGGTAACACTTGGGATCATGAACATAAAATTGGCAAATGATAAAAGTTAGAGGTCTGAAATTTTGGGGAAAAATTTTTCTATGGATTTAGGTATCTGGTCCTTAAATTTAAAAATTTTTGAAAATTTATTTCGGAAATAAAGGCAAAATGCCAAGTTATGCAAAAAACGTCGCTTCGAATTTTTTCGAATTATAACAGAAAAAAATTTTTCAAATCTTTTCAGAAGATATGTAACGATTGCTAGCAGCTACTAAAAAAATAAAATTCCACACTTATAAGTTCTCATTCACAGGCCAAAAAAAAGATCCCTTAGAAACTCTTGTCTAACCAAAATTTTTAATTTCCCGCCAAACTTTTTTTGCGCCGAAACAACCCCTCCTCCCCATCTCAACAAATAAACACAAACAATATTGGACTTTTTACATTACAATTCCACAAACTTCTTATAAGATTAGAAAAAAAATTTTTTTGGTATGACTTTCTCTCGGGTGATTGATTGAAGCTAGTAGAGAAGAAAATATTGTTTTATTTTTGCATTAAATTTTTTCTGTTGGTATTTTGGTTTAAAGGGAAGGGGAGGAGGGGAGATGTTTGTGAAAAAATAAGAGAAAATGAATGATTGACACAAAAAAAAATTTTTTTTAATGTTGGCGGTTGATAAAGGCCATCAAGAATTGTTATAATAAAATTGATGACGATAAAATATGCCGGGCTTAGATCACGAGGAAATTGATGGAGGGAAGGGGGAAGGGGAAAGTGTTGTGAGCTATCATTTAAAGAGAAAGGAGGGTGGAGGGTTTTAAAAATAGTTTTGACTGGTGTAAAATAACGGAGAGCACACAAAAACGAAAAAAAAGGTATAAAACGGCTGATGAAAAATTGAATGAGAAAATTAAAAAAAAAGTGAAAATAAAAATGCTAAAAATTAAAGATAAAAATAAAATTTTGAGAGAAAAAATATTTTTTATGACAGAATATTTATTTTTTTAATATTCTCCTAAAATCTAAAAAAAATTTTTTTATAATTTTTGTTTAATGTAGTATTTGAATTTTTATGTAAGTAGTATTAAGTTCACCCCCCCCCTCCTTTTTTAAATACACAAGTGTTGCGTCGTAATTATGAAAAAAATTTTAACGTTTACGACTCGACTTTGCACGGATTTTGATTTAAAGGGAAGGGAGAGGAAAGGGGAATGATGGACAAAGTTTCTACAAAATTCAACAGCTTGAACATTGGGAACAATACAAAAATTAATTGGAAACGGTTGAACTACGGGGCTACTGATTATCCAGGAAAACAGGGGAAAATGGATCTAGAGCCTAGAAAATTGAAAAAGTCGAATCCTAATAAACGCGTAGATTGGAAATCTAGTCTAGAAAAAAGTATTTTTTATCTAAAAGAAACGGAAAATTAAATTAGTAAATTAGGGTAAAAACAATTCAAAAAAAAATCTGAATTTTAAACAAATAAAAAATAAAAGGAGGAAGTATTTTTTCAATTTATTTAATGAAAAAAGGAACAAAAAACGAAAACAAATTAAAAAAAAAATTCCTTAAAAATTCCTTTAAAAATCAAAAAAAATATTTTTTGAAATTTTCCATTCAAAAAGGCTTTTAAAATAACAGAAAAATAATATGATGAAATTAACAGTTTATGACGATGATACTTTGGCCGTTAAAATGGGGGTAGAAATTAATTTGTTGTAATAAATAAAGGGGGAAGAAACACACATCGATATTGAGGTAGGGGAAAAAAAATTTTTTTTTACTAAAAAGTCAGCAGACAGAAAAATGAAGACCAAAAAATTCTCTCAAAAACAAACAAAACACCTTCCCAGAGACGTAATAAATTTTGACAGAAAAAAAATTTTTTTGTTATTGAAAAAGATTTTTTATTGAGCGCGAGGGCAATAAATAGGGCACAGAAGGTCGAAACCCAGAAGGTCAACACCCTAGAGGGCAACTCCCTTAATGCAGCCCTGATCCCAATAAATCCACCTTAATTCCTCCCAAATCCATCGATATCCCCCTTGATAGTCACAATTCTTCTTAATGCGCACAAATCCTTCCTTATCCGCCCAAATATTTGGAGTTGACCTTCTGGGTCAGTTTAAGGGTGTTGACCTTCTGGAGTGTTTTTCTGGGTTGATCCCATTAAAATAGACAAGAAAAATAAAAATCATTTGTTTACGAAAAAAATATTTTTTAAAAAATAAATAAGGGGGGAAAGTTGAGGGAAAATAAAATTTTCTAAAAGTGAGTGGGAAAAAATAAAAAAAATAAAATAAAAAATTTCTAAGAATTAATTCAGCTGCCTATTTTTTAATTTTTAGTTTTGAGTTTCTAAATTTGGAAAAATAAATAAAAATAAAATAGAATTAATTTTATGAGTTATTAGAAAAATATTATTTATTTAATTGATATTTAAATGAGTCAGCGCTAAATAAAAGCTTAATATGTAGTATTTTTAATGGGAAAAGGAGGCAAAATAAGTGGGAAAAGTTGAAAAAAAATTTGTGAAATTTTTTTTTGAAAATTACAAAAAAATGAAAGGCACACGAAAAACTTTGGAAAAATTTTTTTGAAGGAAAATTTAAAAAAAATTGGGAGAAGCAAAAACCTGACTCGCTTCCAGGTTTTTAATAAGAATAAGACATGAATTCAAGGGAGTCTAGTCAAATCTCACTTAATCTTTAATCTCTCATTTAATCACATACCTTCCTCTTCCTTCATTCCTTAAAGACCTCTCCCAAGAAAATAAAATCCCTGTAAAATACCAAAAACCCCAAATTTTAAACCTTTTTTTGCTTTGTTTTTATACAAAAATAAAAGTGCAAAATTACAAAATTTTTAAAAATTATTTTTAAAGAAGTCTGAGAAAATTCTCTTGTTTTTCTCTCAAAAAATGCCACACAAAACAAGGGAGGGAGGATATGTTTATTTATTTAAAATTTCTTTTAATAGTCTACATGCACTTTTTTGTTTTTGAAAATTAAAAGGACGTGAAAATCTTTTTTGTTTTGACTAATTAATTAATTAAATTTTGGGGAGATCCCTTAATCTCTTAATTAAGAATTTGCCCTTTTACGAATTTTTTTCATTGACAGGAGAATTAAAAAAAAATTTTTCTTCTCTATCTGCCCCTCTAAGGGCGCTTTTCCTTCCTTTATTTCATTAAAAGCGACTTGCCTTGCCTTTCTTTCCCAATTCCTTAGAGAGGACCTCCCTCATCCTTCCCCCTCTCAATCCTTAAAGTCCAAACGTCATAAGACTGTCAATAAAATGATGGAGGGAAAAAGACTTTCCCAGGGCTGTTTACTCTCTTTAGCTTTATCCTAGCATTTGAAAATATTTCCTCCCCTTTAACAACTTCCGCCTTTATTTCACAATATAAGAAAGAATGAGTTGGACTATTAGAGAATTATAGAGGAGAAACAAGAATTTTTTTTAAAATATTAGATTGTTAATTCTCATATAAGCCCGCCCAAAGGACAACATGGATCAAGTGCCTCCATTCTAATCAAACTTAATATCCTCCCAACTTACTTAAATAATCTTATGAAAAGCTGTTTGTTTGGTTATAGAGAGAATACATCTCACCCATAGTGGACCTGAAATGAGGGTTCGGACAAGTCGAGAAAAATATATTTCAGGGGTTGGGCAGAAAAAGCTTTATTTCTGGGAAGGAAACCTCCGGAAAACTGACTTAAGGATGTTAGAGGATCACTAAAGACCACAACTCCAAAAGGCATTCGTTAGAAAGCTCAAAATCTCCCTATTCTCAAAGCAGGTCCGTAACCAGGATTTTTCCCCACTACTCCCTGACTACGGGCCTGTCTCGAAGTCTAAAGATCATATACCCTAAACAGCCTAATTTTTAAAACAAAAACTACTTGTAAAAGACAAAATAATCTTTAAATGTTAGAAAGAAATAAAAAAGGTCGCCCGCGCAAAGAAAAAAAACTATATATAATTCTCCCATAAAAATAAAAATGCTCCCAATATTTCCGGTGAAACCTGTCCTTTTTGTTTACAATTAAAGACTAATCTTTAGCTATTTTAATGCGTGATATAAATTTAAAAAAAGTGGAAAACTTTTTATTGGGTACAAATAAAAAGGTTATAAAATTGTTGAATTTGGAAACTTTTTTTGTGTTTAAATGAAAGAAAGCAATGTTGCCAAGAAAGCAATATTCCATAAAAAATAAAAACTTGGCCAAAAATCTTTAGGAAAATCTAGAAGCCTTAGTTACGCAATTAACTCTTTAAATCATAATAGAAATCGCTCAAGCTAAACGGTTTGTTCAAGATTATATATTTCTTACAGAGATTTTTGAAATGAGAACCCTGCTAAGACTACGTATAAAGAACAAAATTCGATTCTATAAGGAATACGTAGTCAGCGTTCAGTATGGAACTTGAAATTAATGATGGCCGAAGATCGAGAACGATCTTCCAAAAACTCTTAATATCGATAACCGAAATTTCTGAATAAGATCTCGTTTCAGTCCTCACCTAGGACCATTTTAAAGAGAATTTATTGTATGAATTAAACGTTTCTCTCGCTTAAGGTATTCTTTAATTTCAAAATTTTCATAACCCAATTCTTATGTAAATCTAAAAAGCCAACTTGATTTTGTTGGAACTGATCAGCCACCAAAGAACTAATAGGCGAACTTGTATCCAACTGCTGTTGTTGCTGCTGCTGAACTAAAGCCGCTAAAGCTGCAGCATTTTGTACAGAAACATTCAAAGTGGAAGTTGTCCCGTTGTTGCCAGATTGACTCCCATTTCCGTTAGAAGTATTTCCATTGCCTGAAGGTTGTTGTCCATAAGGAAAGGAAGAGGACATTTAGAAAAAGCTTTTTTGATTAAGTTTTTAAAAAAAGATTTTTCTTCTCTTCAATAAATGTGTGAAAAAAAAAATAATTTTTCCGCTTGAAGAATAAAAATGACTGAGAGAGAAAAGCACCTTCGTTTACACCAATTTTTCCTTCTTTATTTTTTTTTCGTCAACAAAAGAAAAAGAGAAACAAAGCTGAGGACTGAATAAACTTTGGTCTTTCTACTGAAGCTTTTTAGAGCTGATGACAAAAAAAAGAGTAGAAGTTTACAAGATTGCTGCTGTTATTTAAATAATGCGTTGCTTTGAGAGATATAAACAGCTAACACACAAAGTAGAAAAAAAATATTTTATTTAAGAAGAGAGAATAAATAGAATATATTATATTATGTAGAAAATGCGCAGAGGAATGTGGCAAAAAAATTTTTTTTGTTGTTGTTGTTGAGGGTTTTATGAAATTTTTTTTCTGTCGTTTTGCTCAATAAAGGGGCCAACTGTCGAGAACACCTAAACTCGATAATTTATAGAGTTGTTTGTAAATAGATTGTCCAAACTGCCTTAATGTTGTCAGATAAAGGCACGGAAATGTGTTTTTAAATGTTGTTAAAGAGGAAAGAAGATGCCGCAAAAAAATTTTTTATGATGAAAAATGAGTGAGCGAGTGAATGTTTAAAAAAGACGTGAGAACGGGAATGAAGAGATTGGCAAAAAAAGCGTTGTTTGAGAAGACGGAATTAGCTTTTTAATGTTGTTGGGGGTACACACAGCCACTTTTTCGGTAGAGACCGCGCAATTGTGTAGGTGGAGGAGATTATATGAATATTTTATAATTATTTTATAGCCGTTGCCACCTCCTTTTTGCACTCGTTGTCAATGCTTAAGTTAAAGTTAAATGTTATATTTAACGGTTTGATATGCTAATATTAAACGGTTGGTATTGTTTGGGCGCAGGAATGTTTGGGCGCGAGTGTAAAGATATCTTAAAAGATGGCACTTGAGGTAGTAAAATCTCGCTCAGATTTTTTTGAATAGAGCTTTCTAATGCTTCAGAAAATTTCAGAATATTTGGTCTTTAGGAAAAAATTTCTAAAAGAAACAAGGTAAGATACGGTGTGTTAAGATGGTGTTTATTTGAATAATTAAGCAAATTTTTGCAAAATTCCTTCAATATGAAACCAAAAATTCTAAATTTTTGGTTTTAATTCTGAAAAAGAAATTCTGAAAAAAATTCTGAAAGTAATCTTAAAATAAAATTCCGAAAGAAAGAAAATTTCAAGCTTCTAGGGTTAATATTTGACCCTCTTTTTTTGCGGGCGCCCAAACATGCCTACGCCCAAAAAGCCTCAAATATTATATACAACTTTTTTTATATTTCTCTCTCACACCTTTTTTCCACGAATGGTCGCTTTTCAAAAAAAAGTGTTTTGTATTTTTATTCTTTTTTGTGTTCTTTCCGGGCTAAATGCCAACTTCTCTTTCTATTGTGTTCTCGTTCCCTTAAGTAATATTTATATTTGTTGAGTAAGTCGATTAGCCGTCCATAGGCTTTGCAAAAAAATATTTTTTAGAAGGCGTTGCGAGGCATTTATTTTGCCTTTTCTTTTATTTTTAGTTTTCTGAAAAAAAATTTAAAAAAAAACAATTGGAGAAAAAATAAAATTTTATTTTAGCATTTTTGCGTTTCCTTAGATTTAAAATAAAAACTGAATAAAATATTAAAAAAATTTTTTTAAATAAACGTAAAAAGGAGAGTAAAATAAGCATAATAAAAAATAGACAAATGAGAGATACAGTAAATTCAAATTGGTAAAGTAAAAGGGGCACCAAAACGACCTGTATATAAGCTAGAGACCGGATCGAGACGAGACTTCAAGAAAAATCTCAATTACGAGATATCTCGAACGATTCTCGTACGATACTCCTGTTCCGGTCTCTAATACTATAAGAGTCAAATAGAGGTACGGTGCTTGTCTAGGGTCAAAGAAAGAAAAATTAAAAAATAATAATGGGATACTCTAAAAGATTGAGCATTAACTGAAGAGCTCTCTAAAAAGGCCACTCTCCAATAAAAGGAGAATACTCTCTAATAGAAAGGTCTAATAAAATGAGAGTACTATCTAATAGAAAGGAACTCTCTAATAGAAAGAGAGGGCACTCCCTAATAGAAATTGAAAGACACCTTTCAATAGGTAAAATACCACGTAAAATTCTGTAGTTAATTTTGTAGACAAAAAGTAAAAGAAAAAAATAGGGTAACTTGAAAAACAAATGATCTGAAAATTCGTTTATGACTCAATAAAAATTATAAGGCCAAATCTGACAATAAAAAAAGAAATTTTTCAAACAATAGAAGAATATATAAATCGGATTTATTTTAATAGAAAAAAAGGAATGAAGAGGGGAAGATAACATTAAAAATGACGAAAACGATTCTTCTCATATTTTGCCCCTACATCGAAAAAAAGCTTCTGAAGAAAAAAATAAAAAAGTGGGAGGAGGGGGGGGGGAATATGTTTGTTAGAGTACACATTCCCCCCAACCTCTATAAAAATCCTTCCCCCCATTTTTCTATCCGTTTGTTGTATTTTTTGTTTCCCCTCTGACTCTTCCTCAACTATTTATCACCATAAAAAGAGGTGGGGGGATTGAAGGGGACTATGTGGGGGACTGCTTTAATACGAGGCTAAAAAGAAAAAAATAAAGAAAAAATATGGTTATGTCCGCGAAGAAAAAATATGAAAAAAGGGATGTTGAATGTTAAAAAATGTTAAGGTGAATTACTAAATGAGAAGAAAAAAAATTTTTTAGCAGAAAAAAACATTAAATGTTAAAAATTCTAAACGATATTCAAGAGAGGAAATTTTTGAAAAACATTAAAACGTAGAAAGAAAAAAAGGAAAACATTATTCAGCAAGGGAAGGTGTTTAGCTATTTCTTTAAAAAATTTTTTTTATTTTTTCAATTAAAATAAATTAATAAAAAAATTTAAGTAGTAGCGGAAATGGCGATAATTATGGAGAGTGCGAGAAAAAAAATTTTTTCTTTTGACGTAAATTTATAAGGGATAGACAAATTCAAAAATATAAATACGTGTGTCTATATGTCAATTTGTCAAATAGAAAAAGAGTCTATAATTTGAATGGTAAATCCAGAAGATCACCAAATAAAAAGACAAAAATAATTTTTGGAGGGTATTATATTTTTACCAGAAAAAAGGGGAAAACAAAAATAGCCGTTGTAAAGCTAGGAAAAGCTAGAAAAATCAGAAAAAAATCCTGTCATGATTTCCTTCTACTGCAGAGCAAACAATCGTGAAAAAATGTCCATTTACTTAAAAAAGACATTGGATTGACTGGCTGTCTCAAGCCGGCTGCTCTCATTCTCAGGTCTGTTGACGTTTTCGTTTAGAAGAAAAAATAGTAGAAGAGAAATTCATTTTGCTGCTATATGTTTGGGGGTCGATGTTTGTTGGTTAGTTTTCTCTCAGTTATGAACGAAAGACGGCCCTGGGCGGGACGGTGCTCGTTGGTGACGTTTCAAGTCGGGCAAATGGCGTCGACATCGCGTCGACAGCGACGAAAGCAGTTACTTAAAAGAGAGCTGCTGGAAGGTTTTGGGTATGGGAGAGTAAAAAGCTGTACGGCCGCTCCGTCGCTATGGATGAAAAAAATAAAAGAAAAGAAGAAAAATCGTCGTCAGCCCCCCTCCCAATTTTCTATTAAAAAGCATTTCCCGGCCCCAATCCTTCACTATCCCCAACCAACCAAAAATCGTTCACAGCGTAGTCGCTTTCCCATTCCCACTACTTGTGTATTTTCCCAAGGCAGCACAGCCAGCGAAGACAATCGATGGAAGAGTAACCGACATTGATCAACACCCAAAAGATCAACAGCAATGAAAACCAAAAGAAATTCCAAAGTAATATACATAAAAGCAAATTGACAATAATGTTCCACTTATTGTTCAAGTCTCGGAAATTTTACTTCTCTCCGTTCAGAAATTTTATTTCTCTCCGTTTACAGTAATTAACGAATATTCACTCTTGAATTTTCGTCTTCTTGGCATTACTTTTGGCGTTTTATTTATGAATTTGGACGATTCAGTGTTGTCCAATTAAAAGCAGGGTGAGCGCAAGAGGCAATCGAAAAAAAACGCAACGCAAAAAACGCAACGCACTATTCAGATCTGTCTAATTATGAAAAAGATGCCGAATCTCGAGACCTTTCGAATGATACAAGAATTATTAGAATCGGTCGAAGACTAAAAAAAAGTTATGGGTTTACTTTGAAACGGCCAATTCTGAAGTAGCTGACTTTAAATCGACCTTTAAAGTTTTTCTGGAAACTAAAAATTTTTTTTATTTTTTATCGAGAGTTTTGGAGTTTTAATTTATTTTTTCATTTTTTATTTACCAATTTAAGCTTCTTTTAGTTAAACATTTTAATCTAAATCTATCATTTACAAACGAAAATGTTCGCTCCTCTTGCTTCTCGTCAAGTTGCTATTATTGCTCGTTCATCGAATCTTCGTCAATTTGTTGGGGGATTTCCTGTTCAAGCAATCTTTACCCCAAACCAGGCAATGATGTTTAGTACAAGTGCCATTCGGAAGGACATTGACAGTGCTGCGAAATATATTGGAGCAGGTTTTTTTGAGATTTTAGTCCTAAATACTTTCCTAAATTCAAGGAGCGGCAACTGCTGGAGTCGCTGGTTCTGGTGCTGGTATTGGAAATGTTTTTGGATCTTTGGTATTTTCTTCCCTATTTTTTAAAAATTTGATTGACTAATTTTTAAGCTCATTGGTTTTGCTCGCAATCCTTCTTTGAAGCAGCAACTCTTCTCTTATGCAATTCTCGGTTTTGCATTGTCCGAAGCTATGGGACTCTTCTGCTTGACTATGGGCTTTCTTATTTTGTTTGCTCTTTAGAAGAAAAGATGACAGGATGAGAAGAATTTAATTTTCTAGGATAATTTTAGCGTTATAAATTGTTTGTTGAAAATTTAAAAATAAATTTTTGAGTTGACTTTTTTTTGATTTTTTGTTTTAAATCTCTATTTAAAGGCATTTTGTGTTATCTTTAATTTTTCTTTGAATATTTTTTTAAATTTTTTTTAATTTTTTGATGCGATTGTCCAACCCTCTTTGTCTATTCTTGTCATCTTTAAAATCTTCAAAAACAGGTTTTGGGCCTTATCGGATGCATAGGGTAGGCGTCCACTTTGTCGGGACTGAACCTTCTGTTTTAAAATATCATCATGTATTTTTTTTAATTTAAAAATTAATTTAATAAATTGTTTAGATCCACGATAAAAAGCCAGAACAAACTTATGGCCTTCAAGGAACAAATCACCTTTTGCCGGGATTTGGAAAAGTTCATTCAAAATTACCTACAAAGGCATTATTGAAGAAAGATAAGGTTTGTCTGTTTTCGAATATGTCTGACACTGATGTTAAATTAATTCTTGGTCAGTAGTTTGGATAAAAGATTAAGCAAATGGTGTTGAAATTGCCTTGTACAAGAATTCGACCAGTCTAGGGCTAATCGTTGACCGTCAGAAATTTAGATTAACTTTCATATTAGCCGGTTTTGGTGTGGGAAATCTAACGAATAAGTATTAAACTTGCATAAAACAGTTTAAACGTGCTTAAATCACGAATTAGTAAGTGTAATATAAGTAAAGGAGGGATAACTATGGATTTAAGGATATCGTCGGATCTGGTGGATATAGGAATATGTTGAAAAATTTAACTTTTTTAGGTCTATACTTGGTGCAGTTGTGGTTATTCTGGAAGTCAACCTCTTTGTGATGGTACTCATTTAACCGTTTATTTGCCCAAATGGGCTATTAAACTTAAACCTGTGCGCTTTATTCCAGGTTAAATTTTTCAATTAAACTTTAAAACTATTTTTCTTTTTTTTCAGATAGAGATATGGAAGTGTGGTTATGCAATTGTAAACAAACAAAAAATAGGCCTTTCTGTGATGGTTCCCATAAAATATTATTGAAGGAAGAAAAAAAGACGGCTTTATCCGATGATTGAATTTGTTGTTATTTTTTTAGTTTTTTTTTGGTTTAGAAATAAAATATATTTTCTGATTAAATGTTTTTTTAAAAGAGGAGATTGTGTCTTTCTCATTTTATTTTTTTCAATTGTTTAAAATTTGAAATATGATTTTAGGTTATTAATTTTTAAATAAGATTTCTAATGGAAGAGAAATTGAAGCAATTATTGACCGACAAACCTGCTGTTGAAGACAAGGATATTTCTACCTTGTTTAAGGTTGTTATGTAAAATTTATTGTTTAATTAGTTAGTATTTTCATAAAGGGTTTTCTAAAATAATTTCGGTTCCTTGATTCTGTAATCGGAAGGTCCTTCACAAGATGACCTATTGCCAATTTACGGCTCTTTTCCCCTTGACCCCGTTCTCCTTGTCAGACGCTCATAATCAGGCAGGAAACCACTGACAATTGTCAGGAAAAAATTCTAGAATTTAAAACTTTTTTAGATTTTTCAAATCGAACCTTCAACTTCTCAACGCTCAATTTGTTTACAACTTGAATCTGGAAAGGATGTAAAAGGAACAGTTCAATTAATTTGTTCAAATGCTACAGGAGACCATTTTTTCGTTGATCTATTAATTGCACAATTCTCAAATAGAAATAATTCTGAATTTGTTTCGTTTGTTTCAAAAACTGCAAACAAGCCGTCGATGAGAGCAGTATGTCAACGGATAAGTTCAATTATGGAAAAATGCAGGTTATAATTTTTTTGTAAGGGATCCGGCCCTGTCCGAAAGATCGAGTTGAGCATTGAATTGCCCGAAAAAGACTTGGTTGGACCGGCCTGATAAAATCGAAAACCCGACCCTATAAGGGATGGATTTTTTTGGGTTTTCCGAGAAGTAATTCGATAAGAAGTGAATCCGATATTGACTTCCTATCAACTCCATTTCCTTTTTGTGGAAACATCTCGTCATTTATAAAGTTAATTTCCCCGGTAATAATTATTTGGGTTTCAGACAGTTTGTCCAATAAATATTATTTTCAATTTTCAGAAAAGATGAAGATCGCAAATTAGAAAGTAGAGTTGTTTTACTTGTTTCATTAATCGCTTCATGTTCATCCTTGCGTATTTCAAATGATGAAAGTCGTCAATGGGTCTCATTTTTGGCTAATAAAACAAACACAGACGACGTCTCACTCAAAATTGCGCTAGCCACAATTTTGGCTTCTCCAAATTTAATGCTGTAAGTATTTATCTCTTCTATATCTTTACAATTTTTTAGGGACCAAGTGTCATTCCGTGATGAAAAAATTGGAAAAAGTCTGAGTTCGTTCTTCTCTTATCTCCATTCACTCATTCAAAAGCCTGAATATGCTCCTCTCAGCAATGTAATGATTCTTATTTATGTGCATTTGGTTACTGATAATGCTGAAGATTTGTCAATATTGCTTTCTAATATACTTGGACATAAAGTAAAGGGAATTTTCTGAACTTCAAAGGTTTCAAAAAAAATTTTTTTTAAGGTCCCAAAAACTCTCTCAAAACAACCTTTTGTCAAGGAACTTTATATTGGAAATGCAATAAATCAACAGGATGTTGCACAAAAAGCAGCTAATATAAACATAACAAAACGTTTGAATGCAACAATGTCTGGATATTTACCTGTACATTGTATTTGTGCGATGCTACATTGGCGTTCTTTTTCGAAATATAGTACTTCAATAAATGTAACTTTTCTAAAAATATAAAATTAAAAATTTACTAGGTTTGGGGGGGGGGGGATTTCTTCTTTAACACGCGCTCTTATCCCTACAAACGAGTACAAAACTTTCAGATTTTTTTTAAAATTGGTGTCTAGAGATCGACATAATGTTTTTCTGTATTTTTTACTGACTTAGAGTGTCTGCAGCTCCAGCAGACCCGTAGCCAGGATTTTGCCCAATCCGTTCTTTTTTGTCCAATTTTTTGCCTAATTCCTTCCCCAAATTTTTTGCTTTTCCCCATTTCGTGGGGGAGGGGAATTCCCCCTACACCCCTGGCTACGGGCCTGAGCTCCCAGCAGTATTCGGTCGGATTTTTCCGAAGCCCGGGCCCAAATCTGGGTTTTTTTTTCGCTTGTTATCATTTTCGTTAATCATTTTTCTATTAAAATCCAGGAATGGGTCAAAACACAAATGCTTGAATGCCATACACCTATACATCCAATAGTGCCACATTTATTAGAAAATTTTGCTAGTAGTTGTATTACATCAGAAACATATCCTCATTTTAATCAATCAATTGATGAAAAATTTTTTCAGGTAAATTAAACAATTATTTTCAAAATTAAATCTCACAAAAATTTTTAAAAGGAAATTTTTTCTGGAGAAATTTTTGATGATTCCAAACTTGTTATTCGACTACTTTCTCTTGCTTTTCTTATTGCTTTTACTTTCAAATTAGATTCTTCTTCAAATAAGGAAGGAGGGACAATTAAAACACCTAAAGCTTATAGTCAATCATTATGGAAATCTATTCCAATTCGTTATTTGTTGATTGTGGCAGATATGAGACATTCTGACTTTCAACACATTCGGCTAATGTTACAGAGATATTTGGTTAAAATTTTAATTTTATATTTTTTAATTTATTGTTAGTTAAACTTATACAAGGCAATATTTTTCGAGATCTCCCAACCACCTTTCCAGTTCGGTCTCTAATTGAATCCCATGTGACCTTTTGAAAATATTTTCCTCACTTTTCGAAATGTTCAAGCTTAAATTTCTAATAATAATAGTGATTTAGAATCACATGGGATTCAATTAGAGACAACTGGAAAGGTCGGCTAGGAGATTTCGAAAAATATCGCTTTGCATAACCGATATTTTTTGTTTTGGCTCTTGTTGTCTTGGTCCGATTTCTAGATTCAATTAATGACTTGGATAATATTTTTAAAATTTTAATCCCAACCTTCATTGATTAATCAAATAATTTTTTTATTAAATTTTCAGGTATTAAGCCTTCCCCATCTACTTCCAGAGCAAATGCATTTTGACTCGTTTAAAGGGTTTTTCTTTTCTTTTTTAACTTTAAAGTATTTATTCTACAGCCAAACTACTCATGTTTTTTCTCGAGGAAAGAGAAATATCGTCCCCGTTTCTGAATTCAGTTGTGCCTTAGAAGATGCAACTGACGGGCGTGGATTCTTTAAACTTTCAAAATTAACTGATTTATTGCTTAATCTGCCAATTAAGTCACAAATGCCTCATTTTGAAAATATTTTGCAAGCATTGACTGTCTCGTTGGATGAAGAGCGTTGGCCACGTGCATTGGTAGAAAAATTGGCACTTTTGTGGGAACGTTTTGATAGGTTTTATTTTTTTTATTTTGATTTTTTTGGTCCGCTAGATATTCCAAATGAGAGTCAATTATTTTAGTCAGCTGGGATAATTTTTAAAAATCTTTCTTAAAAATTATTTTTTAAAGCGTACTCCCTCGCCGTCTACACGAAGACACAATCCGTTTATGGCTCAAATCTCCTCAAGCTTCACAAATTCCAAATTTAGATGATCGGGACAACGATTTTATTATATCGCATACTCCATTAATTTTATTCAGGGCGGACTCTCGTGTTTTTAAAAGTCCGCCTCATTTAAAATGTTTTTGCCGTCTATTAGCTTTTTATTTGGCTGCGAGTAGAGATGCAAATTATCTTAAATTAACGAGGGCAATTGCTTATAATACGAAAAGGTTAAAAAATTTATTTTGTTAAAAAAAAGATTGTATCCATTAGCTAACATAAGAAAATTGTCAATTTTATTAAATGGGAAATTTTTTTTGTTTATTAAGAGGTGGTCCACAACAATGCTCTCTAGCTGTTCTTAAAAAATAAATTTTTCTAGTTTTTCTGGTTCCAACATTTTATAAAATTATGGAATTCATTCGGGTTAAATATTTTTCAGAACCAATTTTCTAAAAATAGAGGGGTTCTTTAAAAATCGACCTAAACTCAATATTTAGCTTGAGATTTCTTTTGTTTTTTCGAAGACATTAAAACCTCAAATAAAATTACATGCATATTTTCCCTTGTCAGTGTTTTATTTCTTTAAAATAAAATTCTTATTAATTTAAAAATTAAAATTTAATTTAAGTGAAATGGCAGAAAAAGAAGAATTACTTCGTTCATTTATTGGAACTCAGCGTTTAGCTGTAGTTCAAGTATTTATTGAATTATGTGATGGTGACCCCAAAAATATACCTAATTTGGAAGAAATTCAACAAATTTTATGTTCACAAATACATCAATTTTTTATTGCAGATACTCATTTACCCAAATTAGTCCATTTTAATGTAAGTTTTTGAATGGGGTTTTTAACAAAAAAATTCTTTTTTATTTTTTTTTGTAGATGTACCCATTAAGATTAATACCAGTTATAGTCAAAAAAGTGCCTTCAACTCATGTTTTAATTAATTCTATAAATGAACTTCTTACTGGAGGAAATTTGGAAAGGCGTATTTTTACTATTGTTTTGATGACTGAATTGTTGGAAAATGTGAATATTTTTTATATATTTTTTTAAATTATGGGTTATTAAGGGAATTTAAATTAGTCGGAAGCTCTATTGTTTGAGGATTCGTGTTTTTCTCTAGGAGGTTATGATATATATTTTCAGTAAATTAGTTAAAATTTACTGAGATTTTAATAAATTTACTGAAGTCACTAGGTCACTATTACATTATCATGGAGTTTCTATTCACCAGGTTCCGAGCTTTTTCCGTAAATGTCCGTAACAGGGATCGCGCCGACCTGACGATTTTTGGCTCGTGAATTCACAATTCACGAAAATAGGGAATTTGGTTTTCTGTCGGCGCGATCCCTGGTCCGTCTCCTGCTGCACCTAAACGTTTTAGTTCCCCTCACATTTCTACAAAATTTTCTCAAAATCCCTTACATATTTTAATAATTTTAAAGTACAAAATTCCACCGGCATTTGCTGCCTTAACTCTAATATCTGATTTATTGGACACATTAATTTCAAATATTATCAATGAAGAATTTATTATTTTAATGTTAAATATAACAACTTCATTGGCACGTTTAATAATGCTTTCACCTTTCCATGCAGAACATTTTTTGGCAACAATTTATAGAACAAGAAAATTAGCATTAAATAGACTTGCATTATATACAAGTTATACAAAAGCTAGAATATCTCCAGAACAAAAATTAATTGAAATGATAGATAAAGTTTTAGAAAAATTACCTAAATTATCTGAATAAACTAAATTTTTTTTGTTAAATTATATTACTTTTATCGAAAACCAAGGTTTTTAATAAAAAATTTGAAAAATAATTGAAAAAATTCTTTTATAAAGTTTTAATGAAAAAGCAAGGATCAATACATCTTTTGGCGTTTTGCGACTGGTGCGCCATGCAAAAATTTTGGCGCATAGCCCTGATAAAGAGTAATGCAAATGTCCCGAGGGTACTGCACCAGGGTTGCCGCCCGGAACCCGAAACCCGGCATTTTTTTTGTATCCGAAACCCAAAACCCGAAAAGAAAATTATCCAACCCGAAACCCGTGACCCGAAATTGGTTAAAACCCGAAATTTCTACCCGAAATCTTAGCCTTACCCGATTTTTTAAAAATAAATTTAAAAAATTATAGAAAGAGAAAATATAGTAAGAGAACATTATAGAGAAGTGAAAAATATTGAGAGAGGTAGTCATTGTGGTCATTCTTTTGGGTGAGTCCTAAATTCTTAAAATTGTCGCCTGCGGCGCTGATATCAACGTTTTTCCCATCAATTCCATAGATATCCAAATCTTCTGATATCCCCCTTACATTCTTGAACCCTCAATATGTGCTAAAAATTTTCAATATTCCCTTTAATCCGTTCAAATACCATGTTTAAATACAATCCATCTCTGATCTGGAGCCCAGATACCGTGTCCTCAATATCCCCTGATATCCTCACCCTTATCCCTGCCACTCCAAAAAACAAAGTAAACATGACCTTACTTGGGCAAACTCAACTGAAAATAAAAAGGCCCGGTTTTTAGCGCCGCAAGCGAAAATTTTCAAAATTTTGGAATACCAGAATTTATCAAAAAAAGAGAAAATAAAACATAGTACTTTTGTTATAGTTTTTGTTTAAATTCCCTATCTATGTTCAAGAGTAATGCAAATGTTTCATGATTAAAACTATAACTTAAATCCCGATCAGGAGCAGGCGCATTGCGGTTGCTTTTACCTGTTGGCTTGCTTGATTTTTGAAATTGTCTTTTGCGCCCGCCCCTGATCCTTACATAAATCCCATCAAATAAAAATTCTAATCTAATAATACATCCCGGAATGTTAAATATGTCAATAGTTCACCCATAAATTTTAAATAAAAATTTAGAAATCCCAAATAACATTCGCTTCCTCATTACTCTCTTTTCTTCTTCATAAAATTAATCACCAATAACATTTGAAATTGTTTGTAAAAAAGTGCCTTTAGCTCCAACATTGCTCAAAATCGTTTCTCTAAGTTGGTTTATTGCATGCACATAATTATCACTAAATGTTTAAAAATTTTTTTGCGAATGTAGAATTAGTTAAATTATATATGATAATACTTTTTTAAACCCGAAAATCAGGTCGGATTAGAAAATCCAGAAAGTTATGGGCAAAAAGAAGCTAACCTTCCAGTGGAAAAGTATATAGTAAATACTAGAGACGTCCGAGACTCTTGGTCTTGAGTCTTGACTCAAGACTTTTCCTGGGTTTTTTTCGGTCTTGGTCTTGGGGTGTAGTCTTGGTCTTGGGTCTTGGTCTTGAGTCTTGGAAAATTTTCGGTCTCGGACGTCTCTAGTAAATACCTATAGTAATGTATATACTACTGATGTTCGGGAGAAGAAAAAACTCGGGAAACGGGAGTCTGGATCGGGAGGCCAAAAACTCGGGAAATTTACCCGAGTCGGGATCGGGAGTCGGGATACCCGAACATCAGTAGTATATACCAGGGATTTTGCCGACAAAAAACAAAATTCCCAATTTCGGGAAATCGGGATCCCGACCCAAAAAATTGTCGGGAATTTCCGATTTTCGGGAATCGGGACGGCAGGATCACTGGTATTTATATACATCAGATTTTTAATAAGAGAAACATGAAAGATAAAACACCAAAAAAGGCTAAACGGCATACCCCTAGGCCTATGCAAATTATATCATATTTGTCTATCTATGTCTATCATATTTCTGATATGACCATTAGCATTAATTCTAACATACAATTAGCATTAATTCTAATAAAAATTTTCGAATATAAAAATTATTTTCATTTTTACTAACATTCTGTATAAAAGTATATCAGACAACGCATTTTGAAAATCACTTTCAAAATTTCCATTTCTTTGATCATTGCCTTCCTCGTCTTTAAATGTTAAAAGTACATATTTCCCAATACCCAAATGTTCGACTAGAGAAGAATTGTAGAATTGATCACCCGAATTTGGAATACAAATTAAAGGAACACCTGCATATATTGCCTTTAAAATTAATTATCAATTTACAAATCCTGTCATAATTTCTAAAAATGACCTCAGTTAAACTATTCTGTCCACAATGAGAAATGAACAATTTTGTATTTGAGTGAACTAAAAAGTAAAAACTAATTAGCTATGTATAATATCTAATATTGTATGAGACAGAAGCCGGGAAATTACAACGGATTCAAGCCCAACTCATCATGAATATTTCGAAAAAATAGGTTATAACCTAAAAATCCATCCCTAATAATTAAAAAAACTCATTGTTCTCCTTCATATACTACATATCGTATTCACTTTATTTTTCAACCACGTCTCTAAAGGCCGCTCTATTGGAGAAGGCCGTTCAAGCGGAGGTGGCCGCTCTATTAGAGAAAATACGGTATTTCAAATATTTAATTAAAAAATTTATTAACATAATATTTCTTGTTGTGGAAGAAAATCATTGGTTACTTCCAAGTTACCACGTTTTTCTGGCAAACATTCTTTGCCTGTTCTAACTTTAAATTTATATCGGTACTGATAACCATGAAATACACTCATCATAAATGTAATATCCTCAACAGTCATTCCACTTTGTACGTTAATAGTTCCAAATGAGACATAAACAAGGGGGAAGCGACTCTGGAATTAGGGAAGATGTGAAATGTTTTATTTAAAATTTGGATGAAGATAACTTGTTCTAAAAATTTAGCAGAAAAAATTGTTTTCACAGAAATTCACTTAGAAAAATATTAAAAAGTTAGGTAGATCTACTAGGAAACCAAAAGGAATCTCTTTGAATTGAATGAAGTAAAGGCGAATAAAAGATCTATTGTATGTATCTTAACTTGAGAGAGATCGGACTTTATAAGTAGAGTTGCACCCCGAACCCTTTGGCGAGGGTGTGCCGGGGTACGGGTTACAGGGTGCAACTCTATTTATAAGAAAAATCATTTTAAATTAAGTATATTCTAAGTAGGGTTGTCAAAATGGACCTGCTCGGACCGAAAGATCGAGTCAGGCCTTGGCCCGAAAAAGACACATATGGCCCGACTCGATAAAAATGAGGCCTGAAATGACTCGTACAATGCGTCTCGATAAAATCAAGCCCTAAAAATATGCCTCGACCGTTGGCCCCACTCGAAAACGTCAACCCTAATAATTCTAAGGGTTACAAAAGTTTTTTAGTTATCTGTACAAAATTTAATTTGTTTTAATATTTTATGTAGAACATACAAAATTTTTAACAGTTGTTATATCAATATTTTCATTTTCCTCAACAAGAAGCCCTCCAATATAAATAATTTTTGGATGGTCTGGAAAAGCTCCAAAATTTGCCAATCTATTTTGATTAACAAAATGATATTTAATTTTTCCAAATAAATATTTTAAAAATTCTTCATTATTTTCTCCTCTTATTCTCATTGCTTTAGTTAAATATAAACTCGATTCTTCATAAAAAATTTTATCATGACCAATTCTTTCTTTATGAGCCTCTAAATTTTCCACGATTCTTTCAGGGTTGAAATAACTAATTCCCCCTTCATTTACTATCCAATCTCCAGGTTTGGCAGACTTTAATTCTTAAATTAATAAAAATATTATTAACAACATAGACTTAACCATAATTCAGGGTGATCCCTTCCAGATTAAAAAAATGTAGCATGTCTTCTCAAAAAGTGGGTAAAATCGGCGAAAAAAGGGGCATAATTTTAAAAACTCAAAAATAATTAAAATGTCAAATTTAAAGCGAAATTTTACATGTTTTTAACTAATTTTAACCAATTGAACAAATCAGAATCAGAAATAGAGGTAATATCCATGAAAGTAATGTCAATCCTTTAAGGATGTGTCTTTTGGGATAGATAAATCCTTAAATCTATCCTTTGGGATAGACAAATCTTTAAAACAGCTGGGCTCTAGTTATGTACAGCTTTAGGAATTAAATAGCTATATGCTTTAAAGGAATGACATTTCGATTAGATCAGATTTCAATTAAAAAATATTTTTCATTTAACCTGGAATAATATTTCCTCCTTCAATATGTTCTATAATATTAAAATCGAGAAATTGGAAATGTCCTGGTAAGAAAATAGAAGCAGAAAGATTAAAAGTAGTTGGAATTCCTAAAACTTCAAACAATGCAAAAGCTCCAGCCATTTGCTCAAACTCAGCAATTCCAAAAGCATAATTTTGTTGAAAAATATATTTTTTTAAATGTTTATTGTTTTTGAATATTTCTTAAAAATGGAATTAGTTAAATATTTATTATGGACTAGCGATGCCCGAGAGAAGAAAAAACTTCGTGAATCGTGAATCAGGTCGGAGATTGACATTGGGAGTCGGGATCGGTAGGCCAAAACTCGGGAAATTTTCCGAGTCTAGAGTCGAGATCGGGATACCAGAGCATCACTATTATGGAGCGGAAAATTAACAAAGTCAGATTTCGAATCAGAATTTAAATTCTGAAAAATTTAAACTTTTCTAAAATCCCAATTCTATTCACTTTCTCTATTTATTTTTATGAAATTTTCAAAAAAACTAGCCTGTATAGGTTTTAACAAAATAATTTATACTCCGGTTCTCAATCTCCTCATCTATTGGAACCTTAATAATATTAAGATCATCTGGCTTTGGATCAAAATTGATGGCTTCTTTACTTTCTTTAGTGTAAATAAGCATGTCCTATAATTTATATTTATTCAACATAGGGATGGGACTGGCTGAGCATCTAAGTCGGGTCGGGTTTCGGATCCGTTTTTCAAAATTTTCTTCATATCACGTTTCGGACCGAAAAAAGAACGGGTTTCGAGCCCCGTTTCGAGCCCCGATTCCCGAAAATAGGGAATTCCTGAAGTTTTTTGGGTCGGGAATCCCGATTTCACGAAATCGGGACAACAATAGAAAAGAACAATAATTAACCTACCACAATGTATTTTTCTGTCAATGTCTTTGCCAAAAATTCCTTAAATTTTAATAAGTTTCATGAGAAGATAAATTATTAGAGGTAAATCGGTTATAATAAAATAAAGGAACAAATCCACAATTTTAATTAAATTTGCTATCTAAGGATTGTCCCTCAATTTGCTTTAGAGACCGGACGGAACTATATATTACAGTACGGAATACCGACAAATAAAATCTTGAAGGTGATTTTTCGGCATTTTAGTATGGAATACCGTTCAGTAATAAATTCCGGTCTTTAAGTTCCTCAACAAAGTCTTTCTTTGAAGGGATTTAAAAATATCCGAGTGGGAGCTTTACTAAGCTTAAATTTTTATTTAAATATTAATTAGAATTTTACGTTTAATTTTAGATGAGAGAAGAAAGAGTTATTGCAAACATATAAAGCCCTCTTCTTTGAATTTCCTCCTTTAACTTCAATTTTTTCCTCTACATGTTCCTTTCCTTTACGTTGTTTAAAAGGTTGATTAGACCTTCCTCTACTTCCACCTCCAAAACACCCAGAATTATTACCCCTTTTGCACCGACGGTGGAATAATAAATTTGTTTTTTGTTTGGGTTTTCCAACAGAAATGTTGAAATAAATTAATAAAAAGAAAATGAAAAAAATTAATTTTAAATGATCCATTTTCTAAATAAAAATATATAAAAATATTTTTTAATAAAATATTTAGCTAATTTTATTTATTTAGTTAAAGCTATATGAATATTTGTGAATAAAAAACAATAGATTTAGGCAAATGGCCTAAAATGAAAATAAAATGGCAAAATGGTAATAAAATGGCAATAATATTTTCGAGAATGAGGACATGCGGGAGTAAATCTACTTTTTAAAATTTTTGATAGATTGACATAAAAATAAAAAAATAAATTTATGGATGTTAAAAATTTTTATAATCAACATTCCTATAATCATTAAAAAAAACAAGATTAAATGTAGTATATAAAATTCTAATTTTTTGTTGGGGGGGGGGTTTTCCAATATGGAAGGAGGAATATTTTTATTTGTTTTTTGGATTAAATAATTTTCGGTACTTGTGGGTTATCCCCCGGACTTTTTGCGGACTTTTTTTACGGACACAATTGTACGGAATGGTCAGTTGCCACTACGGAAAAAAATTAGAATTTTATATACTACATTTAATCTTGTTTGATTGGTTGACAAGTGCATAGAAGAAAGGGAAGAGAAACTCTGACCATTCCGTACAATTGTGTCCGCAAAAAAAGTCCGCAAAAAAGTCCGGGGGATAACCCACAAGTACCTAATTTTCTTGAATATTTTCTTTAAAAAATCCAAAATAGTAGTTTAAATCAGCTAAAAAATGGAGAGGAGGAAAACCGATAAAGACCCTCTCAAAAAATTATTAAAGACTGATTTTTCTTCAATAGGAAGGTGTATTAATAGAGCTGGAAGGGGAGGAGATTTTTAAATTAAAATTTTTTATATGTATAAGAGAGGGCAAAAGATGGATGAGTGGAGGGTAGATAAAAAGAGACAAGCTTAGGATGTGGCAGTTTAAAAAAATACATTTTTGCAAAAAATTGTCCATTAAATTTTAAAAATATAAATATTGACTAATTAAGTGCAAATTTAAAATTTATTTTATTAAAAAGGTGAAAAAAAATTAAAATTCTTTTAATTTTTTAATAAAAATTTAATATTTCTTCGGTGTAGACCCACATCCCAATTTTACTGAATCCCTAGCCATTTTGAGTTTTTTGCTTGATCTATAATTTAGCACATATCATCCGAAAGAGCTCTTCGAGCTGGGTAGAATGATACTAATATCGGATAGATTTGGGAATACTTAAAAAATTAAGAAGTTGGATCCTCTCTGTGAAAGCTTTTCGTTCCTCTGCAAGGGATTAAAACAAGTGATCATAACTTTGCTCAGTAAAACAGATTTCGTTTATTTTAGTCCATTCGAGAATTTGAGATTAAGAGGGATATCAAAAGATTAAAAGGTGAAAGTTCGATGGAATGGGTGAAAAGTTCCCTGGAAGAGTTTGGTTTTCGGATAAGAGGTGAAAAGTTTGATGGAAAAGGTCAAACATGGAATAGGTCAACCACCCACTGCCACGAAATTGCGAAAGGGGGAGGGGGAAGAGAGACTCCTGTTTCCCGATTCCCGAGTTTTTTTCCTCCCGAGCATTCAGGAAAATGGTGGAAGGGGGGCTATAAACCGAAGAATTACCAAAAAAAATTTCTCGCAATATTTAGAAAGGGAACACGCTTTTTTGACTTTTTTGTTTTTATTTTGTTTACTTACGCCTTTCAATTTTTTAATCGGTTTACAACTTCACTACCGTCCGAAGAATTGATTCCAGCCTTCAAATTTCAGGCAACTTAAGCCAAAATTCTTCATTTTTTTGCGCCGCAGGCGAAAATGATGAAAAATCCGAATCCGGTTTAAAAAAGGATAATTTAAAAAAATGATAAAAAAGGATAATTTTCATATAGTATAAAGAATTGAAGGAATGATTGAAGGATGTTCTTCTTGGGGGCATAAGAATTGTTGAATTTGCACGTTGAACAAAAAAATACAACAACCCTTTTCAGTAACCCTTTTTCCTTTTTCAGGCAAATATTAGAAATCTCTAACGATATATCCCTCTCTCTCTATTAATAAAATATATAAAAAATTATTTAAGGAGAAGCGTAGCGCTTAAGCCCTCCCTGCTTTAAGGGGAGGGGTTGTAAGAGAGGGCAAAGAGGCAATAATTTTTAAATTTAAAAGTGAGAGGAAAGAAGCGATAATAAATTGACTAACTTGAAAATAATTTCAGTAAGAACGAGTTTGGTGTCTGAGATTTAAAATAATGTCGAAAATCTATATTCCAATACCTAGCCTTGTTTTCGAAAAAAATAATCCCTTCTCTTTAGGATTTTTAAACCACTTAAAAAAGATTTTTATGTATCCCAGCCTAATTGATAAAGAAAAATATATACCACCAGGGCCTGGTCAAAAGCAGTAACTGGGGCGCTCATACAGAAATCCGTACTTTCTCATATTTTTGTAATATTAGAAAATTGAAAAAAATATCATTAAAAAATAAGTAAACGAGGGTTTCCAAATTAAAAAACAAAATAATTTTAAACCTAAATGATAAATTAATTTATAATCATTTTAAAGAGCACTTAAGGATCAACAACTTTTGTGTTGAAATTTTCTTCTAGAATTCAATCACGAAGAGATAATCGAAAAAATTAATGTAGAAATCTCTGCTCCTACCTTTTTATGACTTTATTACAAAAACTATTGCAAAGCATATAGCTATCTATTTCCTAAGGCTGTGCAGTAGACGGCGTGGTGTAACGGATAACACATCAGTCCGGTCTACTGAAGATGCTGGTTCGCTTCCAGCCGCCGATTAAACTTTAGCATTAGCTAAAGGAGAGAAATAGCTAATATAGTCCTGCTGCTAAGATATATCCTCTCTCTCTCTAAAATGAAGGGATATAAAATGTCAATAGACACGTATGTCTAATTTTTTAAAAATTAAGCATGCGGGATAATTTTTCTTTTACAATTATTGACATATTGACTTAAAAATTTTAAATAAAAATTTATAATTAAATTTAAAAAATGTTTTCTTTATTTGTTATGAAATACCCATTGAATAATTTGTTGTTTGAACTTTTCAAAATAAAAAAAATAAAAGAATTTATGCCAGAATTTATCAAAAAAAAAGAAAATAATACATAGTTGTTTTGGTCATGTCAAAAATTTCTATTTATTTTCAAGAGTAATGCAAGATTAAATATGCCTTAAATATGCCCGTTCACCTAGTCCTTTCCTTTTCGTTTTTCTTAAAATTAATCACCAATAACTTCTGAAATTTTTTCTAAAAAAGTGTTTTTAGCTCTAACACCATTGTTATATTTTTTCAGAATCTTCGTTCTAAGTTGATGTATTGCGTAGAAATACTTATCACTAAAATATGAGAAAATATTTTTTTTTAAATATTTACTTAATTTTTGGACTACACGATAGTGTTCTTTTAAGACCGGAAATCAGATCGGAACTGGAATTAAACTTTTTAATGGATCCATTTCTAATTCTTCGTTTACTTTACTAAAAAACTGGGAAATAAATCATGAAATAACTAAAATTCTGGCCAAACAAAGCCTAAACTTTCAGTGGAACACTAAAAGTATACTATAGCAAAAATTTGAACTTCACTAACAAATTGTTCAACATCTCATTCAGAGCATTCCGAAAATCGTTTTGAAAATTTTCATTTCTTTTTTCATTGTCCTCCTCGTCTCTGATTGGTTTGCCTTGATCATCCTTGATTATTAAAAGTACATAAATTCCAATACCCAAATGTTCAACAAGTGAAGAATTGTAGAATTGATCACCCGAATTTGGAATACAAATTAAAGGAACACCTGCATATATTGCCTTTAAAATTAATTATCAATTTACAAATCCTGTCATAATTTCTAAAAATTACCTCTGTTAAACTATTTTGTCCACAATGAGAAATGAACAATTTTGTATTTGAGTGAACTAAAATACATATGAAAATTAATTCAATATTATTTTCGGTATTCGGAAGTTTGTCTAGTCAGCGATAGGAAAGAAAAGTTTAAGGAAATACGAAATGGGCAGCGGCCGTGTACATGGACGAACGTATTGGGCTGCAGTTTGGGACAACAGTCCAACAAAATTTTTCACATCGGTATGGTAAAAAATTCCGAACACTATTACAGATATGTTTAATTAATAAATTTATTAACATAATATTTCTTGTTGTGGAAGTAAATCATTGGTTACTTCTAAGTTACCACGTTTTTCTGGCAAACATTCTTCGCCTGTTCTAACTTTGAAATAATGATTCTGATATTTAATAAATACACGCATCATAAATTTAATATCCTCAACATTCATTCCACTTTGTACGTGAACAGTTCCAAATGAGACAAAAACCAGAGGTTTAGAACTCTTAAATAATTGAGGTTGTGAGATTATTTGAATTTTGGATGGTGATCCCTTTCCCCATTTAGTAGCTAGGAAAAATCTTTAAATAGAAACACAATGAACTATCAACATATCAAAAAAGCTGAACGTTTCACTTTGAAACGAGTTCTCATTGCAAGTGTATGAAGGAAGGATGATCTGGGGTATAAAGGAAGGATGATCTGGAGTGAGTAAGGGTCATCTAGAATAAAAAAGGATTTAAATCCTGTGCTCTAAACAATTCCTTTGCTCCAGTATGTGTTTACCAGAAAAGTTAGTGTTTACCAGAACATTTCAGAAGAAAATTTACCGTAAAAGCTCTAATAGAAGCCATGGGCTTATATTTTTCAATAACCATCATTAAGTGGCTTCTATTACGGATGAACTTCTATTAGAGCTTTTACGGTAATTTATACAAAATTTAATTTGGTTTAATATTTTTTATAGAACATACAAAATTTTTATTAGTTGTCATATCTATATTTTTATTTCCTTCAACCAGAATACCTCCAATATAAATAATTTTTTCGTGCACTGGAAAAGCTTCAAAATTTGCAAATTTATTTTGATTAACAAAATGATATTTAATTTTTCCAAATAAATTTTCAAAAAATATTTCGTTATTTTCTTCGTTTATTCCCATTTCTTCATTCATATTTTTATTTAATACTTCAAAAAAATATTTATTAAAATTAATTGCGTTATCATGAGCTTCTAAGTTTTCCGAAATTCTCTCATTTTTGTAATAACTAATACCTCCTTTCCCTTCTATCCAATCTCCAGGTTTGGGAAAATTAAATTCTTAAATTAATAAAAAATTTTATTTTTTGATTTGATTTATTAAAATGCTCCAAAATGCTAATAGAAAGCATGCTACGCTCGTACCAAAATTCGTACTCGTACAAATTACGAGGTTTTAGTATCTAAAATTACTGTACAGCCCAAGGCGCGCGGGCATAACGGCGCAAAGCCATAACTTGCTTCAGGATTTCTGAATCTTAACAAATTTAGTATTAAACGATTCCTCACATCGAGCTAAAGAAAATTGGTACCAAAATTAATAAGAGTCAGAAATTTTCCAGCGCCGTTATGCCCGCGCGCCTACTTGGGCGTGTCCTCTAAAATTATTACCTAAAATATTTTTTTACGAATTTCTATCTAACCTGGAATAATATTTCCTCCTTCAATATGTTTTATAATATTAAAATCAAGAAGTTGGAAATATACTGGGAAGAATATAGAAGCATTAACACTAAAAGTATTTTCAATCCCCAAAGCTTCAAACAATGCAAAAGCCCCTGTCATTTCGGCAAATTCAGAAATTCCAAAAGCATAATTTTGTTGAAGAATATATTTTTTTAACGCTTTTTGTTTTTTGTTTTCGAATATTTCTTTAAAAATTGAATTAGATATTTTTCAATCAGGGTAATTATTTACGGTAATTAATTGGAGGGGATAATTAATTGAAAAGGGACAGTTATTCGAGGATATAGGGTAGTAGAACCGGCCAGAATATGCATTTAACTCGCAAAATTTTCATTAATATTATTCTTGAAAAGACTAACTTGTATAAATTCTAACAGAATAAAGTACACTCCGATCATTAATATCTTCTTCCATCGGAACACCAATAATATTAAGATCCGGATTTGAATCGAAATTGAAATCTTTCCCACTCTTTTTAGTGTAAATAAGCATGTCCTATAATTTATTTTATTTATTAATAATTGGATCTTGTATGAAAGTTTCGGTTATAAAGACTCGAGATTTTACGAGATATCGGTCTTGAATATAGATCGAACCTCAATTCTATGGAGGAAACTAATCTAAAGAAATTATTTCTTTATCATGATCGGAATAGTCGAAAACTGTATTATTTCTATATTACTCGGATAACTTTATGAGAGGATTAGTAGAGAGAGGGTAATTATTTGAGGGAAGGTAATTAGGAATGGGAGTAATTATTAGGATAAATACTGTAAATATTATAAAGTGGGGTGGGTCGGAACAGTCATAGGTGTCAGAAATCGGAAGAGCCGGAAATCGGAACTGGCTCAAAAGTCGGAACTTGGAAATCGGAAATCAAATATTTTTTCTGAAATCAGAAGGAAAAAACGCCGGAAATTGGAAGTCTGAAATCAGAATAAAATATTCAGTTTAGATTGAAACCGACAATCCTAGAAAATATATTAGCATACCACAGTATATTTTTCAGTCAAAGTCCCGGCCAAAAATTCCTGAAATTTTAAACGTTTCAGGAAAAGATATTTAAATTATCAGAATTACGTTTAATTTTAGATGGGAGTAGAATGTGTTATGACAAACATATAGAGCCCTTTTCTTTGAATTTTCTTCCTCAACATGTGCCTTTCCCTCACGTTGTTTAAAAGGTTGATTAGACCTTCCTCTACTTCCACCTCCAAAACACCCAGAATTATTACCCCTTTTGCACCGACGGTGGAATAATAAATTTGTTTTTTGTTTGGGTTTTCCAACAGAAATGTTGATAAAAATTAACAAAAAGAAAATGTAAAAAATTAATTTTAAATAATACATTTTCTAAATTAAATATTTTTTTATTTTTTAATAAAATATTTAGCTAATTTTATTTATTTAGTTAAAGCTATAAAAATATTAAGAAAATAAATGGCTATAGATTTCCGCAGATGACCTAAAATGATAATAAAATGGCAAAATGGTAATAAAATGGCAATAATATTTTCGAAAATGTGGACATGCGGGAGTAAATCTTTTTAAAATTATCGATAGATTGACATAAAAATTAAAAAAAAATTAAATGAAATTTTTAAAAATTAAATTTATGGATATTAAAAAGCAAAGAAAAGATTTCAATATTTTTTAGATTTTTAAGTCAAGAAACTTTGAAACCGGAATGATCCTTCAGATCGTTCACCTTACATCTTCTATTTTTTTATAATTAATTTTGCCAAATTCTTACAATCATTAAAAAAGACTACTCATCAAATATGGAAGGAGGAATATTTTTATTTGTTTTTTGGATTAAATAATTTTCTTGAATATTTTCTTTAAAACATCCAAAATATTGTAGTTTAAATCAACTGATTTTTCTTCAATAGGAAGGTGTATTAATAGAGCTGGAAGGGGAGGAGATTTTTAAATTAAAATTTTTTATATAAGAGAGGGCAAAAGATGGATGAGTGGAGGGGAGATAAAAAGAGACAAGCTTAGGATGTGGCAGTTTAAAAAAATACATTTTTGCAAAAAATTGTCCATTAAATTTTAAAAATATAAATATTGACTAATTAAGTGCAAATTTAAAATTTATTTTATTAAAAAGGTGAAAAAAAATTAAAATTCTTTTAATTTTTTAATAAAAATTTAATATTTCTTCGGTGTAGACCCACATCCCAATTTTACTGAATCCCTAGCCATTTTGAGTTTTTTGCTTGATCTATAATTTAGCACAGAATTTCGTTTGTGATTTGATCCAAATATTGTTTTAAATCGTGAATGCGATTTGAGTATATTCATCTAATGAAAGATTTGACATTAACTTTGCAGTTTTATTCTAAATAATTTTTAATTTGGAATAGATTACGTTTTAGAATGGTTAGATAAATGAGACATTTATCAGAAAATGAATTACCAAAATATATGGCTTTTTACTGGTTTCTATCATTACATTATAACCCAATCAAAGGTTCCTATCCACCTGATTTACTTGAAATATATTTGAGAACTCTATCACAGATTTATATTCTTTAATTTTTATTTATTTATTTGTAAATAAACATTTTTTATTTGCTTCCTTTGTTTCTCGCGCCAAAATTTCAACCTCAGTTGATTACTTGAGAAAAATTATGGTAGGGAGAGGAAAGGAGAAGAATGCAGAAAGAATGCATTTTCGCAGATAGTCATTTGCGGACATGTGGAGGACGAGCTGGACATTTACCGGTAGGAACATTCAGAGGCGTCGGAAATCGGAAGAGCAAGAAATCGGAGCTGGCTCAAAAGTCGGAACTCGGAAATCGGAAATCAAAATTTTTTCGGAAATCGGAAGGAAAAAAACGCCGGAAATCGGAAATAAAATTTTTATTTTCAAAACTGAATTAATATATAAAATTGTAAGGTGGCAAATTGTGATGAATAGAGAAAGGCTATTAGTGAGGTATAAAGGGATTTAAGGGATAAGGAATGATTGATGGATATGTGAGGATCTTGTTGGATTAATAGTGATAAGGAGATAAAATTCAATCAAACAATATCCACTTTAATCACCCATATCCTTTCAAAATCCATGATATTTCCTTTCGAAATCTCTTCCAAATCCCCAAATCCTTTGATATCAAGGAATATTCCTCAAATGCACCTTAATTCATGCAACTCCTTTGATATACCCCATACTTCTTTCTTTAAGCATTTTGTGTTGTCGTTTCAACTCCTTAACGTTTTGTGTCTCCAATAAACTTTAAATCCGAAATCAAGAACCAAAAAACCGGAGATATTATCGAGGGGGTTAAGAAGGACAACGAGCGATCTGAACGAATATTTTAGACATCGGGAGATATGGCGTGATTAAGGGGACATAGAGTGATTAAAGAGGATATATGTGAAATTAAGAGAACATCGAGGGATCGAGTAGGATATCGGGGGATTAATGAGATTAATCTTCCTTTTCAGCGCCGCAGGCGAAAATTTTGAGAATTCTAAAAGATCCTTAGGCCAAAGACTTCCATTTCCAGCGCCGCAGGCGAAAATTTTGAGAATTTTGGAAAAATCTTTAGTCTGAAAAATGCTTCAAAAATTAACGGAAATTTTTCCAAAATTTTAAAATCGAAAAGAAAAAAACGTCGGAAATCGGAATTCCGCCCCACCTCTGATTGAAAGTACTAATTGTAAATGTGGTAAAAATGGAGGGAAAAGTTTGTACAAACGTCGATTTAAAAGAGGTAACTATTGTTAGGGTGGCGCGCTTAGTATAAAAGGCGCAGCCTTTTAGTAGTCGGGGAGTTAGTCGAGAGTCAGTCCGCAGTTGCCAGTTAGTCAGCTTTAGTCCGTAGTCAAAGCTATATTCTACTCCAGCGCATAGTCTCGTCATTTCTATTGTATTATTACCTTCGTGTTAGTTAGTCTTTCTGTTAGTATCGGACACAACCGCAAGTCGATACATAACAACTATTCTACGGGAGGAGATAATGTTAATATAGAGGTAGATTCTGAAGGAAGCGTTAATGAGGAATGTACAAGTCCTGGAAGGATAAGTTATGGAAGTGGACGTTCTGAATTAGACGTAGGAGAACAAATTCATTGAGGACAATGCGCGCATCTTGCGACAAAAAGGATTATGGTAAAGAGAAGAATAAGGTTATGGGCGTTTAATCTCTTATTATCTAATAGTTTAGTAAAGTGTATGGGAGTTTGTTTCTGATATTTTCTGGTAATTTCGAGTATATGTAGGCGAGTACAAAGCATAATACAAAGCGACTTTTTAATTAATTTTTATATTCTCAATGCCTCTAATTTTCATACTGTCGTCTGTCGGCTAGGTTCTTTGATTGTTAAAGTGCATGTTAGAAAAAACTAATTTTCCGGTGGCATTTCTCGCTTAGTGGATTGCGCCTCCAAGAGCGCTCTTTAAACTATTAATTTTGAGCTTGTTTATGTTTTTATTTGTTATTTTAATTTTTTAGCTGTTTAATGTTTAATATTCTGAACTTAATTTAGAGTACAAGTTTTATTTAATTTGAATTATTGACTGATTGTATTGAGGACAGAGTGTATCGAATAAAAATAAGGTAATGAGGGATAGCTTTGCCATATAAGATTGGGTATAGCCATTTATGTTTATAGTACAACTCAGACAACTCAGCAAAAATGACAGTCGACAGACCCATACGCATTTATACTCCCATTCAATAATTTATTTTAGAGAATATTTTATAGTTTATCTCACTCATTTTACCTATTAAATTTTTTAAATTTATTTTTTTATCCTTAATTTAAAATTGAAATTTTTAGACAAAAATGTATTTAAAATTAATTTTTTGGATTTTAATTTTATTAATTTTTGTAAACCTTTCCATTGAGAGAAATTGTAAATGCCCTAAAAATGGGGTGAAAGTTTTGTACAAACGTCGCTATAAAAGAGGTGGCGGATGTAGTTGCTTAAAGGGAGGTGGAGGTTCTAGAAATGAACATTCTGAAGGCAGCGGTCATGGAGAAACTAGAAGTTCTGGAAGTACAAGTGAGGGTTCTGAATCAGAAGGAACTGGAGGACAAAGTCAGGGAGAAGGCACTCAAGGAGGAATTGGTGAAATATTTCAAGTGGGAAGCGGAGGATATGGAGAACACGATTATGGAGAACCGAGCCAAGGTGTAACATCCAATGTGTCAGGATTTGGAGGAGGTTATACTGGAAGCTATTTTGGAGAAAGTTCAGGAGGAGCTCATGAAGGAGGAAAAAAGAAAATTTTGTTTGTTTGTGACAATTATTTCTACTCTCACTTGAAATTCAATGTAAATTTTATATCAAAATTGTATTAGGGGAAGGATTGCTTCCGGGGAAAAAATTAATAGTTGAGGAAAATTTCTTAACTTCAATTAGCGAGACCATCTCCGCTCCACTTTGTATTGCCAATTTATAAACTAACTCTCCTCGAATATTGCTGAATAATTAAAATACTTTACTTAACCTATTTAAATATTTTCAGACATTGTTGGCCAATATTCTATCAGAAAAATATACTGTGGTAAGATAAATAGAATTTTTCTTATTATAATTAAACATAGTCATCGATAGGATATTACCGGATATCCACGGAGACAGTGAGTCTCGAATCGGCGGATATCCATCCCAAACTACGATGCATAAAAATTTTTTTTCAACTATAGCCATCCAAAACTTTTGGAATTTCGCCTGCGGCGCTAAAAAGTAATTCAAAAATATCACTATTCCCAGATATTATCCCCTTAATCTCCATATATCACACTTAATCCCCCTACATATATCCCTACAAATCCCCAGATATCAGTATTAATCCTCAGATATTGTCCCCATATAAGATATTATCCCATTTAATCCCCCGATGGCCATCCAAATCCTCATATCCCGCCAAATCCCCTTTAATGCTAATCTAGTTATAAGTTTATTATATAAAATTAGAACTAATTTGATTAACAAGTCAAATTCTAAGAAAAATCTTCAAAAAAGCCCAAAATACATCAGAATATGCGATGAAAATTGGTTTTAGTTTATGTAAAAAAGACCAATTATCAATCAGAATAATTTGGATTACATTTCCATGTAGTTATTAAAATTTTTCTTTTCAGCATATGCTTGTTTATAGTAAAGAAAACGGAGTGGAAGTTCCACCACATATTTTCGAAGTTTTACATTTTCCAATAAATAAAAGCAGATTGAATCAAAGTTATCTTGTAAAATATGGACTAGAATATGCATATCAAACTTATAGAATGAGTGATAAATATTTCCATGTTGGAATTTATTATGGTATTTTTGTTAATGCATAGAGATCTGCCGGAAAATTCGTTTCTGACTGACTGGGAGATCCATAATTTTTAGGGATTAAATTTTGGTTCAAGCCCCTTGAAATGAAAGATTTTCCTTAAATACATAAATAAAATTATTTTTTATTAAAGAAATAATCACGAATGGGCAATTTTTAAACTCGCTTCGTGAACAAAATTATTCTGCTGGAATTGCTGATTTCAGTGACTCAGCTGGATCTTTTGCTGTCTTTGGTGTTTTAGGGATTCAAAATACTTTTGATGTATCTGCTTCAGTGTTCTTTCCAGGATATCTTCAATTTCTTGAAATTAACAAAAATCCGATAGATGTTACTAGACTTGAAATTCCCGGTTATAAATGATTATTAAAATTAAAAAAATATAGGAAAAAAAGAAGTTATTATTAGTATATTTAGATAATCGTTTATTTAGTTTTCTAATCTCTAAATAAAATCTCAATTCAGCCATTAATATCCAAAAAATATATATAAAAGCCTTTAAAAGATATTGTAAAGCATATAGCTATTTAATTCCTAAGGTTATGCAGTAGGCGGCGTGGTGTAAAATGGCTAACACATCAGCCCGGTCTACAGAAGATGCTGGTTCGCTCCCAGCCGCCGATTAACCTTTTGCACTAGCTAAAGGAGAAAAATAGCTATAGTGAGATGGAAGTGTGCTGGGACCATTCTATAAACCAAACCTAGGCACAAATACATTATATTCCCTAAGGACAGCATTGGGTTGGCCAGACCCAAGCATATACCTCTGCTAAGCTACACCGGTGTGCTTTTTCCTTCGGGGCAAATTTATATTAAAAGACTGATTAACTGCGAACTGATTTATTGGAGAAACATTAAACATTATATAAACATAAGCATGTGAATGGGATGTGTCACAGGAAATAGCAATAAACAATAAAAATATTAAAATGGTTGGGAAAATCCATTAAATATATAAGATTACAGAAGATTACTTATTCAATCACATCCAAAAGATCACCATTGGTTAGGAAATAAACGGATATGACTTACACTATAGCCCAGCTGCTTTACTATATATATATGTATATAAGTTAAGAAACCCCTAAGGAATAAGAACCAAAAAAATTCTAGTTTCAAGATCAGGAGCCTCTACTTTATAAAGTTAATTTATTAATAATGAATTGCTGATAATTTGTGGATATACACAAAACGTATCCGTTGTTATTTTCAAAATGCCATATCCGCGGATACCTGAATGATCGTATTAATTTTAAAGATTTTAAAAATGTTGTCCCAGCAGAATGGATTCATGGCAGATTGACTCGTGATGCTAAAATGAAATATCGTAAAATTTATCAGAATGTAAATCGACAAGATTTGAAAAGGTTAACAGAATCCTCTAATTACAACTACAATGAATTAGTCTATGAAGAGATTATCACTAAAAGTCGAGTACCAAACTTGGTTAAATTATTTCAACAAATTAAGTATCATTTTTTGAATCAACACAAATTTGTAAATTTTAATCAATTTCCTCAAATTGATAAAATTATTTATATTGGTGGTATTCTTGTTGAGGAGAAAAAAACTCTAACTAATAGAGATAAAACAAATCAACGCGGAGAGGTAAAAAATTTATTTTGAATATTCTAATACATATGTAGAATAAATTTTCAATTTATGGATAACACATTTAATCAGAGTGACCATTTTACCCTATTTATAGGGCATTTGCCCTATTTTTGAACTTTTCGCCCTATTTTTCCCTATTTTTTCATTTGCCATATTTTTGCCCTATTTTTACTATTTCGTAATATTATTAAAGTTTTCTGGGATTTTGTAAAAAAATGGTAAAAATGAAGGATTTCTGACTTCCTGGCCTCCAAAATTCTGAAAATTTTCGCCTGCGGCGCTAAAAAATGAAGAAATCTGGCTTTTTGACCTTACTAAATTTAAAAAATTTTTGCCTGCGGCGCTGAAAGGGAGGACGTTACTAGCTTATTATTATAGCTTGGCACGAACAGGCTGAAGTACGGGATTTTATTCAGTATTGGATGCTTATTTTCGACCTGAAAGCCCCTGTTCCCCTGTAACCATTAAACTTAATTCTGATTTTAATTGTACTCAGGCATATGATCTCTTTATTTCTGATCCCGATTTGCTCAATTTAGTTAAAACTACTGAAAAAATTTTAAAAATAAAGCTTTTTATTTGAAATTTTAATCAATTTTAAGCTTTTAAAATATTGCCATATTTTTTGCCCTATTTTTGACCAATTTTGCCCTATTTTTGCCACATTTTTGAGTGGCTGCGCCCTATTTTGGTGGTTTGGAGATGGTCACCCTGCATTTAATAGATAGAAATTCCCCTTACTATGTCGGAAATAAAGAGACCTTATAAATGGTGACCCAAAAATATGGGGCACATTATTTTTGGCATAAGTTTATTCAAATTACAAATAATGAGACTTAAATGATAGACAATTAAACAATAAACAAATTTAATTAAGAATTTTTGAAATGTAATTCGAATAAAATGTACATCAGGGTGTTTTGCAGATTTGTTCTGAGGCAGTTTGTTTTGTTCTGGAAATAATTTTTTTAGCAGAATTATCTCCAGAACAGAAGACTACTGTTGCGAAGGGACAATGAACAGCCAATTTAGATACCTGATTTTCGTCTAAAATATAGCCATCGTACTCAGCGGATTTGAATACTTGGATTAGTATTTTTATCAATTTTAGAGGCTTTTTTTCAATTTTAGAGATTTTTATCAATTTCACACTTTTGGGAATATACATAGAATATACTTTCTCGAGGAGGTGCGCCCTTGTAAATTTTTACAAAAATTTTACAACAGTTTCAGCTCTGTTGTATCCGAGCAAAGGATGGGTGCTTCAAAAATTCTTGATTATATTTGTTGTTTATCTAATTCTCTATCATTTAAGCTTCATTTGATCTAATTATCTGTAATTTGAATAAAAAATAAAGTGCCTCATAACTTTTGGGTCACCCTGTAAGTTTGCCTGAGCCACTAAATAGGAAAGCTTACTGGTTTAGATTATCATTCTAAAACCGAGATTAGTCTCTTTAAATGTAAATTAATATGTTTTGGCCTAAATGTATTGTGAAGAATATTTTTTTAAAGGAATCTAAAAAATATTTTTTAGGATCAGACAATAAAGCTTAAAAATAGAGTAAATTAATTAAATGAAATCATTTTCAAAAGAATTGTTTAATAAATAATTTTTAAAGCCTAATTGTGTTGTCTATGTCTCCTTTGGTACAATAAACATTGAAGGGATGAATCAAAATAATCTTAAAATAATGCTCAACAATTTTACAAATTACGAGCATTGCTTTTTCAAAGTCAGATTGGGTGCTGATCATTATTTACGAGAACATTATCTTGTGACAAATATTTCTTTCGAAGGATTTGTTGATGATCAACAAGAAATATTGGGTAATTATATAATTTTTAATGCAGATTTTAATTTATTTTATGTTTCAGCTAATGAAAATACAAAATTATTTATTTCCCATTGTGGAATAAACAGTTTAACTGAGGTAACTTAATAGTATCAAAACTCAATTTAATGAACATCTAAATTCAAACAGTCATATCGATGGCTGCTTTTTATGTCATTTTTTTCCCTTTTCTTAGTTCCAAAACAGTCCAAAAACATTTCTTTGCGAATTTTAGAGAACCCTACAAATTCGAAAAAAAGATTTCGATGTATTTGTAGACTCCCATTACAAACCGGTTGACGGCTAAATATAATAGGTATATTAGTAAAACAGCTGGGCTATAGCTAATTCTCTCCTTCAGCTAGTGCAAAAGGTTAGTGGCGGCTGGGACCGAACTAGCTCTTCAGTAGACAGGACTGATGTGTTATTACACCACACCGCCTACTGCACAGCCTTAATTATGCTTTCAATATTTAATCTGTTTATTATTTTATACGGAATATTTAAAATAAAATTAATATTTTAGTCAATCTATGCCGGTGTTCCTTTGATTTGTATTCCAGATGGGGGTGATCAGTTTTACCTTTCTTCCCTTGTTGAACACCTAAATATTGGCATATTAGTAATACCAAACCAGAGTTTTAATGAACAAATTGGAAATGCTCTTAATAATATAATTGGGGAAAGGTAAACTTAATCCTATAATATTTTAAATAAAATCATTTATTTTAGAAATATTAATCAAAATATTTATCGACGAGCTGTAAACAAATTGAGAAGGAAAATACTGGATGATTTTGACGAAAATCCATTATGGATGAAGGATATTTTTCTTCAAAAGATTGAAGAAATTATTGGAGATTGATTGTGTGATGAAGAAGTGATTGTCGGGATTTTTGGGTTTTTAGGGGATTTTTTAAATCGAATTGGGTATTATTTAAATTGGGATTTTTTAAATGTGTTTACTGAGCCGGGTAAACCAAGGTTTAGGGTTCCCCTTTTTTCTTCCCCAATTCTCTCCCTTATATGTACAGGATGGTCAGACTTTTTCCCTTGCTCAATTTACCTCTATATATCTGTGTCATATTCAATCAGAGACATTAATAAAGAAAAGATTATCTTAGATTGTTAGTGCCATCTTCAGCAATTGAGGAAAGGATGGCTTAATGTACATATAAAGGAAAATTTTGGAGAAGAAAAAAAGGCAAACCTTAAACTTTGTTAACCCCAGAGGAGTTCAACTGAGCTCCGGCACTATATCTCAAGAAGGATGACAATTTTTATTTTCTTCAGCATAAATGGATAGAGAATTAAATATACTATAAGATAACAAAAAAATAAAAATTCTTGACGATGATAACTATAATCTAAAAATTAAATTTTTCTAAAAGATTTGATCTTTCGGAACTTATCAATAATAAATTTCTTGTGGTTATTTAAGAATTTTAATTTTTTGGTTTATTGTAGTGCATTTAATCCTCTACATATTTATTGGTAACAAGAATATCAAGAAATGGTCATCGCTTCTTAAGTTATAGAGGTTGTGCCTCAACTTAGATTCAGTTACAGTGATGCAGGGGTTCCGGTTCCAGAAGTGGAACTATGGAACCGGCAAAAGCCTGGAGCAGGTCTGGAACCGGTTCCAGAAGTGGAACAGGTGCCGGGCAAATTTTGGAATTTCCGAATCACTGTTCAGTTGAGGTGTACATTTTTTTTTAAACATTCGGGTAAAGAAATTATTGGAGAATGATTTATGATGAAGAAACTGTTGGGATTTTTAAAGATTTATTTAAAAACATTTATTTAAACATTTATTTTGATAACAAAGTTGCCGTCTTTACATCTATGTAAAAACTATTTTGGGGATTAAATGGTAGTAAATGTTATAATTATTATTTATTATTAATAGAGTCAAAAATAAATTTTTTCCAATTAGGACCTTAATTTTCGTGAAAAGAAAATTTAAAAGAAATTCAAACTCTGTGTTTTTTCGATTTAAACAAAAACGTCCAATTTTGTGGATATTTGGGATTTATTTTTACTTGGATAAAAGATTAGTTAAATTACTTTTTTTAACCTTGCGAAATTATTTGCCTAATATCGAAAAGTTTAATGAATTTTCCTGACAATGTCATTTTTGCTTAGGCTATTTAAGATTCCAAATGATGATAATGATAAGGGTATAGAAAATGATAATTGAATTGCCCATTCGATGATAAAAGAGGGATTTTAACCGATACCGAAAGATTTTTTGTTCATACTCGTACTTTTACAGAGAGTACGAAGTCTGGCACGAACATTCAAATACTCTTTGATTACAATATAAATTAGGTAGTGGTTGTTTTTTCTTAACAGATGCCGGGACGGGGAGGGAAAGATCCCGAAAAAATCCCGGATCCCGAAAATCAAAAAAATCCGGGATTTCGGGATCCCGGAAAAATTCCGTCGGGATCCCGTCCCGGGCCGACATCTAATATAAATACGTATTAATTATTTTAACATTTTTATCCTAAAAAGATTTAACAATAAAACAAAAATTGTTTTAAATAAAACATTTCAACAATGCCAATTAAATAATTGCTAAAAAAATAAATTTAAAAATCTATCTGCCCTTTTCTTCTTCCAAAATTTAGTTACCAATAAATTTGTTAATCATTTCAAGAAAATTGTTTTTAGCTATGAAACCATTGTGGAAATTTGAAAGAATTTGTTTTCTTAGATTAGACACGGCTTTTGAAATTTTTTGATATTTTTTACTGTAAGGAAGTTAAAATACATAATTTAAAAATTATTGAAAATTTTATTAAATTTTTGAATATTTTTTGATATTTTTGAAAAGTTTTTTTAAATATTTTTCAAATTTTTCAAAATTTACTCGTATTCTGATATTTTTCACTAGGTACCGTATTTCTTTTAATAGTTCGACCGGTCGGATTATTTATCAACAATACTCTAGAGGGCCGGTTTATTAGAAGGGGTCGTTCTAATAGAGACAGTCGCACTATTAAAAGATTTTTTTAAAAAGTACTAATTTTTTGGTTATTAAAAATTTTTTGTCATTTTTTCTGAAATTTTTGAAAAATTCTTAAAAAATTTTTCCAGAATTTTTCTGAAAATTTTTAAGTCTTACTTTTCTGTACTAAACATCACATCCAAAGCTCTTTTAAAATCTCTAGCAAATTTAGGATTTCTTGTTACATTGCCTTCATGGTCTATATAGATTAGACTTACATATATTCCAATACCCAAATGTTCGACAATCGAGGAATTGTAAAATTGATCAGCGGAATTTGGAATACAAATTAGAGGAACGCTTGCATATATTGCCTTTAAATTTAATTTTTTAAAAATTAGTCAGAGCACTTTTGCTTCCACCTGGAACAATTCCCTCAAAAAATGAGGTCTCCTAGCCTCGCTGTGCATTTTGCGCGGGGTTATCCTATAAAAGGGTAACGCTAGACCCCATGCCGCAAATAACCATATGGGTTGATCTGCTTGATTTTTTCAGCCTCTCTATTCTCCTGATTGTTCATTATCGGAATCTTTTCAATTTCCATTTTTACATATTAATTTGGAAGGCAAAAATCACTTGGAATTTGCCTAGTTTCAAAAATACAAATTTTTGGATAGAGCCAATAACTAGTGGCTAGATAAGAAAATCTTGTCAAACATCAAATAATGGGTCTCAGAAGAATAGCGGAACAAGACAATAACAGATACAACTCGATTCACGATTCTGTTATTAATATTTTGAGGATATTGAGTGGTGGAAGCTGCTTAAGCGACACCCACAAATAATGAACATAGGCTCAATTTAAATAAAAAATACCTCAGTCAAACTGTGCTGTCCACAATGGGAAATAAATAATTTTATATTTTGTAAAGCTTTAAAATAACATTTTATTTTTGAATTTTTAAAATTAATTACATAATAATTCTTGTTGGGGAAGTGGTTGGTCTGTTACTTGAATTTTTTCGGAGAAATTTTCTGGTAGAAGACTTTGCTCTAATCTAACTTTAAATACACAATCTCCATTCTTTCCTAATTGAATATGAAATTGTTCAAACATTGCACTAACATCCTCTTTAGTTAATTCTCCAGAAGGTTTAACTGTGCCAAACGTAGCGAGAACAATACATGAGGGCTTAAAATTTTTCTTATTTAAATTAATCAAAAATTAATGTTACGGGGAAAAAGAGCAACAATAAGGTGAACAGCAAGGGAGTGAGAGGTGGTATGGTGCTGGTAGAAATGTCCCTCCCGTGCCACATTTCCGTATATCATTTGTCAGCAAATTCTTCATTGTTCCCAGGATACGGTAACACTACTCGTGATTTACTTCAAGTAGGGTTGTTCCCCATCCCCTCCCCCGTCGGGGAACAACCCTACCTCTTACAAGTAATAATTGCTTCACTTCTTACGACCGAAATAACATGAGAACGAGCTCTTCGAGACCTCAAAATCTACAGCCAACTCAAATCCAAAGGTTAAATTAATTTTCACTAATAAAATTGTATGTTTTAATCGCCCTGTATAACACCAACACAGGGCATAAACAAAATAACACAAGGAAATTACAGAAAATGAAATCATAATTGGGTTCATTTTGGCAATCCTAATTGTAATGTAAGAACGAGCTTTTTGGGGGGCCTCAAAATATATACCTAATTTATTTTACCTCTTCATTGTCAACATTTTTATTCCTTCGTGTGAAGATGTTTTTATCCTCAACATGAATACCTCCAATATAAAAAATTTTTTCATGTTCCGGAAATTCTTTGAATATTCCAAGGGGTTGTTGATTAACAAAATGTAATTTAATATTTTTAAATAATTGGTACATTACTAGAGGTTGGTTTCCAGCAAATTCATCAAAATAAGAATTACTCGCAAATAATTGTGCTTGAGTTTGAATGTTTTGATACAGATGATTTCTTATATTTAAAGTATATCTCTCACTATTTTTTTGCCAAATTTCTGCTCCTTTTTTCCAATCTCCTGGTCTTGAGGTATTGAGTTCTTTAAAAGATAAAGAATTGTAATAGTTTATGTAAATTAGGAGACTGTTAGTTGTTTTGATAATGAAGTATTTTCTCGATTAATTAGCCTAGGTAATTATTTTTAAGCTCCAGCCTGAGAGAGAACTCTACGACTGAATCAAATATTACGATCTCGTGTTAATCGCAGAAGTTTTCAATTTTATTGGCTCCTGGCTTGTCGGGACACAGAGTTGTCCCTTATTGTTAGGCGCACCGAAATTATACATCGTGGGTTCTCGTTTTTCGTTTTGTGGTGGAAAAGTTACCCGGGTAACCTATCCCAGAATTTATTCTATAGGCCCAGACTGTATTTAAAATACTGACCAGGAACTTGAAATTCAGTAACATCTATTGGATCTCCTTTAATATCAAGAAATTGAAGATATTTTGGGTAAAATATAGAAGAAGAAACATCAAAAGCATTTTTAATTTTTAAAACATCAAAAATAGCAAAAGGAGCAGCAAACATATTAAACTCGGCAATTCCAAAAGAATATTCCTGTTTTTTAATTTGCGCTTTAAGCCAACCAAAAATATTTTTGTTTGTAAATATTTCTTTACATTAAAAATAAATTAATTATTTTTAATGACAAAAAAGGCATTAAAAAGATTTTTTTGGCAAAATAATTAAATCATCCACAAAGGCTATTCATGTACTTACGTACTCTTTAGTAGCAGGTCTGGATTTACAATCAAAACTTGACCGATTGTTTCTCAACTTGGGCTCAAAAAATTTAAAACTCAAAAAATTTCCGTCACTGGGGGGTGTAAATTTAGTCTCATTTTTCAAGACTAAAACATCGAGACCGAGAGCTCAAAAACCCGGAAAATTTCCCGACGCGGGAACCGAGACCGAGAGTCTCGAACATCACTACAAGTCGGCTGTTTAATCATTACGGCAGTTCTGATCGAAATCCGCATTTTATAAAAAAAAACTAATTAATACCTTCATAACCCCCAGCAAAATAAAATTCGTTTGAATTTCGATATTCTTAATATGCCTCTTCAATTCCGTTTTCTTGAATAGTATTCTCATTTAATTTACTTTGATCTATTGGCATATAAATAATTTCAAAACTTTCGGATTCAATAAAATGTTCATATTCTCCTCTACCATAAACAAGCATATCCTTAAAGGAAATAAATTTTCTGTACAGGTGAAATTTTAAAATTTCTGAAAAGAATTTCCGAAAGTTTTAGGGAGAATATGCTTCCGTAATATGCTTTAATATACATAAAAAGGCTGGACATCAAACGTCCGTAAATCGGGTTGGTTATTAATTAAAAATTGAAGGTCTGCATTATTTATTAAAAATAAAAAAAATTAAAGCCAATTTCAACCTAACAACTCAGTAAACTAGTTTAATCCCAAAAGATGTTTATTATTGATATTTCAATAAGGCTGAACTCCGAACGTCGGGTACAGGATTTTGAAATGTTTCGAGGCGGGGTTCGGGTCGGGAGAGCAAAACATTTTCATGGTTTGTCTCTTGATAAAAAGTTTTCATTTTTACGGGGCGGGTTCGGTTCGGAGTACAACTCTACTTTTAACGATTATTTAATCAGTTGCCCATTTTCGATAGAAAATTAAATATATTGAAATAATTATATTCTAAAACTTGCCACAATATATTTCTCTGATAATATTCTTGCCAATAATTTCTGGAAAATTTTTTTTAATTTTATTTTGTTTAAAATTAAAATTATAAAATAAATAAATTCTTAATAATGAGGAAATTATTTCAAAACTTTTTTGGCTAATCAAAAATAAAAATTGCATTGGATGACGATAAAAATAATTTTATTTCCTCTCTTCTTTCTTTTCAAAGAAAGGGATTTATAAAGGCTTGTCGAGATTAAATGAAAGGAAAATAAGATTAAGAAGGGATAATATGTATCAGGGATCCGATTTTCGCGAATCATAAATCGGGTCGGCGCGATCCCTGATAAGTATGTAATTCCCTAGCTTGAAATTTCATAAGTTAATGAAAAAAATTATTTGGGAAAATGGATGGACTTGATTTTGAGAGTTATCCGAAGAAAGGTTATTATTTACCAGACTGGGAAATGAAAGGTTTTTATTTACCGATGAAAGGTTATTATTTACCAGACTGGGAAAACACCTGGCAGGCCATACATTAATGTTTAACTATTTTGAAAATTTACTACTTTCATTCCTAATTGTCCTTAGATAACCTTTTAAAATTTAAATAAAATTTTAAAAATTACATGAAATTCAAAAGGAGATTCGAAAAAGCTGTCACAAATATACAAAGCTTTTTTCCTCTCCTTATCACCTTTTACTACATGCTGCTTTCCTGGGCGATGATTAAAGCTTCCAGATCCCTCTCCATAACGATTATAATCTCTTTTGTTTACTTTTCCACTTCTTTTTTGCCGTCGAGAAGTTGAAAAGTTGATAAAAATTAATAAAAAGAAAATGTAAAATATTATTTTAAAATACATAATACATTTTCTAAATTAATTTATTAATGTCTGGTGTTTACTTAAATCGGGAGGGGATAGATTAAATAAAAATAAGTTTGGACATAACAACAAATTAATGAAATAATAAAGGAAGTTTGGGATATGTTTTGTAACTAAGGTAAAGAAATAACGACGTTGAGGATATTGACAATCGGAAGGGGATAAACTAAATAAAAATAAGTTTGACTTTTACATGATATGTATTTAGAAGGATATTTTTAAAAATTGAGTGGAGTTGGGTTTGGGCTTCCCCCCTATGAAATGGGGCCCATTTTATAGCAGAGAAAATTCTAAAATTTGTCAAATTTTTGGAAGAAATATGGCAAATAATAATGTTTCCGGTCAAGATATTTTTAAAACTTTTCCACCAATATCCTCAGGGCTGAATTTAAATCTGTTAAGTTCTTAAAATTTAAAAATTTTAATTGAATAAGCGGGTTGACAAATGAAAATAAAGAGGGGGAATCGCTAAGAATAATATGTAGTAGTATGAAGATAGAAGATAGATGAAGATAGATATGAAGATAGAATAATGAAGATAGAAGATAGATAATGAAGATAGAATGAAGATAGACTATAATATGAAGATAGACTCGCGTCGACATAAAAATTGTATATTTTTATGCGTCGACATAAAAATTGTATATTTTTATGCGTCGACATAAAAATTGTATATTTCTTGCGACGGAAGGGATAGTGGGATAATAGGAGAGAAGGATCGCGCCTGATTTTGTCTTCATTCATTTGAATGTTATTTTCTGTCGAAAGACTTGTAGGGAAAGATGGGGAAGGGATGGAGCGCGATGGCGAGGGCGAGGCACGCGAAGACAAAAATTTATATATTGATTTTAATTGCTAAAATTAAATTTTAGTTGCTTAAAATTTAAAAATTATAAAAAACTTTTAACTAAAAATTATCTGAAATCACCTAAACAGGGTATTAAATACAGATTTATGAAAGAAAGACGAGAGCAAAGCCGCTGCTCAATAAACTTATTGTTAGTCGGTAGAGCTTTCTCAAATGTCTAACTAAAGTTTAAAAAGGAGTATCAACAATATTTAGCTAAACTCTTTGATATAAGGCAAATATAAAAAGTAAGGTTATAAATAGCTTAGGCCCGGATTTATATGCAAATGCATTTTTTTGCAAGCTTGACATAACGTAATACGTTCAAAAAGCGTGTTTTTAACTTTGTCCAGAGAGCTAGAGTAACTTTTATTTTGCATATTTTACACTCTTTGCTCATATTTTTACATATTTTGTCGTTTTTTTTTCACAGAATTAAGCCTAGAAGTTAATCAAACGCGGCATGGATCCGCGATCGGATCAAGAGAGACCTTTTCCAATAAACATTAGGCAAATATCACAAGTAAGGTTAAAAAGAATTTTTAATGATCAACAAAATAAAACATTTTTATCTCAAAAGTAAATCGCATTTAAATATATCCATACAAAATTGGATGTTTTTTGTTTGTCTCGAATAGAATGTTAAAAATACACAGAGTTGCTGAATGAAGTAAATTTTTCTAAAATATTTTCTTTCACGAAAATTAAAAATCCCAATAGGGAAAAATATATTAAAGTATAACTTAATTGTAAAAGACAATTATAATTTTTACAATCAATTTATCCTCAAATCTGTTTTCAATGAAAGTTGGCAACTCTGTTACTTAAATAAATGTTTTTAAATAAACTTAAAAAATCCCCAAATTTAAATAAACCACCAAAATAAATCAAAAAAATTAAATAAAGCTTTAAAATCCCAACAGTTTCTTAATCATAAATCATTCTCAAATAATTTCCTTACCCGAATGTATAAAAAAAGTGTACACCTCAACTGAATTTAAGTTGAGGCACAACCTCTATAACTTAAGAAGCGATGAGCATTTCTTACCTAATTTTCTTGGTACCAATAAATTGAGGATTAAATGCACTACAAGAAACCAAAAAATTAAAATTCTTAAGTTCCGAATACTAAGTTCCGAATATCACACTTTCTTGAAGAATTTAGTTTTTAGATTATAATTATCAATCAGTCACGAATTTTATTTTTTGGTATCTTATAGTATATTTAATATTCCATCCATTTTTACCGAAAAAAATTTAAATTTATCCACCCTTCTTGAGTTATAGGTTCGGGACTCAGTTAACTCCTCTGGGTAAACAAAGGTTTAGGGTTCGCCTTTTTTCTTCCCCAAGTTTTTACCTTTATATGTACAGAATGCTCAGACTCTCTCCCTTCCTCAATTGTTGAAGCTGGAACTTTTCTTTATTAATGTCTCTCATTGAACATGACACAGATATATAGAGTAAAATTTAGCAAAGGAGAAAGTCTGACCATTCTGTACATATAAAGGAAAGAATTAGGGAAGAAAAAGTGGGAACACTAAACCTTGGTTTACCCCGGCTCAGTAAACTCATTTTAAAAATCCCAATTTAAATAAAACCCAATCCGATTTTTAAAAAAAATCCCCAAAAAATCCAGAAATCCCAGCAATCACTTCTTAATCACCCAATCATTCTCCAATAAATTCTTCAATCTTGTGGTGAAAAATGTCTTTTATCCATGGATTGTTGTTGTCGTGGAAATCATTCAGTATTTTCCTTCTCAATTTGTTTACAGCTCGTCGATAACTATTTTGATTAATATTTCTAAAATAAATGATTTTATTTAAAATATTATATGTAGGATTTAGTTTACCTTTCCCCAATTATATTTCCAAGAGCATTTCCAAATTGTTCACTAAAATGCTCGTTTGATAATACAAAGATGCCAATGTTTAGGTGTTCAACTAGGGAGGAAAGGTAAAACTGATCACCCCCATCTGGAATACAGATCAATGGAACACCGGCATAGATTGACTAAAATAATAAGTAATTAATTTAAGAATTAAATAATGGTTGAATGTTTGTAAATGCCATTTAGACTCATTTAAAACATTTGGAGGAAGATTTAGGTATGCATTGAAAATACACAAATTTACGAGTTTATGCGGCATATATGTACATCGGTATTCAAATATTAATGAAAGTATTGAAATGTGCACCAAGAAGCAATAAGAACCTGTTCTAAAAAGTTAAGTTTCATACCTACATATATCGAAAAGACTAAAAAATACAAATTCTCAAAATTTTCGCTTGCAGCGCTGTAAACCTTGAGCACAATTTATCATTCTCCAGGATTGTCCACGATTCAGGGGTAACAAATGATACAGGGGATTTGGGAAGAGAAGAAAGGATATGAGGCGAATTAAATTTCGATTCAGGGTTCAGATCTCCGGGGATTTCATTTCGGTATCGAATCCGGATATACTAAGATTGGATATGGATCCGCATCTCAAATCCCGTAGATTTGATTTTTTCCCCTTCTCCGACCAGGCTCTAGTTTTTGATTGTTTTGAAACTAGAAGGTCGGGAAAAAGGAACATAAAAGGCAACCATCGATATAAAAATCGTTTGTTTGAAATGAATTGCCTATTAAATTGAGGCTTGAAGCCTTAAATAATTTACCTCAGTCAAACTGTTTATTCCACAATGGGAAATAAATAATTTTGTATTTCCTTTAGCTGAAACATAAAATAAATTAAAATCTGTATTAAAGATCATATAATTTACCCAATATTTCTTGTTGATCATCGGCAAACCCTTCGAAAGAAATATTTGTCTCAAGATAATCTTCCTTTAAATAATGATCAGCACCCAATCTGACTTTGAAAAAGCAATGCTCGTAATTTGTAAAATTGTTAAGCATTATTTTAAGATTATAAACATCCATCCCTTCAATGTTTATTGTACCAAAGGAGACATAGACAACACAAGTAGGCTTTAAATAAGTATCATTTAATTATACAAACTTTTCTGAGCCAAGACCTTGGAGGAATAAAACCGAGGGGACCTTTCTTCCTTGCCTTAAGGGACAACAATTTCTGTTCAGAAGCTACTCTGAGGGCTACTATCCTATTTAAAATAAATTTTACTTCTCCCGGTGAAGGATTTGTTTTATTTCTTTGAGTCAGAATTCCTTTATCCTCAACAACAATTCCACCAATATAAATAATTTTCTCATGCTGAGGAAATTCTTTAAAATTTACAAATTTGTGTTGATTCACAAAATGATAATTAATTTTTTGAAATAATTCAACCAAGTTTGGTATTTGATCTTCTGTAATAATCTCTTCAAATGTCAAATCTCTATAATTTGAATTAGAATTTTGTTTTAATCCTGTTAAAACTCGTTGATTTATAGCTTCATAATTTGTAGAAAGACCATCATGGGTCCACATTCCTGGCACAGTATTTTTATATTCTTTAAATATTTTTATTAATGTACAATGTATATGTATGTATTTAGCAAATTAAAACACATTGAAAGAGTTGTGCGACAGCCACTTGGCGAAAAATTTAATGTACTGTGGGAGTGGTACTGATATAATTTCATCTACATATGGGGTGTGTAAATGAATTAAACACTATTTGAACCGATATTGTCCAGCCCTAGTTAATACAACGAAGCCTAAGCTAGTTCTGTTTATTTTTGCGATAATTTGATGTGAAGAACGCCAAATAAAAAATTTAAAAAAATATTAATATAACCGGGAATTGCAAGTCGATTAACATTAAACGTATTTCCATAAAATTCAAGAAATTGGAGATATCCTGGAAAGAACACTGAAGCAGAAACGTTAAAAGTATTTTGTATCCCTAAAACATCAAAAACAGCAAAAGATCCTGCCATTACACTGAACTCAGCAATTCCAGCAGAATAATTTTGTTGACTAAGCTCGTTTAAAAGTTGCCCATTTGTGATTATTTCTTTAATAAAAAATAATTTTATTTAAATATTTTATTATCAAGGAAAATCTTTTATCTATAAGGCAGAAACTAAAGCAGAAACCTTAAAATTTTTAGAACTACCAATTAATCAAAACCGAAACATACGACAAAGCTTTATTCATTCAAACCTAATACGTCTACCGATCATTAATCAGTACACGTATTTGGAGGAAAGCTTTACTTTCAATATTAAATTAGTATTACCATAATAAATTCCCACATTCTTATATTTAAATCCCATTCTATAATCCTGATATGCATACTCAAGTCCACGATTCCTAATATAACCTTGATGTAATCTGTTTTTATTTATTGGTACATAAATAACTTCAAAACTATGCGGGGGTACTTCCACTCCGCTTTCTTTGCTATAAACAAGCATATGCTGAAATAATAAATTATACACAATAATATAAAACAGAATCTGTCGGTCAAGGCAAATATTACATATATGCATATAAGACAGGGTTTAGATTTCGAATTTTTAAAAATCTGCAATTTTGATCGAAAAAACCGCATTTTATATTAAAAATCCGCAAAAAATTATCAAACATAAAAATTGAATTAAAATCACTTTAAGAGTTATATTATTTTTTAACTTCAACAAGCGAATTATGCAATTTTTTATTACTAATGATAATCTTATGAAAATCCGAACAATTAGCTGAAAAATTACACATGAATGTTTGTCGTCGACCCCTGTTTTTGACCCCTGTCCGCCGGAAATGGAATTCAGATGGGAATGCGGTGAGATCTCTCTGAAACCCAAAGTTAGAATTCTTCCCGCGACACAATTTAAATTTTAGAAAGAAATGTTGAATACATACTCAACTAATACATATGTATTATCCTTCATTTTCTTGGTTAATCCCTCAGTCTATTGTCATATACCTATATAGTATTCTCCTTAAGATAAAGTAAGGGAAAATACCTCGTGCAGTTACCTACCCGTAGGACCCCTTACCCTATTATCCCGTCTAATTCGTAATCACTTACCACAATATATTTTTCGGATAAAATGTTAGCCAACAATGTCTGAAAATATTTAAATAAATTAAAGTTTTCCATTTATTTTTTTTAAACTATAATAGGGCAGTTATTTATGAACAAATATAATTTACATTTAGTTTCAAATGCGAGTAGAAATAGTTGTCGCAAATATACAAAATTTTCTTTTTTCCTTCTTCATGAGTACCTTCTGAACTCTCACCAAAATAGCTTCCAGCATAAGCTCCTCCAAATCCTGCCACATTAGATGGGCCCTCATAGCTTTGTCCCCAATGGCCTGGTTCTCCATAGCCATGTTCTCCATAACCCTGTCCATATCCTCCACTTTCTTGAACTATTTCTTGACCAGATCCTCCATCATGGCTTTGCCTTCCAGTTACTTCTAATTCCGAACGTCCACTTCCATGACTTATCCTTCCAGAACTTCTAGTTCCTCCATGACCGCTGCCTTCAGAATGTTCCTTTCTAGAACCTCCACCTCCTCCAAAACAGCTACATCCAATACCTCTTTTATATCGACGAAGAGTCAAACTTTTCACCCCATTTTTAGGGCATTTACAATTTCTCTCAATGGAAATGTTGACAAAAATTAAAAAAAATAAAATCCAAAAAATTAATTTTAAATACATTTTTGTCTAAAAATTTCAATTTTAAATTAAATTAAAATTTATTTTTAAAGGATAGAACACGGTCACTGAGACAAACGTCATGTTTCTAGGCATCTTTAAAAAATTGTTACGAAGAGTCTCTTAGAAAATAAAAAATAGATTTAAAAATTTTTAATAGGTGAATGAGTGAGATAACCTATAAAATATTCTTTATAAAAAATTATCGGAGGTGACTGTAAATGCGAATGGGTCGACTGTCATTTTTTGCTTAGTTATATAAACATAAATGGATATAGCCCTTCTTATAGGGCAAAGCTATCGCTCATTACCACCTCCCCAAGCAATACCACCTCCCCAAGCAATACCACCTCCCCAAGTAATACCACCTCCCCAAACAATACCACCTCCCCATCGACATGCCTTTATATATAACACGTGGAATATTTTTAAATAAATTTTTTTAGTTAAAGAAGGTTAGAGAAAATTTTTTTAAATTATCGACTAAATTAAATTAAATTTAATGCTCTCTAACCTCCTTTAACTAAAAAAATTTATTTAAAAATATTCCACGTGTTATATATAAAGGCATGTCGATGGGGAGGTGGTATTGCTTGGGGAGGTGATATTGCTTGGGGAGGTGGTATTGCTTATCATTCACTTAGTAAAGCAGCTTGATATAGTTATTTCTCTCCATCGGATAGTCAAAAGGTTATGTGGCGGCTGGGAGGAAAACCAGCATCTTCAGCCCACTTATTCCTATAAATTTTTACGGTATCTTCTATGTATACCAAAGACTTCTTTATTTATAGTCCGGCTTTCTAGGATAGTTGAAAACTAGAGACATCTTCTAATTAGAGACCGGACTTTGGTGTTTGTCCGATAAAATCGGTATCGATATCGAAAAATATCGGTTTCTTAACATCGATACTTTTCGATAATTTTGCAACAATATACAGGGTGACTAAGGGGGATTAATTCATCGATATTTTTGCAACAATATACAGGGGGATTAAGACGGAATCGGCAAAATGTGTAATATCCAGGGATGTAGTATCAAGGGATTTTGGGGGATTAAATGGGAGTAAGGTGGATATGGTGTGATTTTTGCTGTGATATTAGAGGATCTAGAAGATATCAAAGGATTAAGACTGATATCGTTGGTACTAGCAGAATAAAAGAACAAGCAAAGCTTAAAACCCAATGTACCCAGTTCTTGATGGTTTCATTGACTGGATAATTAAGTTGCTTTTCTGGCTATGTTAAAAAATTTCATATTTATTTTAAAAAATTTTTGTTCTAATTTTTTTTATTTTTCATTTTACTAGAACCGGGAGACGGGTTCTGAAGATTGACCGGGGGGACCCGGACTAAAAAAACCGTAAATTCCCTTACCGATTTCATTCAGGTTCTTCAAAAAAACCGGGAAAAGGAACCCGAAAACCGGGAAACTGGTCCGAGTCCCGGACACTTTCCGAGCTCTATAGTAAGAGCGAGGTAAAAGTTTAATCCCGGGCAGGGACAACAATCCAAAAAAAAGGTAATAATGAAAGGTGGTGAGACATATGAGGACGGACATATGAGGACGGACACATGAGGACGGACATATGAGGACGGACATATGAGGACGGACACATGAGGACGGACATAGATGGAAAAAATAAAAAATAACTACAAAATTAGCCAATTTTACCGGTATCTCAATATTTGGCACTTCTTGCAAATTATTTCAATATTGTTGAAATTTTTGCCAAAATTTTGTGAATTTTCATAAAATTTCAGAAAAAATTGGAAAAAATTTGGCGATTGTCCTCAGAAATTTCCAAAATTTTCGACAGTGGCGCTGAAAAGGGGAAATCCTAGCTTATTTAAAGTAAGAAAAAATGTCCCAATGGACAAACCCGAAAATGAGCTAACTCTTAAAACATCCCATCTTTTGCCTAATCTCAAAATGTCCAACAGAGTAAAATACTCAATTCATCGAACTATAAACATACATAATATGCCTCGAAACACCTTCTGAACATAAGCCCCCAAAACCTTCCACTGAAAAAAACTCAAAATCCACTAAGCATTCCCAAAATGTCTTATGTCCATCTGAAATTGCACAAGATACCTTTTCCTTAATTTTCTGTCCTGAAATGACGATTTTCTCTGGTTTCAAGCAAAATAAAGTTTTTCTTTACTAAAATTAAGCTTTTTTTCATTTTATGTTACAAATAAATCATAATTTATTTCAATATTTCACTAATTTTTGGCATTTTTTGTTAAGATTTTGCCAATTTGTATATAATTTTGTATCCTCAAATGTCCGTCCTTAAATGTCCGTCCTCAAAAGTCCGTCCTCAAATGTCCGTCCTCAAAAGTCCGTCCTCAAATGTCCGTCCTCAAAAGTCCGTCCTCAAATGTCTGCCTGCCTAATGAAAATTATTTTTGTTTTATATTGGAAATTTATGTCCCTCGCTAGCAATTCTCTTTTTGTCCCACAAAAACAAAATGCTTCAGATTTCTAATTGTGTTCGGGATCTTTTTAATTTTTAATTGCTTAGTTCCAGTTATCTTTAATTCAATTCAATTCAATTTATACGTATAAAACGTGACATTCAGATAAAATAAAGTAAAGTAAACGTGACAATAATTTAAATTTAAATCACTAAAGGTCTGGAGACATTAGAATGGAATGTGGCTTTGATAAAATATTGTTTAGGTTAATATTGTTTAGGAGCTTTGGAAACAATTCGATTGACGATTTTTGTAATTCTGTTGGGAGTTTTCTGTAAATGTTTGGGATGTCTATAAAGAATGAGTTTTTCCGAATGGTGCTTGAACAAAAGGGTATAAATAAATTATGCGGATTTCCTCTAGTAGTGGTAGGGAGAATGCTAAATGAATTATCATGTTTTAATTTAATTTTACCTAAAATAATATTATGGAAAAGGATAAGGTTTGATTTTAGACGTCTATACGATAGAGATTCAAGTTTAAATAGGTCGAGAAGTTCTTTATAATCAGGTAATGTTGGACTGTTATTGTGTTTCATAGAGCGTAAGTATATTATTTTTAAGAATTTATGTTGAACATTTTCTAGAGCGTTTATGTCTTTATTTAAATAGGGGTTAATTATAGGGGATCCAAATTCGAGGATAGGTAAGACATATATTTTGAATAGAGTAATTAGGAATTGGGTGTTATTAGTTTTAAGAGATCTAATAAGAGTATAATAAATTCTAGTTGCTTTATTTGTTGCAATTTTAATGTGAGAATCCCATTTCAGGTTGGATGTAAAATAAATGCCAAGATCACGGATATGTTCATTGGGTGGAATGATTGGTATATTTGTGTTTAGTAGAGAATATTGGTGGAAGGGATTTTTAGTTCCTATGTGGAATGAACTACATTTGCTGATCGCGATTTTTAGGCCATTTATTTCGCAGTATTTTGAGAATGTTTGGATAAATGTTTGGAGTGGAGAATAGTGGTTTTTATTTGAAAAATCAAAGCAGGTATAGGCCTTTAAATCGTCAGCAAATAATTTGGGTGTAACATGATCTGTTTTACAGAAATCTATTAGATCAAATATATATGAGATGAATAAAATTGGGCCAAGGGTGGATCCTTGAGGAACTCCACTTGTTATGGGATATTCATTAGAGTTATTAGATTCGACAAGAACAGTAAAAGTTCGATTTAACAGGTAATCCTCAATCCAATTTAGTAAAGCGCTAGTGATACCTAGATGATGAAGTTTTTTCAGAAGGCGATCGTGGGGAACAGTATCAAAAGCTTTTGCCAGGTCAAATAATACAACGTCAACACATTTCTTATTTTCTATAGCTAATGTGTAGTCGTTATAGGTTTCTAGGAGTTGAGTTATAACTGAGTGGTTTTTACGGAAACCATGTTGGCAGGTGGGAAGGTAATTGTTAGTTTCAAGAAATGAAGTTAATTTATTAGAGATAATTCGTTCTAAAATTTTAGAGGTTGAGCATAGGAGAGAGATAGGTCGGAAATCCTTGGGTTCATTTGGGTTATTATTTTTGGGGATTGGTCGGATTATTGACTTTTTCCAAATAGTTGGAATTTTACTTGTCATGATTGACATATTAAATATAATAGTTAATGGAATGGTTAATGAAGTTGCGGTGTTTCTTAAGAAAATGTTAGGAATTCCGTCCGGAGATATATTATTAACATTGTCAAGTTTGCTCATAATGCTATAGATTTCCTCTGGATTTATATCAATAAAAGATAAAGTATTTTTGTTAAAAGTTTTTATGTCAGAGGAGTCAAAGTTAGAAGAGTTAAAAACAGATTGGAATTGTTTGGCGAGACATTCGGCTTTATCTTTGGCTAAAATGGTAAATTGATTGTTAATGTTGAAGATTGGGATTTTGGTTTTTTTGGATTTAAGGAAGGCGCCTATATACTGGAATCTAGATCGGGAATCATTGAATTTTGAGATTTCTCTATTTTTAAGGAAACGAGAAATTTCTTTATCGATTTTTTGTTGAGTGAGAATGTATTTTTCACGGATAGCAGGTTTATTAATATTTTTCCATAAAAGGTTTTTATATGAGATCATCTTTTGAATATGTTTAGGGAATTTAGCAAAATCTTTATTGATCGTTTTTAATGGTATAAAATTTTGGATTATTTGATGAATGATTTCTAAAAATAGGGTATATTGAGAATCTACATTGGTACAATTTATAAACAAAGTATTCCAGTTTAAGCCGATTAGAATATTGTTAATTTGATTGTAATCGGCATTGTGGAAGTCATAAATGAATTCCGGTTCTTTTGGAAAACAATCGAAATTTAAGTTAAATTCAATGGTGTTATGGTCAGAATTTTTGAATGGGGCATTAATGGTAATATTTTTGGCAACGCGAGAGGTGGAAGAGGAGAAAAGTAGATCAAGATAATTGTTTTGTCTAGTTGGGGAAGAGATTTCTTGAATTAGATTAAAGTTTTCTACGAATTCAATAAATAATTTTTCAGACGGTGATTTGTGATTGAGAGCTAGCGGTATATTATTCTTCCAGATTAGATTGGGGAAATTAAAATCACCTACAATTATGTAGTTATGATTAATAGATATTAGGTAACTTAAGGTCTCAAGAAATTCTTGGAAGTCATTTAAATTATCGTTTGTTGTAGGACGGTAAACTGTTATTATTCTAAATTTGTCAAATTTTGGGGAATAAATGTCTATAGCTACAACATCGGAATTTTTATTTTTGGGAGTTTTAACGGGAGAGAAAGGAACTATATTATCTACTAAAATACATGCACCACCGCCCCTAGAACCTCTATCGCATCTAACAATGGAATAGGATGTACTATGTAAAATTTGGGAATTATCGATTTTTTTGTTCAACCACGATTCGGAAACACAAATTATTTTAAAGGATTTAGAAATTAAAAGTAATCTTAAGGCATCTAATTTGTTAACTAAGCTCTGGCTATTAAAATATAGACATTTATAAAAAGGGGAATTCTTTAAAAAATTTTTTAAAACCTTGAATCTTGGACGACCACTTAGTGGTTTTTTGTTCTTTCAGTCACATTGACACTCATTCTTTTATTGTATTCATCTCGCTTCTTAGTACGTTCAATTTTCTCAGCTTCCAATTGTTCACGAGTTAGACTTGGCCTAATCAATAAACGAGACCATTTAGCTTCTTTTTTCATTTCCACTCTGTGACGTTTCCATTCAGCAAGTGTAATTCGCTGAAACTTTGAAGCACCAAAAACAATTTTAAGTAAACGACAACCTTTAGCAGTTGGGTCATACTTACCCATTCTGTATGAAACGAATGGGCTCTCAACCCCCAACAAGTTGAGTACATCTTCGATTGCGGCTTTATCTTCACCGACACGAATTGATGGTGTTGTTGATTTAGATTCTTGTAGACCAATAACAACAATAGAACGGTTGCGCTCTTGTTCACTTGCTGATGACTCATTGTTTTTAAAATTTGTTTCAATTGTTTCAATTTTTGCTTCAATTGTTGTTAAAGCATTTTTAATTTGAAGAATTTCATTAGAAAAAGACGAAAATTTTGTGTTGTTATTATCGATTTTTGATTCTAAAGCAGCCAATTTTTCCATTATTTGTTGTAATTCAGATTTTGTGGGTGCCATTTCGGCGTATTAAAGCTTTTATCTGAAATCTCAAACTTGGGTATTTAAACCTCAAACTTGGGTATTTATGTAAATAAATAAATAAATTAATCAAGTGTAAGCAAAATATAAGAACAAGACAAAACCTAAAACCCAATGTACCCAGTTCTTGGTGGTTTCCTTAACGGGATAATTAAGTTTTTGTTCTTTGAATGTTAAAAACTTTAATATTTATTAAAATATGTAAATAAATTTTATTTAAATTTTTATTTTCTCTTTAATTTAGTCGATAACAAAAAATTTTTTCTTTAATTTAGTCGATAATTTTTTAAAAAATTTTTTCTCTAACTTACTTTAATTATTGTAAAAAAATTTATTTAAAAATATTCCACGTGTTACATATAAAGACATGACGATGGGGAGGGGGTATTGCTTGGCAGGTCCTATCATTCACTTAGTAGGGAAGCAGGGCTATTTTTCTTTTCGGTTAGTCATTTTCTCTCCATCGGCTAGTATGTATATTAAAGACTTTCTTATTTACAGTCCTGCTTTCTAGGATTTTTTAAATGACTTAAAATTTAAAAGACTTAAAATTAAAAAAATAATTTAGTAATTTTTGGATAATTTCTAAATAATTTTACCTACATATACCTAAGTAATTTTTGGATTAAAATGACCCCGGGGTAAAACTGTAATTAAATCCGCTACAATAGACTTGCCTTCCAAAAATTATTCCGTGACCCTCCGTAATGAACAATCTTCATTGCCTTGATAAAATTTTGGTTCCGGATCCGAATATCCGTTCAAGTAATTTCTTTAAAATTACTTGAACTTACCGTTTTATCAAATTTTATTAAAATTTTGTATAAAAAACTCCTCGGGGAATTCCCAATGATTCCCTCGAACCCGAATTCCCCGCCACCCCCGTTCCCCGTAAGCCTAGCCCCCACCCCGTCATATCGGACCCTATTTAAAATTTTATATTTGATTTCAAAATTCTGAGTAAATTTTCAACGTTAAATAAAATCTGCAACCCTACAACGAACACAAATAACTAGGGCTCGGATTTGTATTGAAATATACCTATTTTTTTTTCCAAAATATATTTTGTCGAGAGAAGCCCAAATATGCCATTAGTTTTTCGATGTTATGATTTTGAACGAAGTTACATTTCAATATATTTCAATATTTTGCCAATTTTTCAGTTATTTCAATATTTGGCACTTTTTTCTTATTATTTCCATATTTTTATATATTTTTACCAAAATTTTGGGATTTTTCATAACTTTTAGGAAAAAAGTGAAGGAATTTAGCCTCTTGACAACCAGAATTCTCAAAATTTTCGCCTGCGGCGCTGAAAAGAGGATATTATGGCCTATTATTCACTACAGTGCCGTTGCCTCCCACTAATTATTGGCTGCGCTTGGTTTCGTCCCACCCTCAAAATGTCCCAATGAACAAAACCCCCCAAAATGGCACATTGAGCAAAGCCCACAGAATGCCCCATCCTCATTTCGTCAATCTCAAAATGTCCATGAGAGTAAAAATACTCAATTCGTCAAACTATAAAGCTAATGTCCAATTTAAAAAACGTAATTAATTTTTTTTATTAAATTTCAACTTTATTTTGGGGTTTGCTAGTGAATAAACGATAATTTATTTCAATATTTAACTAATTTTTGGCATTTTTTGTCAATATTTTGCCCATTTATTTCAATATTTTATGGCCATATTTTCCGATTTTATTTCAATATAAATCCGAGCCCTACAAATAACGAAGTTGTGACCGTAATTTAAAAATTGTGAATAAGACCAAAATAGAGGGCACGAAGTAAGAGTAAGAAAAATCGAAATTTTTGAGCACTTATTTTGGTGTTGTTTATGTTTTTATTTGTTATTCTAATTTTTTTAGCTGTTTGATGTTTTTATTCTAAACTTACTTAAGTTTTATTGAATTTGAATTATTGAATGCTCGGATTAAGGACAGACCTTTAAATGATGCGGCACGCAATAAAGACTAAGCGAGAAATGCTACCGGAAAATCATTTTATTTCTAACATGCACTTTAACGATCAAAGGCACTAGCGACAGATGCACTATGAAAGTGCATTGAGAATATAAAAATTAATTAAAGTCGCTTTGTGTTATGTGACAAAAAATAGCATTTAAAATAGGGAGGGATAAGGAGGGATGATCTCTTTACCATAATCCTTTTTTGTCGCAAGATGCGCGCCGCCTTTATGATTTTACATGTATTTCATTTAAATTTGATTTATTTTTTAAATTTATTCATTTATATAATTTTAATAATATTTTATAAAAAAAATTATAAAGCTGAAAAAATTATAAGCCAAAATGAGGAGTAACCAACACTTGTTGGTATCGCTAAGGCAGCTCTTTCAACCAACTTTTTAAAATTGTACATTAAACTGAGAGTGTGTGGAGGACATAAAGGGAGATTAGACTGTATATTTAATTATTATTTTTTAGAAAATGTATTTTAAATTAATTATTTACATTTTCTTTTCTTTTGTGGTTTTCCCATTATTTTCAATTACTGAAGAATTTAAAGCTGTTGCAAAAGGAATTGAGAATTACAAATTTCTTCGGCATAAAAGAAGTTCAAATTACAGCATATTGAAAGAATCTGTGGAAGAAGTTGATGAAGAATCTTCTCACTTTAAGGAAAAGGGTGAAAAAAATTCTGGAAAAGGTTCTGATAAAAATAATAAAGGCCGCCATCCTGGAAAGGAAGAAGCAAAGGAAAAAAATGATAAAATTACAAAAAAAGTTTTGTACATTTGCGAAGACGGTCTACTCTCGCCCTTTTATTTCCATGTAATTATTTTAAAGTGTATAATAATGAGAGGGCGTATCGAATGACACCAAAATCACAGTGATTGATCAAGTTTTTATAAAGTCTCCGGGATTGCCCGATCTTTCCACTGGAGACGAAAATTCCGTTTATTTCCTTGGTGACGAGTATTCCGCTGCATACGAAAGTTCCGAAAAGTCTTGTAGACGAATGTTCCAGAGACAAAAATTCCGTACACCATAATAATGAGGGGCATATATACCCACATGGAACTACTTTCTAACTTTTGGGAATCGGTAATCCTTGGCTCAAAATTGCCGAAAAGGATAGGTTATCCGCCCGCATTCTTTTCTTCTTCCCTTGCTTTTCTATTTTCTCTTATGCTACGTCTACATAAAACACTCCTGCGTTTCTCTCTCATTTTTCCATACTATTTTCTGCGGAAAACGCGTAGCATAGCATTAAAGACGTAGCATTAAAGTGCAAATGATTAATGCCGTGCTTACATAAAATGCGTCTTGCGTTTTGCGGAAAAAATAGCATTGAAAAAAAGAGACCACGGAAACCACAGGCCGTATGTGGCCCTGCATAACTTGAATTCCAAAATCAGGGTCTGGATAAGGAAAAAATGATTTTACCGAAACTACAATCATCTACTATACCCGAGTTTCCAAGGTTCTTTGTTTTGAGTGTCCTATCTCGATACTTTTCTTGGGCGTCTTTTGGTTTCCCACTCTTTTCCTTGAAGTATATCCTAGTTTTATTTTCGACTCTTTTATTACAGAAGAATTTGGCAATAATACTGTCAGAAAAATATATGGTGGTATGTTGAAATTATTTATTTCTTGAATATTTGGAGTATTTACAGGATTTGCTTGTTTATAGTAAAGAAGGAGGGCATAAAATTTATTCAGAAAATTTACAAGTGATTAATATACCGGTTACTGATAAATTTTTAAACCTAACTACACTTAATGAGAGAGGTTATGATGAAGCGTATGCAGAGTTTCATAATTCTGAACTATTTTATTTTCTTGGAATTTATACTGGTAAATACTATTTATCTTATTTACATAGATGGTTATTGTGGTCGATTGCCTATGACAATACCTTGACATATTCGGCTTAATATGGGAAATCAAAACATATAATTAAGGATACCGTTTTTAGTCCCTTCGAATCTCTTCAATCCTTCCCATTACAATATATCTCCTTAATCCTCTGATTCCCTTTAATAACCCCAAATCTAGTGATATCCCACCTCAATCCTCCGATGATTCAAATCCCCTTAATCCCATCAAATCCACTGGCATTCATCTCAATCACCTAATATCTTTTCAGCCTTCCTTTACACTCCAAATCTACCAATTTTAAACTCATATATCCTTTTAAAAATGACTCGAAAATGTTTCGGTGCCCGACTCGCAAATTATGGCCTGAAAGTGACTCGCACTGGCCCGACTCGAAAACGGCAACCCTACTTGGAAAGTATATCATAATTTCGAAATATTTTATTTTCTTGTAATTTATAAAGGTAAAAGTAAATAATGTATATCTTACTTATCTCGTGGTGATATTAGTCCCTGTTTATAACTGGGAATATCGGAAAATCTTCGGCATAGCTTGAAGGTTGAACAATAATCTTGAAGGTTTTATAATACTTGATTCAATGTAGGATTTAATTTTATAAATTTTTATTTAAAGAAATTTTAATGAACGTCGATATCGAAATTGGAGGTAGCAATTTTGGAATTTTTGAATGGCTTGAAAAACAAAAATATTCTTTTGGAATTGCCGAGTTCGAGTCAATGGCATGCTCTTTTGCTGTTTTTGAAGCTTTGGAAATTAAGAATACTTTTGATGTTTCTTCTAATGTATTCTACCCAGTAAATCTTCAATTTCTCGATTTTGGAGGAAGGCCATTTGATGTTACTAAATATCGAGTACCAGGTGTGAATAACCTTATTGTAAGGCTACCGTATAACCTGTATTAATTGCCCTCCCTCAAATAAGTACCCCATTTCCATTAATTATCCAGCGATAAGTTGGCACAATAATTACACCCAAATAAATGCCCTAAAACACGTTCAAATTTCAAATCTCGTATAATTACCCTCCTTCGATTAATTACTACCGCCAGCGGAAGGTCGAAACAATAATTACCCAGTGTATTTATTAAAGGATATACGGTAATTCAATTTTGGCTCTTTATGTAATTTATTTTGGAATTATTTTAGATTTAATCTTGTATCGAAAACAATGCTCGACTAACCTTTCTTTCAGCACAAAACTTTTTTCCGGCGAAATTTTAACAGTTCAGAGTCTGTCCATATTGATAATTGTTAGTTAACTAAATTGTTTTCAAGTCTCTCGTATATTACCCCACCCCAACCATCGAGAGATTGGATTGCATATGACCTGCTGTATTAGGTTCTCAAATTCGGATTTTTAATCCAAATTACTTCAATTTTGCCTTAGGTTTTCAAACAGCCGAGCCTGGTGAATGGAAAGAAGGGTCAACAGTTTTTCAAGAAAATAGTGACCTTTGGAAATTTAATATTCAAAATAATAAAAAATTGAATTATTGCAAAAAAGTCTATTTAAACGATAAAAGTGAAGCCTACTACGACGAATTTTTATACAAATCACAAGTAAAACTTTATGGAGAACGACCTTCACTTTTGGAAGTTTTATACAAAAAAATTAAAATACATTTTGTCAATCAACACCCTTTTGGAATATTTAAAACATTTCCAGAACATGAAAAAATTGTTTATATTGGGGGTATTCATGTAGAGGAAAAGAACATTTTGATGGAAAAAATTAAGAAAGAAAATGATAAAAGGGTAATTTAATTTTAAGTTAGAGATGTCAAGGTAGGTCTTCGCAGAGGCCGAGGTCCTCGTACATCTTCCAGTTTCGGTCTAAGACCTTGCCTAGAATCTTGCCTAAGAGCTAGGCTAAATCTACCCATAGGAATTGATATTTTTGAAGAAATATCACCCGTCATCGAAAATTATTTGCAAAATCTTCTCCTAAATCAATTGATCCTATCACCTACAAATCCTACTGATCTTGTGGCAAAACATCTTTAAGAATCGTTCTTTTGATTTATTAATTTTAAACAAATTAAAGCCTCCATGTGTTGTTCTAGTTTCATTTGGAACTGTTGAACCCTCAGGAGAGTTGAATCCAGAAAATATTAAAGCAATGTTTGGCCAATTCCAACGAAATAAATCATGTGTATATATAGTCCGCATGAAAAAAAAGCTTTTACCAAAAAATTATAATAAAAAGCAAATATATGTTACAGAAAAAGATATTAACCAGCAAAAGATATTATGTAAATAATTAGTTTTAAATAAATTTTAAAAAATTTTTAAGCTGAAAAGAATACGAAATTATTTATTTCTCATTGTGGACAGCACAGTTTGATTGAGGTATTTAAATTAAATTTTTATTTAAAAATATTTTGTTGTAAACTGATTTAATCACATCAACAAAGCACCGATAGTTAATTATTCTGAAAAATTATTAGCAGTGCTGGGTATTTGCCATTTGTTGGCTCCAGCTCTAGCTCCGCCGGAGTTAGAGCTGGAGCCATATCCGGCACTGATTATTAGCCTTAATTAAATTATTAGCCTTAAATTCCCTCAATTTTGTAATTTAAAGGCAATGTATGCAGGCGTTCCTTTAATTTGTATTCCAAACTTGAGTGATCAATTCTACAATTCCTCCATTGTCGAACATTTAGGTATTGGAATATATGTAAAAATGATAAAAATTGAAGAAGGCAGAGATGATAGTGACAAAAATTCAAAATTTGAATATGATTTTAAAGAAGCTTTCAATGACTTTTTTAGCCACGAGTGAGTTGGGAATTATTTTAAAATTATTAAAGTGGGGGGAAATATCCACCTCCAACGCCATTGTCTAAGCAATTAACAAGTTGAAGAGCGAAACTATACCAGAAAAAAAGCAAAAGATCGTATGGAACATTATTCTGAAAGCTCTCCATTGCAAAGTATAAAATATAACCACATATAACCATCCCGACTGTCGGTTTCATCTTTTCATTATTTGCTAGGCTGGGAGCAGAGGTGGGTCGGACACTCAGAGGTGTCGGAAATAGGAAGAGCCGGAAATCGGAACTGGCACAAAAGTCGGACTCGGAAATCGGAAACCAAAATTTTTTTCGAAGATCGGTACAAATTTATAAAAAATTACTTTTATTTAGCAAATATCAAAAAGCTGCAGATATTTTGAGAGAGAAAATAATTTCAAATTACTACAATGGTCACAAAGCTAAAGACGTTTTTCTTGAAAAAATTTCGAAAATTATTGGTGACTGAGTGAGTGAGTGAACTATTTCAGAGAATTGGAAGTAAATTATTTGGATTTTTTTTTATTTTTGGGAAGAATTATTTTTTAAATTTATTTTTTTTGGGTTTTGATTTATTAGGGTGTAACATAAATAATTAGCCTCCATTGTGCTAAACGGATTAAATAATTATTAGAATTCAAATGAATGTTTTCAGACTTCGAATTATATTTTTTTATGATCCTAAGAGAGTTACCTACATATTTTCTTGCAAAAAATCAGAATTACAATGTACATGGTTTAAGGGGGGCTAATTATTTAAGTTACACCCTAATATTTCTTAGTAAAATTTTGGTTACTTTTTCGTTATACGACCGCAAACTGAGTGCCTGTCGACTTCGATCAGCCATAACTTTTTGTTGCTTGACCCAATACAAAGTACTTGTTATCATTCGAAAGCCCTCAAAAAGCGATATCTTTTTTCCAACTTAATAAATCAGGCTTATCACCCATTAACATATTATAACCCAAAAAATGTTAAAAACATCAAATAACATCGGTGTTATAATTTATCGGGTTATAATTTTTAAGGTGTGATCAGATTTCATCTATCTTATGAGAAAAAGATACCGCTTTTCAAGGGCTTTCGAATGATCATGAAAAAGTTAGGCTGATCGAAGTCGTCTGGCATTAAGCTTGCGGTCGTATAATGCTCATAAAGTCAAGTAGACTACTTTGAGACAAATACCGAAAAACACAAGAAAAACCTTAGTCCCAAGACAAATTCTTGAAAGTCTCTAAATATTAGTATTAAATTTCTTTTTTTTATTTAAATTTATTCATTTTATTTATTTAAAAATTCATTTAAAATTCCTAAGGAATTATTTTTATTTAAACATTATTATTTATTTAAGATTTATTTTTTTAAAAATTTTATTTAAATTTTGGGGTTTTTTATTAAACAACACAGACTAGATTTATATTTTTTAAATATTTTTTCTTATTTAAATGTAATTTTCATTATTTTTCGTTTGATAAACATTATTTTTGGGATTTTTTTTGAAATTTTAAAAAATCCGAAATGATGCTAAATAGCCGTAAATGTAGAAATAATTGCCCTGGATAATTATTATCTCAACCTCTTTGTGGAGGGGGTAATTAATATGGATAAATTTTTTTAATATGGATAGATTTATTTTTTTAATAGAGGTACATAAAAATAATTTTAAAGCTTATAAATGCATTTGATAACTGTTAAACTTTAATTTAAAAATGAAAATAAATTTGTTGGAATATCAGAAAAATTAGATTAAATAAAATAATAATTAATTAGTTTAAAAGAAAAATTTTTTTTAATTCGATTTCTTCAGCCTAGCCTAAATTTTAGTCCTTAAAATCTTTTTTAGCTCACCTCCATTTTCTAGAATATATTTCTTTTTAATATTTTTTCTTATACATAATCCATCTAAAATATATAAACTTTTATATTTAAGGTATTCAATCACTAATTTTTATTGTCTAAAAAACCTCTTTTTTGATCAATTAATTTCCTTTCAATTAATTTAAACAGCGGTTTCGCGCATTCTCTCCCTCCTTTTTTTCCTCCCATTCAAACCTTTCTTTTATTCTTAAACAAAGAGAGGCAACAAAAACTCCCCCTTTTTAATAAAAAAAAGGAAGAAATAGGGCCAAGTTATTTTAAACAAATTAATTTTATAAAATTTTAAAACTTGATTTAATTAATTTTGTTAAAAAATTGGGAAAGATTTGCCTGTTTAAATTTTAAAAGAGAAAATTTAGAAATCTCTCAATTTAGTACTAATTTAATTTTAAAATTTTTTGAACTAATTTATTAGTCTTTAAAATGTCCTAAAATAAATTTATTTTATAGTTCTTTTAATTTTTTTTCTAGAAACTCTCATTAATCCATTTGATTTTATTTTAATTCAAGTTTAAATAATTTATTTTTATAAGGAAATTCTACATAAATATAATTTATAGAATTTATGCGAACTTTTTTTTTAGTTAACATTTATTAGAAGCTGCGTGCAGAATAGTCGACAGGTCACTTTTATTTGGGTATCGTCCATTTTTTAAGCACACCATTTATTTATTATACCCTAAATAAATTTTGGGGGTATCTTGAAATCCTGCACAAATTATTTTCATTTATTTTCCAATTTTTCTCATGAATTTTTGTAAAGAATTCTTAATAAACAAATTTATAATATAGGCAATAAATCAAAAAAAAATTAATTTTTTCCTATTAAAATGTCATTTCTTCTGTTAATTGTTCAAAGCATTTTATTGCTAAATATAGCAGAAGGTTTGTTGTTAGAAAATAAATTAAAAATAAATCATCTTTTAAGGTGCACAAAAGTGTTATTTTGGTGATTTTGTGGACGGAAAAGTTAAGGAATGTAAAGAAAGTAGTTGGAAATGTGCTACTTTGACTTGCCCCGGAACTAGTAATTTTTAATAATAATAATACTCCAAATCAGGGTAGCACTCCGAGCCTTCGGGGGCGGGATCGGGGTCTGCCGGGGTTGAGCCTTCGGGGTTCAGGTCGGGGTTTTGCCTAAAAATTCATTGAGGGTCGAAGGACGGGGTGTTGCCCTCTACAAATATTATAGACCATAAGAAGGGGGTATATTAGAAGAATTTTCATAATTAAGAAAATTTATGTATTGGGAAATATTTAGTCTGGGGATTTTTTGAGAGATTGGAATCATCGTATATCGAGTTCCGTCTTTATTTGCTTAATCTATAATTTTGAACAACTGGATATGACTTAGTTATCGTTTGTTCCAATTTCAACTGGCTTAGGTCGTTTGTTCCAATTTCCAATTTCAACTGGCTTAAAAATACTGACGGCCATTCAATTGATATAACTTCCATTAAAACAATTTTTAAATAATCCAAAATTAATTTCTTTTAAAGTATTTCGCGGCTGTTTATCACCAAACGGAGTTTGCGACGACCTCATAAATTTATTCACAAGTTGTAAAGAATCATCTCCTCAATGCTTTCTTTGTGAAGGGGATCTTTGCAATGACAACTCCACAGACACTTCAAATAAAAAATTTGAAGCAACAAGTGTACTAAGCGGGGATAATAATACAAATATAACAGAAGAAAGCAGTACAGCTTTTATTGCAAAAGATGTTCCAATAGAGAGCAGCACAAATATTACAGCAACAAATTCTAGCAGTCCAATAGAAAGCAGTCCAATAGAAAATCAAAATGCGACAGCAGAAATGTTGAAATCAACTGCTGGAAATAATACTGTGAATGGCAGTAGCAAAAACAGCAATATTCAATACTATATTCAATCTTTTTTGATTGCCTTATTTTTTGTTGTAGCCACCATTATTTAACTTTAAATTCACCCCATAATTAAATTGGCTTCAAGAATAATTTAGACATAAAAATCTTGGGTCTCTAGTAAATTCGTATTAGATTTAGGGTTGCCGTTTTCGGGATGGTCAGATCGAGTCTTTTTTCGGACCCCATTTTTATCGGGCCGGCCCAACCGAGTCTTTTTCGAGCCAAAATTCGATGCCGACTCACTTTTTCGGACCGGACCGAACCGGGCCGACAACCCTAATTTAGATTGAAGTTTTCAAGATTTTCTTTAGAACGGGTTTTGGATTAGACATGTCAGGGTCTCTTGAAACCACCATTACATTCTCTCTATTTTGCTTAAACAAGTGATGGGCCTGGTCGAGAAGAATTCGGGATCGGGTTTCGTATTCCGGGTCGAAAAAAACCTTGCGATTTTTCGTAATCCAACTCAGCCCTTTGTTTTTAATAAAAAAAATTTTTTAGAAACACCAATATTTTAAAAAATTATTAAATTTTTATGTCAACTTTTATAATTCAAATACCTCATCCCTATACGTACATATGCTTAAAACAACATAAATATTATTGTTTTATTTAATCTCAAATTATATTAAGAATTTAATAAAAGAATTAAATCTGATATCCAACAAATATTAATTTTTATTTTTAAAAATTATTTAAATAAATTTTCTATTTAATATAAAATATTTAATATTTTATCTGCGCAATTTTTTGAAAATCTTTTTTATTTAATCCCACATAATTCGAGTTGTTTTTTAAAAAATTAAACCAATTTTTAACACCGCCACAAATTACATACATACTCGAAATTGGTATCAATTTGCAATGTTTTCGCAATTGCAAATTAAATAAAGTTCTGGTTTTTCACAGGTCTGGTTTTTAGATTATTTGGTGATTAGTAGTTTGCTTGGGACCTACTATATTTTGGATACTATTTCAGGGATGCATATACATTCATGGGACGCTTGTACATTTCATGGGACGTATAATTCTGGTGGGACGCAGTTACTACCTATGGGACGCATAAATGCTCATGGATCATATCTTAAAGCGCAGCCAAAAATTTTCTACGTGTTAGATTTAAAGAAATCTAAGGGAGAATGTATTAAGAGCTTGGCAATATCTCCTCATTTCATTAAATACTGCTTTAAAATTAAAAAATGTGGGATTCATTTTTAATATTTTAATATTAATTTTAATATTAATTTTTAATATACTCCATAAAATTAAAAAAAAAATTAAATTAAAATAAATAATTAAATTACTGCTAGAGTTGCGCGAGGTCGAGTTTTTTAGAGTCTGCAAAAACTGAGATCAAATTTGGGATAACCGTGGTTTTTAAAAAATTTATAACGCTTCAAAATTTAATTAAATTATCAAATTTATCTGCTTAATCTGATTCAATTTAGTAAGTGGTCCACGCATCAATTAAGATGCTGACAAAGAAAGGGTCTTGGGAAAAATTTCTGAAGAAAACCCTAAATTTTTTAAATTAGCGCCGCTGAGAAAGAGCCAGATTTCCGATTCCTTTAGGAAAAAGGCGATTCCGGTAGGATTTTTCTGGATTAACATGGTCCGAAACCAATCCGGAGTTGGGAATGGACTTATGGAAAATTCGGCGGTTTTAATCAATCGGAAATAGTGATAGTTCTTAATTTCTTCCATTTCTAGCCCCACAGGTGGATCTCTCTCTCAAGAGAGAGAGAGATCTTTAGAGATTTTTAATATTTTTTGAATGTAAATATCCTTAAATTCTGAAAAGGGTTGTTGTATTTTTCGTTTAACGTTCAAATCCAACAATTCTTATGCCCCCAAGAAGAACATCCTCAATCATTCCTTCAATTCCCTATATTTTCAGAAAATGAATTATTTAAAATTAATTTTTTTCGTTTTCTTTTTGTTAATTTATTTGAATATTTCTGATGGGAAAACCAAACAAAAAACGAATTTATTATTCCACCGTCGGTGCAAAAGGGGTAATAATTCTGGGTGTTTTGGAGGTGGAAGTAGAAGAAGGTCTAATCAACCTTTTGAACAACGTGAAGGAAAGGCACATGTTGAAGAAGGAAATTCAAAGAAAAGGGCTTTATATGTTTGCAATAACTCTTTCTTCTCTCATCTAAAATTAAACGTAAAATTCTAATTAATATTTAAATAAAAATTTAAGCTTAGTAAAGCTCCCACTCGGCTATTTTTAGATCCCCTCAAAGAAAGACGTTGTTGGAGGAACTTAAAGACCGGAATTTATTACTGAACGGTAATCCATACTAAAATACCGTAAAATCAACCTCAGGATTTTATTTGTCGGTATTCCGTACTGTAATATATAGTTCCGTCCGGTCTCTAAAGCAAATAGAGGGCCAATCTCTAGATCTCAAATTTAATTAAAATTGTGGATTTGTTCCTTTATTTTATTTTATAACCAATTTACCTCTGATAATTTATCTTCTCATGAAACTTATTGAAATTTAAGGAATTTTTGGCAAAGACATTGACAGAAAAATACATTGTGGTAGGTTAATTATTGTTCTTTTCTATTGTTGTCCCGATTTCGTGAATTCGGGATTCCCGACCCAAAAAACTTCAGGAATTCCAGATTTTCGGGAATCGGGTCGTATCTTCCCCTGATCATTTCGGGTTATCCGAACCCCAATACTCGAAACCCAGTCTTTTTTTGATCAGAAACCCGATCTGAAGAAAATTTTGAAACCCCGATCCGAAACCCGACCCGACTTACATATTTCTCGACCAGTCCCATCCCTATGCTGAATAAATATAAATTATAGGATATGCTTATTTACACTAAAGAAAATAAGCAAGCTATCAATTTTGATCCAAAACCAGATGATCTTAATATAATTGAAATTCCAATAGAAGAAAAGATTGAGAATCGGAGTATAAAATATTTTGTTAAAACTTATACAGGTTTTTTGAAATTTTCAAGAGAAATATTAGGAGATTAATAGAGAAGGTGATTAGAATTGGGATTTTAGAAAAATCAAAATTGTTCAAATTTTAAATTTTGATTCGAAATTTGACTTGCCGTATTTATTCTAATAGAATGGCCGTCTATTCTATTTTTCAATCACCTTCCAAAGGGCCATTCTAATAGAGTTTCTTGTTGTTAAATTTCCGGCCCCCAGTAAATATTTAACTAATTCCATTTTTAAGAAATATTCAAAAACAATAAACATTTAAAAAAATATATTCTTCAACAAAATTATGCTTTTGGAATTGCTGAGTTTAATGAAATGGCTGGAGCTTTTGCATTGTTTGAAGCTTTAAGAATTGAAAATACTTTTAGTATTAATGATTCTATTTTCTTCCCAGGGCATTTCCAATTTCTCGATTTTAATATTATAGAACATATTGAAGGAGGAGAAAATATTATTTCAGGTTAAATGGGAAAATATTTTTAAATTGTAATTTGATTTAATCGAAATGTCAATCCTGACACTCCTACCATCTTGGGAGGGGGGGAGGGGGTAGCGCCTCTTACCATTATTACCTCAATCCTTTAAGGATTTGTAAACAATCTCTAAAGGATTGGCATTCCTTTCAGGAATATTCCCTCTATTTCTGATCCTGATTTGCTCAATTGGTTAAAATTAGTTAAAAACATGTAAAATTTGGCTTTCCATTCGATATTTTAATTATTTTCAAGTTTAAAAATAATCCTTTTTTGGCCGATTTCGCTCCCTATTTGAGATGACATGCCACATTTAGTTAATTTGGAAAGGGGCACCCTGAATCGAGTTTTGTTAGTTATACTTTTATTAATTTAGAATTCAAGTCTGCCAAACCTGGAGACTGGATAGTAGATGAAGGGGGAATTAGTTATTTCAACCCTGAAAGGATTGAGGAAAATTTAGAGGCTCATAAAGAAGGTATTGGTCGTGATAAAAATTTCTATGAAAGATCAAGTATAGCTTTAACTAAAGCAATGAAAATAAGCGGAGAAAATAATAAAGAATTTTTAAAATATTTATTTGGGAAAGTCAAATATCATTTTGTTAATCAAAATAAATTTGCAAATTTTGGAGCTTTTCCAGAGGACAAAAAAATTATTTATATTGGAGGTATTCTTGTTGAAGAAAATATAAATATAACAACCGTTAAAAACTTTGTAAGTTTTTAACAGGCGGCGTGGTAGGCGGCGTGGTGTAATGGATAACACATCAGTCCGGTCTAGTTAAGATGCTGGTTCGCTCCCAGCCGCCGAATAACCTTTTGCACTAGCTAAAGGAGAGAAATAGCTATAGCCCATCTGCTTTACTTAATAAAACAAATTTTCTTTAAATGACTTAGAAGCTTTTGTGAATCTTAGAATATAAGAAGATAACGATTTAATTTAAAAATTATTTTTTCTTATAAAGTCCGATATCTCTCAAGTTAAGATACAATAGTAGAAGATCTTTTATTCATTTTTAGTTCATTCACTTTCAAAGAGAGATTCCTTTCCGTGTAGGTTATGTTAACCATTTTGAACCTGTTTATCTTGGCTCAGAATTGATCTTTTAATATTTTTCTAAGTGAGTCCCTGTTAAAACCAGATTATGGCCATCCAAATTTCAAATATACATTTCACAACATCCCTTATTTAAGAGTGATTTTCCTCTTGTTTATGTCTCATTTGGAACTGTTGACGTACAAAGTGGAATGAACGTTGGGGATATTAAATTTATGATGCGTGTATTTATTAAATATCGGAATCATTATTTCAAAGTTAGAACAGGCGAAGAATGTTTGCCAGAAAAACGTGGTAATTTAGAAGTAACCAATGATTTTCTTCCACAACAAGAAATATTATGTTAATAAATTTTTTAATTAAATATATTTGAAATTGTGTTCGGAATATTGTACCGAACCAACTTCCGACTGGATTACCAAGATATACCGTACTGAATTTATTTTAATATTTTAGTTCACCCTAATACAAAATTGTTCATTTCTCATTGTGGACAAAATAGTTTAACAGAGGTAATTTTTAAAAATTATGTAAAGCAGAAAACTAGATGGAACTGAACATTTACTTCATTTTTTAAATTAAATTTAATATCAAAATTAAATTTTAAAGGCAATATATGCAGGTGTTCCTTTAATTTGTATTCCAAATTCGGGTGATCAATTCTACAATTCCTCTCTCGTTGAACATTTGGGTATTGGAATATATGTACTTTTAATAATAAAGGATGATCAAGGCTACCCAATTATAGATGAGGAAGGCAATGCTCTAAGGAATAAAAATTTTCAAAATGATTTTCGAAATGCTTTGAATGAAATGTTAAACAATTTGTTAGTGAAATTTCAAAATTTTGCTAGATACTTATATAGTGTTCCACTGAAAATAAACGAAGAATTAGAACTGGTTCCATTCAAAAGTTTAATTCAGGATTCGACCTGATTTCCGGTTTTGAATGAACCAAATTTTAAGTTAAAATTAAGTTAAAAATCCAAAAATTAAGTTAAATATGTAGGTATTTACAAAAAATATTTTCTTATATTTTAGTGGTAAATATTTTAACGCAATACATCAACTTAGAATGAAGATTTTAGAAGAATATATTAACAAGGGTGTTAGAGCTAAAAACACTTTTTTAGAAAAAATTTCAGAAATTATTGGTGATTAATTTTATGAAAACGGAAGAGGAAAGGAAACGAATTATTATTTTGGATTTTTATTTAACATTTTTGGGTGAATTATTGACATATATTTAACATTCTTGGATTTAGTCCAGGATTTAATTTGGAATTTTTATTTAATGGGATTTAAATCGACGGGATCAGGGGGCGCACAAGAAAATTAAAAAAAACTCAAGCAAAGACAAAAGGTAATTGCGCCTAGTGCAGCTCCCTCCTCAACGGGATGCAAGTAGGGTTGGTTTTTTTAGTTTTTTTTCAAGTCAGGCCGACGTTTGTGTCATTTTTTCGGGCGGGCCCGACCGAGTCTTTTACGAGCCAAAATTCAATGCCCGACTCGATCTTTCGGACTGGGCCGGATCGGGCCCCCAACCCTAGATGTAAGTAAACGGGCATATTTAATCTTGCAACATTTGCATTACTCTTGAACATAGTAAATAGAAATTTTGATAAAACCAAAACAAAATACTATGTATTTTCTTTTTTTCGATAAATTCTGGTATAAAAATTTTTCATTTTTTTTTCATTTTTTTTTAATTTTTAAAAAGTTCAAACAACAAATTATTCAATGAGTATTACCAACAGTTTAAAAAAACTTTTAATTTTCATTCCCTAATTTAAATCAAAATTAAAAAATTTATCTTTAAAATTAATAAATATTTCTCAGTCATTTAAAAATTAATTATATGTATTTTATAAATTCAATAAGTAATTACTCAAAATTACGTTGTAATTTAAAGTTGAACAACTTTCAATTTTATTTCTTTTAAATTTTTTTTAAATTCTCATTTCCAATCGAATTTTAAAAAGGAAATATTAAAAGCAAAAATATTTTATTTTATTTATTTTTGGAACAAAAAATATATTTTTTTAATGGGTAAGTAGTAGAGGGCGAGCTGAATTTGGATCCAGACCTTGATTTTTCCTGGGTCCAAAATTTTCTGGCATTTTTCAGCGTTCCTTGATTTTTCCTTGACTCAAGGTCAAGAATCTAGTCAAGGTATCCATCCAACCGAAATCAAGGTCAAGGATCCAGGTCAGGGTTTTTTGAAAATCTCGCTCTCTAGTAAGTAGAGTTGACTCTCGTTATAGTTTATGTTATAGTTTACCCATATCGCCAGTCCCGACTGAGTTATGGGGAAATCTCCAGTCATGTCCTAACAGTTTTAAATAAATTGATACAATATTATTTTGAATTTTTTATTAAATCAGAATTTGATCGTTTACAAATTGGAGACCTTGTAGCCTGCAAAATGAGTGCTGGGATTAAAAATGTTACTGTAGGTTTATTTAATTAAGCACAGAAAATTAATTATAGACGACCACCACATCCAAAATTTCCTTATAAGAAATTAATTAAAATATTTTAAGCACCGAGGCGTTTATGTCGGAGAAACAATTGGAATAGGAAAACACACAGTTGTACACAATTTTTGTTCAGATGATACAAAAAGTCATAAGCCAAACTTGAGAGATTGGCCAAAAATGATGTTTAATTTGAAAACTGGGGGAGGAATAGTTGTTTGGACAATGGAAGATTTTCGGGATAGTGGAAATGATAAAAAATGGTGGATTGATAATATGGAGGAATTATTTGGAAAATCCAATTTTGGAGGGGAGGAAGTAGCTGAAAGGGCTAGGAAAGAGGCTAGAAAATTTTTAGAATTAATTTTAAAAATTAATTTATATAGTTGGGGAAACGAGAATATCGTCTTTGGACATGGAACTGCGAACATTTTGCTACTTGGTGTAAATTTGGAAAATCAAAAAGCCCCCAAGTTACTATTTGTAATATTTTGTTTAAATGATAATGTAGTATTTTTGTTTATTATTTAATATTAAAATTGGTTAAAATCTTGGAAATTGTTATTTTCGTTTATTTTCTTAGAATAAATTGAGTAGATATTAGAGTTGGTCACGGTACCGTATTACCGCGGTATTTTTCGGTAATACCGCGGTATTTTTACCGAAATACCGATACCGAATACGGTACCGAACAATTTTTAAAAAATCGGTATTTTTTCGGTATCGATATTTTACCGAAATACCGATACCGATACGGCCTCAATCAAAATACCGCGGTATTTTTCGGTATTTCGCTATTTTCCAAAATTCTCAAAATTTTCGCCTACGGCGCTGGAAAAGGAAGAATTCTATAAGTTGGTCTTCTAAAATTAGCAAAATTTTTGCCTGCGGCGCTGAAAATGGAAGAAAGCTGGTTTCTGCCTTTCAAAATTCTCAAAATTTTTGCCTGCGACGCTTAAAATTGGAAAGCAGTTGAGGGCTATCGCTGGATTTGGAGTTATAGAAGGATATTGGTAAAGGTGAGTGGATTTGGAGGGATTAAGAGGATTTGAAAATATGAGGATTAAGTTGGATGAGAGATTTACAGGGATTAAGATGATTTGGAGAGATCTCAGGGGATTTGTAGGGATAAAGAGAAGTCTCAAGAGAAATTTAGGGGATTAGAGGGATATGAGTGGATTCGGAGGCAATAATAGGTATTCGAAGAAAGGAGGATTAAGGTGGATCAAGGATGACCTCATAATGACCTCTTAATCCGCCCAAACTGACCTCATAATCCGCCGATTTAACTATAGCAACTTATATCTCATCTAATCCTCCGATATCCTTACTAATCCTCAGACGTTATCTTTCTGCGCAAGCAACGTCAGTAGACAGTGAAAGAATTTTTTCCGTAGCGAGAGACGTCTTTGAATACAGGCTATCACTTTTGTGTCAAGTAAATGCAGAAATGTTAATTTTAACACTTCAATTGATTCATTACAAATAGTAAATTCATTATTTATTCACTATTTATAAACTTATTTCACATTTATTGTATTAAATTTGCTCATCTGGTAAATTTTAAAAAAATACCGAAATACCGCGGTAATACCGACTATTTTTCGTCGGTATTTTTCGGTATCAGTATTTTACCGAAATACCGATACCGATACGGCCTCAATCAAAAATACCGCGGTATTTGCCGTATCGGTATTTTACCGAAAATACCGATACCGAAAAATCGCGTTTGCCTAACACTAGTAGATATTAGAGTTTCGCCGGAAGTTCTGGTTCCGGAAAGTTCCTATGTTTTTTTGGGTCCGGTTCCGGGAACCGGAACTCAAATTGGATCCAGTTCCGGCTCCGGTTTACAAATCGGTTCCGGGCAAACAGGAACTTCTTAATTAAGGATTAGTTTTTATAAAAAATATGGTGTGACCTTGCAATATTCTTAAAATTTTCGCCTGCGGCGCCAGAAAAGGAAGAAATCTGGCCTCTTTTCATAACAAATTCTCAAAATTTTGCCTGCGACACTAAAAAGGAAGAAATATATCTACTTGGTTCACCAAAAAGGTCCAAACATGGCAAACTTGAGAAATTGTCTAAAAATGCTTTTATTTTAAAGTCTAGAAATTGTTTTATTTAAAAAACTTTCTCGGGATACTGGAAACGATAAAAATAGTGGATTGATAATATGGAATAATTATTTGGAAAATTTAATTTTACAGGGGAGGAAGTAGCTGAAAGGGCTAGGAAAGAGGTCTGAAAAAAATTTTTATAAAAAAATTATTCATATTGTAAGGAAGACATAAATGGCCTAATATCAAATACCCCTACTCTAGAACAACAAAAGTCATATCCCCTCTCATAATTAATCCCGCCTATTTTAATCACTTATAATAAATTGTATCTCCCTTTTAGTTAGTTAGTTGAATTTCTATTTTATGATTATAAACTTTAAATTGTATTTTAAATGTAAAATAAATGTTAGTGACAGTCTAGTTTTGTTTATGATTATATCTATTTCTTTCGGAAACGAAAGACTAGTTGAGTTGATCCGATTAGTGATGAGTGCGCTGGCCACGCACGAGCATCCCTCTGCCCAACACACTTCCAACTTTACTGGTAGCACCGGATTCTGGAGTAATCCGGGGGGACGATTCATCAATGATGCATGTTCAACTCACTCGGTGGAGCTCCACCTGCCTTAAGGCAGAGAAGTAATAAATAATGAGGATCCGAAAGACTGTCAGAAAATCGAATTTTTTTTCAAAAGACTAACTAAATTTAAATATAGGAATCAAAGTAAATTGAGTAAAAAAAAATTTTTTTTAAGAAAATAAGAAAAGAGAAGAAGAAATTTTGTTAAACATAGAAATTAATTTTATTTGACTTATTAAATGTGATATAAAATTTTCAGTGTAGCCTGCTTTCAAGCGGAGAAGAAATAAAATTGAGGATTAAGAAAAAAAAAATTAATTTTAAAAATAAAGAGATATATCAATAATTTTCAAAAAGAGAAAGCTGTCAAGTTAATTTACCTATATCTTCTCGTTTCTTACCAGATAAGCGAGAGATAACGAAAAAATTAATAGAGAGCCTTCTAATTTTGCAGATTATCCGCAATAAAAAATAAAAATTTTTTTAAATTGTTTAATTTTAAACAATTTGTTCTTTAATTTGATCAAATTCCTCTAAATTTGCTTTCAAAAATAACAGAAATTTCATTCAAAAAATTTTTCCTAATAAAGTTTTAAAATACCGTATTTCCTCTAAAATAGCCCCCCCCTCTAAAATAGCCCCCCTCTAGAGGTCGATCGAAAAAAATAACCCCCCCCCCTCTAAAATAGCCCCCCCCCCCCTAAAATATTTAACTATTTTTTGGCATTGTGTTTTAAAAGCATGTCATTCTGTTTATAATGTTTTATTATTTATTTATTGTTTAAATATTCATTTTTCATATTTTAAATAAATATTTAGATATCGTTTAAGAAAAATGAGTCAGAATCTAGTAGATATTAATGATAGTGAAGGTGAATCTTTTGAAAATGATGAAGGTCCAAGCAACCCAAAAAAAATTCGCCGTTCTTTCACAATTAACAAGAAAATTGAAATAATAGATTTACTATTTGGTAATAAATTTTAGTTTTTCAAAAATTTAGACATCGAAAAAAATAACCCCCCCCCCTCTAAAAAACCCCCCCCCCCCTCTAAAATAACCCCCCCCCCTCTAAAATAGCCCCCCTCTAGAGGTCGATCGAAAAAAATAACCCCCGGGGGTTATTTTAGAGGATTTACGGTAATCTAAACTTCTTTTAAACTTAAAATGTGTATTTTGTCCGCATTTTTAAAAGGTGTGAGCAGTAAAAATGAAAAAAATTTTATTTAAAAAAATTTTTTTTGTGTTAAATATAGATAATGTATTTAAAATGAGGCAATTGCCCTTTTAATTTCTAAAAAATATTTTTAAGTCATATGTAGACAAATTATCTTTTACTTAAATAGGGCCTTTATTAGGCCCTATTTAAGTAAAAATATTTTAAATAAAATTTAATTCAAAAATATTTTTTTATTTAATTTAATTTTTTATTCATATTACTTATAAATATTTCCAATAACAGAAACACCTCAATTTAACATAAATATTTTGTAAATTTGTTTGGTAATTAGGATGGGGATCCATTTAAATTCATCTCGTTATAACTTTTTTTATTTTAAATTTTCTTATAGTAAATGTTGTAAAACTTAAATGAGGGGCATTAATTTCCATATTCTCAGTTTCAGAAGATTTTGAATGTAGAGGGGCATGGGATGAAGGTAAGTAGCTCAAGGTGAAAGGACCTGCTTTTACACCTTTTGATTTGACTAAAGCCTGACAAATTTGACGTGCCTACCGGAATAGAATAAATATTTGCTAACTAGGCCATTAGGAACTATACTTGAAGAAGATCAGAAATTGATTGAAGTTGGCCCTTTTATTTAATTTTTTTTTATTTCTTCCTTTTTTAATACATACTTATCTAAATATATTTTTTATTTTAGAAAATGTATCATTTTAAATTAATTATTTACATTTTCTTTTTGTTGATTTTTATCAACATTTCTGGTGGAAAAACTAAAGAAAACAAGAATTTATTATCCCACCGCCGTTGTAAAAGGGGTAATAATTTTGGTCGTTGTTTTAGAGGTGGAAATAGAAGGTCTAATAAACCTTTTAAGCAACATGTAGGAAAGGCACATGCTGTAGAGGAAAGTGAAAATGAAAGTGAAATTGAAACTGAAAAAGGAGGAAATTCAAAGAAGAGGGCTTTGTATATTTTCGATAACTTTTTCTCTTCTCACGTTAAATTACATGTTAATATTTTTTATTTAAAATCTAATTAAGGAAGAAGTATAAGTAATGTGTCGATCTACTACAGCTTATAATTGGTCTACAGCAAAACTTAGCTAGACCGACCCCGAATATTTTATGAAAGCCGGATCTAGTCGATTTTGGCATAATGAGACCTTCATATTACCAAAATTGACTTGGCTATAGCCTCCCCCGTGGCGATCAAAGCGCTCGATCTTTGTCCCTGTGTAATTAATTTTTTAAGTAGTATGTTGGACAGTCTCACATGTGCTACCGTATTTACTCGATTAATTCCCCACCCTCAAATAATTCCCCACCCCTATTAATTTCCCATGCCAGGGGTGAATTGAAAAAATAATCCCCACCACCAAATACCCTAATACACGTTCAAATTTAAAAACTCGAATAATTCCCCACCCCCTAATAATTTCCCATGCCACGCATGGGTTGAAAAAATAATTCCTCGGGGGAATTAATCGAGTAAATACGTATATCAATAATGAATAATTTCCTCTCTGATTTAACTTTATTAATAATTAAAATTTCAGTTAATGCTTGCTAAGGCTTTATCTGAATATTACATTGTGGTGGTTTATTTAAATAAAAACTATTTTTAACAAATTGGAATTGATCATCCATTCACTTACCGGTCTTAACAGATCAATTACTCAAATCAACTTTTATCGATGTTGTATGAGTAGATTTAGATTCAATTAAGTATTGTAATATTTTGGTGTCCTTAAAAGGGCTCTAAATTAAAAAAATATGTAAAGAAAATTTAAATAAATTATTTTTTATAGGATATAATTGTTTATAGTAAGGAAGACGGTATTCCTGTAAAGTTGAACCCAATGCCAAACGATTTACAAATTATTGAAATGAATATTGACAGACAACATTTGGATCAAGAAATAATTGCAAGAAAGGGATTACTGTATGCATATCTTGAGTTAAAACGATCACAAGAATATGTTGCTGGAATTTTTGATGGTAAGAGATTTTTGATAGCTTTCATAGAGTCATTTTCCTTAATATTCCAATAATGTCGTTATTGGCCTCTTATCTTTTCTTGTAGCTTTACTAGTGTGGCATCCGGGATGAATAAACTAATTCCAATAAACCACGTGATACATTCGAGGAAAGCCCCAATGAAAAATATTTTGTCTCCAATGCGGCAACAATACTAATAATATTAATTTTAAGATTTAATAAATAACCCTCAAGTTAAAATTGGAGATGAATATATAGGTATTCTCGAGTGGATTCGTCAAAGAAATCAACAACAAAAATATTCTTTTGGAATTGCCGATTTTACTGAAATGGCTGGATCTTTTGCTGTTTTTGAATATTTGAAAATTGAAAAAACTTTTAATGTTTTTCCGTTTATTATTCTTCCTAATTTTTTTCAATTTTTTGGAATTGATCTTTTAGAACAAATTAATGAAGATTTTGTTATTCCAGGTAAAATATTACTACACAATCTACCGTATAACCTGTATTAATTGCCCTCCCTCAAATAATTACCCCACTTCCATTAATTCCATATCCAGCGATAGCTCGAAACAATAATTACCCCCAACCAAATGCCCTAAAACACGTTCAGATTTCAAACCTCGTATAATTACCCTTCTTCGATTAATCACTCACTCCGGCGGAATGTTGAAACAATAAGTACCCAGGGTAGTTATTAAGGTATATACGGTAAAACGACTCTTAGTTATTAGAGTTGGCCTGGATTGGTATCACGGTCGGGTCTAAGAAGAAAGAACAAATCCAACCTCTACCAAACCTGCCGACCAAAATTTTTATTTTCTTTTGTATATCCTCCAGATCCCTAAAATCACCCTATATCTCCTTTAATCCTTCCTGATTTCATTAAATTGTTGAGACTCAACCGACGTATTTAAAGGGAGATATTCCTACTAATCCCTCCTAAATCCATTGATACCAAGAACAGAATCTGAGTAAATTATGCGACGATGTGAATTAGAGTCGGTACCTATTTCAACAGCGCAGATTGAAATTTTCAAATTAAATTGAGCATTGTATGTTGAAAATGAAAATTTCCAATTAAGAAAAACTCTAGTTAATCCCGATCCCGAGTCGGGATCGGGATCGCAATTATTATTCCAAATCCCGATCCCGGTTTTGGCCATTCCCGAATTACATCATATTTTTTAATGTCCATTTGGTTTCAACAGATTAGATTAAAATTAAATTTAATTTATTTATCTTAAAGCAATAAATATTCCAAGACCTGGAGATTGGATATTTAAAGAAGGTTTATATCATTTCAAAGCTGAAAGATACGAGGAAAATTTGAAAGAACAAGATGATCAAATAACTTTATATAGACATTTTTATGACTATGCTCTTATCGGTTCAGCATTATTGTTTTATCTGCAACAAAGAGGAATGCTCAACAAGAAAGAATATTTTTCCGATTTATTTAGTAAAATTAGCTATCATTTTGTTAATCAACATTTATATGCTAATTTCAAAAATTTTCCAAAAGATGATAAAATTGTTTATATTGGAGGTATTCTTGTTGAGGAAAATGAAGAAAAATTGGACTGGACAACAAATAAACATGTAATAATAAATTCTTAAAAAACTTTTAATTATTTCAATAAATTGAAATTAAAAGCATTCTCTTACCGTATAACCTGTAATAATTGGCCTCCCTCAAATAATTACTCCACTTCCATTAATTACCCCATCCAGCGATAGATTGAAACAATAATTACGCCTCCCCCCTCAATCAAATGCCCTAAAACACGTTCAACTTTCAAACCTCGTATAATTACCTCCCTCGATTAATTACCCCCTCCAGCGGAAGGTCGAAACAATAATTACCCAGGGTAGTTATTAAAGGATATCGGCACGTTAGTTATGTATATTGGAGATGTTTAAATACCAGATTAAATTCCTGGCTATTTTTCAGGTTTTAAAGCCCTATTCGCCTTAAAGCCCTAAAATGAAAATTAAAATAAAGCACAAACAAATATTTTAAGAATCCCTCCAATGTTCTTATTTCTTTTGGAACGTTTAACGAGAGTGGTGGAATGACTGAGGATGATGTTGAGTTTATGATAGATTTATTTGGTCAATATGCTGGTCATCACTTTCAATTAAAAATACCTAAAAAAATTGTTCCCTTAAATGTTAAAATCCCCCCAAATGTTGATATTACACATGACTTAGTTCAACAAAAACAAATATTATGTAAATTATATATTTTTATTTGTCTAGGAAAAATTCTCTTTTGAATTTGGAAAATATTATAACGGTCGCTTAACTTGAGCATAAACAGAGATTAATTATAAAATCAGGGAACTCTTGTCTCTCTGAAGTCATTTATGCGAGGTGGAACCTTTATCTGAGACCATACCGTTGAGAATATCTTGAAATATGGAGAGATTAATGTTAAAAAGATGCTTATAATTCCTTAAGTGGCATATAAATGGATTGTTATATTTTCCCTTAATTTTCCCTCTTAGTTCATCCAAGTCCCTCTAATTTGTTTAAAAAATCAATCTTTAAACTTTTCAGTTGATCCAAATACAAAATTATTCATTTCGCATTGTGGGCAGAATAGTTTAACTGAGGTAACCACAATTTTACTAGTTCATAAAAATCTTATAAAATTTAAGGCAATATATGCAGGTGTTCCCTTAATTTGTATTCCAAACTCGACCGACCAATTCCTTAATTCTTCTATTGTCGAGCAGTTGGGTATTGGAATATATGTAAGTCTAATTTGGAGAGACAACAACGGGGAACACAGAAATCCTAATTTTAAAGTTGAATTTGAAAATGCTGTCTATGAGATGTCTATTGATGGGTGAGTGAAATATTAGAGTAGATATTGGGCTTTTTGGGCAAAATTTTTGTTTAAATTTTAGAGTTAAAGTCAAAAATCTGTGGTAAATTTAAAAAAAGTTTTTATTCCAAAAATCTGGGTCTACTCAGAAATAAGGTTGTCGGATAGTTGGAATCTTCGGATATCCGGATCCGAAATTTTTATTTTCAAAATTTTTGCATTCGGCGCTGTAAGGTTGATTTCCAACGGAGGATTTAGTGGGATTAAAATCATTTATGAATGGATTTGGGGAATTAACAGAGGTATCGAGGGAATTTACGATTAACATGTTATCTATATGAGGAATATGTTATTTTGGGGAATTAATAGAGACATCGTGTATTTTCTTACATTTAAGATTGGTCGATTAAGGGCTGGGAGTTGGGAATTACTAGAGATATTTAGCGATTTATTGATTAATCCCCTATATCCCCTCTAATCCCAATATCCTTCAAGGGCGTATCCGGGTGGTTGGCTTCGGGGGGGGGGGGGGGGCTAACAAGGGATCTGCGCCAAAATCTCGTCGTTCCGGGCGCAAATTTTTTGAACTATATTTTTTAAGCGCCGCAGGCAAAAATTTTGGGAAGTTTCTAAGATCAATGGACCAGATTTCTTCCATTTTTCCCTAATTCTAGGATCCGAACCGAAAATTTCGGATATCCGGATCCGATATCCGAACCGAAAATTTCCGGATATCCGGTCTTTTTTCGGATCCGGATATCCGGATCCGACAACCTTACTCAGAAATAAGCACAACAAACTAGGAAAGTTCTATCAATATTGTCCACAATAATTTTATCCATTATTTAATAGTAGAGATCGGCCGGAGAGGTCGGTCGATATTTTTCGATAAATATCGAAAAATATCGAATATCGAAAAATATCGAAAAAATCAAAATTTTCTCGGTCGATATTTTTTCGATAAATATCGAAAAATATCGAAACCGAAAAATATCGAAAAAAAAGTCTCGATATTTTTCGATTTTTCAAAAATTTTCTATAACCAATGAATAACACAATAGACCTTGTAGTTTAATAAGATTAAGATTGATTAAATGGGATATTGGTGGATTTGGACGGTTTAAATGTAATATCAATGGACTTGTATTTGATATCGAAGGATCATTTGGGATATAAGTGGATTTTAACTGGGGATAATGGACTATTGTGGATTTATGAGATCAGGAGGGATATCAAGGGATTTGTGGATAAAGAGGGATATCGCTTGACTAAAAGTGAATTTTTTTGGTTTACGACCTTCACAAATTGTCAAAATTTTCGCCTGCGGCGCTAAAAAAGGAAGAATTTGGCTTCTTAACATTCCAAAATTGTAAAAATTTTCGACATGAGTACTGCTCCCCGAGCCTTTGGGTTCGAAATCGTCGGGAATCAGGGTTTGCCGGAGAGGGCAGGTTGTGGTTCGGGGTCGAGGTTACGAATACGATTACTAAGTACGAATACGATTACTGGTTAAAAACCGTTGAGTATCCATATCCGTCCGTATCCGCGGATACCCGCGGATATCCGGATATTATCCGTATCCGTGTGCATGCCTGGTGTTAAGTACCATATACATATTATCTCACTCTCATCTCGCTTTAACAAACTAAATCGTGAATATAGAAGAAACCTTTCTCCTTTTCTGCGCCGCAGGCGAAAATTTTTTGAATTTCCGTTGGGCAAGAAGCAAAAATGCATCCTTTTTGGCGCGAAAATGTCAGATTTTTGACAAAAATGACGTTCGATATTTTTTTCGATTTTTTATTATTTGGTCGGTCGATTGTTTCGATTTTTAAATTTTGTCGGTCGATATTTTTCGATAAATATCGAAAAAATATCGAATATCGAAAAATATCGAAAAAGTCAAAATTTACTCGGTCGATATTTTTTCGATAAATATCGAAAAAAATATCGAAAAATATCGATAATTATCGATGAAAAATCGTATCGAGCCGATCTCTATTTAATAGTATTTGCTAAAATAATGTTTAAACTAAAAATAGAGAGACAAAATTTAAAAAAATTTTTTGAAAATTTAATTTATAAGTATTTACTCAAGGAAGAGCAGGGTTGATTCTCTCATAGTTCCTTAAAGATATAAATTCCTTAAAGATATATCTTTTATAGTAATAAATATCATCAAGCAATATCCAAATTGAGAGCCAAAATTCTTGATGATTACAAAAAGGGTGTTAGGGCAAAAAATATTTTTCTTCAAAAGATTGAACAAGTTATTGGTGTTTAGTAAATATTTTTTATCAAGTAAAAAAGAAGAAACAAATGGGTTTTGGATTTTTTAAAATTTATTTTTTGGGAAGATTTTTCAACTAGAATTTTTTTGGTTTTTTATGATGGGTATTAAAGGAAAAAATTTTAAAGAGGGTAAAAGATGATAGAATTTTTGTATTTATTTTAATTAATTTTTTTTATTATTTAAATTGTCTTTGATGGGGGATCGGACCTTCGAAGATTTGTGTCTAAAGTTTAATTTTGTTTAATTCCTACATTTTTTCATTTACATATAACTAGAAATGCTCAAAAATCAATTTTAAATTCTGAAATTTTGTAATTTTTGGACAAACTATTTAAATTTTTATAAATTTAAACTCAAAAATTTTAAAGACTAGCCCTATTTTTAGCTCAATATTAAATTAGTTTTTTAATTTAAAACCGAAAACTGAGCGGATATTTTTTGACATTTCTTGGGGATTTAATTTACATATATATATTTATTATTAAAATCTCTAATTCTTATTATTTAAATTGAGGAAAGTTTTGATAAATATTAGATTAAAAATTTTTATAAAAAACTCTTTATTGTTTTTGTCTTAATTTCATTTCATTTATAAATTTATCAAGGCGATCTCAGCTGCTACATAGCTCTTTTTATGAAGAATTTTTTCTGATCATTCCAGACATATGCTTATTTACTGTCTTCTTTTGTTTCGTGTTCCGCTGAGAAAGTATTTTTATTTCATTTTCGTTTCGTAAAATGCCATTTTTAAATGAAAAAGACAAAAAAATCCACATTTTTTGAACTTTTTTTAAACATTTTCAGTATTGTTTTAAGCCAGAAATTGAGCAATTTTTCTCCTCGCGGACTGAAAATCCAAAGAATTTTGACTGCGGCGCTGAAACATGAAATTCATTGTTTAATTTTCAAAAATTCTCTGATTCCAGAAAATAACACCTCAAAATTTGGACTATAAAGTAATAATTTAAAACTTAAGTTAACTAAGGCTTTATCTGAAAATTACGTTATGCTGAATACATACATATAAAGCTCATTTTGTCCCTTGTCTATCCACCAATCTATCCACTCTTATCAGATCATTTACTTTAAAAGAAATTTTACCAAATCTTTTTAAAAGAGGCCCGAAAAAGTCTCGATGCCCGACTCGATAAAAACAATCACTAAATAAATGCCTCGACTAACGACACGACTCGAGGACGGCAACCCAAACCAATAATTAACCTAATTAAATTTAAAATATTCCCTCAACAAATAAAAAATAATCCTTTTTTACCTCGTTTTTCTCAACACATGCATACACAAAAACAGTCTCTGGGCAAAAAATTCTTCGATATATAACTTATTTTTTTTTATTCATTTCCCTTTAATATTTTTAGACATAAATTTAAACTCTATCTACATATTTACATAATTTAAATTTTGTTTAAGAAAAATTATTTTTTGTATAAGTAAATTATTTTACAAAAATTCTATAAAATAAAGCCTTTGTCTACTTTCAATTTATTTAATATTTTAAGTTTTTTCTTTAGAATAATTTAAATTTTTCTATAAAATGACTGAAAGTTCATCAAATTATGCTTCTGAAATTGAAGTAAATTTTTTTTTATTTATTAAAAAAAATGTGGTAATACTTTGGCTGACCATCCCCTTTTTCCTTTCTTTTTTTCAATTTTTTTCACATCTTATGGCAAATTATATCATTCGAAAGAGCTCTTCGAGCTGAAACGTCTGGTACTAAGTTCAACGAAATCTGACTTAAAAGAACAAGGTTATGATAAGTTGTTTTAAAAGCCTTTTCCAACAAGGATTTAGCTTCATAATTTTGTTAATAATCATCAAATCTAACCGATCATGTAACAATCTATCCAGTTCGAAGAGTGATGATATATAAATAGATTATATATATATCAGAGGTGGGTCTGAATTCCGATTTCCGAAAAAAAAATTTTGATTTCCGACTTCCGAGTTCAGACTTTTGAGCCAGTTCCGATTTCCGACACCTCTGACTGTTCCGACCACCTCTGTTATGTATCAAGCAAAATGTTCAGGGAAACAAGAAAAAAGAGAGATGGTCAGCCAAACGATTACAAAAAAAATTTTTTTAAGTTATCTAAACAAATTGATGATTTAATAAAACAACATAGTGAATTTAAACATTTACAAATAAAGTTTAAAGAGGAGAACGAAAAGAATATTAATCTTGAAAAGAAAACTAGTCTTTTAGAAAATGAATTGAAAGAAACGGATGAAGTTTTAGAATTTTTAAAATTACCTAAATTAATTTTAATTTTAGAAGATTGAAAAAATAAAGTTAGATTATGAAAATGAAATTAAGGAATTAAAACAAAATATTCAACAATTAAAATGTGAAAATGACCAAAAAGACGAGAAAATTAATTCTTTAGAGGAAAAAATTAAAAAGGTAAATAATACTATTTTTGTTGAAATATACATATTTAAATGGAAATAAAAATAAATTTAGACTCGTTAGTAAAACAATTTGGTATTAAAATTAGTTTAATCCTCTCTAATTAACCTTTTCTTGAATCTCTTTGCGGGGTTTGTCATTCGAAAGAGCTTTTCGAGCTTAGTTGAATGGCTCTAAAATTAACGAAAGCTGTCATAATTCAACAAAACAATTACAACGAGTATTAACCTTTATAATTTTGTTCTACCCGATTAAAGCTGACTGAACTTGATATCATTCGACCCAGTCGAAGAGCTTTTTCAAATGATGATAAATTATATATCAGGCAAAAAATCTCAAAATGGTCAGAGAAGCCAGACTATTACCGATTTTACTAAAAACAAATTATAAACATGAGAAATTTTGATTAAATACCTCATGTTAAAAAACTAGTACAAAATATCCCTTGTTTGTAATACATTATATGTATTCTGTCCTAGGCTAGCGAGGTCCGACTATTGTTTTTATAAAGGAATTTTTGTTAATTTAAAGTAAAAATATTTTTTTAATAAAAAGGCAAATGATTTATCTGAGAAAAAGTTTATTGATTTAACAATTAAATTGAACAATTCGATTTTTGAATATGTGGTTAGTTCAAAATGAAATAAAGAATACGTAATAATTAATATCTCTTAAAGGATTTTGTTAAAATTAAAAATAAATGGGGAGAAATTGATGGTCGATGGAATTGTTGTAACAATAAATGTGTAAATATAAGCAAACCTGTTGGTAATTGTATTAAAGGAAATGGATATGTTAATTTAATTAATGATGAAAATATTAAATATATTAATTCTTTGGAGGGTAAAGGTAGTAGAATAAATTAGGGTTGATCGGGATTTGGATACCGGTCAGGATCTGGACCTGGATCGGGGTCATTATTCCAAATCGCAATTTCGACCGATCCCTATCCCATAGTCGGGACCGGGGTTGTTATTCCAAAATCCCGATTTTAGTTCGGGATCCCTATCCCGCTCAACTCTAGAATAAATTGATGAATTTTTAAAAAATAGTTTTCGGCTGGGATAATTGTGCTGTTATTTATGCAGAAAATTCATTTATAAAATTACAAAGTTGTCTCAATTATTCTCTATATTATTTTGAAATTAAATGTATATTTGAAAGAGAGTTGAACTTGGATATAAATTGGATGACTATTGGGCTTAAAAATTGTAATACAAATGAACCGATTAGATGTCTAGTTAAGGAAGCTTCAATTAGTAACGAGAAGGATGAAAAATTTAAACTTGATCAGTTTACTTGGAATAATAATGAAATGTTTGGTTGTGGATTAGTTTATCCTCCAACAAATAAATTAAGTAAAGAACTGCCTTATGTTTTCTTTACGCAAAATGGAAAGCAAATTGGTAAATATTTAATTAAAAATAGGGTCCAACGGCCTCCCCGGGGACGGTGGTTCACCGGGAACGATGTGAGCCTCTTTTCCCAGAGCTACCATCTCCTTCACCGAAACAAAAACCCCCGCAACCCCTGTCCCCTTGAAAACAGCCACCTGACCTTAAATATTGACCCCAGTTAAAATAAATTTAAAAATTATTTTTTAGGTAAAGGTATATCATTAAAAGGGAATTTCGACTCGTATAAACCACGTGTTTCTATGGTTTGTTGCTCAGTTGAAACAAACTTTGGAAGTGATTTAAAGACTAAACCGTTTAAATACGATATCTTAAAACATTTAATTTTTAAAGAATTTTATTGACAATTTTGTTTTAATTTTATTCACTTTGATTTACAATTTAATTTTATAAAAATTATTTTTCTAGTTTTATAAGATCTCACCCAGAGGCAGAGGTGAGTCGGAATTCCGATTTCCGACGTTTTTTCCCTCCGATTTCCGATAATTTTTAAGGCGTATTTCCGGCTAATAATTTTTCCAAAATTTTTAAAATTTCGCTTGTGGCGCTGAAGAAGGAAGAAATCTGGCTTCTAGCGCCAAAAAATAGGTGGTACGAAGTACGAGTAAAGAAGAAACAAATGGATTTTGGAATTTTTTAGAATTTATTTTTGGGAAGGGTTAATTACAGACTTGGTCATGGATACGAATTTTGCTATCCGTATCCGGATATATCCGTAGGGTCAATATCCGTATCCGTTTGTATCCGTCCAACTTTTGAGTCATATCCATCCGCGGATATCCGCGGATATATCCGTTTTTTCTCAAAATGGTCAACATGACCAAAATTTTCAAAATGGTCAAATTTATTTAGATTTTAGTAAAGGATAGATAATGGGGTAATAACTGCATGCAGCAAAATGAACCTTGTTTATGAACATCGGAGGTTCGAAAATTGGAAGGGAGAGATCATTCTGACAAAAAAAAATAGAATTTTGAAAATTTTTGAGAATTTATGAAAATTTAAATTCCCGGCTTCGGGCCGAAATGAAAATTTCGGTTATCTTACCAGTTGATTTCAGCGCCGCAGGCGAAATTTTTGAGAATTTTGGAAGAACATTGAGCAAGAAATCTTCCATTTTCAGCGCCGCAGGCGAAAATTTTCAGAATTTTAGAAGGCCGTAGGCCAAAAAATTCAACTTTTTCCCAATCCCCTCATCAAATTTATCCTTATTCCCCATTTCGGGATGGGGGGGGGGGCGGGTGAAAACACCTCCTCCCTGGTTACAGGCCTGGCATAGTTTTTGACAACTAAAATTCTAAAAATTTTCGTCTGGTCAGCTAAAAGTGAATTTTTTGTCTTACGATCTTCTAAAATTCTTAAAATTTTCGCCTGCGGCGCTAAAAAAGGAAGAAATGTGGCTTCTTGGCTTTCCAAAATTCTAAAAATTCTCGTCCTGAGTAGGGCTCACTGAGCCTTAGGGTTCGGGATCGTCGGGGATCTGGGTTTGCCGGGGAGGGCATGTCGTGGTTCGGGGTCGAGGTTGACTTTTGGGTCGGGGTTCGGGGTCAGGTGCGAGACTCAATTTCTTCTGGTGTTGGGAATATAATTATTTTCTCGGCTGTACTTTAGTACGTGGGTGCAGGCTTTAAATTACAAATGTCATATCATTTGAAAGAGCTAGTCGAGCTGAGTCGAATGCCACCAAAATTAGCTCTAGGAAAAATTTTTGAACCGAGATACAGGCGATTGAAAATTGAAAAACCATAGGGGGGACCAAGCACTTTTTTGGGGTGAAAAATTCGAAAATGCAAATTATACCTCATTCGAAAGAGCTCGTCGAGCTGAGTCGAATGACACCAAAATCAACGAAATCCGACTTGATTGGACAGAGTTATGATCTTTTATTTTAGCTCCTTACCTATGGCAAATGTTGAGATTTTTGCTGCGACGGAGGCCCCAAATACGTCCAGAGCAAGAGATTTAGGAATAGGTTTATGTTACGAGCCCAGACCCATCGCCCGTAGACTCCCCGCGAGGCGCGTGCCGCAAAACCCCGCGCGAAGCGCGGGGTTTTGCACAAGCGCCTCGCCGACGCTCCATAGGTTTAGGTTGTTTGTTTTTTTGTGTCATAACTTTGTCTGATCTTGTTCAATCACGGTGATTTTGGTGTCATTTGACTCAGCTCGTCGAGCTCTTTCGAATGAGGTATAATTTGCATTTTCGAATTTTTCACCCCAAAAAAGTGCTTGGTCCCCCCTATGGTTTTTCGATTTTCAATCGCCTGTATCTCGGTTCAAAAATTTTTCCTAGAGCTAATTTTGGTGGCATTCGACTCAGCTCGACTAGCTCTTTCAAATGATATGACATTTGTAATTTAAAGCCTGCACCCACGTACTAAAGTGACCCCATTTTCTCTTGGCATAATGTATTTTTAAAATTTAATCAGTGATGTTTAATCGCAGAAATTAGGGACGGATATCCGCGGATTTGGAGCATCATATCCGTATCCATCCGTATCCGTCCGATTTTTTAAAAAACACTATCCATATCCGTCCGTATCCGCGGATACCCGCGGATATCCGGATATTATCCGTATCCATGACCATGTCTGGTTAATTAACTAAAAAATTTTGAGTTTTATGAGGGATATTAAAAGAAAAAATGGTACTTTCAGTCCCGAGGTTTTGTTGCCAATAATTTATTTAGTGATATTAAACGACATCAAGCTAAAGGGATTGTATCGCCGATTCAGTATCCGCCGATACAGTATATGGCCATAACTTTCCTGATATTCGACCGATTTGAATAATTCTCATATCATTCGAAAGGTCTTGAGATTCGACATCTTTTTCATAACTGGCCCGATCTGATCTGATCATCACAAAAAAAGTTACAGCGTGAAAACCGATTTTTTATGCCTGTGACGTCGTTTATCAGTGATAACTTCTTGTAGAGTGATAAGATCAGGTCAGTCTAATTATGAAAAAGATGCAGCACCCCGAGACCTATCAAATCATATATAATAATTCCTGCAATATTCATCAAGCAAAAAGTTATGGCCAAAAAGCCCAGATACTGAATCGGCCAATACTGAATCGGCGATACTGAATCGTCCACTACCCCGCCGCACTGGTGCCGTGTGATTTGGGCAGTGGTGAATTGGGCGGTGAGTTAATTGGGCAGTGAGTAATTTGGGCAGTAAGTGATATGGGCAGTGAGTGATTTGGGCAGTAAACGTTTTTAAAAAAATAATTTTACACACAAAAACAATTTGGGTAACACTTGAAAAATAATTTCGAGTGATTTGGGCAGTAACTTAAAATTTTTAAAATTATTTACACAAAAATTCAAGGTAACGTGTCCAAATTTTTTCATGTACCATCTTCACCGTTTTGGGAACAACTTTACCCTTTGTCATAATCATTTTGGTCCCGTTTCTGACGTTTTCCTAACTGATAAGTGGATTTAAGATACGAAAAATTGAGAAATAAGTTCCCATTTTAAGTTTTAGGTCTCAAAATTGGTCAAAAATAGCTAAAAAAAGCCAGAATAGTTTATGAGAAATATGTTTTCAAATTTTAGATTTAGTTAAGGTAAATAAAAATCTTCGAAATTTTTTTATCGATCTTAAATAATTTTAAAAATTTTAAGTTACTGCCCAAATCACTCGAAATTATTTTTCAAGTGTTACTCAAATTGTTTTTGTGTGTAAAATTATTTTTTTAAAAACGTTTACTGCCCAAATCACTCACTGCCCATATCACTCACTGCCCAAATTACTCACTGCCCAATTAACTCACTGCCCAATTCACCACTGCCGTTTTCACCAGACACGGCCGCACTTTATAATCTATTTACTATCAATTAATAAATTATTGGCAACAAAACGGCAATCTCGACATAAACCGGACAATTCATAATTTATTTCCGCCTAATTTTTAGATTTTTTCTTTAACTGCTCCAAATCTCAATCAAAAGGATTTCCGTTTTTATCGACAATGGTTTGTTTAATTTTCATAATTATTTCAATAATTTGTTTTAATAGAGCAAAAGAAGGCATGAGGATGACGAAACTGGTTCCGAGTATTGCGGGAATAGTGTCTCGAAAAGGTTAATTATTTAGTTTTCTAAATTTATTTGGTTTTCTTTTTTCGAAACCCTTGCTGATTCTCTTTTATTAAACCTGAAAGGATCGGAAATTGTAGAAGTTTTTGACTTTGGTTGTGGACCTTTCCAGATTCTCGACCTTGAATGGCACTATCCGAAAGGAATGCCGGCGTCCAATTTTTTCTTTCTTCCTCGAATGGGTTTGCGCTCCTGACCTATGTCAAAAATCAAATTGTAACTTTTCTTTTCCCATTCGAGGAAGAAAGAAAAAATTGGACGCCGGCATTCCTTTCGGATAGTGCCCCTTGAATCAAGGATCACTGAAAAATCGTCGTCTTGGCCCTTCCAGTAAAAATTAAGTGTTTGGATCCAAAATATAATTTGATTTATTCCCAAAAATTTAAGGATTTCAAGAGATGAACGCCGCAACGATTATCGTCACGGCACTGGTGATCGCTACCACAAGGAGCGCGATGACATTGAACGCAGCAGATCCTCAAAGAGTGAGCGTCGTTACGACTCTGATCGGTATGATTCAGACCGTCCTCGACGACGTACAGATTATGACGATTACAACGATAGAAGACCTCCAAGAAAAAGAGAATGTCCAAAACGAGAATATGATGAAGACGAGCCAGGACGAGGTTCTCGACCTGCTTGGGATAATGCAAAGGTGAAACGCCATGCAGAAAAGATTCAGGTATTAAAATGTGTACAAACAGGCCAAAGGGTATGAAACTTGAAATTTTTTGAAAATTTTTCGATTTTTGAATTTTTTTCCAAATTACCCCCTTCCCATGAAAAGTTTCCAACCTAAGCCGAATGGCTGTTCAATTTGCTTTTTGGCCAAATTGTGAATCAAAAACACCGGTCAGGAGCGCAAACTGCTGTGGAAAGGAGGAAATGTTGCTTTGGATGAAAAATCTGGGGATGAAAAGAATACAAGTGATGATGAAGAATTTGGCCCTCGTTTGCACCCAACTTCTTCCTCTGCTGGAAACAAACCTGAGAAGAGCGAAAAGAAATTGGAGAACAAATGGACATCAATGATAGCTGCCTCTGCTAAAGATACGAATCAAATGGATAAATTTCAGAGATGTTGGTTTTTTTTAATTTTTGGGGATTGTATTTTTAATTTTGAAAGTAGACTTTACTTTATTTAATTTTTTACTTTAATTATTGGAGATTCCAACAATGGTAATTTAAAAAATGCCAAAAATATTTGTAGTGGGATTTTCTTTCTTCTAGTGATTTTGGACATTTAAAATTAGGCCCCAAATAACTATTCACAATTCGATTACTAGTTAACGAGTCCTTTGTTTGATATCCTTTGAGTTATTTTCCTAAAGATAATCAATAAAGATATTTTTATAATTCCCCTCCACTACAATAGTTAAGAACGAAAAGGCTTAATTTTAATTTAATTTTTCAAATTATTTTTTAGTGATGGGACTTAAAAAGAATTCTGACAATGAAAAGGCTCAAGAAAAATCTCAATCTGACGATCCTGACAAAGAGAAGCAAACACCATCACTTAATGCTGAAGATTTGGAAAAAGAACGACTTAGACAATTGGAACTTCAACGAAAATTGGATATTCAATATGGTATTTTAACAAATTTATTGAGGGGTATATTCCGTATTTTTGGGTTTTGGGAAAAGACTTGAGATTTTTAAAATAACCCATTCGTTCTTTCCTGGGCTCGGCCAATTTTATTGAGCCTACAAGGATTTCTTAAATTTACTCAAAAATAACTGAGTCACATTAATGTTTCATATTACAAAAATTTGTCTAAAATTATCAAAAAAAATTTCCTTAAGTCAAAAACTTCATTTCAACCTAAAATATAATAATGATTCATACAGACCTTATCACATTTTTTAAATCGTATTAACTTCCGTATTACTCATAAATCGATTATTCTTTTCCCTCTATTTAAATAGTTTTATAAAAATATTTTTCACCAAAACATTTTTCTTTTATAGAAATGGCTCGACATACCCAATTTTCTCGTAGAGGAAAAGGACTTGGCTCTTTTTAAAGGAAGTATTTCTTTTTACCTATTTTTGGAATATAAAAGCATATAATTATAGAAAATAAATAATTTGTAATTCTCTTTACCCGATAAAAAAATATTTTTTTAATTAAAATGTTTTTTGTTTAAAGAAATGGCTTGAAGTTGGCCATAGATTTTATTTTTTTTTGAATCCACCCCTGAAGATTTCACTCTAAGGGCCTACACCTTTTGAAAGGGAATATCTTGGGATTTAGGAGGATAGGGTGCCTAGTTTTGGAGAGTTCTGTGTTCTTGAATTGACCATGAAGACCTACATTCAGTATTAAAATTGTACCAGAACTCTTGAATAGAGAAATCCTCTTTCCAGCTTCTCCATCGATATCTCCTTAAATCCCTCGATTTTTCCTTTCAAAGGTTGTAGGTCTTCATGGTTTTAGAGTGCAGGTCTTCAAGGGTGACTCCCACTTTTTTAATGATTATTTTTGTATTTTTTTTTTGATTATTTTTGTTAGGCTTTACATAATTCCTCACTAATTAATATTTAAGAGTTGTAAGCTTACTCTCAACCAACAAAATTTCTCTTTTATGGAGGTGATTAAATTTCATCATGTGGTTTTTCCATGACGTGTCATGTTGTGTTATTCTTTTCGCGCTATTCGCTAAACAATCGATTTCCCGTTCTTTTTCCCTCAAAATGTTTATTGTTACATGTAACTTTGTATTTTTCAAACTTTTATTCACCTGTTTAGTATTTTCTATAAAATATTTCTAAAAAAATCATTTAGAATCTTAGTGTTTTTTAACTTATTTTTACCAGTCAGTGTTAGGAAACTAGTACCAAAATTCGTACTCGTACCTGTGTACCAGGGGCCATGCCGGCAAAAAATAAATTCACAATATCGGGACGGTAGGATCTCTCCTGTAATACGTGTAAGGCCTGTACGACGTTACGAATACGAGCAAATTTAAAATTTTCAAATACTGCTCCCACCAAGCGAGAAAATCTGCTGCAGATTTACGTTGAAATTTGAAATTAAAAAAATTAAATTTAAAATTTCTCTTGTTGAAATTTTCTGTTGTTGACACATTTCTACCTCTTATTTTGAAATTCGGTTTCCTATCATACACTTTCCCCTCGTTCATTTATCGTCAATGTTTTACCTCCCTTCCTCCCACAATTGTTTGTTCAAAATGTATGACTCATTCCCCCCATTGATTTAAATCCTTTTCTCGTCACTGCGCAAAAAACTAAACATTTATATTTTTAAACAGATAATTTAAAATAAAAATATTAAAATGTCTGCCCCGCCACCTTACAATCCTCAATACAATTGTTATCCGCCACAGCCACAACCTAATTACGGTCAGCCACAACCGGGATATGCTTATGGAGGACAATATCCAGGATATCCACAACAGCAGCCACAAGTTGTGTAAGTTTAGATTTTTTTCTTCTTCGACAAAACAATAAAACAAAAGGAAGTGAATACTAGAGATAGAAGGGATCACCCCTAAATATCACCCCCCTAAATATCACCACCCTAAATATCACTTGACCCTAAATATCACCACCCAAAATATCAAATGACCCAAAATATCACCACCTAAAATATCGTTGATTCGAACTATTATCCTCATCCTCCTCACCGTAAACTTCTAAAAATACGAGCCAGTTGTCGGAACCATGGTTGCACATGCTCTACAACATAAAATAAAAATAGCTTTAGATCTAAAAAACCTAAGTCGACAAAGGTGAGAGCAGCAAATATTCTTAAGTGGTTTTTTAGAAGTTTACGGTGAGGGGGATGAGGATAATAGTTCGAATCAACGATATTTTAGGTGGTGATATTTTGGGTCATTTGATATTTTGGGTAGTGATATTTAGGGTCAAGTGATATTTTGGGTGGTGATATTTTGGGTGGTGATATTTAGGGTGGTGATATTTAGGGGGGTGATATTTAGGGGTGAAGTCGAGATAGAAGACTCACAGGGACAGGGCTACACGCAATTGCGGATTAAAAAAAAATTGCGGATTGCGTTTGCGGATTTGGTAATATTGAAGTTTCCAGTCCCCATTTTTTCTCCCCAATTTTCCCCCTATATTTTTACAAAATGGTCAGACTTTTTCCTTCTTCCATCCAATTTGCCTTTCTAATTTTTGCCTGCAATCAAACAAAAAGGATTATAAAAAGGAGGATTATTTTTTGGTATTTAAAAAGTATGATTTTTGAGAAGACTCATTTTCTCAATAAAAAAATGGAACAACTTAAGAATTTCAAACCTTTTGATTTACATGAAAAATTACGTTTGAGCGATAATGATTTCGATGCATGGCTCGAAGAGCTTGGACTTCTTCATGGAAAAAGAACCTGCTATAAATGTGGGGGTCGAACAACAATCAACGTTATGAAAGACGAAAGATATGGATGTTTTTATCTGTATAAAAAATATGGGAAAAAATTAGTGGAAAAATAATCCTCCTTTTTATAATCCTTTTTGTTTGATTGCAGGCAAAAATTAGAAAGGCAAATTGGATGGAAGAAGGAAAAAGTCTGACCATTTTGTAAAAATATAGGGGGAAAATTGGGGAGAAAAAATGGGGACTGGAAACTTCAATATTACCGCGGATTTTTTAAAAAATTGCGAGTTGCGGAATTCTTTTGCAATGGGATCTACTTTGCATTTTCGAGGACTTAGGCACAGAAAATTTTTCGTTCTCCTTGTATTCGGAAATAGGAGAATTGACAGGATTTCTTGGTTAACGCAACGGAAATGACCCAGATTATTACCCGGGCACTCTTAAAACATTTATGTCCTTCCCTTGGCTTTATTAAAAATTTTTCAAATTTCAGCGTGGTGGAAAGGAACCGGCCATCTCGTGACAACAATTGTTGTCTTTGGGCATTGTTGGCTCTTTGCTGCGGTTGTTGCATAGCTGATTGTTGCGATTAATTAAGGATTTGATGCGAATTCACTTTTCGGGAATCAGTTTTGTTCAGCTTAAGAAATTGTCAGAGAGCCTTGCAAAAAATTTTCAATTTCATTTTTAACTTTTTTCAATTTTTCTCTTCGATTTACTGATGTAAAGGAATAAAATATCCAATTTTTAGAAGGTTTAAAAAATTAATTTTTGGGAGAGATCCTTATTTTGGGGAAAATTTTTCGAAGATCGAAGCTACCAAACACCTGTAAATTACGGATAGGTTGGGGACCGGTTCGATTCGAAGGATCGAACCGGGCTTCGAATTTTGACCCGAAAGACTCGAACGTCGGCCCGGTTCGATCAAAATGAGGCCCGAAAAAATGACTCGAACGTTGGCCCGGTTCGAAAAACCCAACCCTAATTACAGATGACGGGTGCTTTTAATCCCTAAATCTATTTCTGCGTTCCTTTGACTGATTGAAATATCACTTTATTAAATAATTCATTATTCATAAACAACTTTCCGACACTAAATAAATGATTTAAAAAACCTCAAAAATCCCAATCACATAAAATATATTAAATTATCAGAGATTCTTTTGCTCCATAAATTCATGAATCCGAGTTCGCATAGCACGAATAAATTGAAGTTTATCCCCTTTAATCCATTGTTCACTATGATCACTAAAACAACCATTCCGGCATTCCTCTACATTTAGACCCTCCTTGTGTGGACCACATTCTGATACAATAAGGAATGTATTTCGATTGTCTCGTCTTTTGAATACCATTGATTCTCTTAAAAATTTGTTTAGTTGAAAATTGTGAATACTCAAGATTTCGGAGGGTTTTGAGAGAGGGAAGCGTGCAAGAAGAATCCTTTTTCCACCAGAGCTGTTCCGAATAACCCGGAACCGCAAATCATATTAAAAATAGAAATAAGCTTAATACTTTAATTAATTAATTTATTTGAGCAAACCACTGGCGCTTAAAAACCAATACGACTTAAAATCAAATTTTGAGGATTTTGGGATCGGTTTTAGCCCCCATTCAAGTTTTAATCTATAACAAAGCCTAGGTCTCATCTGTTCCTATAGCCTATGCTTAAGATTTTTAGCCTACCATATACTTCTAGAACATGTTTTTCGGCAACTTCAGGCTTATACTCACGTAACAACCCTAAAGCTCGGTGAACCAAAAACCCCCAAAAAATTCTAAATTCTATCTCTATCAAAAAATTAAATTCCCAATAAAAAAATAACTCTTACTCTGTACAAGACAAGTCCAACATAAACCCATCAGCTAAAATTCTCAACTCAGAAAAACAACTTGCTAACGAAAATCTCCACCCAATATTTCTCATTCCATTAATTTTCCAAGAATCACAATTTAATATTTTTCCATTATTATTTCCTTCTTTAGAAGTTGTTGGTGTATAACAATTTTGTTGTTGAGGTATTTGTAAAGGTAACGAAGAATTATTTAAAGGATTTTGTTGAATAAATGAACTCATTACGCTTTCATAATATTGCTTTGCTTGTTCAATCGACAAAATATCGGAGTGTTTAAGCGGTTTTGGTTTGTGATTATGCACACCTAAAAATTTATATTGATTAAAATTTAAATTTTGATAAAAGTGAGGAAGCTGTATCGACGGGTTATGGTCGGTCTCGCTGACTTTATACATAATAAGTAAGGTTGGAGGATCCGAAAAAGGCCGGATATCCGAAAATTTCGGTTCGGATACCAGAATTAGGAAAAAGGAAGAAATCTGGTCCCTTGGTCCGAAGATTTCCGTCTAACAGCCAACCTTAATAATAAGTGAAAAGGTAAGGTAAAAATGGTCAGGAAAAAGGGGGCAGCAGCCAAAGTATCACGGGTGAGGGGCAAACTTCCGAGTTACAAACACCGACTAGAAAAAACTTCCATATTAAACAAGAAATTCTTAATAAACTTTTCTTTCCACTTCATTGCCAAAAATTTCCAAAATAAATCCCAAAGATAAAATTTAGTAAAATAAAAGGGAAGGGGAAATAGTCTTTTTAAAAAACGTCCAGAGAGACGAAGAAAGTCTCAAAAATATTGAGACATCTTTAAAGGGGAGCCATCACTTTCCCTTTATAAAATTAAGTTTCCCAACAAACCAATAAAAATATTAAAAAAAATTTAAAAAACCTTTTTCATAAACCTGTGCAGGCTGACCATCCCATTCACGAAATATCAACATTCGATAACGACATTTTCCTTTTTCTGGTTTTCGAAAATAACACTTTAAAAAATTAAAAAAGTTTCTAATAAATTAAAAAAACCTTAAGTGTTTGTTGCCTCAAAGTAAGAAATTGTTTTCCTCTTTCCCGTAAAGGGGAAACTTTTCGTTGAACTCGAAGGATTTCAAAAGCTTCCTCATTTTCATATTCACCAATATAATTCCATTCACTTAAATTTACATTTATAAGTCTTCTTTTTAATTTAATTGAATCTAAAAAATTTTTTTAGATTTAGATAAAAAATTAGGAAAAAACCTCCATTTGGGATATTTGAAGAACATGGCATTATTCCTAAATTAAACAAAAAATTTTTAAATTTTTTGTTTTTATATTTAAGGAAAAGCAAGCGTCCTATTGCAATAAAGGCTAGAGCCCTTTTAAAAAAGGGAAAAAATCTCAATAACTTTTTAACGAAAAAATTGGATAACAAGAGTCAAGGTATAATCCTTGTATACCAGGGATCTAGTCGACCCGGTTTCCGAAAATCGGTCCCTATGTTTTTGGGTCTGGAATCCTGATTTCTAAAATTGGGAATTTAATTTTTATGTCGGCTAGATCTCTGTTGTATATAAATGAACTTCGAATCCCTCCCAGAATTCCAACAAACTTGAGGGATTAGGAAAATTTAAAATTTCTTTGGAAAAAAGAGCTTTTAAAATTAATAAAAACAACCCCAAATAATTATTCTAATTTTAAAAAATTAAAATTTTATACCTTCCATTGTAAAATTTTGCTGCAAATTTCTATTAACGGACACATTATTTGAACTAGAATTTGGATCCCTAGATGACGAATGGAAGTGATTATTATTTAAAGGTGCGTATAACTCAAAGAAACCGGTTTTCTAAAAAATTTTAAAATTAAAAAAAATATTCCAAAATAAATTTAAAATTACGTTGTTATAAACTGCTTGTAATGTAAATGGACATTGAAGATTTATTTTACATCGGTAATAGACAACTTCTGAAAAAGATATGAATTTTTGGAAACTGATTGAATAAAATAAAAGTTATGAAAAATTCAAAGTGTACAGGAATTCGTAAGACGAGAAATTTTTTTTAGAAAATTTTAAAAATCAAGCTGCGAAGGTTCCGTGCAGAAAATAAAAAAAGTCTGCCGAAGAAAAAAATTTCGAACTATAAAATTTTTTTATTCTTAAACTAGTGTGCGGCAAGGGACAGATCCCGTACGGGATTTTACGGGATCCCGTCCCGAAATCCCGTGTTTTAAGCGACGAACGGGATTATGCGGTGCTTACGGGATTAATCCCACGAGATCCCGTCCCGTAAAAATTTTTGAAAAAATCCGCTACGGGATCACGTGAATGCAATTTTGCCGAACACTATTTTAAATATATAAAAATACTTATCCCAAGGCCCTAAATTCTCAAACTCGAAAAAAGAGCGTATCTCGTCTTTTAAAACAAAAATCAACTATCACCTATATTTCCCAGAAAAATAACAATAAATAAAAAAACCTGGAATTCCATTAACTACATTAAATTGTTTGTCAATCAAAAGACCTTCGGAACGTCGCAAATTCTCGAGGTGATTAAAGCTTTGGCAAGCTGAAATTGAAAAAAAAATTATTTAATTCAAAAATTTACTAAACAAACTTCTGAAAAAAGGAAATTTCTTTCTGATTTCATTGAGCTAAATTAATAACTTTAGAAAAAAAATTTTTTTAGAAAAACCGCTGGCTGATTTGTTGGTGATGTCTCTGTTGCAACTGAATTTTCAAAAATTGTTTGATTGTGAGACAAGATTTGGATTTCATCGTCATTATTTGCAACAGAATTTTCAGTGTTCTGCATTATATTTCTGGAAGGCGCTCTTTCTAAAAAAAAGTTTTTTATTTTCGATTAATTATTTTTAATTTTAATAACTTAATTTTCTAAAAAATCAGAGAAAGACCTAGTATATGTATAGTGGAAAATGTCAAATAAATTATTTCTGGGTCCTATTGAAAAAAGGCGCCATATTCTGTTGTCAGGACCAAGAGAGGATTGACTTGGATTTTTTGACTCCAGACAAACTTTATTTTCACTGGGTCCAGTGTCAAGGCATTTTCCAGGTTAACAAATAAAAATAAACGAACCAATTTGCTCAACTTCATGATTGTGTACTCCACTAAAATAAATATTAAAGAGCCTATAAGCGTTGTTGGGATCACAACTAGCTGCCAATAAAAGAAATTTACATCTGCCCTGGACGGAGGAACTTCTCTCACATTCATATCTAAAATAAAAAATTTCATAATTTAATAAAATTTGTTTTTCAATCAAAATTTAACAAAAAAAGCAACAAACTTTGTCCAACAATTTTTTGAAGAATAAGATTTGAAATGAACTTGATTTGCATATTTTATAGAATTGAGATCATCTTCAGTTTCTGCTGAGGTTAAGTAAATAAATTCTGGACCAGGTGAAGTAATTGGTTGATTAACAATATTTCCCGGATTTACAATACTCATTTTGAAAGTTTCATATAGACAAAAAATTTCAATTAAAAAATTAAATTTAATGTAAAATTAAATGGGAATTTTCTAATTAAGCAAAGGACAAAATGCCCAAAAATTGCCAATAAAAAAATAAATTTAATTTTTAAATGAGATTTTTAAAAATTTATTTTTTGGCAATCCTCTCATTAATTTAAAGTCCTCTCATTAATTTAAATTTTTTTATGGAATTAATCCACTAATAAATTTAATAGCAAAATGTAGAAAAGGGTCATTTATTCAAAATGTAAAAGTGAGAAAAAATTGAAAATAATGTATCAATTTGTACAGCAAAACAAAAATTTAAATCAAAATTTAAGGGTAACTGTCACTAGTTAAAATAACACAAAAAAATTTAAATTATTCACTTCAATATTCACGAAAAAATTTTTTTAAAAAGTTAAAGATTTCTTCTCAAATCAGACGTTTCTAGGGGATGCTGAAAGTTAAAAGGAGAAAAATTAAATTTTAAAAAAGCAAAAACTCACAGCAACTTCATGGTCTTGTATCTAAAAATTAAAAATATTTTCCAAAAAAAATTTAAAGAAAACTAACAGTTTGGTATATTCCAACATAAAAATCCCTTATAGAGTCAACAGGTATACCAGTTGTTCTTTGTAATGTTATTAACACAGTGCCAACAAAGTCCTCTCCATGTACACAAATACAAGCGGCAACTATAACCCCTGAGGCTAATAAAACATAATCTGCTTCGATCCGGCCTAATCGTTTCCTAAAAATACTTTATAGTAAATTATAGATTATGAAGATTTTGGGGTTATTATGGGCCCCCTAAACCATGTAAATCAAGCCCATGTAAACCGTAAATGGGTTTATATTTTGCATTAGGTCACTTTGAGTGTGACTATATTAAAGATGGACTTTTGTGAGAGACTGACAAATATTAGAGCATATAAATCAAAATCCTAGACCGGACTATGAGTACAAAAAATTAAGCTTGGGCCCTTGTAAATAACCTATCATCTTCTTAAATGATCCTCTAATATTAATTTCTAAAATACCTACATAGGCACATATTGTGCATTATTTCCATGTGCAACAATTGCAACTCGTTGATAAAACTCTTCTGAATGCAAAAATATACAATCCATAATGAGTAAAGAATAATCCCATAAAGCACGAGTGTTCATTTCTAGATGACAATTGAGACGATCTTTGAAAGAATATTTTTAACTTATTTTTTTGAAAAGCTCACAAATTGTGTGAAGAAAAGTTTCAATATAAGTAACAGGCGTTTGCATAACATTTGCGCACCATCCAATGGCCATCAAAACGCGTACTTCTGATTTTCGTATAGACTGTTCAGTATAAGCATAGCCAAGTAATTGAAGACAATAACGTACTCTGTCTATTGTTAGACCCTTAAATAAAAGGGAAAATTTTGTTTAATTAAATGTGGAATGGACCATGCTGTAGCTGTGAAGTTTAGAAGCAATTTGAACAGAAGAAAGTATTCTCAACGCTACTTGTCTTGAAACTGTTGTAAATATTTGTTCCCATTTTTCCTCCTTTTGCATAACTGATAAACTCTTTTGAGAATTAATTGCTTCATAGAGGGAAGTTGTATGTAGAGTCATAAATCTTGAAAGATTAAGAGAATATTATGGGATTAAACCGATAATGTGACAAGTTGAGACAAAAAAGGGACAATCATGGAGAATTAGGGTCCCTGCGAAAAAAAGTTTAAAAATAGGAGAAATGATGTTTCTAGGGTAAAAAATATGCTGATTTCAAACCCGAGCTCAGATTTTGAAAGCCCTATTTTTAAACTTTTTTTTTGCAGGGACCCCGCTTCTCCAGGATTGCCAAAAAAGGTTATTGTATGGCTAATTGCAAGATTCGGGAACGAGAAAAACACTACTTAATGAAGGCTTGAGGAACCCTGACTGAGTCAAAAATTCGTATTTTTATCTAATAAACAAGAAACCGACTCAGACATGATCTTAATTAAAAAATAATTTAAAACCAAACTCACTTGTTATAAATTTCCAAAGCAATATATTTAACATCCGGTGGAAGTTGTAACCGCAAACAAACAGTAAACAGATACTCAACACTTTTGGGATTCACAAAACATTTAAAAGTGTCATCAACGTTTTCAACTCGTTCACGGTTTTCAGCTAAAAGAAGGGATATCCAATCAGAAATAAGGTCTCGGTGAAGACATGCAGTTCGCTCTTTGAAGTCGGGACAGAGATTTTTGTAAACTGGGCGCCCCTAAATTTTAGTTAAAAATTAGTAAAATATACAAAAATATTTACTAATTTTTCTCGGTTATTAAGTGGTTCAACATTTACTGATGAAATTTCTAGTTCATTTAAATCATCACTGAAACCATTTTGCATTGTTTTATATGTAATTCGCCTGGTAAAAAAGGGAAATCTATACTGAGCGTAGAAACACAAAGGAGTGTGTTATTAAAACTAGTGACCGATACCGGACCGGATCCGGCCGGATTTTTCCGGAGTCCGGGTCCCAAACCCGGATTTTTTTTAATATTTCCGAACTAAAACCTGACAGGATTAATCCGGCCGGATCCGGTTGGTTTAAGTTACAAATCCGGATCCGGGTCCGGCAAAATCGATTTTGCCGGTCCCTAATTGAAACATTTACTAGGAATAAACAAAATCATAAAGAAGACGTGAAAAAGAAAATCTTCTTCAATCCGGCAAAAAAGATCAAAAAAAATTTGGACAAAATTTCGAATAAAAACATTATGCCAAACTTTAATAATTAGTGCATTTTTTCAAAACGTCGGATTCGCTTGCTCCAAATCCGGATCCGGGTCCGGCAAAAAATCATAAAGAAGACGTGAAAGAACCAAAGCTAAAAAATACTCTGTATTTACAGGCAAAATTCTGTCTAAAATTTGGGTATAAAAACACAAACTTAAAAAGGGTTATGCCACTTGTATCAATTCTCGACGGTGGACGGCGATCGCCAATTTATTTAACGCCTTGTTTAGCACTTCCGTCGCTCTAATTCTCAGCATTCTGCCACTGAGTGCCTCAATGAGCTTCAACCCAATTTGGGACTTCAACGGAACTTTTGGCGAGTATGGCTTCTTCCAACCAACATCGACAGGAAGCGACGCTCCGCAATTTTCTGGTTCCGGTTGGTCTCCGTTTGGTGGAAGGTGAGACAGTCTTTAGATATTCCTGTAGTTATTCATAAAAATATTTTCAGTTCATCTACAAGAGCCATGGATTTCAGCAGTATGAATAAGCCAGAAGAAGAAATGAGTGATGGCATTCGTGCATTGGTTAGTACGAGCTTTAAAAAAACCTTTGATAAATTATAATTTAAGTTGGAAATCACCAGAAATTTCAAGAACCAAAGCAAATTTGAAGACATTTCATTCACAAAGGCTCAAGAATCGCCATCAAAAGCTATTGTCTCGAGTCCAGCTTTCCGTTGTTCACCATCTCCGCAACAGGCACAGCTTCGGATCACAAATTTGCCTCACCATCGACCAACTGGAGGTGCAGGGACGAATAACTATGCAATGGCTGTTAAGCGGACTCTTGATCCAAAGAAGGAACATACCAACAATGCTGCACCGCCCGCATCTTCTGCCGCCGCTCCTTTGATGTCACAAATTGGAACATTCAACCGAGGGACCAATATTCAAACGGAGCAGTCGCAAATTTTGTCTCCACGTAGTAAATGGTTTGATAGGAACATTCGCAGCCCAGTTAATGCTAAAGAAATTGAAGGAGGGCCGAAGATTAATGGACGGTTAGAGTTTAATTTTGGAAGTTTTAATGTTGGATCAATTTTCAGATCAATTGTCAATGGGATAAATTTGAACAGCCTGAAATTCGTCAAGCCAGCAAGGCAATGTCCGAGGTGGGACAAGCCAAAGCATCGAATTGATGAGCCAAATTGTCCTCTTTGGCATCCACGCGAACGTTGCCAGTAAGTTTTGGGGATTTTTGAAAGGATGGCTCTACCATCAAGGCCACTTTTTGCTTGCTAGTCCGTTCGTTGTGAAGAGCCATCCTTTCCTTAGCATTTTTCTCCAAAAAATCCTCAATAATATTCTCGTTCTAGATACTATCCTCGTTGCCGTCTGACTGCTGAAGTTTGCGGTTTTGGTCATCCATTTTGTGGGGACTTTTGTGACTGTGCACCAGAAAAGCGTTCTCTGCAGCTGAATCACATGCCAAGAAAGGAAGGTAACAACAACGAAAAAACTACGCGACCGAATCCATAAAAATAATGATGTAGATAATGCTGAAAAGTACAAAAATATAAATTTGTACTTCTAAAAATTATTTAGGCAAAACAAATTAAATATTTAATAAATTCTAATAGGAGGATACCTATCTTTAATTGTCTTTCCTCTTATCCCCTCTAACAATTGTAAATATTCTCCCCATTTTTCCCAGTTGGTGGGATGTTTATATATTTGTATTTATATATGTGTATATACAAAAAAAGGTTTAAATGTTCTAAAATTTTTTTTTTAATTTTTAAAATTTTTTTCCTTCTAAAAATATTTTTTTGGTTGACAAAATTCCCCTCCCTTCATCTCTAGGGACAGAATTGGCCGTGATTTCCTTTTTACTTGTATAACACTTCCTCTCAATTATTATTTGCTATACCCGGCTAAGAAAAGTTTTGTGTGCTGTCTCTAAATAAAAAAGAAAAATATCCCAATTTAACAAAAAAATAATCTATTAAAAGGACGACCTTTGGTTCACCAAATTTTAAATTTATTTTTAGTATTGAATTTTATAGAAAAAATTTTCATTGATTTTCGGTGTTTTATTTGAACATGTGGGGTGAAAAAAAGTTTTTAAAAAACGTTTTTAACGATATAAATTTTTTGATTATTTTATTAAATTTACAAAAAAGATTTTCCCAAAAATTTCTTTATTTTAAATACTTATTTTTGCATGTTCCATTTTTTGTCTCTAAGGAATCTAATTTTTGAAGAATTTCCAAAAATGTTCAAAAATTTATAAATTTAATTTCCAAAATTTTTTTAAATCAAATTTTGCATAACTTTCTTATAAAAATATTTTTTTTTCTGTTCATTTTTAAAGAAAATGCAAATGTTTTTAATATTAAAATGTTTTCGTTAATGTTTCTTTTATTTATTTGTTCAAAATCTGTAAATTTACAACAACAACAAACACAATTAAATTCAAAATGTTTAGATAAATTTGATATTGGGTTGACTAGGCAATGTATGAGAGGTGAAAATAATTCTGAAAGAAAATATTCTGAAAAGAAAATAATTCTGATTCATAGGATATTGGGGATCAAGAAATATCAGGGAAGTGGGGACTCATAAAGTTTCATTGTACTCATAAACTAGACCAGAGCCAAATATTCTGATTTTTAAAACAATTTTTCTTTTAAATTTTTTTTTAAATATACATAAAATCCATCAATTTAATTTGATATTTTAAATATTTTTATTCACTGTAGGTGATTGGACAGAGAAATATTACTTTGAATTGAGCACAAGAAAATGTACATTGTTTTGGTAATATTAAAAATTAAATTTTCAAAAAAAAAAACTATTTTTATTTTTTTTCGGTATGATGGCTGTCCAAGCAGTTCACAAAATTTTTTTAATTCCCTTATTGACTGCCAGCAGTTATGCGAAAGAGAAAAAAGTTGGATTTTCTGATTTTTCTTTAACAAATAAATTAAATCAGAATTTAAATAAAAATTAATTCTGATTTTTATTTTATAATTATTTTAACCAGAATTAATTTTACCTGAATTATACCAGAATTTTCTGTTAAAATTGAATCAGAATTAATTTTGGTTATAAAAAGCCGCCTTTTCCCCCATACTTATTGGGGGGAAAATAATATATAATTAATTCTGATTTTATTTTTCTGATTTTATTATTTGAAATAAAATGAGAATATTATAATTAATTTAAATAATTCAGAATGTTCTGAAAAATTCGATGATCAAAATAAAAAATCAGAATTTAATTGGTTAAGGCCCACAACTGAGGCAAATTATGGAGGAAAGCAAAGAATAAATTATCGAGGCAATTTTTTAAAAATTATTTTTATTTAAAATTTTAGAGTTCCCGATTTTCCTTAAAATTTCAATTAATAAAATTTAAAACAAGAAAAATATTATAGAAACAAAAATTATTAATTAGTACAATTCAAGACTCAAATGTACTTAACTGTCAGACACCTAAAAGTCAAACGAGATAAACACGAGAAGAGTAACCTTCTCTGTGCTCTCTAACATTTTTGTTTTTTCCTTAAATAATTCCTTTGATCCTTTGTTTTTCCCTTTTGATCGTTTGAAGTCCTTTGAGGAACTTTCGATTTGCTTTTTTGAAAGTTTGAATTTTTCGGATTTTAGACAAAATTTTTCAGTTTCCCTACAAATCTCTTGTTTCTCTCCATCATTACCAAAAATAAAACTAATTTTAAAAAATATTTAAAAAAATAAAAAAATTAATTTTAATGTAACAATCATTTAATAACAGCAACTTTTAAAAATCCAACAACTCGGATTATTTCACATCCCCACAGACAACATTATTCTCCAAATAAACAAAATTTAATTAATTCTCAATTAATTACTCAAAATAATAAAAAAATTAATGAAAATGATCAAAATAAAAATTATTTGGTCGAAAAAAATAAAAAAAAATCAAAAAGCCAAGTTTCAACAAAGCCAAAATTTTTAACAAATTTACAAAATAAAAAAGAAAATAATTTATTAAATAACCAAAAACAACAATTATTACCTAATTTATGTGATTTGCAATTAAAAAATCCTTGTCAAAATAATGGGACATGTTTGTGGAATGAAAATACTGAAAAATATTTTTGTAAATGTACAGAAGAATATTTTGGTGAAAATTGTTCTAAACAGATTGGTGAGAAAGAAATAAAATTCTTTTTAAACAGAAATTTTTTAAAATTTAATTTAAAATTTTCTAACTAAAACGGAGTCAGATACAATTATTAGTGTTTCCTCGGAACCGAAATTTTGACCGGAACTGGTCCAATTTGAGTTCCGGATACCGGAACTGGAACTAAAAAACGACGGAGCTTTTCGGAACTGGAACTTCCTGTGAAACTCTACTAATTATAAAATGCACCTAAAATTAGATATACCTCTCAGTTTAATATGTTTTAGGGAGAGGAGCTTAAGATAGAATTTTTGCAATGCAAAAATATGTGTATTTTCTAATTTGTTCCAGCAATAGAACATTTAATATAAGGCATAAAAGTTTAAAAAATTATGAAAAAAGAGGATAGAAAATTTTTTTAAAAGATTTTAATCCCTGTACACAATCGCCGTGTTTGAACGGCGCTACTTGTTCGGTAACTGCAAATGATGAACATGTCGATTTTGATTGTTTTTGTACTGCCGGATATGCGGGGAAACGTTGTGAATTTAGTTAGTTTTTTAAAAAATTAAAAGAAAATTTTTTTTCTCAAAGGGCCTTGTGATCAAAATCCTTGTAAAAATGGTGGGATTTGTAGGTAAATATTTTAAAATACCGTATATGCTCTATTAATTACCCTCTCTCAAATAATTACCCCCGCTCTATTAATTACTCCCTCTAGCGAGAGGTTGAAACAATAATTACCCCTCCTAAAAATAGTTATAATTAGCCTGTTTAAAAAAACTCAAATAATTACCCCCGCTCTATTAATTACCCCCTCCAGCGAGAGATCGAAACAATAATTACCCAGGGTAATTATTAGAGCATATACGGTAAATAAAAAAGAAATTAATTTTTGTAGAACAACACGTTCCTCAGCACTTTTCTTTTGTGCATGTAGTTCTTCTTGGGGTGGTAAAACTTGTTTAATTGGTAAAAATATTTTCTTAAAATTATGAAAAAAATTTCTTAACAATTTATGAAGTCCAAGAAGGAATATTTCTGACATAAGTTTACGATTTTTATCAAAATTTGGTCAGATACTTGAGTGAGTGAGCTTTCAATAGTCCTAATTAAAGTTACCTCCTACTACTAAATATATAACTTTTTTGTCTAAAGTGTTACTAGTGGTTCACCGGAACCGAAATTTTGACCGGAACCAGATCCAATTTGAGTTCCAGATCCCGGAACCGGAACTTCCGGTGAAACCCTAAGTGTTATCCTATAGTGAGGTTTTCTCTAACTATTTTTTAAATTTTCTAAATTTAAAAGCTTTACCTCCAATCGAGGATGATGACGAATATTGGGAAGCAACAGCTTTAGATGCCAACTTTACCCAACAACTTTCTAGTGGAAAAATTGAATGGATAGAACAATTAAAGAAAATAGACCCCTCAACACTAAACGGAACTGAAGAAATCCCAAATACAAATTTATTCGAGCAGGCAATAGGGGAGGAATTGCCAATAAGAGCACTAAAAAATTCAACAAGTAAAAATGGGGGAATTTCTATTAAATTTATTAGTAAAGAAAAAATAAAAATATTTGTAGGGTTATTAATTATGTATTATTTCAATTATTTTTAATTTTTTTATTTTTGAAAAAAATTTTTTTGAATTAATTTTAGACTAATTATTTTAATTTTAAAAAATATTAGAAGCAATTTAAAGAAATAATTAGCATTTTGATTTTTAAAAGATCAGTATTAATTACCCACCTCCATTAATTACCCCATACAGCGATGATTGAAACAATAATTACCCCTCCCCCATCAATCAAATGCCCTAAAACACGTTCAACTTTCAAACATCTTATAATTACCCTCCCTCGATTAATACTCACTCCAGCGGAAGGTCGACCCAGGGTAGTTATTAAAGGATATACGTTATGTAAATTTATTTTCTTTTTAATTTTCCTATAATGTTTCAGTAAAATCTTTTTATTGTAAACTTAAGCATTCTACTTATTTGATTTGAAAATTAGAAGCCTTTTGGTTTCATCGGACAAAAAGTGAATTGTTAGAAAGAAATTTGAATCAAAATTTTTTAAATTTTATCCAATGTTTACTCAAAATTTACTCAATTTAAATAAAAAAATTGTAAAATTCTAATAAAATCATATCCCAGTTGTACCTCACTTCTAGTGCTGAAAACTTTGATGTCAAATGAGAATGAAGTACAACGGAGATTCGAATGTAGTTAAAAACGGTCTTGATCAATCCCAATTAAATGATAAATGCAAATAATTCTTTTCTTTTTCTCACCCAAATCTTTAACCCAATAAAAAATTTGTCTTTAAATATCCCCCAAAAATTTTCGTTAAATAACCCGTCCCAAAAATAAATTTAAAAAAATTCCAAAATCCATTTGTTTCTTCTTCTTTTCCTTCACAAAACAAATTTACTAAACACCAACAACACTTTTAATTGTTTGAAGAAAAACATCTTTTGCTCTAAACCCATTGTTGTAATTTGAAAGAATATAGCCTCTCAATTCAAACATTGCTTGTTGATATTTATTGCTAAAATATATTTCTGAATTTATTTTTATTAAACGAGTATTGCTTATTCTGTATCTAATATAAATCCCTATCTCAAATAAACTTGGATCTCAATTTTACTTACTCCTTGTGGATAAAAAGTGTACGTGAAACAAGGGTGCCCCTTTTGCAAACTTTATGGAGCAGTTGTCCCTTTTTCCCCATTTTCTACTACAATGCCGTTTTTTGTCAATTTTTTGTCTTTTGTAATATTTTTAAATCTTTGGGCATTTTGTAAATAAAAGTTGAAATATGTAGATGTCAGGGGTGTGCCGAAACGGATTTTAAAAAGCGGAACGCGAAACGCGAAAGGCGAAATTAAATTTAAAAAGCGAAACGCGAAACGCGAAATGTGAAAGTAATTTCAAAAAAGCGACACGCGAAACGCGAAAGGCGAAAGTCCAAAAAAGCGAAAATCCGCGAAAGGCGAAACGCGAAATTTTTAAAATTTTTCCGTTATGATGAGTAATCTCCAAAGATCTGTCAATTCAGTGCTCTGTTGCAAAATACAGCCTCAACTGACTCTTACAATTCATTTCGATGTGCATATGAGATATCAAGGGATTTGAATGGATATCAGCCACGAATTTCATGATATCCTTTGATCCCCGAATTTCTTCGAATTATGCTTAATCCCACCAGATCCCTAGATATCAAATTACCGATATACTATTATAACTATTGATACATCGAAATCCCACAATATCACTCCAAATCTCCATTAATCTATGCAAATTCTCAATAATACCATTTTCTTCCTTCCTTAGCGCCGCAGGTGAAAATTTTGTGAATTTAGGAAGGCCAAGTGGGAAATTCCAAGTTTTGGAAGGCCAAATCCCAAGCTATCCAATTCCTGATATCTACCTTGCACACCTCAATCCTTCGACATCACACCCAAATCCCTCTATATTACCTATGCCCCCTGAAATCACATGATGTAACTCAAAATCTACCTTCCTCCAATCCTCCGATATACCATTCAACTTCCTTTTGCAGCGCCGCAGGCGAAAATTTTGAGAATTTGGGTGGACAAGGAGATAGATTTCTTCCTTTTCTGGCGCCGCAGGCGAAAATTTCAGAATTTTGGAAGGCCAACAAGGGAAAATATTGCAAGGCCAACCTATATTTAAAAAAAAAACTAACCCTTAGGGGTGTAAAAAAGTTCCGGTTTGCCCGGAACTGATTTGTAAACCGGAGCCGGAACCGGATCCAATTTGAGTTCCGGTTCCCGGAACCGGAACCAAAAAAACACCGGAACTTTCCGGAACCGGAACCGGAACTTCCGGCGAAACTCTAATAAACTTATGGCAGGGTTCTTCCTTTTTTAGCGACGCAGGCGAAAATCATGAGTAAGGAGAGGCAACAAAACGCAAGGCCAAGGTTCCAGACTTCTTCCGTTTTCAGCGCCGCAGGCGAAAATTTTAAGAATTCTGGAGGTTTTCAATTTATTTGGGCCTTATTTTTTTCTCCAACTTAACCATCTTTAGGGGTGTATAAAACTTTCGCGTTTCGCGCAAAAAACGAAACGCGGAACGCGAAATGTGAAAGTAATTTCAAAAAAGCGACACGCGAAACGCGAAAGGCGAAAGTCCAAAAAAGCGAAAATCCACGAAAGGCGAAACGCGGAACGCGAAACTGGCACACCCCTGGTAGATGTTATTCACGTAAAAACGCTAATTTATTTTTAAAAAATAAAGCGGGCGTATGTGAAATTAGAGATAATGCCTAGGCGCTTCCCAACCCTGTGGTTAATTAAAGTTGTGTGTTCCAGAATTCGAATACAAAAACCAGATCCGATATTAACGTTTAAACATGGAATATTATAGTAATATTAATCAAACTGTTTAAGGCCCTTATCTATCGGTTTAATTAAGATTCTTTTCAGACAGAAATACTTTCAAAATTTACAAATAATTTTGGCTTTTAAATTATTTAAATTAGGAAACAAATCTGATCCAGAAATATATTTTCTAAATAAATTTACTCACTTTTCAAACATAGCAGCGACAGCTTTGCTAAATTCGAGATGAAAACTATCATTTCTATGTTCCCCATCATTGTCTATCCAAAGTAGACTTACATATATCCCAATACCCAAGTGTTCGACAAGAGAAGAATTGTAGAATTGGTCACCCATATTTGGAATACAAATTAAAGGAACTCCCGCATATATTGCCTTTAAATTAATTTAAATTAACAAAAAATTTTTATAAAATTTTATGAATAAAAGTAAAGCAGCTGGGCTATAGCTATTTCTCTCCTTTAGCTAGTGCAAAAGGTTATGTGGCGGCTGGGAGCGAACCAGCATCTTCAGTAGACTGGACTGATGTGTTAGCCATTACACCACGCCGCCTACTGCACAGCCTTAGGAATTAAATGGCTATATGCTTTACATAAATATGCTGGGGTCATGAGATTGGAGACCATATTTGAAGATAATACATAAAATATTATAAATTGTGTTTACCTCATTCAAACTGTTCTGTCCACAATGCGAAACGAAAAATTTTGTATTTGGATCAACTTGAAAAGTTTAAAAAATTATTTAAGGAATATACATCCCAGCAATTTTTATAGGAGTACTAGCTTTAATCCTACACGTCCCCCGAGATCTTAGCAATCCAAATGTGAGTTTATCAAAAGGACGAATAAAAAAGGATCAGATGGTTAACAAAAATATTTAAATTTGAATATATCTGCCAACCCCTGCTCGTGATTGATAATTATTTTTCCATATTTAATTAAAAAATCATTAATTAAAAATATATAATTTACATAAAATTTTTTGTTGTTCAAGGAAATTATTTGTGATTTCAATATTTGAAGGAGTTGTTAGATTATAATCATGAGGAATTTTTATTTTAAATTTATAATCGGTATATTTAGTAAATAAATCTATCATAGATATAACATCAGTATTGGTCAATACGCCATTTGGGTTTACCATACCAAAAGAGACAAGAACAAGATTGGGATTCTTAAAATGTATTCAGATTTAAAAAGTTTAGTATTTATTGCTCAGAATTTTCCTAAAACATGTCATAATAATGATTGATCTATATGGTTAAATCTGATATCCTCTCACAGTTTATATATCTGATCCGTAGGATATCGGATCGTATAATAAAAACTTCCAAGGACACTAAGAAAAGTAAACAAAAATAAAACTAAAAAAAGGCTACCGTATTTACTCGATTAATTCCCCACCCTCGATTAATTCCCCAGGGGAATTAATCGAGTAAATACGGTAGGTGTATTTAAAAATAAGTATAATATTGAAATATAAAGGTAAATAGGGACCAATGCTTATAAGCTCGTACCAAAATTCGTACTCGTAATTTGGTAGTACGAGGCAGGGATCCTTTCGACAATGTATGAAGGACAAGCCAGATTTATTCCTTTTCAGCGACTCAGGCAAAAATTTTGAGAATTTTGGAAGAATCTTGGTCTTGGTTAGACCGCTCCTCGGTCTCGGAACCTTGGTCTTCGCCAAGAACCTCGCCAAAAAAGTCGGGTGATAAGAGTGGTTAAGGATATATGTAAGGGAGAATGAAAAAGGGGGAAATTTTCGGAGGGAAATTATCAAAAAAACTAGATTTCTTGCCTACAACTCGGAAAATTATCAAAATTTTCGCCTAAGGCGCTGAAAATGCAAAAAATTTGGCTTCTTGGCCGTTATCTCATCAACCTCTCATTCAATAACACGCACAAATTCCTCGATATTTCCTTTAAGTTTTAAACAGAATTTCCTTTTTTTGAGCGCCGCAGGCGAAAATTTTGAGAATTTTGGAAGGCAAGTAGCCAAATCTCTTCCTTTTTCAGCGCCGCAGGCGAGAATTTTGGAAGGCCTAGTGGCCAGATTTCTTCCATTTTTGACGTCGGACTGAAGATAAATTTCTTCAAAAATTATGCCGTCATTAGGGGAATTCCGCCAAAAAAGGCGGAATTCTGCGGAAGGCGGAAGCGGAAGAAAATCCAGCCCTGATATGTACATATTTGTATTCTTACCTCATTCTTATTTTTAAGGTTAGAATAATTATCCTCGACGAGAATACCTCCAATATAAGCAAATTTATCATTTTTTGGATACTTTTCAAAATTAGCATGTGAATTTTGATTAACAAAATGATAGCTAATTTTATTAAATAATTTTCTAAAAAAATTTTTTCCCTCTCCCTTGCTTATTTTCATTTTCTTGGCCATTTTTCTGCTAATAACATCCTTGTAAAGCTTTTTACTTATATTAATTTCCAATCTATGTTCTTTTAAATTTTCTTCTAATCTTTCTTCGTTGAAATAACATTTACTATCTTGTATATATACCCAATCCCCGGGTTTTGCAAAATATAATTCTTTAAGTTAAAAATGATAAAATTATGAGTTTAAAAATTCTTAAATCTCAGACGTAAATATTGTGAATAGGATTGAATTATTAAACGAAACCCCGAGAGCTTCTGTTCTGTTTATTGATTGAATTTTGGTTAACCGAAGAATTAACAACTTTATGAAAAATAAATTATGGCTATTTTGCAGCAAATTTCAGGGGAATGGAATCGTAAGCTAAGGGAATCAATTGGAATAGAAATCCAAAGGAATACTATCTATAGGAAAAGAAAGCTTTTCCTTCTATACATCACAAGAGTACCGAAAGCCTTTATATACAAAGAAATTTTGGTACTTTATTAATATCTCGCCCCCCCCCCCGCCCCACCCCTATTTGAGTCTCATTTTAATTTTCCTTTTTATTTTTCCTGCCTCGGAATGGTCAAATTTTCTTAACTATTAATGTTAAATTTTGCCGTTGGGCCGACTTTTGCTGTTGTCGTAAATTTTTTCCTTTCTAATACTTGCCTTTTACCTGTAATGTTTGAGGGAAAAAATGATTGCAGTGAAAAAAGGAAAAATTAATCTGAGTCTCAAATAGGGGTTGTCTCAAATAGAGTTCAATCTATGGCGATAAATAATCTGGTTCTGCGTGTTAGATACTATGACTCCGGTTGAATAAAACATTTTATTCCCATAGATTTTATTTTACTAAAATAACTAGAGTTCGACCACCGTCCCCGGGGACGGTGGGAGGCACTCCCCTTGCCTTCATCCCAATCAGAGGTGGGATCGGAAACAGAAACAAACAAAATCGGAACAGTCAGAGGTGTCGGAAATCGGAAAAGCCGGAAATCGGAACAGGCTCAAAAGGCGGAACTCGTAAATCAAAATTGTTTTCGGAAATCAGAAGGAAAAATACGTCGGAAATCGGAAATCGGAAATTTTCAAAACTAATTAATATATAAAATTTAAAGTGGCAAATTATTATTCAAATTATGGTCCTTTCCAAATCCCCAAATCCCTTGATATCTTCCCAAATCAAATGATATCACAGAATTTGATATCACCCTTGATACACACATGCAAATTCTCCGATATACCACATACTTCTTCCTTTTCAGCGCCGCATACGAAAATTTTGAAAATTTTGGAAGGCTATAAGCCAGATTTCTTCCTTTTTAAGCGCCGCAGGCCTTATTTTCCTATTTTTTAATTATAAATTTTATAATTTTTCAATTACCGATTGTCTTTAAAATTTTTACCAACAGGTAAATAATAAACGCAAGACCGCTTCATAAACGCAAGCAGGGTACTAATCGCCATAGATAGGGCGCCATAGATAGTGCGCATTCGTTTGGACTAACCTGGAATAACAGTATGACCTTCACGAATTTGTTTTACAAGATTAATGCCAAAAAATTGAAGAAATGTAGGAGGAATAATACCAGGAAAAACATTAAAAGTTTTTCCAATTTTCAAATATTCAAAAATAGCAAAAGATCCAGCCGTTTCATAAAATTCGGCGATTCCAAAAGAATATATTTGTTGATGAAGATAATCAAGAATATGTTTATATTCATTTCCAATCTCGACTTGAGGGTTGTCGATTAAATCTTAAAATCAAAATCATTTATATAATTCTTCTTAAAGCATAGACCAGCGTGAGTTGTTTGCAGGGCTGTTTCACGCAAACTTGCGAATTGCATTACCGAATTTTAAAATTAAAATTGCGGAAAATTTTTTTCAATTGCGGACAGCCCTGGTTGTTGGGGTGTATGGCCGCATCGCTGTGTTATTAATTTAAGGGTGGGCGAAGAATACATAAATATTTTTCGGCTCAGTTTAATAGTCCAATGAACTTTTAGTAGTCCAATGAAAGTTTATTAGTGAAATCAAAGTTTATGAGTCCTATGAAGGTCTGAGTCCTATGAAGGTTCATGAATCCAATGAAAAATTATGAATCTAATAAAATTTTATGAGTCCAAACAAAAACTAAGAGTGCTAACTTGTAAATCTAACTGTTCCATGCTAAGAGTATATGGTAGGGGAGACATGTTAGGACGCCAATATATTGTTTATTGGTAAGGTCTAGTTGACTCGGAAATTGAGAGAACTGCCGATTTGGGGAATTGAGAATTTCCGATAAAACTTTAAATTCCGTTCTTGGGAATCAGGTCGGTAGACCCCTGGTTTTGGCATGTTAAAACGGGTACTATTAAAGAATTCCTCATGGTACAATAAAAGGATTTGGCACCATTAAAGGATTTTCAAAATTCCGGTTCCCGGTTTCGATAATAACAACAAAAATTTTCAAATATATTTCTTGTTATTTTTGTTTCCAGAGCCCAAATTTTCTACACACACCTACTATTACGACAACATAGAATTCTGTTGAATTCAGGGTGGCCCTTTCGTAAAGTTTAAAATGGGGTTTTGGAACTTATCGCCATAGATTTCATATTACATAGAAGATCATTCACTCAATGAGACTCATTGAAAAATAAAAGCCATCAGCTGAATTTTTGGCGCCGCAGGCGAAAATTTTGTGAATATTAGATAATTTATGCGCAAAAATTCACCTTTTTGATAATTCCCTTAACAGTTTTTTTTATTTTCCCACATTTCAGGGGGAAAAGTTGATTATTTGACTAAAAATAGTCGATAAGAAAAATCATCAAAAAACCTAAAATAGGCCCAAAACCGTCAAAATAGGTTCAAATAGATTTTAGGTACAAAAAGACCGAAATAGTTTTTTTAGGCTCAAATAGGTCCAATGTAGGAGCATGGTACCGTGCCAAATATGTGTTTTTTGAGCTTTATTCAACATTACAAGGTTGCAAAAACAATAGGTCGGAACCTAAAATGTCGGACTCTACTCATAAACCTTCATTGGACTCACAAACTTTCATTGGACTACTAATCATTGGACTATTAAAGTTTAAGAGCACATTTAATTTTGTTTTTGAAAATTTTTATAATAGTTAAATAAAGGAATTATGGGGTTTTGGTTTTCTAAAGAGGAGTTTTTTTCTTAGCCTTCTGAAAATCCAAAAAATTTAATTCATGGGATTTATTTGCCATAGATGCTAGAAATTAAAAAATCTCCTACGGCGCGAACAATTTAAAATTGCATGAGAAAATCATAAAAATTTTAGATTTTTTGCTTTTTTCTAAGTACGGTATTTATACAAAGTGTGAGGCCAGAAACAGGCAGTATACAGTACGAGCACTAGGCCAAAATTTTGGTGGTATTGAGTTGAGAACGGTTCGGAATTTTTTTATACGAAAATAAGTTACATGTGCTATTTTCATATTTGAAATCACCCAATAAGTTTGTGCTTACGGATATCAGAAACCGAACTTTAAATTCTGTACATACATCCAGTGATTTGATCAAACATGTATGAGAGTTTGAGTTGAGAACGGTTCGGATTAAGTTATCAGACTTGATAGATCAAGTCTGATAACTTAATCGAAAAAATCTATTTATAATCCATACCTTCAAAAATTGCTACATTATATTGTCTTGAAGCTTTAAATTCATTATAAGCATCCAATTTTTTATTATTTGCGATCATTTCCTGATTCAAATGTTTTAGGTCTATACTCATTTTAATAACTTTTAAATCGTTTGGCATTGGGTTGAGTTCTATGGGGGTACCGTCTATTTCTCTGCTATAAACAATTATGTCCTATAAAAAATATTTATTTCAAATTATAGCCCTATATTTGAATAGCTTACCACAATGTAATTTTCAGATAAAGCCTTGACAAGCATTAACTGAAATTTTTAATTTTTAATAAAGTCGAAATATAGAGAAAATTCCGGGAATGATCACAAAAATAAAAGTGCTTTTCCGTTATACGACCGCAAACTGAGTACCTGCCGACTTTCGACATCTATAACTGTTTGAAGCTTGACACAAATGAATTTTATCATTGAAAAGCCCTAGATAAGCTCTATCATTTTTCTAATAGGATAGATCAAGTCTGATAACTCATTAAAGGTTATAACCTGTAAGTTATTTGGTGTTTTTCACAGTTATCAGGTTATAACTTTTTAATTAGTGACCAGAGTTAATCTATCCAATTAGAAAAAAGTTACGCTTATCAAGGGCTATCGAATGATATAAAGTTCATTTGTATTGGATTAACGGAAAAGTACCAATAATAACGGAAAAGTACCAAAATTAGATATTTAATAAGATAGTCAAGTCGATTTTTGGAAAAATTTTGGGAATACTAACGATGTACTACTATGCTATAATTAACAAGATTCGAGTAATCTAGCTAAAGTTTAGATCGACTAAACTGCTGTATTTTACACATTGCTTATGGTTTTTCCATTCATAATTTTAGATAAATTAAAAAAATATATTTACATTTAATTGAACGTGAGAGAAGAAAAAGTTATCGAAAATATACAAAGCTCTTTTCTTTGAATTTTCTTTTCCTGCAACATATTCCTTCCCTTCGAGTTGCTTAAAAGGTTGATTAGACTTTATTTTATTTTTTCCTAATAAATTCTTTCTTCCTTTATTTCTCTCGACAGAATTGCTGATAAAAATTAACAAAAAGAAAATGTAAAAAATTAATTTGTAACACATTCTCTAAATTAAAAAGTATATTTAGTTATATTTATTAAAGGACCCCGCCCTAACATTTACCCCCTCCAGCGAGAGATCGAAACAATAATTACCCAGGGTTATTAATACAGTATATACGGTATATGGACAAAAAATCGCGAAATATGGACACTCGCACACTCGATCTGGCAAACTTCAAAAATATTGAAAAAGCTTTTTTTGCTCATTTTTTCTAGATACCAATGTTTGCAGGATTAAATGAAATATTGAAATAATTTTTAATCTCCCTGTAGTTTTTTGAAAATTTCTCTTAAGATTTGCTATTTTCAGTCAATTTGTTGTAATTGTGCTCCTTAATAATAAGTAGAGCTCGAACGGTACTGTACTACGAAGGTATCTTTCGGTATTTATCGGTATTCCGTAGTATGGCACGGAATACCAGTCGATAAAATTTTGAAGTTGATCGGTTTAAAGTCTTGTTTTATTTAGGTTGAAAGAGTCATAATGGCCTTTGATAATTTTTAAAATTTCGTTAAATTGGGCTTTAATGCGGAATTTTGGGCCTAAATGAAAAAACAAAAAAAATTGCGCTTTAAAATTGAAATTTTTGAATGAAATTTTTTTGAAATTTTTGATTATGTTTGATTAAATTTAGGATATTTCTGTTGAAAAACTCAACTTACTTGACACAGCTAACCGAGCTCTTTCGAATGACAACTCAATTGACCAAATCGGGCCAGAAACAAAAAAAAACCTATAAGTCACAATAGCCCGGCATTCTAAGCATTTATAAGTGTGAGATCCATTTAATAAAAAAGCCGAGAAACTTATTTCTCAATTATTCTATTTAAATATTAAATAAATACTTCATTAATTTTGTCTAGGGCAGCCAAAAATATTATAAGAGGGCCTAAAAATATATTTCTTCACAATTAAAATGGCAATTTCTTCGACCTAAATATGATTTATACGTATATTTAACACGTAAAATATTTTTTATTGATAAAAAATCGTATCTATCAAGAAGTGAGGAGAGAAAATCTAATATTAAATTACGACTTTCTCTTTAAAAAATTATTGATATATTGACTGAAAAAATGAAAAATTAAAAAATTCTTTTTTATTTAAATAAATATTTGGATTTTTCCAGCAAACAACATGTCAGGTTTATGAAACTACCAACGACTACCAGGAACTTGCGTTGTGCTTATTGCGTTAAGTTCTAACTTTTCGTGTGACCTACGTTTTGAATAGACTTCAATAATGACTCGAACGTCGGCCCGGTCCGAAAACCCCAACCCTAAATATTAGGGTTGTACCCCGTCCCGTTTTGCGGGACAAAAAGAGAATTGCTAGCGAGGGACCTAAATTTCCAATATAAAACAAAAATAATTTCCATTATTATCTTTTCTTGGATTGTTGGAGATATCCAATTCTTGTGTATTCAACCTAAGAATAATTTTAAAAAAAATTATTTTTTGTTAGCATAAGAAAAATACCAGAAAAGTTGTTAACGTAATCCAGGCTTTAAATGCTTCCCGTTTTCCTCTGACAGGCTCTGACTGTTTTGAAAAAAATAATTTTTTAAATTTACAATTTCCTCACTTTAGCAAAAGCATCACTTAGACACTCTCCAAAATCGTCCCAAATTCTTACTTTGTTTAAAGAACCCCCAAAAATTATGAAATGTTTTTCGCCAATTTGTTGGCATTTTTGCTTAAAAATTATTTTTTTTTTAATAATTAAAAAAAATATTTTTACTTGACAACAACGAACAGGCCCATTTAAATTTTGCATTAAATAGTCAATTAATTCAATTAAAACACGTAAATGTTCCTCAAAATAATTACACTCTGTAACAAAATGATAGCGCCACCTAGTTTTTATCAATATCCTACCAAATATTAAATGGATCTGTTTCAAATTTTGGTAGAATATAGTTAAGGATATTATGTATCAATATTGAAAAGAAAAAGTTTAATGCAATTTTTTAAAAAAATTTTATGATAATAAATTTGATTTTGAAGTGTAACAAAAAGATAGCGCCACTTGTATTTGTGACCTTAAAGGTGGTCCGAAAAATCTACAAAAATCCCTGTAAACATATCTATTGATATCTATTGTAAATGACCTGAAAGTTTATCAGATTATGTCTTAAAGGTGAATTTTTTTCGGAAAATAAAATTGATGCTATCTTGTAGCAAATTTCAAGGGCTTTCAAATAAGCCCAAAATGAAATTTTTATTTTATCTGTAAGGGGTCGAAATTATTTTTTAAAGACGTCTACCCCCGTTTTCCGTTGATTTTCGGGTTTTCAGATCTCAATGAAGGAATTATATCGGAACTTCGTTTCTTTTGTATTTACAATAGATATCAATAGATATGTTTACAGGGATTTTTGTAGACACAAATACAAGTGGCGCTATCTTTTTGTTACACTTCAAAATCAAATTTATTATCATAAAATTTTTTTAAAAAATTGCATTAAACTTTTTCTTTTCAATATTGATACATAATATCCTTAACTATATTCTACCAAAATTTGAAACAGATCCATTTAATATTTGGTAGGATATTGATAAAAACTAGGTGGCGCTATCATTTTGTTACAGAGTGTTTGTGAAATATCTAAAAATATCAACTTTCTGATCACAACATTTTCCAGACAAAAACCCCTCTACAATAGACATTTTTTGAAACTAAAATTGAAATAGGTATTATTTTTTATTTAACAAATTTAGATACCATTTCTCGGGCAGAACTGTTATTAAGAGTTAAATCACTGAAAATAGAAATTTTAATTTTTTATTTTGTAGTATGATTGAAGAATTAAGAAAAATATTTTTAAAGTCATTTTAAAACCAGAATAGGTAAATATTATTTGATATCATTTACCATAATACTCTCTTTCATGCTGCATCAATAATGCTAAAAATATTTATCCTTAATGACATATCCGTAAAGGTATCTACAGATAAAAATATCTTTAGATAATACATAGGCTTGTACCTCATCCTCGAAAGGCGGGGAATTTTTTGCTTACTATATCTTTCAATTGATAAGAATTAAAAGACTACGCAATTATCTGCAGTTAGGTATTTATTTGAGGATTTTTAGGCATGTTGCTAACCGCATTAGACAACTACCTTCCTCCTCCACACTTGGTAATTAATTAAATACATTTAATAACAATCGGATTAGTTAAAATAATTATGTTTTGTCAAACTAAATAACTCATTCTGATTTTCTTTTATTTCTCACCGAAAAACTGTTAATAAAGCGCCTTGTGATTTAATTCGAGGCCAACTTTGTTGCAATATTTGTAATTGATAACTAAAAGATTTAACAATATAAAATGCCCCGATATTTACCAAGATAATTTTAAATGTTCTGCTAAAGAACATTCTGCCCCTGTATTATTAACTTCCTCATTATAACCTAATTTTCGAGGAACATTTCCAACCACCGTGCGGGAGTGTCTTCTTCCATTAGAATTAATTAATCCTTCTGATGCTAAATAATTCTTCTCATATAAAACTGCAGCTAAGGACATTCTTCGACTTCTAGATAAGTTTGGTGAAGTACAGTGCTTAATGAAGGGTTGTGGTGAAACTAGGCCTTAAATAAAATGATAGGTGATGGATAGATTTGGAATTATATTTTTTGCTACTAATCCTTACACTTATATGACATAAAATAAAATACTTCTAAATTGTTTTTAGAAATTTAGTTATCTATTGGGTTGGGGGAGAGCTGAAAATGCGGTACCGTATTTACTCGATTAATTCCCCCGAGGAATTATTTTTTCAACTCATCCCTGGCATGAAGAATTAATAGAGGGTGGGGAATTAATAGAGGATGGGGAATTAATAGAGGGTGGGGAATTATTCGAGGGTGGGGAATTAATCGAGTAAATAAGGTATATTGAATTTAAAGTACACTGGAATTTTTAACCCAACGGTGTATTTAATAGTGAGATGACTAGATTGGCAGGTACAGAAATTTTCGGTTCGGCGGGTCCAGATATCCGAAGATTTCCCTGGATCCGCCAACCTTAGAGATAACAGCAAAATTCGACAAGTTATATTAATGGTTTCACTGTATTAATAGGTAATACTATTCAATAAAATATGAAACTGAGAAAATGATTTGTAATTTTTTCAATCTCGCATCTCCCTTACATATGTTTAAAATTTTCGTCGTAATTTTATATTAAATTTAACTTTTCCCTTAAATAATCACCTGATTTTCTTTTATCAAATTTACTACAAGTTTGTTCATTTAAATCGGGAGAATCAACAAAATGTTGAGGAGATAAAGGTCTATTTGTTTTTAATTTGCATTGTTTGGTTGAAGGAAGTAGATTTAATTTATTAAAAGAAGATAAACGTCTTTGCGAGATTTCTATTTGATTTTGTTCTTCAGAAACAGTTAGATGCTCCTTGCTTTTCCCTCCAACAATTTTGGAGGAATGGTCGTTGCCCATTTGAAATTTTGAAATAAAATTGAGGAAACTTTGAGGATAATAAAATGTTTTCTATATAAAAAATAAAGATAATGAATTGTTATTCAGTTAAATAATTTAGGTATTTATAAAAGTGACGAAAGTATACGTGTTTATCAAAAATGTGTAAATATGGAAATGTAGGAACAGAAAAATATTATTTATGATGTATTAATGTGGATAAATACTAAATTAAATATAGCTATCAATTTAAGCAAAAATAAATTGAATTGGACTTAAATTTAGAGAGGGGATGTTGAGAGGAGGGTATGTGCCGATGCCTTGATTGCTTGGGATTTAAAATCAAAGCTAGATCAGATTGCCTCCCTACTCGGGAGTGCCACATGGGCTAGAGGCATTGAAACTGTGTCTCCCGTTAAAGTGTAGGTTGGGCGTAATTTATAAAAATAGACATCACAAATTTTAATTTAGCTTAAATAGATATTTTTAAAACATTTTCAAAAAAAATTTTCAAAAATTAAAAAAAATAATTCCGTTCAAAAAATTCATCATTAAAACAAAGCTAATTTAGGAAATGGACGAACAAAAAATAATTGTAAAACTTTTTAAACTTTTTTTTTTATTATTTTTTACTTCAATATGGAGTGTTAAGCATACTTAAATGAATGGGCAAAGAGAAGGAACTTAAGTTTAGTAGTTTTGAGAGTTTGGGAAGGGAAGGGAGGGGGAGAGAATTTTTGTCTATTAAACTTAATGGACAGAATTGTTTTGGGAATAAAATCAAAATGAGGACCAAAAAAAGAATGAAAAAAAATTTAAAATTAAATAATTAAATTTTAGGTGTTCGGAAAATAAAAATACACTCTTTTTTTGGTTTTTGGGGATATTAATTAAATATGTATTGTAGAGGAAAATTGTGAAAAATAAACTAAAAAACAGATGAATATTATTTGGAATTTAATTGTAAAATTAGTCTCTGGTATATCTATAAAATTTGATAAAAAATTATAAAGAAGCAGAAGAATTAAAATATAGTAAAAGAATATTTAAAAAATCTCAAATGATTGCTACTCTCAGATTTTTGTTTATGTTCCAAATATCCGAAATTTTCTGTTATACCTAATAATTTGTTATTATTATTGCGGATAATTAGAACTTTTTAGTTTCAACTTTTTTAAAGAAAATAATTCAAATTCTGATAATATTTTGTTGAATTTTAATAAGTATTTAACCAGTCTAACTTAGGAAGCTTCTCTTTATTAATTTATTGCTCTAAAATTAAATTTCTATATAATCGAACAAGGAAGAAAATGATGATCATTATCATATTAAGGAAAGAAAAAAGTAATAAAAAACCGATTCCCAATCTCCTTTTATATAGAGCCCATATATTCTTTATAAAAATTATTCATTCTTAATCACTTCTTTCAAAAAATTTTTTTCATAAAGTTTAAACATTTAAAGTAATCTTTACACGTTGAATAATATTTAAGTTGGTGAGAAAGCATTAACCCCAAAGTATATTCATTTTCAATACTTCGATTAATTAAACGAAAACATTCATCCAATCTTGAAGCCCCTTCAATTAAACCTAATATTCGTTGATTATATCGAAGTAAAATTTTTGTGTATTTAATAGATTCATTTAAAAGTAATTCTTTTCCTTCGGGAGACAAGTTTTTAGCATCTTTATATAAAAAAATTAAAGTTTTTTTAATTTTTAAAAAGTTTTCGAATAAAATTTCAAATTTTCGCTACGGCGCTGAAAAAGGAGGGAAACTAGCCTCTTACGGTCTAAAAATCCAGAAAATTTTCATTAATGTGCAAAAACTTTTTCCAACGAGGACTGCTTCTTAATTTTGTTCATACTTATCAAATCTAGCGGATCTTGGTATCATTCGGTCCAGTTTGGAAAGTTCTTTCGAATGATATATAATAAATTATATGTCAAAGCTAAAAAGCTCAAAATGGTCAGCGAACAGGGAAAAACGGTGGATGTGCAGCCAAAGTATTACCAAATTGGGTTAAAAATGATTTTATTTGGATCCTGTTTTTATCAAAAAAATTTATCATAATTGATTGACACCGATTTTAAATAATTCGGATCTCAATTGTATACGTTAGTATACGTTAGTCTTATTTAACGTCGGACATACAACTGAGATCTGACTTGTAAAATCTTTGAAAATTTAAAACTAAACCGCAAGTGAACGATTTTTTCATTTTTCTTATTATTTAAATTTAGCAAATTTTGGATAGATATGTATTGCATAATTTTATTAGATAAAATTATTAAAATTTAAAGTTTCTTTTTAATTTTATATTCAAAAAATAACACAAAATTTTTATAAAATTTCAAGGTGAAAATTATTTGAACGGTTTTTAACATGCTTTCTTAGTAATTAAATTGAGTAAATTTTAAATTTAATTAAGCAGAATTAAAAACTGCTGCTCATAGTAGAACTCGTAAGCCCAAAAAGTTTATTAAACTTACGGGAATGTTCGCGTTGATGCCAAAGTAGACAAAGATTGTCTGCAATATTTACAGAAATTTTGTGAAGATTTTGAACTAAACCGTTTATGGGGAAATTTTCTTTATCAAATCAGTCATTCCATATATTCTCTTAATAATTAATAAGATTTTCAAAAAATATTTTCCTTCTTTTTCATCATTCTTATAGTAAAATGAATGGTCATTTTATCTCTAAAAAAGAAAAATCAAAGGTGAAGGTGAAAGGGAGAATATATAATGTGACCATTCTTGATCTATATTTATTTTTATTTATTATTTTTCTTTTAAAATATATCCGGTTGCATGGCGCCAAAGAAAAATTTTGGGGGAATATTTATATATTTAATCTTTCATCTCATCAATAATATTTTTGGAGTGTTTAATGACATTCCTTTAAATAAAATATTTTTCTTTCAAAGCTTTCCTGTTTTTCATTTTATTTATTATTTCGAATTTTTGTCAAAAATCACTTTGTTTTTGTAAAAATGAGAGGAGAAAATAGCTATACAGTTTTTGTAAAATTTTCTTGTTTAATGAATGCCAGTTTTGTTTTTTGTTTATTTACAGGTTATTTATTGTTAAATTTTAATTTTTAAAAGTACAACCAAGAGAGAGAACATCTAAGATTTTTTTCGATATTTTGTGTCGTTTTTATGGGAACTCTTCGGTTATCTCCCCAAATTTTCCTTTCTCTTTTTTTCTTTGCTCCTTTAAAATGGAAGATTGCGATAGGTACCTAGTTTTGTATTTTATGTGGGAGATAGTAGAAAAGTAGTGTCTTATCTCTCGTACAAACTAGAGTAGCACCTCGACCCGAACCCGACCCCCGACGAATTTTCAAGCAAATGCCCCGACCCGAATCCCGAATGCTCTACTTCTGCAAACCTCGATCCCTAACGATCACGCCCACGCTTTGGGGTGCTACTCTAGTACAAACTTTTTTCTTAATTTTTAATTTTCCAAAAAAATTTTTTTAATTTAAAGTTGTGCTGAATTTATGTAATGCCGGTCCAGTTAATGTCCGTATAGAAACAGAAAATAATAAAGTAAAATTCTTAATTAATTAACAAAATTTAATTTAAATAACCCAAAAATACTTTTTTTAAAGAATTTCCATGTTGGCCCAGAACCGAGGACTAGATTCGAGTTAGTAGAACAATACGCGCCTTTAGCAACTGCTAAAAAAGTTCATCAAGATTCACCACCTTGTAATTATTTTAATAAAATTTATTTAAAATAAGAAATATTTTTAAAAAATCTTCAAGGCATTTTAGGGAAATTTTCTCTGTTTAAAAGGGTAGATATCGAAATTAGATTTTTAAATTGATTAAAAATTTTGGAATTATTTTTAAGAAAAATTGTTCCTTTCGGTCTATTTTCATAAAAATAATTTAAGGAATAAGGGATATCCAGCTGGGTTTAAGATTTAGATAAAAAATCAGTATGTAAAGCTTCTTTTCTTTAGATATTAGTAAACACTTCTGTAGATTTTAGAAAATTTAATAAAATAATTGAAATAAATTTATCCTTAATAAAAGTTCGGGAACTTTTGCCGCACCCTGTACATGATTAGCTAAAGCGTCTATCAATAATTGTTGGACCATAAACTTTTTGTTCTCTTACTTCACTAACTTGATTTTGTATCACTTTTTGTTTAAAAATTCCATAAAATTTTATTTTTTATAAATAGTACAATTTAAATTTAATAAGCACGCGCTTTTGCTTCCTCACTCAGCAAAAATTGGCAACCAATAAGACCAAATATAGCAAAACAACCAGTTCAAGTCATTGTTGATTTTGGAAACGTTGGAAGAGATGGAACAACAGAACAACCTTCTCCTTTAAAATTGACATCTGTGGGGGAAGCTGACGAACAAAAGATACAAACTGAGACGATAAGTGAGACTTTGGTTGTAAATTGAAATTTGGGTTGAAAAATTTACGATGTTTTTTCTTAGATAAATTATCCACTGTCAGACTAAGTCCCCATTATGGAGACTTGAATTAATTTTATTTTTAAATTATTTGGTGATAGGGGGAGTTATCTATAAAAATAATGTTCAAACATACATATGTAAAAAATTATTTTTTATTAAATAGCTCAAAGTCAATGGCTAGATTGGAGTAAATGGAGCAAATGTGAAAATGGAGAACGTGTTCGAAATCGTAACTGTATTGTTGTTAATAATATACCCTGCGAGGTAAAATAAATTTTAAAAAATTCAAAAATTTTTTTCAAAAAATTAAGAAAGGCCAAAATATAGAAAGACAAAAATGTTACTCAACACAGACAAATTCTGGGTTAAAATTTGCCCAGGATCCTACAATTATAGAACGTGAAATTCGTGGAGAATTGGCTTCTCCGCGTTGAAAAATATTTTTTTAAAAAGTTAAAAAATTGATGTGGAAGAAAAAATTTTATTTTTAAAATATTAATTCAGAAATTTTTTTAACTTTATTTTTAAATTTTATTTTTTAAATATTTAATTCAAATGTATTATTCATTAAATTATTTTCTTTCTCGTATTGTTTTGAGAAACGTCTATTTGATTTAGTTGTACAATTTTATTTTTTTTTTATTTTGTAAATACCCCGTCTAAACTTGGCTATATTTACCATGTCTAAACCGTCACTCGGTTTTCGACATTTAAAAATTTTTAAATTTTGTTTTTCTACTTTTTTCGGGGAGAATTGTTGTTTGTTGACTTGTTTTTGATTTACTTTTCTAAATAAATTGGTATACTTTTTAATAAAAAAAAATGGCAAAATCCTTAGCTTCTATACAAATCTTATACATAGTTAATACTCAGGACTTGAACTTGAAAATTTTTTGACCACGATGGTGTTTTTAATCTTTTGTGTCTCACAATCAGTAATTTAAATAAACATATGTAGTATTAAAAGGTGGTAATTCTGAATTTTTATTTTTAATATTTATTAACTTTTTTTAATTAAATAATTTTTCTAAAATTTCACTATAATCAAACTTTCTAAAAATTTCTCAATTAAATTTAATCTTAAATTATTAATTTTTAATTTAATAAAAATATATACATATATTAGCTTTCCCAATTACGTAAATCGCCAAATTTTCTTTTTTTTCGTTTATTCAGCCACACAAATATTCTCGTAGCTCTAAAATCATTGTTCAATTAACTAGTTAATAATTCTCTTTCTTTTATTTTTTTCTTTCGCAATCTATCAAGCATTAACCCAATTTTAAAGTTTTCAGTCATTTTAGCTTACTTTCACTTATTTAAAAGAATTTATTTATAATTTATTATTTATTATGTAATATCCCGGAAGTAATTAGCCGGATAAATTAAAAAATAAAAGATGTTTCTATAATTTATGTTTCTATAATAAACACAGAATATGTCCCAGAAAATAGGTAAATGGAACTTCTTCCACGTACCCCACTAGATATGGTACCCCACTAGGGAAAAAATTCGGATCGGTCGCCTTTAATATAATCTTCGGGGTCGAGTTTCGGGCCCAAGATAAGGTCAGGGTTTCTAATAACTTATTTGATCACAGAATTATTCTTCACTTCCTTTAATCACAGAAAGATTACTTCTCTTTTGTCAAACAAAAAACTCAAATATGAGGGGGGGGGTAGTATTTAAAACAACTTTGTTTGAAATTAGGTATTGAGTGTCTTTATAACGATAGTGGATTTGTATCACATTTAAATTTATAATACGGGCTGTGTGCCTTTTGAGAGATCTACAAAAAAAATTTTGTATAAAATTTTCATTTTTATAATTGAGCGTTTAAATCTCCAAACTTGTTCGCAACAATAAATGACCGTTAAATTTAAGAAAAGAAACCGGATATTTACAACAGTTTACAACAAACTAATAAATCCAATCAAAATCTTTTGTCGGATCTTTTTCTACCTTTTAAACAATTTCACACAATTAAGTAAGCATGCCATTCAGTTAAAATCCCTTTTCCTTTTATTTTTAGCTTTTCCCTTCAAAAATATAACTTTTAAGGGTTATTCTTTATTAGGTATATTATTTATTTGCGAATTTAATAACAAGACGTATATCCTCTTATATAGAATCAAGATAATCTTGGGATAAGGTTGTCCGATAATTGGAAATCCTCGGATATCCGGATCCGGTATCCAAACCGAAAGTTTTCGGATATCCAGCCCTTTTTCGGTTCCGGATATCCGGATTACTTGGGAAGAACTCTATAAATTTTTGATTCTGTATTTAATATTTCATAAGCTATTGAACATAAACTGTTAAAAACACAATTTTATCAAATAATTATCGCCGTTTTTCGACCAGAATTAGAAAACTCCTAAAGCAAAAATTTAAAAATTTTTGGAGAATTTTGTTAAACTAATTTAGGATATCCTTCCACAAAATACATAACCTCATCTCAACTTCCGTCCACATTTTTTATTTTTTCTTTTAACGTCATTCCCCCCCCCCCCCAAATAAATTTTATTTTCTGGAGAGTACGCGGAAATTAATCTTTGTGTTTCTTTTTATTCTTTTTAAAAATTTCGGGTCTTTTTCACTGTTTGAATCCCCGGCACTTTACTTTTTGGATATAGAGAGAGTGAGAGATATATCTTTGCGACAATTCGACGCCCTTTCCTTCTCCTTTATTTAATTTATAATTTATTTCTTTGCCGTTTTAGTAGCTAAACAACCCCTTTTTTTATTTTTTTTTAATTAATTCCTTTTTATTGTTTGATAATTTAATTTTCACTAATTAATTTGTGATAAATATACCGGATTTTTATTTTTTCAAAGAAAATTTTTTTTTGAAATTTTTAAAATTATAAATTCTTCTTAATAAATGAATGGCATATAGAGAAGAGAGAAAAATTGGAAATTTTATTAAATTATTTCGGCTATTGTTTATTGTTGTTTTAATTGTTATTTTTCAAATTAAATATACAGGTAATTATTTAACCGGAACAATAGATGAGATTCAAATGAGATTTACAATGAGATTCAAAACTTTGAAATACTTACAATAATGACAAATACACCTCTCCTAGTCCTCACTCTGACTCATTCCGACCCCATTAATGTTTATTGTGTATTTCTGAAGTAAGGTACCATTCATTCTACGGTTAAATGCCCCATCCTCCTAATTTCTTTTTATTAAAATAAATTCTCAAGATCCGTTTTATTATTAGGAAAATTTTATTAAATATATTACACGTTTTTAAATTTATTTAAAATTGATTTTTTTAAATCTTTATATCCAAAAATAGTATAATTTCTATGTGTATTCCTTTAAAAAGAAAGATTTAATCTACGAAAAATTAATAAAAAATCGGAAAATATTGAAAAGGAAATGAATCTTTTTTGGTTGTAAATAATAGATATTGAAAATTTTGAAAAATTGGCATATTGATTTAAAAAATTCAAAAAAATTTTAAGATGCTCAAAATGATTCAGAAGAAAATCAAGAGGAAAACAATATCCCTCTTCGATCAGAACTTCCATTAGCTACAGGAAAGTGGAACCAATTTAAAGGATTTTATACACCTAGGCCTATTCCGTCGAATGCACATTTTAGTGAGTTTGAATAATTGCTGTTAATAGACAAATAAGATTTTGAAAGGGAGGGGTTGGGGGATACTATGTATCAGGGGTGGCGCAAGTGCCACAAAATACGAGACACGAGATTCACGAGATACGAGATTCTCAAAAAAATACGAGAACGAGATAAAACGAGATACGAGATCTCTCAAAAAATACGAGATTTCACGAGATACGAGACACGAGATACGAGATATTAGGTATTTGTTTTTCAAAATTATTCATACATAAAATTGTAAAGGCGAAAATATAAGGGTTTAAATTGATAATGATTACAGCTGGATTATGAAGGATATTGGGGAATTAGAGGATTAAGGGGATTTATTGAAATATCGGTGATTACGGAGAATATTATAGGGTTTGGAAGGATCGAGGAGAGTTAAAGTAACATACGATGGGATTATTGAAGTTGTCAATCTGATTTGAGTGATATAGGATACCTGGAGATATGACACCCGAAGGAGGCGAAGTTTTCTGAGCCACTCCATGATTCATCATATCCTCGTAGACACTCGATATCCTACTTAATTTTCACAATCCATCTCTCGAAATTGATGGATTCCCAGATATCTATCCGAATCCTCCTATCCAAATCCTTTAATTCATTAATCATATTCCTTAATGAATCAAAAATTTAAAAAATCTATTTAAATTCACCTTAATCCCAGTAAATGCCCGATACACCGATATTTCCCGCTTGACCAAATTTATCCCTCTTCTTTTTTCAGCGCCGCAGGCGAAAATTTCTAGAATTTTTGAAGGCCAAGTAGCCTGATTTCTTCCTTTTTCATCGCCGCAGGCGAAAATTATAGAAATTATGGAAGGCCAAGGAGGCATATTTATTCCTTTTTTATCGACGCAGGCGAAAATTTTGAGAATTTTAGAAGGCCAACAAGCCAGATTTCTTCCATTTCCAGCGCCGCAGGCGAAAATTTGAGAATTTTGGAAGACCACTGGGCAAGATTTCTTCCTTTTTTCCTAAACCTAGGATCTTAAAATAGCCCCGAATTTTTGACATTTTTTCTAAAATAGATTAAAAATATCTCGTGTCTCGTGGCAAAATACGAGATACGAGATGCGAGATACGAGACTAGCGCCACCCCTTCTATGTATTATATGCATATTAGATTCCTCAGGCAGGGCTGATCGGAAAAAAAATTATTCCGAACCAACCCGAAACGAAATAAAATTAAAAACGATTCATTGGTAAAAGACGTCTAAGCGATGCCACTTAAGGAAGGGAAGATCTTTTCGGTCCCAAGGGTGTAGTCTGAAACGGGATTGACTGTAATAAAATTGGGGCATATAAAATACCATGATAACCACATAACAATTTATTATTATTTAGCATTTGCCTCTGTATGGGCTTCATGGTCTGCTTGGTGAGATCCTATTTAATATTTCAGAAAAACAATTTTTAAATTTCTATAAAAATATTGTTAAGGTCATACTGCACAAACAACATCCAGATGCGTGTTCGTGCGTGTAATACAGTCAGAGGATTTAGCTGTTTAGGCCCAAACAGAGTATTTTAAAATACCTTTTCTCACATTTTTAAAATTCAAGGATATCCGCCCTTGCGGAAATATTTTGGGGGAAATACCGAATAGACAGAGAATACAACAAGTACCACTCGAACCTAACACAAATCACCAACTATTTGAATTGGAAGATCCCTGGGCTGAGGATAGGAGGGAGGCATTAAAGCAGCTTTATGAAAAGATTCCGAGGAGAGAAGAAAATGTTGAAAAAGGTAATTGAAAAAATTTTTTTAATTTAAAGAAAACGATCGAAAAAAGGCTCTCCAACATTGAGGCAATAAATAATACTCGGAAAAATTTATCTAGATAGACCAGGATTTGTTATAGTCGATATACTCCACTTTATCGGAGATTATCTTTCTGACTTTAATTTTCCTGTAAAAACACTAAAGCAAATCAAACTAGATATATACTTAGTAAATTTCAGTCAAAAGGCCAGAATTATTTGCATCGAAAAACATTGAAAATATTCAAATAAAAAACGAAAATGTGGAAAATAAATTTAAAAATGAGGAAATGACTGGAAGAAAAAGTGAAGAAGAAGGGAGTGAGGAAGAAGAAAATAATGAAGAAGAAGAAAATAAATTGGAAGAAGATTTTAAATCCACAATAACAGGACAAAGTACAACAACAATTAAAACAACAACAATTACTTCCCCACAGAAAGCATTTAAAACAGAATTATTTATAAACACAACAACAACGTTACCAACAACAACATTTAATTATTTAGAAAAACAAAGAAAACTTGAATTTTATAATGCGCGTGGAATTACTACAAGGCATGAAACAATTAATATCTTAGTTATAGTATCAGTTAATTAAAAATATAAATACAACTCTACAGTGTTTGCTCGAATTCCGGAGAAGGGTTGGCTGATCCTCTGAAATACACGGGGCATCGGGATCCAATATACAAACCGTAAATTTAGGGTACCTGAAATTTTTTGTATCAGGATACCCGCGCTGACCAAGACTGTTTCTGGACTATATTTTTAATTAACTGGCTTTAGAGAGTGAATCAATGTATAGGAGTTTACTATTAAAAAATTTTCAATTTCAGTCCTCAAAAACATGAAGAAGGAAGGAAGGATTTATTAAAACTAAAAATAAATAATCATCAGCAGAAGGTAATCCCTGCAAATCTTGGCAATGATACAGCCCGAGCTCTAGAATGGATGGTTGAAGGAATTAGTAAATCATTGGAACAACAACCTCCTCAAATCCTTCAAAATAATCAGAAAAATAAATTAATTGAAGGCAAAAATAAAAAAGAAGAAAATGAACAGGAAGTGGAGGAGGAATATGAGGATGGAGGGGGTGAAGTGGATGAAGACAAGGTGAAGAACAGAAGAAGGCCTTTACTTCACTCTGGGGAATTAGAGGTGATAAATAACTTGATGTTTAGATACTTCTTTTGGATGAGGAAAATAATAATAGTTTAGCGAGAAGTTTAACTGATTGGACCTACTAGGAGAACCAACTAGGAGGTTGTAATGATAGTAAGCGAAGGATAAAGAAGATAATTGACTAGAAATATTTCTAAGTGGAATAAACCAGACTAGGACACGGATACTGATTTTGGTATCCGTATCCGGATATTTACGGCGGATACAGACGGATATCCGCAGGCATTTTTACAGTATTTTATTTATATCCGTATCCATGTCCTAGTCTGGAATAAACGAGGAAGTAAATATATTCACATAAAATAAATTCCAGATTAGGGAATTGGGTTGACTTAAATCCTTTTTTTCAATATACACACCTTCCCATAAACCCCTCATTAAATAGGAAAATGAGGATTCTGGAGATATTATTTCTTCAACGTCTCTACCAGCTACAACAATTTTTAAAACAACAACAACAACATCTACTACAACAATTCGAGAACCTAAAATAAATAAAGAAAAAGCTAAAATATTACAAACCAATAATGTATTAGAGGAGAATAAATTAAATAAAAAGGGAGGGAATTTAAATGCTAATCAAAGGAAGAGATTAATGAAGGCTAGTTTCACGAATAAATCATTTTTAATAAAAAATAATGGTTAGGAAAATGGAAGAGAGAGTAGTATTTAATAGTAAAGTGGAAGGTTGTCGGATAGTTGAAAATCCTCGAATATCCGGATCCAACAATATCCGGATCCAACAAGAGGAAAATTAACCAAACAAAAAAATAGATGACATTTTTATTTTTGCTTCTTAGGAATTAGCTGCCGCTCAAAAATTAAAGCAACTCCAAATTGACCAAAGTAAGGAGCGTATCCTGCAACAACAAAATCAACAAAAACAAAAAACACAATCAACAACAATAGAAAAACAATTAACTAAATTAAAAGCTGAAATGCATGCAATGGAAGCGGTTTTGGAGAGAATGAAAAATACAGAAGGATTGGAAGAAGATGATTTGGGAGAAGAAAATGAAGAAGGGAAAAGTAAGAAAAATGAAGGAAAAGCTGAAATTAAAGTTGAAAAAATCCAAACTCATAAAAGAAATGAAGGAAAAACGGAAATAAAAAATGCTAAGGAAGTGAGTAATTTTATAATTTAATTAAAATATGAGGATTTTTTATCATAAGCTGGGTAATCATAGCTTGAACTGTCTTGAACTGATTGGAGTCGTTTTATCAGATAAACTATCTAAGTAATTAATACTAGGTAAAATATAGCTGCACAATTTTCTATAAACTAGAGACCGGAACGAAACGATCGGGCGATTTTAGATTTGGACAATTTATATATGTAGAACATTGGGCCGGGATTCAGTCCCCTAAAAATTGAAAAACCATAGGGGAGACCAAGCTGTTTTTGGGATGAATATTCGAATTTACAAATTATGGCTTATTCGAAAGAACTCGTCGAGCCGAGACCTACTCCTTTGTTTCAGGTTGTATCATCCTTCTGTTTACTTTTATTTGAATTTTACAAGAACCTCATTGGATACAATTTATTTAGTTGAATATTAGAGATAAAAAATTATAATATTCGAATTTTTAAATTTAATTTCAGCAACCAAATCGAGAAACAACAACAAAACCTCCATCTACCCCAAAAATTGTTTTACCAATAAAAGTTGAAAACAATAAAAACCATAAGCATTTAAATAATCCTAGACCTGTTCCAATATTAATTGGGGATCAAAAAATAATTGTTTCATCAGCTGCTATACCTCAATTATCTTCGACTAAAAAGCCCTCACTTCCTTTAAATAATTCTTTTGTTCAGAAGAAAAATAACAATAGAGAACAACAAATAATTTTAACAACAACATCAAAACCCTTACTTTTTATGAAAACTTCAATTCAGAGAAGAAATAATCGAGGAAATTTAATCTCAAATAACAACACAAATATTAATAAAAAAATTATTTTGACTGAAAATCCTGGTGAATTTTTAACAGAATTATTTTTTAAAAATTTTAAAGCTGAGAATTATCGGCGGTATTGAGGTAAGGTTGGCGGTTCCGAGTATCCAGAACTGAGAAACCCGGATACCCGGAAATTTTCGGTTCGGTTGTTGCTTCAAATTCCGGATATCCAAAAATTTCCCGGGAACCGCCAACTTTATCTTGAGAGTAAAAGTACATACGTTCCAGCAAAAAAAAAAGTTTTCTTGAAATTTGGATTGGAATAAGAAATCTTATATTAATTTTATTCTCCTAAATATCCTTAGATTTTTGTGGATACCAAAAATTTAAAATACCCCAATTCGTACTTTCTTGTTATTTTGCAAATTTTAGTAATTTTGGAAATATTTTAAGGCGATTTTCTTTCACTTTTTCGTTTTTATAATTTATTAAATATTCTTAAAATATTTCTATTTTTAAAGGTTCAATATGGCTAGATGGAAGCATTCCTCGAGTTGGTTCAACAGCCAAATGGAGTGATTGGAATGATTGGGGGGAATGTTTTTGTGGAAAACAAATGCGTTCTAGAACATGTATTTATGAGGATAATAGCTTTCAATCACAAGGCAAAAACCTTATTTTATTCCCATCTATTAAGGCATTATCAAAGAAAATTGAACCGAGTAGATTGGAGAAAATGGAAAATTCAAAATAATTTAAAAATTTACATGTCTCTCTAGATTATAATCCTTCCAGAACTGAATTGGTTCATATTACAGATTCTAAATCCCAAAAATTATTGTAAAATTAAAACCTACAAGTCGAAGTATTGAGCGATTAAAATCTTGTATCATAAATCACTTCCACAGTTTTTCTATTTTATGGAGGGTTTCTGCCGTTCTAGTTTAATTTTTGAAACCCCTAAAAAATTCTCTCCGTAACTATAACTAAAAAGTTAGTCTTTATGAACATCCAAAAATTAGATTATATAATTTCTCTCCGTTATAATTAAGAATTTAGTCACATCCAAAAATTAAATTATAGTTTATTTTTAAGGATGCTCAGGCAAATCATACGAAAGCAGGTCTTGTATATCTACCACAGAGCAATGTCCAACAACAATTCCCCCCATTCCCCCTTCTAAACAATTACAATTAATTTCTAAAAAAGAAAAACCTTCTTTAAATATTTTGAGAAGAACTTCTTTAAGTATTGGGCCATTAACAAATGAGGAAGCTTTTAAAAAAGGAAATGAAGGTCAAAATCATCAAAGGCTTTCGGAGAATGAAATTTTAAGGCATAGACATCGCCTTTTCCTAGCTCAGAGACACAGAATGATGAGATATAAAAATTAAATGATTAATGTGTAATTTTGGGGTGAATACCTACAATTTTGAACTGTCAAAACCTCAAAATTAGTTAATCCTTGAACCACTGAGTGGTAGGAAGGTCAAATCATGAACCTCAAGCTAAGACCAGGGATCTAGCTAAACTTAAAATATAATTTAAAATATTTCCGAAACCTTCATTAAAAGATATAAAATTTTCAGTTCTAAAATTTTCAGTTCTAATCTACTTGTACATATATTTTACCAATTTACTACGAGGGCATATTTAATTGAAACGTATTTAATTCATTTAGTTATTTTATTTTTTATAACATTTTTTATATCAAAAAATTATTATGAAAAATACATATTTAATTTAAAAATCTCAGAAATAATTTATAAAAATAATCTTTTACTAAATTTGCAAACTAATTTTTATAACAAAAAAAGCGTAACCCGAAATTTAAAAATCCAGTTGATAAAATTAAATTTGTGTTTTTAATTTTGGATTGGCTGAAATACTGAAAATATTAAATTTAATAAAAATTAATATTTTGAAATTACCTTCGATTATTTCTTGATCGTTTTTGTTTAATTATAGAGGAAGATATTTTATTAGAATTAATTGAATCTTTGTTTTTTATATCAACAACTAAATCTGTCTTTGATAGTTCATTTGGTTTATACTAAAAATAAAATTAATTAGAATAATATTTTAATTAATTGCTTGAAGGATTGGAGTTAGTTACCAGGGCTTTGCGCCAAAATTTAGCGTGGAACGCCAAATATTTAAATTTTTAAAATACGCCAAACGCAGAACGCCAAAAATAGGCCAAAAATTTCCCGGTTAGTTACGTTCAAACTAGAGGTCGGCGCGGGATGAGATCCCGCGCAGGATTCCCGCGGGATCCCGTCCCGCAAAGATTAAAAAAATTTTATCCCGCGGGATCCCGCAAACGCGATTTTGCCGACCTCTAATTCAAACATAACCAGTTTAAAAACGATTATCCAATTCCGAAAGACAAAGTATTAACTTCAGTCAAATTAGATCATACCAGCCCAGCTAATATCTGATTTTTTTTCGACCTCCGCTACATTGTTACATTCATTCTTGGATAAACTTTCATTCTTTTACTCTTAAGTCTTGAAAAATCTCGGAGAGACCCGAACATAACAGTAGACAAGCAGTGGGACTAGAGCCTTTTAATGGAATAAAAGCCTTGGGAGTCGAAACCAGTTCTGGAATCAGAGGAATATTTTAAAATGATGTCCTAAAACATCCGGACTTTATATGGGAAGATATTTAGTCCTACTGCCGATACTTTCCGTTTTTAATTACATTTTGAAAATATCCAAATTTTATAAAAATAAATATCAAAAATTACATTATTTATCCTTTCCCTATCATTCCCAATCCTTTTTTGATTCTCAATAAAAATTTGTTCATTCTTTAATTGTATCAATTTAATTTTTGAAATTAAATCTTCAGGTAATTCTTTATCATAAAAATCTGTATCTTCGTCAATTTTATTTTCTTTTTTAAAAGAAATTGTTGTAGGGGGTGTTTTGGCTATAGTAAAGTCGAGTTTTGGAAGGCGAACTCTTTTAAGGTATGGAGAAGGCCTGTGGGAATTGGATGTTTTTATTGCTGTTGGTGTTGGAAATTCTTTCTAAAAAATAAAAAATAAAACTGTCATACCGGTTATAATCGGAGTTGTTTTAAAATTTCAATTTTCAATTTCCGATTTCCGACGATTTTTTAGTTTTGAAACAACTTTGGTTATAATGACAATATCAGTTACAAACTGAATTATTATAATCGCAGTTAAACTTCTTAAACAAGACCTAAGGACATTCTGAACATAAGTAGATAAAAAAGGAATATTTTTATCTAGGTCGAGGTATTTTCGAATTCTAGATACTAGGGCAAACGGGAAATTTCAGAAAAACTTCTAGTTCTGTTTTAGTAGATTGCTAGTAAAATCAAAACTAAATTTAATTTTAGGATTTCCATAATTTCTAAATATATATCTTTAAATTTCAAATAATACTCAAATTCTAAGTTCCATAAAATTTACATTTTCAAAATTTTCAACGAGCAGATTTTGTCGCTTTTCTGCAAATTTCTTCTTATTTTCCATTTTTTTTGTTGTTATTTAATTTTCTATTTATTTTTAATTAAAATATAAAATATAATTAAATTTATTTTCTTTATATATTTTCAATGCCTCAAGACAATGGAGAAAATTGGAGGATTTTAATGAGTATAATAAAGCGTAAAAGTGGATTAAAATATTGAAGTAATGACCTAAAAAAGTGTAAAAAAGCTATTAAAATGAAGAGAAGCATTCGAAAACAATGAAAATTGGAAATAAAAAAGCTGGTTGAATGTGCTTATTTTTTAATGCTTTCTTCTAAAAAATAAACAGAAAATTAATTTCTTTTCTCCATTGATATAAATTATGGATGGGTGAGGTTCCGGGCTGAAAAAAGTAGTCCGAGTATGGTTTAGGGTAACTCGAACCTCATACAAATGTTTCTAGAAACTATTCTAGTAAAAGTAGTGTTTGGCAGTGTTGAAAAATACATAGGTAGGTTGGGCGAGAAATGGTATTCCGTAATTTAAATAACAGAAAATGTACATAAGACATAATAAAGCGGCCCATCATAAAAAGCGATAGATGAAAGCGGAAGCAAAAGTGTTAACAATTCTCTGAAGACCGACACTTTTGTTTTAACGAGATTTAAAAATTCTTTTGAAGACCAATTCGTTGAAGATCTAATAGAGAGGCTTATTTAGAAGAAAGCCGGCAGTGAATTTCGTTTTCACGCATAACTTGAATCCGAAAATCAAAAGATATTAGTACTACATAAAAACACCCCTCTGTTTATTTTCTATACACATTTTCAAGACAAAAAAAGAGTTTTAGTTCTTTTAAAAATACATATTTATAGAAATAAAAAAGAAGCAAAAAATAAACGAAAAGTTGATGGATTTGGTTCTCTTTAGGGAAAAAAGAAAATATTTCTTTTTAAAATATTTCTTCAATGGATTTTTATTAATCTCTGCCATCTCCCCAAAATTTATTTTTGAATGTTTTTTGTTTAAAAGTGTCTCAAACTAAAAGGAAATAAAAGAGAATAGTTTCCGTGACGAGGAAGTTTTTGGTTATATAAAAATTGTAGTTCCATTCTTTTTGGGGTTATCGAGAGTTAAAAAAAATTAAAAAGAGGGCAAGGCAAAGAATATAAAAAATTAACTATACTTGATAATTTGTGTTAAGTATTTTGGAATAGATGTTTTGGGCCTTTACTAACCACTGTTGGACCTCTGATTGCGTATAGGAAGTTAGTTTCTTGAGAGAAACAAAAAAATTTAAAAATTTTTTAAGGATTTTTTTCTATATTCTGATCATCCAAATTTAGAAATATTAGTCGAAGGAGATCAAAAGCAAACAAAATAACTAATATCTTTTTTACGAGTCAAAATCTATGTAAAAATTCTTTACCCGAAAATGAAAATTTATGCATAATAGATATTACAATAAAAATAATTTTTTAATCAAAAAGTAATGATAATTTAATAATTTTTTAAAAATTCTTGAAGGAATTTATTTTAAAAATATTTAAATAAATTCGAATTAATTTAAAATTTCTTCATTTAAAAATTCCTTCATACTTATAAATTTATACAATTGTATAAAATGTTTAAAAATATGTTTAAGATCCCCCATTCTTAATCTTGTTTTGCGTTTTAAAAATAAAATTAAATATAAAATCCCAAATAGAGCTATTTGTTAAAATACACAATGACAGAAATTAATAATAAGCAAGCGATCAGATTGCCCAACTCTGAACTAACTACATTGAACCTCGATATATTTATGAACTTCTCAAAATAACGAACATTTTCACCGTTCCTTCTTAACTATGGGTTCTTCCTAAAATCACTTTAGTTAACGAAACGATCGAACGAATTTTTCCTTAGTCTATCTGAATTCGTTATATCGAGAGCCAGCGATTGTATCTTGTTAGCATCACAACAAAAAAAGGTATTAAATTTTCGAGCACCCCTAACCATTTAAAAACAGATTTAGTTTATTTTTAATAAAAATGGAAATAGGTACATAATTCTTCCTTTCTTTTTTAGTCCTCTTCATTTCTTTTCCGTTTTTTAATATTTTTATTTTCTTCTTCAACAAATTTAAAATCTTCTTTAAAAAAGGTTTTAGATCAGTATAATTACCAATATCATAATCGGCCTCATTAAACACTTCAACTTTCACAAAATTTGTATAATTATCAAAATAATCATGATTATAATCAATCACAAAAAGCCATATACCCCCTCTTAATTGACTCATAAAGTCAATTTCTTCTTTATTTTTATAATCCACAAATTTTTTGGCCAGGCATCTCGTCTTATTTTCTTCAGTAATTTTAACATAAAAGTGTAATTCAATTTTTGGTTCCCTCCAAATGTCAGAAGACAATACTCTAATTTTATATTTCCCCGGATGTTCAAATTTCAAACAAATATTTATATACGAAATCCCTTCCAATTCGGCACGTCGATATTTTTCATTAATTACAGAATTGTCAATAAAATTGTTTTGCCCTAATAATTTCTCCCCTTTTTCAATAAATTTTTTTGTTTTAATTATTTTTCTAGGCCCCTCTAAATCAAGTAAACAATTTATTTTTATCAATTTGTGGAGTCCCCCTCCATGACTAAAATATGTATTTATTCCGTTTATATTTACTTCTTTATCTTTAAATCTTGTAAGATTATACAATTCATTATTTACTTCGAAATCTATTTTGGCATAGAAAAGTGGATAAATTTGCAAAAGTGTCTAAAAAAGAAAGAAAATAAAATTTTAGTTTTTCCAAATTTAAAAAGGTTTTTTATGTCTAACAAAAATAAAATATCATACGAGAATAGGGCAGCATAAAAAATCAAAATACCTAAATATTTAATATCAGCCATTGTGCTGCAGTAAATCGAGGTTAGACCCCCCCCCCATACTTGCCAACGATGCTCATGGTTTGACTTTCATTCTAGATTTAGTGCTGAGATCGGACCGAGACGAGATGTCATCAAAAATCTCGGCTATCGAGACTGAGAATTTTTTGAGATCTCGACTCCCGTGCCTCCCTCCCAGTCCAATCTCCATGTAGTTTACCTAGTGTGCTTGGAATAATACTCAAAAACCAGTCACAAAAGAATATGCACAAAGGGCTCTTAATTTTATTCGAATAAAATTACCTCTCTTCTAAGATCCCTTAATCCACAAAAAAGAAGTCCTTCTTTAAGATACTTCGTGTATGCACTTAAAATTCTCATCTGTTTTTTTCCATTTTCACCAATAACCGCACTATTTGTGTTATATTCGTAGCCCCCCATTTCCTCATTACAAGGTTCCCGAAATATTGAAATATAAAAATATTTGTTTTTCATTTCTTCATCAATTTCCACAACAATTTCTGTAAAATATGGCTCAATTAAATTTAAATTCGAATTTAAATCCAATGTTTTCAATTTCATTTTTATCAATTTAATTAAAGGATAATTAATATTGGAGCCAAATAATTGAACGACATTCTGTTTAGATTCCACTAGTAATCGCTGATCACGTTCAATATTACCAGATGAATATTGAAAAATTAAAAGGAAAAGGTTGAAAAATAATGAAATTTTTAATAAGGGCATTATTTCTCTTTTTCTAATAAAAAATTTTTTTAATTAATGAATTTAGGAAAAAAATTTATTTTATTTAAATTAATTGGCTGCCCTTTTATTTTGACTAGAGAAAAGGTATAAAATTGTATAAAGTTCAAATCCAATAATCAAATAAAAATATTATTACAAAATAAGGTAAATATTTTTTTTAAAAGGGCATTTACGTGATAATAAAATTTTAAAAGCAATCCTCCTTTTAATTTCTTAACTTTTACGAAATATTTAACACTATGTTTCTATCTTTAATTTGAGCAGCATGAGGTCGGGGCATTTCTGAAGTGCATATACCTTTAATTGTTTATATTCGAAACGTTTTTCTATTAGAAGCTGTCAACTTTTTTCAATCTATTTAATCCTATTCGGAATAAGATTTAAGAAGATAATCTTCTCTTTTCTTTTTAAATTTTAAAAACTAGGGTTCAGCGGTATCGTGATTCAGTGAAAAAATCGTCAACGGTAAAAAATTGGTAAATCCTTTAGTTGGCAAAATTAATAAAAAAAATTTTTTACCCAGAAATGAAAATTTATGCATAAAAAGCAAAAAATAAAAATATATACCTAAATTACTCAAATCGAAATTCCATGTAATTTTGATAATATTTTCTCTTAATTTTTAAAAAAATATTTGAGTTAATAAATCAAAAAATTTTTTGTTTCAGAGAAAATATTAGAGTAAAAATATTTTAGGTAATCAAAAAATAATAAATAATTAAACTTTAATAAATTTAGGGAATTTTCTGACTGGAATTTATTTAAAAAATAAATTTAAATTAATTTTTAATTTTATCTAGTAAAAAATTCCTACTTAATTTTAAAGCTATATAAAAATGCAAAAAGATTTTAAATGTGAAATCCCAGTAAAGGAAAATAAAATGCAAAATCCCCAAATTAAACTAGAGCTTTAATTGAAAATTTAAACATGTATATTGCGAACAAAAGACAAGCGCCCCGAACAAAAATAGATTACGAACAAAGAGAACCTCGCTACAATGACCCTAGATATAACTAAATTTTTACCATTCCCTAAGATTTATACCCAAAAATGACTTTCGAATTAATCACCCACTTGAACGAATTTTTATTCAATCCCTTTGAACAAATGTTATAAAAATTCTGTATCAGTTAGTCAAAAAATAAAGAAAAGTTTTAGGTATTCAATACCGAACCGAAGAGCCAATCGAAAATCATTTTTTCTTTAGTGTGGCTCAGCTTCGAGCCACCAAACCAAACCCTCAAAAATAGAAAACAAAGAAAATAATTAAAGAAAAATAAAAATACGGACAGATAATGTCCGTTTAGTACCAAATCCTTTTTTTTAAATACGTAGATTTTAAATAGTAAAATCATCAAATTCTCCTATCTTCTTACTCTCCAATAAATTCAGAAATATTTGAAAAAAATTCATCCTTAATAAATCCATTGTTCTCCAAATTTTTGTGTATTTTATTTCTCAATTCTTCTGCAGCATTTTGATATTTGCTTAAATGATAAATTTAAAAAAAGATTTTTTGCTTTATTTTAATAACAGATCCCCTCACTCCGCCTTATTCTTTGAAATAAATTTTACTCAGACCTTTACTATTACTTTTTAAGATTATTACGGGTTCACCAATGTTTTTCGGTTCCAGCAATTATTCTTTGTGTTCAACAGTAGCTAGTTTATTTAAAATAGTTTATTGATTATATATTAAATATAAATATTAAATTTAAAAAAAATAAAATTAAAAGAAAAAATTGTGGCTAAAAACATCCTCAGAAACAAAAAAATCTTCTACAAAAAAATCCTCGGCAACAAAATTTAAATTTCGCAAAGTAAATTGGTAAAAAGAGGGTCATACAACCTACTTCATTAATCGAATTTTACTGTCAGAAATTCTAGAAATACTAAAAAAACTAAAAGTTTTCAATTAAATATTCTTTAAATTCTGCTAGTCTTGGATAGCCTTTACTCGCTTGTTTTAAACGCCTATAGCCAGCCTTTTTTGAAAATAAATAATTTTTTCGGTTTTGAGGCAAAGTCTTCGTCTTGTTCTTAACATTTATGAGTTTTAAAAATATTTAAATCGGCCCTTTTTTGCGGCGCAGGCGAGACTTTCGTGATTTTTGGACACAGGGGTTGAGATAATAATTAACCAGAGCAATTATTTCTGCATTTAAGGTTATTTAGCATTCAGCATTTTATAAAATAATTTCTAAAAAAAATCCCAAAAATAATGTTTATCAAACGAAAAATAATGAAAATTACATTTAAATAAGAGAAAATATTTAAAATATATAAATCTAGTTTGTGTTGTTTAATAAAAACCCCCAAAATTTAAATAAAAATTTTTAACAAATAATTTTTAAATAAATAAATAATAATGGTAAAATAAAAATAATTCCTTAGGAATTTTAAATGAATTTTTAAATAAATAAAATGAATGAATTTAAATAAATAATAAGAAATTTAATACTAATTTGTAGAGACCTACAAAGATTATGGTCCTGAAACTAAGGTTTTTTTCAGTATTGGTCTCAGGTCTGAATTTTGTAAAATTTTGGGTCTTGGATGTCTCTACAAATTTTAATTTTTTTTAATTTATAAAACTAAATTAAAAAAATTTCTATCAAAATATAAATTTTCGAATAATTTTTTTTGTATTTAAATTGTGTTTTATTATACATAGTATTTGTAGTTATGTTCTTTTTAGTTTTTTAAAAACTAATTTTTAAATTTTGAAAAAAATTTTTTGTTCTGCATATTCATCGCTTTTCAAATTTCCTTTACGGGTTGCTTCTAAAAGCTTTTTCAATGTCCTCCACGATTACCTCCAGCAATTCCAATAATCGTATCAAGAAACATATTTTTAAATGGCCCTACAGATAAAATTTCATTTCTCTTTTCAGTTGCTTTTTCCAGATATCTCTTTCCTTTTCTAAAAGGAAGGATTTAAAAAATTAAATTTTGGTAAATATTAAAATATCTAAAATTCGACGTCTTATAGGTCAAGGGATATAATACCAAATACCTATGTAGGGCAAAAGCTAAACAAAAACGCGAGAACACCCCAAGATTCAGTCCTACGGGTGTATAAACAAAGAATCTAACAGACATAAAAAATAATTTTCAAGACTTAAGGAATCGGGAATTCATGAGAAAGATATAATTTCGAGAATCGGGTCGGCTAGCTAAAAATCTACACAGTGAGAGTGCTGTACATCGAAGCAGAAATATTAATCAACTTTTGTCGATTTTGGAATGGTTCGGTGCTTTTCTAAATTGATGAATTATTTAGCTTAAAACATTTTTAAAAAAAATATTAAACCAAATATTCCTTTGTAGAAGGAATTTTTATAAAATTAAATGTTTTTTTTTATAAATTTATGTCTTACTCTCCGCTTATCATTTCTTTCAAAGCTCTAGAAAAATCCTCTATAAAATTTTCATTTTTAATCTCTTCATTATTCACTTCCCTAGACACCCATACAAATTTACCGATACCCAAATATTCAGCTATAGAAGAAAGGACAAACATATCAGCAAATTTTGGAATACAAAGAAGGGGAACACCTGCATACATTGCCTTTAAAATTAATATTTTTTTCTTTTTTAAATTTAAAAATTACCTCATTAAAACTGTTCATTCCACAATGGGAAATAAATAATTTTGTATTTGTTTGAGCTTAAAATATAATAGATTTGATATTTAATAATTAACGATACTGGTTTCTCCCTATTCAGTTACCAAGCCGGTTATTTAAAAATAGGATATACTTTAGCCGGTGGCCCACTCAGAAACGGGTCAAATTATATACCATTCGATTCGTCTCGGCGAGCTGAGTCGAATGGTACCACTCTTTTTTTGCGGAAATTTCTACGAGCCGAGATATAGTTCCTTGAAAACCGAAAAACCAAAGGGGGGACCAAGCACTTTTTTGGGGCGAAAAATTCGAATATGCAAATAATATCTCATTCGAAAGAGCTCGTCAAGCTGAGTCGAATGACACTAAAATCAACGAAATCCGACTTGATTGGCCCGAGATATAGATACCTGAAAACTGGTAATCCAAAGGGGTGATTTTTGGAATTAAAAAATTTTTAACCATATTATAGTTCATTCGAAAGAGCTCGACGAGCTGAGTCGAAAGACACCAAAATCACCGGGATTGAACAAGTTTAGACAAAGTATGGGGCGTCGGCGAGGCGCTTGTGCAAAACCCCGCGCTTCGCGCGGGGTTTTGCGGCACGCGCCTCGCGGGGAGTCTACGGGCACTGGGTCTGGGCTCGTAACATAAACCTATTCCTATCTCACTTGCTCTGGACATATTTGGGGCCTCCGTATCAGCAGAAATCTCCACAGATGCCATAGGTAAGGAGCTAAAATAAAAGATCATAACTTTGTCAAATCAAGTCGGATTTCGTTGATTTTGGTGTCATTCGACTCAGCTCGACGAGCTCTTTCGAATGAGATATTATTTGCATATTCGAATTTTTCGCCCCAAAAAAGTGCTTGGTCCCCCCTATGGTTTTTCGGTTTTCAAGGAACTATATCTCGGCTCGTAGAAATTTCCGCAAAAAAAGAGTGGTACCATTCGACTCAGCTCGCCGAGACGAATCGAATGGTATATAATTTGACCCGTTTCTGAGTGGGCCACCGGCTAAAGTACAGCCTAAAAATATTTCGAAAAAATCATTAAAAATTAAAAATTTACCTATTTCCCAATAAAACAATACCTAATATTTTTTGCTGTGGGGCAAATTCTTCCAAAAATTCTATATTGTTTGCTTTATATGTTTTTGTTATCTCATTTTTTCCAATTCTAATTTTGAATGAACAACTCTTATGTTTTTTGAAAATATCTAGAATTTCCCAAAAATAATCTTTCAGTCCACCATCTTCGTAGACAGTTCCGAATGCAACATAAGCAATACATTTGGGCTTAAAAATAATTCTTTTTTTTGGCCTAACTTAATCGAGTCTGGCCTTACGAATCTTTTTCGGGTCAAATATCTTAGGCCCGACTCGATCTATCGGTCCGAGGCGGGCCATTTTGACAACCCTAATTAATAACCTAAGAGTTACCGTAAAATTTCTTAGGATTTCTCAACTTCCGTCATAGTACATATTTCTAAATACTTAACGCTTTCTAATTAAAATAACGTTATAAGGGAGTAATATGTGTAAATAATATAAAATTTTACATCCTCGATCTCAATTTTCCCTTTTGTCAAAATTCCCTGTTCTTCAACAACAATTCCTCCAATATACATAACATTATCAAAATTTGGAAAATATTGGAATCTTCCTAATGGATGTTGATTTACGAAATGAAATTTAATTCTTTTATATAAATCTTCAAATTTTGAAGGTTTGTATCCAAATTTTTCATAAAATTTAAAACTTTCTTTAAATTCATCAAGCAATTCAATATTTGCTTCTTTATGTTTTCCTACATTTTCATTGAATCTTACTTCATTTTTAAGTATTCCATTTTCAGGATTCCAATCTCCGGGTTTAGCGGAATCATTTTCTTTAATTAATTTTATTATTTTATAGAGAAAATACATAATAAATTATTTTAAAAGTGATAAAATTTGTTTTTTATAGATTAATTAAGAGTCTTTGAGCGAGGCTTGAGTGAGAATACATATTACGTAATTATGAATTAATTTGCTCTTAAAAATAGCTAACCGGGAACAAATTTGTAAAAATTTTCTTCTTCCTTTTTATTATGACCATCAAAGTAAAATTGCACAAATCTTGTATATAACGAAGTATTCATAACATCAAAAGTTTTTTTAATTCCCAAAGCCTCAAAAACGGCAAAAGATGCAGGCATTACTTCAAATTCAGCAATTCCAAAAAGATATTTTTGACCTCGAAGCCAATCAAAAATTTTTTGAAAATTTGGATTAGTGTCATTATTGTGGATGTCAATTAGATTGTTTTTGCTAATTTCTAAGAAAATTAAATTAAAGTTATATTTGTGTTTTGATATACATACAATATTTTTCTCTTATTTATGCCGTTACTTATGCCGTTAAAATTATCATTGGTATAAGATTCAAATTATTTTATTTGATTTATATTTAAAAAATTTTACTTCGATTTCAATTTTTGCTCCACCCCCAAAATATTTATTATAAAAGACAAAAGCCTATACCAAAAACACACATTCAACATTTAATTCAACATTTTACTCCTTTTCAAATATATATATAGGTTTTTGTGCTCCCCTTTGAAAGAATTTATTGATAAAAGAATTGGAAAATTTGTGTTTATCAGGGTTGCCGCGGGTACAAAAAATCTTCGGGTACGGGTTTCGGGTATCGGGTTGGAGCGGTTTCATTTCGGGTCACGGGTTTCGGGTCGGCAAAAATTTCGGGTACGGGTTTCGGGTTATAAAATTTTCATTTCGGGTATCGGGTTTCGGGTTGGAAAAAATATCGGGTACGGGTTTCGGGTTTCGGGTTGGAAAATTTTCTTTTCGGGTACGGGTTTCGGGTTTAGCGAAAAATTCGGGTTATTTTCGGGTTTTCAAACTTTATTAAGAACATAATTCAGTATTCAAAATTTAACAAAGGTAGGTTATGTGAAGAAATAATAATTTTTCTAAATTTGATGGGCTCAAACGGTTTCTTAAATCGGTCATGATCGCTCCTGCCGTAGAAAAGAGGCGTTCCGTTCCGACTAATATCCCTCCGCTTTATCTCCATTAAAGGCTCCAATTTTCGTTTTCAGCGTCACAGGCGAAAATTTTGGGAATTTTGGAAGACCGAGGAGCCAAATTTCTCTCATTTTTGGGGCCGCAGGCGAAAATTTTGAGAATTTTGATAATCCTTAAGCCAGATTTCTACCTTTTTCACCACCGCAGGCGAAAATTTTGGGAATTTTGGAAGACCGAGGAGCCAAATTTCTTTCATTTTTGGCGCCGCAGGCGAAAATTTTGAGAATTTTGTAAGGTTTTAGTAGAAAAATTCAATTGGCAGAACAGCAGGCAAAATTTTTTATTGAAGTTTAGTTGGTCATAAAGCCAGAACTCTTAATTTTATGCGCCGCAGGCGAAAATTTTGCAATATTTCTTGACTAAATTAAATTTTTTAATGCTTTTTCAAGCATCTTTAAAAAATAAATTTAAAAATCTAAAATGAAAATCAAAATTTAAAAACATTTAATTTTGAAAAGAAAAATATTTTAAGCCTAATTTACAGCCCTAGACTCGAACCCAACCCTATGAAAACATCGAGCCGGTCGCATTAGCCACTCAACCACCGATCAACATATTGAAAACTGAAAGAAATTATAAATATTTCTTTCCCTTTCGCTTCTTTCTCTTTCTATAAATTTATTTTAAAAAATCGGGTAAGGCTAAGATTTCGGGTAGAAATTTCGGGTTGGCAAAAATTTCGGGTACGGGTTTCGGGTTTCGGGTTATAAAATTTTCATTTCGGGTATCGGGTTTCGGGTTGGAAAAAATATCGGGTACGGGTTTCGGGTTTCGGGTTGGAAAATTTTCTTTTCGGGTATCGGGTTTCGGGTACAAAAAAATGCCGGGTTTCGGGTATCGGGTTTCGGGCGGCAACCCTGGTGTTTATTTAATATTTAGGCGTTCAGGTTTTTATTTTCCTATTCAATTAATTTTGAATTGAAGACGGAAATCTAAAACATTCTGTATATCTATTCTTCTTTGGAATGATTAAAACTTTAATAAAACTTTCTAGGATTTGAATGAAAATCTCTAATAGAAAGTGAAAGATTAATATAATGAAAATTATTGAATTTTAAAAATATCCGCTTCCAAAAAGCTAACAAAAAAGCTAATTTTTCGCCCTTCATTAATGAGAGCTTTAACACATATTTTCTTTTCCGATGGAGTTTAATTATTTATTAAAGCTCATTTCTGATTGGATTTAAAATTGTTAATATCTGTGAACAATTCAAAAAACAAACAATATCTTTACTCTCTTAATTAAATTTTATTATAAAATACCTTCATAAATTCCAAAATTTCTATATTCTTGATCAATTCTATGATTAAACAATTTTTCCCCTTCCGGCTGACTTTCATCATAATGTCTCTCATCAACAGGTATTCTAATCATTCTAAAATTTCCTTTCGGCATTTTCACTTTCTCTTTATCACTAAAGACAACCATATCCTTAAATTCGAAAATTAAAATCAAAAAACTGTTCAACTACAGGTTAATATTAAACAAAAATTATAATATGAACATTTATAACTTTTTCCTCAATCATACTTTATCGATAATAAGCATTTTCAGAATATATTTCAAAAATATACATAGGTTAAATTAGTTTTCATTTAAAGAAAAGGTACTTTTCGGTTATGAGGTTACACTTTTTAAAAAGTTCTCAAAATGGTCAATATATCATATATAGGGTATAAAAAGGTGCTGAGTCGAACGGTACCAATCTTTTTTCACGGAGATTCTTGTGGACTGAGATATAAGGCTCGAAATGGTCAAAAACCATAGGGAGTATCCCAAAAATGAGCTTACTACTCCCTATGGTTTTTGACCATTTCGAGCCTTATATCTCAGTCCACAAGAATCTCCGTGAAAAATATTGGTACCGTTCGACTCAGCATCTTTTTATACCCTATATATGATATATTGACCATTTTGAGAACTTTTTAAAAAGTGTAACCTCATAACGTATGTTAAATATACCTAATTTTTAAAATCACTTACAACGTTATATTTTTCTGCCAAAATGTTGGCCAAAACTTCCTAAAAATTTTTTCAACTAAATAAGTAATAAAATTATATTCGAAAATAATTATTTTAATTTTAAAACAATTTATTTTATTTTTACAAAAATATTAAAATAAATTAAAAATATTGAACATACATTAAATTGTATATGCGAATAAAACGTGTTGTCGCAAATATACAAAACTTTTCTTATTGCATTAAAATGCTCTTCTTCAATTTCTGAACCTTCATAATTTTTATAATCTCTTCCCGTTGAACCTTCACTTGTATAAGTTCCTCCTACATTAGTGATGTGACCATGATGACTAACTTCATGACCATGATGACTAACTTCAACTTGACCTGTTACGTGATGACCAGCAGAACCTTCTTCAATTTCGTCTTCAGAACCTTTTTCAGAATTATTTTGTCTTTTCCCAAACCCCAAACAGTCACAAAAACCTCCTCTCTTAACTCGGGAATGGCGCAGTTTTTTCTTTCCATTTTCAGGGCATTTACATTTTATCCCAATGGAAATGTTTATCAAAATTAGCAAGAAGAAAATTTTAAAAATTATTTTTAAATACATATTCTCTAAAGAATTTTTGACTTAATAATAAATTTTAATAAATTAAGTTTATAAATAAAACTTTTAAAATATTTAAAATAAATTTCTCAACTAGCGTTATGGCATTTTAAATTCCCTTCTCTATACACTATCTTTTTACACGTATGATAAGCCCTTTAAATAAAAGTACTTTTATTTTCCTTAAATGAAATAAGGAAAATAAAACATAGGTGAGCGCAATGCGTTTTGCGTCGCTTTTTGGCCTTGCGTTGAGTAATATGTTTTGCGGAAAGTTGCTAGAGGTAGAGTAGCACGAGGTCGAGGTTTTAAAATTTCTGCATATCTGCCCTTTCTGCATAAAGAATTAGAAAGTTTAGTATTACACTCCCAGTTATTACACTCCCAATTTGGGTTTTAACTCACACAGGTTGCGAGGCCAGAAATTCTCAATATTTAAAACAAAATATTCTAAATAGTTAAAAATCCGCAAATTTTTAACTTTAGCGACTTTATTATTTCACAACTTTGAAATTAATTGCCAAACAGAACTGTTTCGAAATTTCGATTTTCGAGGTTTTTTCTTTATCTCTCTTAAATCGATGGAGAGAGTCAGCTTTAATTAAAATTACAAAATACAAACTCTAAAAAATTTAAATTATACAAAACATTGATTGTTTAAATTTTAAAACAATCAAATTTAAATAAATTTTTAAGTTTTTAAGTTAAAAGAAATGGAGAGCATAAAATAGGATTGCTTTTAAAAATTCTAGTTTTTTAGTATGTAGAGATACCTACTAAAAAACTTTCAACAAATTAAGACTATTTAATATAGTAAATTTCATTTAGAATGAAATAAGTGAGTAAGGTAGAATGATTGGGTTTACACAAAGGTTGTTTGAAGTTTTTTAAATTAAAAACACTAATTTATGTACATAAATGGTGAAATATTTGCTTATTCACAAATAATTACGCCCTCCACAAAGAGGTTGAGATAATAATTACTCAGGGCAATTATTTCAGCGTTTATGGTAGTTAAAATAATTTCTAAAAAAATCCCAAAAATAATGTTTATCAAACGAAAAATAATGAAAATTACATTTAAATAAGAGAAAATATTTAAAATATATAAATTTAGTTTGTGTTGTTTAATAAACCCTCAAAATTTAAATAAAATTTTTTAAAAAATAATTTTTAAATAAATAAATAATAATGGTAAAATAAAAATAATTCCATAGGAATTTTAAATGAATTTTTAAATAAATAAAATGAATGAATTTAAATAAATAATAAGAAATTTAATACTAATTTGTAGAGACGTACAAGAATTTGTCTTGAAACTAAGATTTCTCGGTACTTATTCCCCTCCCCCCCCCTCCGCAGTCCGCGTTTAGTTTAAGTACGAAATGGTATTTCGGTATTGGTCTCAAAGTAGAGGCTTTGTTTTGAGTTCGGCATTTTTTGGGTTTTTAGAAAATATACCCTAGGCGGGTAAAAAAAATAAGGTATCATAGTTGCGGCGTTAGAATATTTAACATTTTTGCGCGTCGCTAAAGCTCATAATATTGGAATAAAGTGGACGGTTATATGTAAATAATCCTTTCCCTAAGGGACCCAAAATTTATTATTGCCCTAGACAATCTTGGTTTTGAGTTTTGATGTCAGTCTTTGACACTTGGGTGAAGTCTGGGTTCTGAATTTTGTTAAAATTTTCGGTCTGGATGTCTCTACTAATTTTTAATTTTTTAAATTTATAAAACTAAATTTAAAAAATTTTCTATCAAAATATAAATTTACGAATATTTTTTTTGTATTTTTGTATAATTTTTCAATTTTTTTGTATTTTAAATTGTGTTTTATAATACATAGTTTTTGTAACTATGTTCTTTTTAGTTCTTTAAAAGTTAATTTTTAAATTTTTTTTTTGCTTTATGTTCTATAAAATATCATCAGTTTTTTAAATCTTTCATCTTTTGTTTCCAAAACACCAACAATTTATCAATTTCCTCCAACTTTACCTTCAGCAATTTCCTCAATTTTACTAATAAATTTATTCCAAAATGGCCCTTCAGATGTTGACGTATATAAACTAAAAATTTCATTTCTCATTTGATTTGCTTTTTCTATATATCTGAAATCAAAGAATTAAAAATTAAATTTTGTTTAATAATAAAATATCTAAAATTCGATGTCTTAGAGGTCAAAGGATATAATACCAAATACTTATGTAGGTCAAATTCTAAACAAAAACGCGAAATTCTAAAAAACCGAGAACTAGATAGAACACCCCAAGATTCTGCCCCACGGGGGTATAAACAAGAAAAAATCCCAATTTCAGGAATTCCCGACAAAAATTTAACTTCGAGAATCGGGTCGACTATTCCCTGGTATAAACAAGTGAGATCTGGGCTTTACATCGAAACAGAGATATTAATCAACTTTTGTCGATTTTGGAATGGTTCGGTGCATTTCTAAAATGATGAATTATGTAGCTTAAAACATTTTTGAAGATTAGTCAGATTGCTATGGATTGCCTGATAAATTTTGATTTTTCAGACGAAAATCGAGAACTCTAAAAAACCGAGACCGGGATAGAACACCCCAAGATTCTGTCCCACGAGGGTATAAACAAAGAATTTAATGGACATAAAGAATAAATTTCCGATTTCAGGAATCGGGAATTCATGACAAAAATATAATTTCGAGAATCGTGTCGGCTATCCCCTGGTATACTCAAGTGATTTTTGAATATTAGTCAGATTTTTATGGATTGCCATATAAATTTTGATTTTTCAGAATTAAACCAAAATATGACATTAATTTAAAGTAACATATCCCTAGTAATCAGGGGTGCACATAGTTAAATCCGCAGTCCACAAGTCCAAAAAACTACGCAATTTACGCAGTCCGCAACTGCATGCACCCCTCCTTGTAATCATTTCGAGAATAACTGAAGAAAATTTTTTATACATAAAATTAAATGTTTTTTATAAATCTACTTACTTTCCGCTCATCATTTCATCCAAAGCTTCAGAAAAATCCACTATAAAATTTTCATTTTTAATTTCTTTCTTTACCTCTATCCCATTTTCGTTTATTTTCTCTCTTCTAGATACCCATACAAATTTACCAATACCCAAATGTTCAGCAAGGGAAGAAAGGTAAAACTGATCAGCAAATTTTGGAATACAAAGTAGGGGAACACCTGCATACATTGCCTTTAAAATTAATATTTTTTTCTTTTTTAAATTTAAAAATTACCTCATTAAAACTGTTCTGTCCACAATGGGAAATAAATAATTTTGTATTTGTTTGAGCTAAAAATAAATTTGAATATAACTAACGGTACTATGTATGTAGGTTTTCCCAATTCCGTTACCTAGCCGGAATTTAAAAGGATTTCAGATCAAATGGAAAAAATTTTTAAAAACTAAAATTTTATTTTCCAATTAAACAACACCTAATATTTCTTGCTGTGGTGCAAATCCTTCCAAAAATTCTATATTTGTTGCTTTATATGTTTCTGTTATCTCATTTTTTCCAATTCTAATTTTAAATAAGCAATTTTGATGCCCGTTAAAAATATTTAGCATTTCCAAAAGATTATCTTTCAGTCCACCATCTTCGTAGACAGTTCCGAATGCAACATAAACAATACATTCGGGCTTAAAAATAAATATTTTATTTTTTAAATTAAAATTTCCAATTATCATTAAGAATCTTAAAGGTTTACGCAAAATTTCTTTGGAGTTTATTTTTAAATACTTAACAGGTTTTTAATTAAGTAACGTTATAAGGGAGTAATATTTATCGTCTAAATTAATATAAAATTTTACTTTCTTTTTCTTTGTTTTCCTTCTTGTCAAAATTCCCTGTTCTTCAACAACAATTCCCCCAATATACATAACATTTCTAAAATCTGGAAAATGTTCGAATTTTCCTTTTGGATGTTGATTCATAAAATGAAAATTAATTTTTTTGTATAAATGTTCAAATTTTGAAGGTTTGTACTCAAAGTTTTTATAAAACTCTAAACCCTTTTCAAAATTATCTGTCAATCTAAAATTTGATTCTTTATGCTTCTTTCCATTCTCTTTCATTCTTTCAACATTTGTAAGTATTCCATTTACAGGATCCCAATCTCCGGGTTTGGCAGAATCATTTTCTTTAATATAATTTTATTGTTTTATAGGGAAAATAATAAAAATATTTTTGTTGTTTTATTGATAAAAAGTGATTATGAATCTGTTTTTTATGGATTGCTTATGAGTCTGAGCGAGGATAGAGTGAAACTATTACATAATCATGAATTACTCTATTTTCTCTAATTGAGCGGCCGGCCGCTCTATTTTTCAATCCCCTCTCAAAGATCTGTTCAACTAGAGACGGCCGCTCAATTAGAGAATTTTTATTTTAAAAATAACTAACCGGGAACAAATTTGTAAAAATCTTTTGCTATTCTCCTATCATGACCATTAAAGTAAAATTGAACAAATCTTGTATAGAACGAAGTATTCATAACATCAAAAGTTGTTTCAATTTTTAAAGCTTCAAAAACAGCAAAAGACGAAGCCATTATTTCGAATTCGGCAATTCCAAAAAAATAATCTTGACTTTTAAGCCATTCAAAAATTGGTTGAAAATTTGGATTATAACATCATTTGAAATGTTAATTATAACGTTTTTGTTAATTTCTATGAAAAAATAAAACTTTAGTACAGAGTTTGTGGGATTAAGATATCCGGATCTGAAAATTCTGCATTCCAAAAAATTACGTATAATTATTAGGGTGTAACATAAATAATTAGCCCCCTTGTAGTAAAAGGATTAAATAATTATTAAAATTCAACTAAATGTTTTCAGACTTCGAATAATATTTTTTATGATCCTAAAAGAGTTGCCTATTTTCTGGCAAATAATCAGAATCCTAGGATTAGGTTGGCCGGAGTTAGAGGTAAAATACTAAAGATACTGTTTGTTGGCATCCAAGACGTTCTTTGTCTTTCAGGTCCTCTCTACCTTTCTTTTATTTGGAGAACCAAATTTTTCCCGTGGAATACGAGATAACATCCCAATACTTAGCTTTGCATATTTTGCGCCATGTTTCCTTTTCCGAATGTCCAAGTTTAATTTCATATTTTAGGTAACACTAATTTCATAATTTTTACTTAATCTTTAAAAATTCATAAAAAATTTGTAGATGAGTAAAAAATTTCAAATCTTTCAGAAAATGACGAAGACAACATTAAGAATATATGACAAAAAAATTATATAGATTGGAAAACTGAACATTGAGATATAAATTTTCAAACTTACATGGTTTAAGGGGGGCTAATTATTTATGTTACACCCTGTGCCGACTGTGGCAATTTGTAATATACTCAGGCCCCCTAGCCTAGATTCAAACACAACCAAAATATATTAAAGAAGAAAAAATTTATTTAAATTAAATCCAAAAATATATGAGTGAGAGAAAAATATAAGAGTTGGAAAAACAAACTGGACTGGTAGGAACTGGGTGGTAGTTCAGAAAAACTTGCGGTAGTCAAAACCTAACCTTTCTCATAAAAGTCACATAGTTAAATAGAGAAGAAAAGGGGCGGTACAAAACAAAGTTAGATGAAAATGATGAGAAATGGAATGGGCGGAATCGATAAATAAAATTAAAAATAATAATTTTGAGGAAAATTGTGCCCGTTCGGCACACACCCTAATATAAAAGAGGTTTTTAATAAAACCTTTCATAAACTAGTAATTTTTGATTCATTATGTTAATACCTAAGAAAAACTCTAATTTAATTAAAGAGTTTGGGTAACAGAAATTTTTCTCAAACATAAATTGAGGCTGATGGATATTAAAAATTTCTTAAACTGGTTGTTGGTTGAACCTATAAATAGTGTGAGTCTGTGGTCCTTTAAAAATAAATAAGATTCCTAATTCCCGCGCCTATTTAATTTTTTTTTATATTTTAACTTAAAAACCTTCATAAATTCCAAAATAGCTATGTTCAATATTAATTCTATACTTAAACATTTTTTTCCCTTCCGGCTGACTATCATCATAATGGCTTTCATCCACAGGTATTTTAATTACGTTAAAATTTCCTTCCGGCATTTTCTCTTTCTCTTTATCAGTGTAAACAAGCATATCCTGAAATTGGAAAGTAATAGTGTTGTAAAGTAAAATAATTAGAGAATCCTATATTAGGGTGTAATATATGTTCTGCAATAGTTGGGAAGGGCTTATGAAGGGTTCGGAAAGAGATTTTCCAAACCCAAGAGATTTTTTATTCCGCCTTATAAAATTACGATGAATAAGCATATTAGTTAACACTCGTAAAAAATTTATTTATTTGGCCAGATCAGGATATGATATATCCGACTATCTCCTCTTTATCTGCGTATATCTGAGGTTGTTTAAATTCTTTTAAAAACCGCTGAGACATGTACTATATCTGTAAGGAGACCTTCATTACCCCCCCCCCTTCCCCTAATAACTACATATTAGAGTTGGCGGGTCTGAATATCTGTAAAACTTGAAATAATTACAACGATGTTAATATATAATAATTTTAAAATTACTTACAACATTATAGTTCATTTAAAGAAAAGGTACTTTTCGGTTATGAGGTTACAATTTTTAAAAAGTTCTCAAATGGTCAACCATAGGGTCAAAAATGGTCAAAAACCATAGCCAAGTAGGCGCAAGGTCATAACTTGCTTCAAGATTTCCGAATTTTTGGGATAAAAATTAAATTTTTTGAATGATAGCTCATTCGAAAGAGCTCCTCGAGCTGAGTCGAATGACACCAAAATCATCGAAATCTTGATTCTGAGAGCAGATGAACAAGCTCAAAATGGTCAACGTAAAACAATGGAGCAGGACGAGGCGCGTGCCGCAAAACGCCGCGCGAAGCGCGGCGAAAACTAATTTAACTTATGTATAGTCAGATTTCGAAGTCAGATTCCTTGCGCCAAGTAGGCGCAAGGTCATAACTTGCTTCAAGATTTCCGAATTTTTCAAAATTTATATTAAACGATTCTTCTCATCGAGCTAAAGAGATTGTTACCAAAATTGTTAAGGTCCATAAATTTTTCAGGTAGTTATGGCTTTGCGCCTACTTGGCCGCGCGCCTACTTAGGCGTGTCCCGCACATCGAGAACACCAAGGTGCCATAGGTAAGGAGCTAAAACAAACGATCATAACTTTGTCAAATCAAGTCAGATTTCGATGATTTTGGTGTCATTCGACTCAGCTCGAGGAGCTCTTTCGAATGAGCTATCATTCAAAAAATTTAATTTTTATCCCAAAAATGAGCTTACTACTCCCTATGGTTTTTGACCATTTCGAGCCTTATATCTCGGTCCACAAGAATCTCCGTGAAAAAAGATTGGTACCGTTCGACTCAGCATCTTTTTCTACCCTATATATGATATATTGACCATTTTGAGAACTTTTTAAAAAGTGTAACCTCATAACGTATGTTAAATATACCTAATTTTTAAAATCACTTACAACGTTATATTTTTCTGCCAAAATGTTGGCCAAAACTTCCTAAAAATTTTTTCAACTAAATAAGTAATAAAATTATATTCGAAAATAATTATTTTAATTTTAAAACAATTTATTTTATTTTTACAAAAATATTATACATACATTAAATTGTATATGCGAGAAAAACGTGTTGTCGCAAATATACAAAACTTTCCTTTTTCCATTTACATAGCCTCCTCCCGTTGAACTTTCACCTGTAAAGGTTCCTCCATAACTATAACTTGTTGGTTGATGACCTTCAAAACCTTCCGTTTCAGAATGCTTCCCTACACCTAAACAGCTACAATTTAAACCTCTCTTAACTCGAGAATGAAACATTTTTTTCTTTCCATTTTTAGGGCATTTACATTTTATCCCAATGGAAATGTTTATCAAAATTAGCAAAAAGAAAATGTAAAAAATTAATTTTAAATACATTTTCTCTAAAATTATTTTTTAAAATTTAAATAATAAATTTAATAAATAAATTTAAATTGTTTAAGACTTAAAAATAAAATAAAATTCTCTATCCACTGCCCCTTATACACGTATAATAAAGCCCTCTACATATAAGTGCGTTTATGAGCCCTTAAATGCCCAAACGCGAGCTGATCAGGAGTGAGCGCAATGAATGGCTTGCGATGAATGGCTTGCGTTTTTGGCTTGCGTTGAGCTTGCGTTGTATTTTTGGCTTGCGTTGAGTCCTGCGTCTGCTGACATAATAGAAAAATTCTTCTCCCCCCTTTGAAAAAAAGTTTCGGGTTTTACTTAAAGCAGAAGCTTTACAATATATTTACACCTTTTCAGCCCCAAACAATCACAAAAACCTCTCTTAACGCGAGAATGGCGCAGTTTTTTATTTACATTTTCAGGACATTTACATTTATCCCAATGGAAATGTTTATCAAAATTAACAAGAAGAAAATGTAAAAAATTAATTTTAAATACATTTTCTCTAAAATTATTTTTTAAAATTTAAATAATAAATTTAATAATTAAATAAACTTATGAAAGAATTTAAATTATTTAAAATGAATCTCTCTACATAATCCATGGCATTTAAATAAAAGCAACTCCCTTCTCGACTTGCCCTTCTCGACTTGCCCTTTTTTTATTATTATAAAACCTGTCTTATATTTTGCACTAGCTTATGACATGCGTCCCACGAATGTAAGTGCCTGGATTGGATTTATGCGTCCCAGGAAAGCGTCCCAGGAAAAAAATCTAAATTACCGTATTTACTCGATTATACGGTAATTTAGCCACCCTCGATTAATTCCCCATGCAACGGATGGGTTGAAAAAATAATTCCCTAGGGGAATTAATCGAGTAAATACGGTATTTAAGAATAAATTCTTCGCTCTAAATTAATTTTAAATACATTTTCTCTAAAATAATTTTAAAAAATTTTTTTAATTTTTCAAAATAATTTTTGATCTTCTTTTGAAAATGCTTTTTTGAAATTTAACAAAACAAATTGAATTTAAAAAATTAATAAACTTAAAATTTCGGGTTTTAATTTACCTTATTTGATAGGCCGAGACTCAATATTAAAATATAACATTTTCATTAAAAAATTATTTTCAAATTTCCGCAAGCTTTCAACTCTTGAGACCTTTTATTTTCAACTCTAAATTTAATTGCTAGAAGAGAGAGAGCGAGTGAGTGAGATGTAAAAAGAAAGAATCCCAGGAGGGATTGTATTAAGCTATTTATAGTTTAATTACAAACTACAATTTTTAAGTATATGTTTTAAATTGATTGTTTTAATTTAAAAATTTTTTTAAATTTTTTTATAATTTTTTTAATTTAAGAAAGAAACGAACTTGTTTCTATGATTTTTCTAATTAAAAAAATTAAATTAAGGAGTGTCTTATACTTTCAAAAGTTCTAGATATACATATTCCCACATTCAGAATCATAACCCAACCTTAAATAAAAAATCCCTTAGCGGGGTCTAACACCTTAACCACTCGCTCCTTTAATGGAAATTAACAAGAGCCAAACATTTTGAAGTTTTACTTTCGCGACCCGACTCCCGATTCCAGGGTTTTTTCTTCTTCCTAGCATCACTAGTATCCGTATCCATCCGATTTAAAAAAACATTATACATATCCGTCCATATCCGAAAATAAACCAGGTCTGATTTATTTTTTTTTAATTTTAAATCTGGAATCTTTTATTTTTTATTTTTTTTTTGTTTTTTTACTAAATCTGGAATCGAATAAATGAAATCAGTAATGGTTGGATTCGAGGAGGTTTATTCATTATTGTTCGCCCCATCTTATTTCAAACCGTTTAGCAATATTTATATTATTCTTGAATTTTAAAATTTATTGGACTCATAAACTAGACTAGCGCCAAAATATATAAGAATATGGCGGTGGTTTAGGACATGCGTCCCATGGGAATTAATGCGTCCCACAAATGCATTCAAGTCCCAGTAGAGTGAACTTGAGCCAAAATAATACACAGTCATGTGTATTAAAAAATTTCTTAAGTAATAAATACATTATTAATTAATAAATTAATAATTAAAAATTGTAAATAAAAAAAAATATAAAAAAATAAAATTAAGATATAAAAAAATTTAATAATTAATAAAAATAAAAAATGTTTAACATTTATAATACGAAGAAATTTACATAATTACTATTTTTATTTTTAAGCCTTTGCCCGATGACAAGAGAGCGTCAAAGATCTGGTACCTTTATGATGGGTATTTATTTTGTTGCAGAACAAGTAAAAGAATTTTTACAACCTTAAATGGCCAGATGGAAACACAATACTTGATATAATCAGAATTAGTTTCCCCTCGAGCAAGACAAATATATACTATGTATAGATTAAAGTCTTTTTATTAAAGACGCATAGAACTTCTAGGAATACATACATACATATAAAATCCAATACACATAAATTCCAATCGGGATTTATCCACCATAGCCTTAAATGTACATAGGAGATCGGATTCTAAACCGTTTATATAGACTGTTGTGTAGTGGTATCGCTATGGTATAAAAGCCAGTGAAAGCGTCAGTCTAGTGGGATCATACTAGCGCGGCTAGTCCCTGATCTCCCTTCGTCTGTTCCAGCCCTTTCCACATTCGCCTACATTGTATATTTCTACGCCGGATAAATGTTATTCTGTTGCACGTCAACATCAGTAAAACCTCGGACACCTCCGGACGTAACATAGACAATACATTATTCATATTTTTAAGAGATTTTTAAAAATCCGTGCAAATCTTTTAAACACTTCAATCGAATAATAAACGAAAATTGTCTAAAAAATTTATCTAAAAAATCATTTAACTACTACTAAAATGTTTACGTTTAAATACTAAAATGGAATTTAAAAAAAATAAAAATACATTGTATTTAGAAAAATCTTCGAAGGACTATAATTGAAGTTAGGGTTAGTCAAGACCGTTTTTGTCGAAATTAAACCGATTTCTTTAAAAAAGTTGACTAAGTAAATAATTTGTCAAACCAATTCTAAAAAAATTATTTTTATAATTTCGCCCAACCCCGAAAAAAAAAATTTAGAAAATTTTTACATATCGAAAACTTAGTGATCGGTTTTAAATAAGTCTTGACCAACCATAATTGAAATATTGTATAATGTGTTTTTTGTTAATCCAAAAAATATGTAGAGATCGGAGGGACCGAAGTTAGAAGAAAATTTTCTGTCTAAATTTAATTTGGCTTCATCGAGAATTAAAAATAACTTCCGAATAGATTCCGATAACTTGTTGAATAATCACCCTTTACTCCGGTAATTAACTTTTTGACCTCTCGATGGAGGAATAATTAATCGAGGAAGGCAATTAATCGAGTTTTGAAATTTAATGGTATTATTATAGGGCAATTAAAGAATTGTACTTATTAGAGAGATATTAAATTATTTCTCTTGATTTTCGATCTGCTTCAGAAATTTTTTTAATTTTCAGTTAACATTAAAGCTCCGATCTCTAAATATGTTAACAAATAATATTTAAAAACAAAATATCAAAAAAAAAGTTGAGTGAATTTTTAAATTTAGAATTATTTAATCTAAAAATTAATCTGAATTTGAAATTTTTAAATAAAAAAATTCACTCATAAAAATACTTTTAAAATATAAATTGACCCAAAAACTTTTGTCATAATAATAAAATAGGTAGTCAAAATAAATGACTTTCGATAATTATAGTTTAAAAACCTCAACTAGCTGTAAAATAAAATAAAAAAACCACTTCAAAAATAATCCCTGGTTTTCTAAGAAAATAAAAATTGAAAAATTGTTTTTTAGTTTTTTGTTGTTTTTATAATTTTTTTTTGATTTTTTAAAATTTTCCCCAATATGCTTTTTTTCCCATTTTTCGCAAATATCGCGAATTGTTTGTACTAAAGAATTCTAAAAACCCCTCAAAATCCTTCAATCTTCTTCATCGTTTTAAGAATTAATAACTTCTGATATCTTTTCAAGAAATTTTTCTTTAGGGGACTTTTCGTGCTCGAGCATGTTGAGAACATCTTCTCGCATTTTTGCCACAGAATTTTGATAAACTCTTTAAAAAATTTAAAAAAATTATTTTTAGTCTATTACACATTAAAAGTGCATATTTATAGAATAAATAGCCACAAACGGCCAAAGGCATCGAACCTGAATTATAAAATAAGTTCAGTCTGAACGCTTACATAATTGGTTAACTTGTGGTGAAAACTACAGGGTTTAACATTGTTATAAAGGCACCCATATTTTCGGTCATATCTTGGGGTTTTCTTTACGAATTGGTCTAATTTTTGGATATATTATTAAATACATTATTTTGGTATTCAAAAGATGAGACGAATTTATTAAAGTTGAAATTTTTTATGTTTTTTTTTAATTTTGGTTTAACATTAAAATAAGTTGTTTAGACTGTTCCGACCACCTCTGATTAAGGGATATCATTTAGGAATTGTATTTTGAAAAAAATACGGAGAAAAAATCCTGACAACTTTTCGACACCTTTTTAGACAGCTAATAAAAGCTCAGGTATCGACCATCTCAAATAAAAATCTATAATATCCTTACTCATTATTTTTCGTTAAAATATTGTTGAGAGCATTTTTAAAAGCTTTTCTAAAATTCATATTGTGTTTAACATAAATTCCTAAGCCTTTTTGTTCAACAAGGGATCCATTGTAGAATTGATCTTCTCCCCAAGGAATACAAATCAAAGGAACTCCTGTATACATTGCCTAAAATTAAATTTAAAATTAATTTTTAGAATCAATTAACTTCATTCAATCCGTTTACTCCACAATGCGAAATGAACAATTTTGTGTTTGTTTTAGCTGAAACAGGAAAAAAAATTTTTTTAGTAGTTAAAAAAAATAATAATTACATAATATATTCTGTTGTTTAGTGCTTTTTTCTGTAAAAACTATATTCTTGTAGGAACTATAGTATTCTGTAGAAACTTTGTCTTTTTCAGGTAAAAACTTTTCTTCTAATCTAGCTTTAAATATACAATCATCATGTTTTTCAAATTCTTTAATCATTTGTTTAATAACTTTTTCTCCAAATATATTGGAAATATCCGACACTTTACGAGAACCAAATGAGATATAAACAACACAGGGCGGCTAAATGATTTTTAATTATAAATTTTTAAATAAGATTTGAAATATGGTTGAGAATAAAAATCTCAATGGAATATTTATTGAAATTGGCAACAAGATTTGATTAATAACTGATAAAATATCTGATAAACAAACAAATCTATATCGTTTCAGTTCTATTATCAATAGAGTTCGAACTTTTCACTTTGCCGGGCCCGGTATCCGGGCTTTTTTTATTCCAAGTCGACCCGGGCCGGGCTTCCGTGCTAAAAACCTCCTAAACCCGGAAGGATTTTATCAGAATACCCGGTCACAGGCCCGGCCCGGGTTCGAACTCTAACTATTAAAGACCTTATTTCTATGTTTATTTAATACTTTAACATAGATTTGGACCCCCACCAACCCTCAACTTTCTCGGGTTATTAATTGAATATATTAATTCCCAACCTCATTTATTTCAACTTTATCTTGTGTCAATTTCCCTTGCTTTTCGACAATAAGACCACCAATATACATAATCTTATTTTCCAATTTTGGAAAATCTTCGAATATTCCAAGAGGATGTTGATTGATAAAATGAAAATTAATATTTTCAAATAAAATTTCGAGCGTTAAAGGGCGGACTATTTCTTCATTTTTGACATATTTATCGTACAAATCCTGATACATTTCATTCGATTCTCGATATTCTTTTAGTAATAATTTATTTATTTTATAGTGTTCCTTCAGATTTTTCTTGTATCTTTTAGAATTTTCATTACCGATGCCTTTGTTTTCATCCCAGTCTCCAGGCATGACAGAAGAAAATTCTTTAAAATAATTTTTAAATAATTATGAATATTTATGACCATATTCAATAACACGTTTATTAAGATGGTCTCGTTATAAGACCAACCAAAATATATCCGAATGAGTTTTGGGAGCAAAATTTTGCGTATGTTCCACAACGTTTTCTAACAGTTAACAAATTTATGGGTCAAAACAAAATTAGAAACGGAACACGAAAGGAACAAAAGTCAGCTCTTCAATGGGGTACCTTTTAGCCAGTTAATTCAATACTAACCAGGAACAAAATTTTTAGTAACATCAATTTCAAGCAATTGAAGATACTTTGGAAAAAATACAGTATTCGCGACATTAAAAGTTGTTTCAATTCCCAAAGCATGGAAAACAGCAAAAGACCCAGACATAGTTTCAAACTCGGCAATTCCAAAAAGATAATTTTGATTTTGAAGCCACTCAAAAATTGGTTGATCACCAACATTGGGAATGTCAATTACAACGTTTTTGATTATTTCTATGACAAATAAGATTAAATTAGAATAATTTGTGTTCTGATACATATATTTATTCTCATTAAATCTCTTGGGAATGATTGAATTAATACAACATCCTAGGATTTGTATCCACTTTCTAGGATCGTAGATTACTTTATTAGTTCCACTTATGTCGACTAACATAGGTAATTGTTCCAATACTATAATAAAGAGATTTTCCGGCTACTGTTGTACATCCTCCTTTAGGAAAGGGAGAGTGACTTAAAGTGAGAGTGACTAAATCTAATGACACTAAACTAAGAATATTATTTAAAAAGTTCCTCCAAATAAATGAGTGATATCAGATATTAATCATATAAATTAATATTACCCTCATAAATTCCAACATGCTTAAATTCATTAGAGAATCTATATTTTTTAATTTGTTCCTCTAATGTCTGAGATGACTCAAAACGATTTAAATTTATGGGGACATTAATAATATTAAAGACATTTGAAGTTACAGAACGTCCGTTTACTGTATTTGTGTAAAGAAGCATATCCTGGAAAAATTCGGAATTTATTAAGTTTAATAAAAGAATTAAAAAGTCTTACAATTTGATACTTTTCTGATAAAATAGTTGCCAACATTGTCTAAATATTAAATAAATTGCTTATTTCTTTATTTAATTATGAAACATAATTAAAATAAATAGACATATGTAATTTATCTAAGGCAGATTTATCTAATCCATCTATTTGCTCTTTTCCACAACAAGAATGGGCGAAATATAAAAATAAAAACCAATATATCTCAGGTAATAAGCAGTTGATAAGTCAATAGAATAGTCAGTCCATGGTTCCTGCCCGATCGGAGGCGGCTTTTTCTTTTATTACATAATTATACTAGGTACTACTTACATTAAATTGTATATGTGAGAAGAAAAAATTATCTCCAATATACAAAACTTTTCCTTTCTTCGATATTCCTTTCCCCCTAGTTGAACTACTACTTTCTCCAACTTCCCCAACATTTTCAACTTCCTCGTTTTGCTTAAGTTCGTCTTCTTCAAAACGAACAAATCCATTTATTTGCTCTTTTCCTTTTTTGGAATGACTACTCGATTCTCCTTTAAAACAGTTACAAGTGAAACCTCTTTTAAATCGACGAAACCCCAAACTTTTTTGTCCATTTTTAGGACATTCACAATATTTCCCAATGGAAATATTTACAAAAATTAACAAAAAGAAAATTAAAACAATTAATTTTAAAAACATTTTTTTCTCTAAAAATTTTTTTTTAATTTTTAAATAAATAAATTTATTTATAAAAATATTTTTTAATTAAAAAATTAAAATTTTTAAATGCCTTGCTTAATAAAATTAAATTTTGAAAGAGAGAGGAGAGGCAAAGAAAAAAGAAAAATTTGCCAACAATTTATTATTAACGAGTAAGTAAAAGCATGACTTGATTTTTTAAAAGCAATGCCCTCTCTAAATAATTTGAAAAGCATGCCTGATTGCCCTCTATAAATAATTTTATTAAGAAATTATTGATTGGAAAAATTTATTTAAATAAATTTTTAAAAAATATTATTAAATAAATTAAATTTTAAAATTTTTAATTGAAAAACTTTTAATTTTCAAAAATGAGGGCATGTAGAAAATAAAATTTTGATTAATTGGAATTATCTAAAAAAATTTGTTTATTAGAATTTTAATTTTTTTTTGAAGTAATATTTTAATAAAGAAATGTATGTACAAACAAACATTCTTGTAATGACTTGTTTGTAAATCTATAATTAAAAATAGAGTCATATTAGGACATGAAAAGTTATTCAATAACTTCGATCCTCGACAAAATCCAAACATAACAAAACAAAATCCTCGACAAACAAAAATCCTCGACTGTCCCGCCCGATCCCCAAAAGTCCATTTCTGTTACCCTTATTTCACAACTACTTGTAATATTAGTTACCGTATTTCCTCAAATAGTACGGCCCCCTTCAATTAGTATTTGAGGAAATACGATGTTTTTAAAGATGAAAGAAATAAAAACTTTATTTCAAAAATGGAAGAACTAGACTAGAATACATTTAAATAAATAAAATCAAAATTCCAAAAATTACTAAAATCCAAAATTTATTTATTTTGTAATTCTTTCTTGCATCATTAACCCAAAAATGTTTGTTATGATTATTTAAATTCCTTTGCCCTTCTGGGTAAACAATTCCTGCGCGATAATGTGGATTTAAAGGACCAGCCGGATACGAATGTTGCTGACCGGTGTATTGATGCTAAAATTGAAAATCTGAGATTAAGATTAGTATAAAACAATTTTGTTATTTATTTTGTCTGGGTAATGAATTATAATCACTTATTGCTAGAGACCGGCATTTTGAAAAAACCGGGATCGGGAAACGGGAAATTGTTGCAGAAGGAACCCGGACGGGATCCGGAACCGGGATTTCCCGATCCCGGTTTCATCCCGGCATTTTCAAAAAAAAACTTGGAAAAAGGACCGGGAAACGGGACCGGGCTTCGATCCCGTTCCGGTCTCTACTTATTGCTAAAAATATTTTTAAATTCCTCTTAAAGTTGAATATGGTTTTAATGAGTCCAAAATTCAAACAAATTTACTTTATTGCATAGCTTATAAATTTGACAGTTTTCTAATCCTAAACGACTAGTTACTAAAACTTGTGAAAACAGTCGATCACGGGACTTTAATGCAACAGATTTTCGGTTTTAAAGATTCAACAAATTGTAGATAAAAACAGACCGTTTGCATATTTGGATTTACTGGTCTTTGCTGATTTCCATAAGTATAAGGGGAATTATAAGAATCCGCCTCGTTTTCAAAATCAAAAGATGAAGGACTAAATTAAATTAGAAATTAAATTCAAAAAATATTTTCTAAACTTATTTTGCCCGTTTAAATGATTATTATATCCTCCATAAAATTTTTGATTATATTTTTGTTGTTGCCGATCATAGAGATAAGGCAAATTATTATTTGGATCAAAATGAACTCTTTGTGGATATTGACGGTTATTGCTATTTTGCTTCGAAAGAAAATTATTTTCTTCTTTAGAATCATCATCCTCTAGCTTTTGTTCATCTTAAGAATAATTTTTGGGTTATTTGGATGTGGATATTTAAAAGGAATTTTGTTTGATGGATGCTGGTTTTTAAGAATTTTTGGACTTTTACTTATGTTCAAAATTATCCAATGTAAAAGGACTTGGCAAATTGAGGATAGAGTAGAATGTCTTTAGGTCCTATCAACTCTTGATGAATTTGGGGAGTAACTAAGGGAAAATTTTTGGGAAAATTAGTAAGGCAGGCCTAGATTTCAATTTAAAAAGTCATTGTGATGAATGTATCTGACGTTGACAATTTTGAAACTTTCATAAATTTTACAGAAGACACACAAAAATATCTCGTAAAAACCAACTTTGCCATTTATTTGGTGGTTGAAAAGAATTTTGATAATGACTATTATATTGTGGTTGTTGTAAATAATGACCGTCAGCAGCATATTGCTGTTGTTGACGGTAATCTGAAGGTTGTTGCTGTCTTTGATATTGAAATAAATGTTGAGGAGAAGGGTACTTTAATTAAAAGAAAAATTTTAATCATACCTAACAGTAACAAAAGAATCTCTTTTTTAGTATACCATATAATTTAGATGTGAGCAGGCCAATGTACCGCGAGCTCAATGTACCTCAGAAATATAACTTCTTTCAATGAAGTCGGATTTAGAACGCCTTGAGTATGGTTTGATGCGTCTTGACGCTTTGAATAGAGTAGTTAAGGTACAATTTTTGGGAAAATTACTAGGGCGTCATGGATTCAACCATTTTGAACGAAGTTATAGCTCTGCGGTACATTGGGGTGTACCCAATTTAGGTATATTTCTAAATAAACATACTGAATTTAATTGAAGCCCAAATGTTCCATTAATATTCTGAGGGGGAATATATGGGGGTTGTTGTGCATTTATTTGACAAACAATGGCAGTAATTATCAATAAAATCATTACTTTTATTTGATAATCATGAAAATAAATTCTTAAATATTTAGTTTAAGGTAGTTTGATCTGAATATTCTAACAAGAATTGAGTAATTTCTTAAATCAAAAATTTAAATTTAGATAGCATGAACGAGAAAATTCATTTCAAAAAAATATTTTTTAATTTTTAAAATTAAAATTTTCAAAATTTGCTTCTCCTAAAGTGTCACAGAATTATTTAGGAGAGGAAAAAAGCTTAAAATAAATATTAAAAATAAATATTTTTATATATTTAAGAGGTAAAAGGTAAAAATGAAACAAATAAAAAATCATTTACTCAGCTAAAAACAAGTCTCGCGCACTAATAAAAACTGTATGGAAAGAGGATATAAATAAATATTTTTTAAGCAAAATAATATATACAAACAAACACACATACTTGAGGTTGACGCGGCTTTTACAAGGAAAAAACAGAAAAAAATGTTTTTAATTAAACAACTTTCTCTTTAAATCGTTCTGATTTTAAATTAATTTTAAATATTTTTCCCAACTTTAATTAAGAATAAATACAAACAAAAAATTGAATTTAGTAATCTTCTTAATTAGTAAAAAATAAAAAATTTAAATTAAAAAAATTAATTTTTAATTAAAAAAATAATTTCTAAAAGGATTCAGAATTTGTTTAAGAGTAGGCTTTTCAAAATTATTTTTCCTTTCTAATGCCTGAATATTTCTAAATATTCTGACCATTCTGCCAATGATATTAAAATACAATCACTTATGTGTTCACAGGATAAATTATATAGAAAGATAAGATTTTTTGAATACTGCTTGAATTTATTGCTTAGTGGCTCCGCCACTTAATGGATAATCAAATTAAAAAATGTACATTTAATTGAATAATTCCGAATCTATTTCTAAATAAATATTTTAAAAATAGAATTTTTAATTTAATACATAGGGAGACTCGAAAATTCATTATTTCCTACAAAACAGATTAAAAACAAAAAACGAATCAAGAGGTCAAATTATTTAAAAACAATTTATAAATTAAACATTTTGTCGGCTCAGTGGTCTAGTGGTATGATTCTCGCTTTGGGTGCGAGAGGCCCCGGTTTCGATCACCGGCTGAGCCCATTATTTTTATAATTTACAAAATTGGTTATTAATTATTCGGTCATTAATAATGACTGAACTTTTAGAATAAATTATTTTTTTGATTATTAAAAATAATTTTTATAATTTAACTAAGAATAGTATAAATTAAAAAAAAATTTTTTTAATACTTTTCTATCCCCGTTTTTGGGAAACAAATAATACATGATAATTCTATTGTTTTAATATATGTAAATTATCTACCAGTCTTAACATTTTAAAATAAGTATTAATCTGTTCTTTCTAAGTAAATTTATTTTCTCCAATAAAAAACAATTAGATGAAATGAAAACGAACGGAGTCTACAAAGACCTTCTTCAATGAAAATACTTAATAAAATAAGTTTTAGAGAAAAATGTTTTTAAAATTAGTTGAAATTTTAAAATTTAATTTATAATACATTTCTCTGGAGGGACTATTCTTAAGTTATTGGAAAATTCTCGCACTTTGACATTAAATTTTTGAAGGAAAAGGTAAGTAAATATTTATAATTTCTCAAATGTTTCATTTTGTTGGTCGATGGTCCTTCACTCAATTAGATATTTTGACAGGAAGGGTTCGATTTCATGTACTTATGTAAGTTTTTTGAAATTCCAATTAATCAAAATTTTATTTTCTACATGCCCTCATTTTTGAAAATTAAAAGTTTTTCAATTAAAAATTTTTAAATTTAATTTTTTAAATAATATTTTTTAAAAATTTATTTAAATAAATTTTTCCAATCAATAATTTCTTAATAAAATTATTTATAGAGGGCAATCAGGCATGCTTTTCAAATTATTTAGAGGAGGGCATTGCTTTTAAAAAATCAAGACACCTTACATACTCGTTAATAATAAATTGTTGGCAAATTTTTCTCTTTCTTTGCCTCTCCTCTCTCTTTCAAAATTAAATTTTATTAAGCAAGGCATTTAAAATTTTTAATTTTTTAATTAAAAAATATTTTTATAAATAAATTTATTTATTTAAAAATTAAAAAAAAATTTTTAGAGAAAAAAATGTTTTTAAAATTAATTGTTTTAATTTTCTTTTTGTTAATTTTTGTAAATATTTCCATTGGGAAGAACTTAAATGTCCTAAAAATGGACAAAAAAGTTTGGGGTTTAGTAGTTAGTCCGACCCCCAAGTCGCCTGTCAAAAATTTAAACAGTTAATCAATCAAAAGGTGTGAGGGCTTTCCTTTTCCTTCCCCCACCCACCCCACTAACAAAAAGCCTTTGAGGCTTTTCTTCTCCCTTTTGTTATCCCTCCAAAACAAAAGCTATGAAGCTTTCCCCCACCCACCCCACAAACCAAAAGCTATTGAAGCTTTTTGCTTCCCCCACCCACCCCACAAACCAAAAGCTATTGAAGCTTTTCCTTCTTTCTCCTTCCCCCACCCACCTCAATAACCAAAACCTTTAAGTCTTTTCTTTTGTTTTTCCCACCTAAACATTTTGATATCCCCCAAATTATGCAAATTTCCCACACATTCTTTTCATTCCAAAAGATTGCGTAATATTTTTCCCTTAAAATTTTAAAGTTTTTCTTTAAAAAAAATAATGGGTATTGAATAAGGGTGTAACTGTTGGATTACCGTAGGACGAAAAAATGGAAAAAAGGAAATTAAATAAAGAAATATTATAAATATCCTGAAATTCCTTCAGCTCCTGGATACCATTTTTTAAGGAGTACACTATAATTAGGTCCAACTGTAGATATTATTTTTTTTAATTATGGCGGCGCAAATGTCGCGGCGCATAAGTCGCCCGGCGCAAAAGTCGCGGCGCATAAGTCGCGGCGCAAAAGTCGTGATACCTATCTTATTACCTTCAGATCCCGATGGGTGAAAGTCCAACTCTAATTCACAACAACAATTTCAACAATATGTAGTTTAAATAAAAAATATTTTATTCAAAAAAATTTTTTTACATAAATAAAGATAGTCAGGCGATATCAATTTTTTAAACTTATTTATTGAAAGATTTTTTTGTCTAAGGACATGGCTAACGACTTGTTATATTTTTAAATTGCCATGAACATGTGGATTTATAAAAAAAATGTCAAAAAAAAATTTTCTTTTAATTTCTCTTTCTCAAATTTGCCAAAAATAAAATTATTTTCTGTTAATCAATCCCAAATGATAGTTTAATAAATCCTCCATTTAAACACCTCTTCTTATTCACTCCATCGGTAGTGCGAAACTTGCGGACCGACTTTTGCGGACCATAGGTTTAGGTTTTTGTTTTTCTATCGTAACTTTGTCCAAGCTTGTACAATCACGATGATTTTGATGTCATTCGACTCAGCTCGTCGAGCTCTTTCGAATGAGCTATGTTTTGAGAAATTCGTCGGATCCGCAAGTTTCGGTCCGCAAAAGTCGGTCCGCAAGTTTCGGCCTGCCACTCCATCTTCATTTTATTCAAAAATAAGAAAAGTAAAAATAAATTCGTTTTACCGGAGAATTTTACCGAACTCCGGTCCCCAAATATTGGCGTTTTCGGGATTTTTCCTTTTTAATTTTAAATTCCCTAGAGATTCAATCTGAATTTTTCATAGAAAAATTCATTTTAATTTATTAAATTTTTCATTATTTTTAATTTTTAAAGTTAATTTAGAGAAAATGTATTTAAAATTAATTTTAAATACTTTCTTTTTGCTAATTTTGATAAACATTTCCATTGGGAATAAATGTAAATGTCCTAAAAATGGGAAGGAAAAATTGCGTCACTCTCGAGTTAAGAGAGGTTTTTGTGATTGTTTGGGGTTTGGAAAAAGACAAAATAATTCTGGAGAAAATTCTGAAGACGATATAGAAGAAGGTTCTGGAGGTCATCACGTAGCAGGCCACGTTGAAGCTTCTTCTATAGGTAAAAGTCATAGTTTTCAACAGGAAGGGACAAGTTATGGAGGAGCAACCCATGGTGGAGGTTATGGAACTCATAGTTATGGTGGGAAGGAAGTTTTAGGAAGTCACCTAATCACTGGAAGTGAATATTTTGGAGAAAGTCAAGGAGAGGATTCTTCTGTAAAAGTAGTAGGTTATGGTTATGGTCAGGAAGGGACAAGTTATGGAGGAGGAGCGTATAGAGGAAAAAGTTCAATGGAAGGACGTTATAGAACTTTTTTTAAAGGTTCTGAGATCGAAAAAGTTAATGGAAAAAAGAAAGCTTTGTTCATTTGCGAGAATTATTTCTTCTCACTTGCACAATTACATGTAATTTAATTTACACAATTAAATTAATTAAATTTTGAAATAAACTTATACATGTTACGTCATATCATACGAATTTTTTCCGTAATAAAATCCGATAAATATTATTTTTCTATAAGAAGTAATATTTTAAAAGATTGTGCTTTTATGTACAGGGTGACATAAAAGAAACTGCACACAGTATTTTTGAAATAACTTTATTCAAATTGAAGATAATGAGATCAAATAAAGCTTAAATAATAGAGAAATGACTGGGGAACATATACTATTAAGGAATTTCGAAATAACCACCCTGTGCTCGGATACAGAGTTCAAGGCGCTTGGAAAAATTTTGGGCAAAAGTTCGCACCTACATGGTTGGGATTTTCTCCCATTCCTGGGCAAGTGGTTGATGAAACGACTCAAAACTTCTGTTTTATTAAAATTAGACCCTTTCCTTCAAAGCAGAATAAAAATTCAATCCAACTGATTCAAATCCGATGAGTACGGTGGCGTTATTTGAGACGGGTTAAAACCGGGTAAATTGGCTGCACACCAACCCTGCACGCCAAAGGTCTTATTAGAAGAGGAAGAATTCTGATGAAAAATCCCTTCCCTACGCCAAAATTGGCTTCCGATCCAAGGCTGTAAAACACCTTGAAGGATTTCCGGTAAATCCACGAAAACCCTCAGGATTGACGAAAATCAAGGGATCTTGACACTTTTGCAAATAACAAACTATATCATTAAAGAAAAAAAGTTTTGGGAACAAGTAACAAGTGGATTAGAAAGAGGAGACTTTTTTGCCCAAGATATGTCACTTTGGTAATTTTGACATTATCAGTTCATAAAAAATTTATTATCTGAAAAAAAAATTTTTGACTTGCGAACTTTTCCTCAATATTTTTCTCCGCGCCTTTTACTCTTTATACAAATAAGGGAGAGTCACTTCGAAAATTCTTGACAATTTCTATTCCTTATTTATTTCTCTATCATTTAAGCTTTATCTGAGCCCAATAAATTTGATTTGAATAAAGTTATGCCAAAAACAAAGTTGCAGTTTCATTTATGTCACCCTGTATATGTGCTTGTGCTAAGGGAGGAATACACAATAAGCGTATACATATACAATCGAGATCAGCCGACTATATTTAATATGACTAAATCCAAATAAAAATTTATATTAATTTCAAAATTTTAGAAAACTTTGGCCGAAATTTTATCAGAAAAATATGATGTGGTATGTATATTAATATAAAAGGTACTTTCCTGTTATCGGCCCTCCATTTTTTCTTCCATTTTTCTCAGTCTACTTCTGTACAGAATGGTCAAATTTTCTTTCTTTCTTAAATTCACTCCATTTCCCATTGACAACATTAACAAAGAAGATTATTTTTGCAAAAAAAAAACAGATTAATTTTTTATTTTCTGTGCATACGTCGCGTGTTTAAGATTTACGAGATTGTCAATCCTAAAAATGTATCGCTGCTTCTCCTGTTTGTGGCAGTTTGAAAATATTTCATTGATTTGAAAACAAAAACAAAAATTTAAAATGACGTTCTTCTCAGATTTGTGAAACAATCTGTTTTTTGCAAAAATAATCTTTTCTTTGTTAATGTTGTCAATGGGAAATGACCATTCTGTACAGAAGAAATGACCATTCTGTACTGACCATTCTGTACAGAAGTAGACTGAGAAAAAAGGAAGAAAAAATGGAGGGCCGATAACAGGAAAGTACCAAATAAAATTTGTTTTGCATAAAATTATAGTCTATACTTCTAGTTTTATGTATTTTAGGACATTGTTGTTTACGAAAACCCAAATGGTATTTTCAAAAAATCTACATTATTTAATACAATTGAGTTACCAGATAGTTCTAGAAACGGAATCGATAAAAACTATATCGGAATATATGAAGGTTATCGATATATGTATGATATATAATTTTTGATCATAAAACATAAGTAATATCCAAGGGTACTATGTTTGGAACCTAATACACCCAAGGTTATCTGGAGCTATAAAGTTCATTTTCTGGGGAGGGTTCATTTTTGTGGAAGGAGCATTAAGATATAATTAAAAGTTTATCCATACCTTCATCTTAAATTTATGTAATAAAAAGATAATTACAAAAATCAGCATACTTATATTATCCAAAACCAATGTATTATGTCCAAGATTGTCCTAAATTTTCTAAAGTGTCTAGCAATTAGAAGCAACAATGTAGGCTATAGCATATCACTTAGGTTTTAGTACAGTATATAAGTTATCAGTAAAATTTCAATTTCCGGCGAAAGTATCAATTTTTTAAATATTTATTTTTCGTAGAAATTTTGAAAAACGTTGAAGTTAACATTCCTAATGTTGGCAATAAACCAATTTTTGATTATCTTCGACAACAAAATTATTCTTTTGGAATTGCTGAATTTAATCAGATAGCTGGCGCTTTTGCTGCTTTCAGAATTTTAAAAATTGAAAAAACTTTTAATGTCGTTGCCAGTGCATTCCTTCCAGAATACTTTCAATTTATTGGAATTGATGTTACTAAACACAATATTCCTTGTTAGTTTAAATGTTTATTAAGATTGTTCCCAGGATGTTACAAAAGCTTTTTATTGGCACAAAAAAGATGAACTTAGCAAAAAATTAAGGGAAAGATGAATAGATTTTTTATAAATTTTGGGTGTTGTTAGGGTGTATTTTGTTTGATAGATGAGTCAAAAAGCTGAACAAGTTCACTGTAAACTTTCAAATTTAAACTTAACGAATTTTTAATTCTTTTAATAACAACATTTATTAAAGCATTCATTGCCGAACCAGGAGACTGGAACACTACGGATGGTATATGGAAAGAAGGATCTAAAAAATACAGAAATACTTTGAAATATCATAGAAAGGATATTGCAAATTTAAATAAACATTGGAAATATGAAATTCCAAAAATGTATAGAGATATGTATGAAGAAAGTGAAATTCAACAAAACAAATCAATTCCTTCATTTAAACATTTATTTGCAAAAATTAAATATCATTTCATTAATCAACACAAACTTGGAAATTTCAGAGATTATCCTAAGACAAATAAAATTGTTCATATTGGAGGTATTGTTGTTGAGGATAAAAAGATTTTAACACAAGAAAAATCGAAGGAAAGTGAAGTAAAGTTAAATAAATATAAGAATTTATCAAAGAATAGCCACTTTTATTTTAGCCACAACTTTCTTCAAAGTCAATGAAAATAGCTAATTCTTTTCTTATTTTATTACCAACACTCTAAGCAAATTTGTGGTACCAAATTCAACGATAATAAAGATATTCCCGTCTAAAGATCAAAATATCTTTGCTAGTCATCCAATCTTACTAATTTTGGTACCAATCGACTACTCTCCATGAGGAGCATCGAGATAGTCTATAATTAGATTTTTGAAAATTTTACCTAAAAGTTAAATTTAGCATCTAGTTCCTAATCTATCGTTCAAAGGCCCATATCTCAGCTCAAGAACAAGATAATCGCTTTGTTTTGATGTCATTTGAATTAGCTTAGAGCTTATTTGGATCATATAAACTTCTCATATATCAAACACAAATCCTTTAAATCAGACGACTTTTGGTCCAAAAAATTTTGCCAAAACTAGGAAAAGATATTCAAATTAATTTCTAAACTTTAAAGAATATTTTGTTAACAAAAATTTGCCTAGAGTTAATAAAATAAAAAAAGAATTAGCAATTTTCATTGACTTTGAAAGATATGGCTAAAATAAAAGTGGCGGAAAATTTGCCGCACCCCGCATATATTTAAAAAAATTTTAGCCTAAATGCGTTATTCTTCTTTCGTTTGGAACTATATTTACAGAAAACATGTTGATATATATGGAAAATGATATCAAAAAGATGTTTGAATTATTTGAGGAATATAGTCGTTGTATATATAAAGTTAAATTAATTAAGGAATATTTACCAGAAAATTATAACAAAGAAATTATTCACGTCAGCGAAGAAAATATTCCTCAACAAGAATTATTATGTAATTATTTAAAAATTAAAAGTCCAGACAAATTGCCGAAAGAAAAAATTTTTTATCCTTCCAACTTAAAATTTTCTAAAAAATTTTAGAAAAATTTAACGGTACTTTTCGGTTCTGCCACACCCCTCCCATATATTCGCAGGTTATATTTTATATTTTTCCTTCATACATACAGAATAGTCAGACTTCCTCCTTTCTAGGGGAAATTGATTGAAGGAAAAACTGAGTAAAAAATAATCCTTTCTTTATTAATGTCTCTCATTGAACATTCCACAAGAAAAAATGAGTGAATTGAATAAAGGAGAAATTTACATATGAAGGAAAAATATAAAATATAACTTGCGAATATATGGGAGGGGTGTGGCAGAACCGAAAAGTACCAATTAAACGAATTTTCAAACGATTATAGTACATAGTCTTATGTTGACTAATATTAATTTAGGTTATCTTTTTATTTATTTTCAGCTAAAACAAATACAAAATTATTCATTTCCCATTGTGGAACCAACAGTTTGAATGAGGTATTTAAATATTTTTCTGATTTAAAAAATATTTAATTTAAAGGCAATGTATGCAGGTGTTCCTTTAATTTGTATTCCTTATGCAATAGAGCAATTCTACAATTCCTCTCTTGTTGAACATTTGGGTATTGGTAAATATGTATCGCTCATCAAGATAGTGGAAGAAAAAGAAGTTAAAAATGAAAAATTTATCGTTGATTTTGAAAATGCTTTCCGTGAAATGATGAAGGAAAAGTAACTTTTAAAAAATATATAAATTTTTAAACATTTAAAAGTGTTAGATTATGACAGATTTTTAAATACAGGGTGACAAGAAAGTTCGGAGTGAAGTATTTATTTACATAACTTCGATACAATTAAAACATTTACAAAAGTTCAACGGCTATTCTCGAAAGGAAAAACTTAAGCTTTTTTTGAATTATAAAAAAGTTTATTTGCCGAAAAAACATGTTTTAGTCTCCTATTATTTTAATTTGTTTTTTCCCAGTTTAATAAAATTGAAAAATTATTTAAAAAATCAAAAAAAAATGTTTATTTTTAGTAATGTTTATCAAAAAGCTGCAAATAAACTTAGAAAGAATATTCACAAAGATTATGAGGGCGAAGATAAATATCCGATTAAACACCATTTTCTTGAAATGATTTCTAAAGAAATTGATGGAGATGAGTAAAGGAAATTTTGAAGAAATTTAAATTTTATTAAAGAATTTATTTAAAAATTATTTTTTAAAAGGGGTTGCGTTTTAGCAACATTATTTTATTTTTAAGAATTTATTATTTTATGTTATTTTAAAAAGGGAATTCGTTCATTAACTAAATTCAAAATTTTAATTTTTAACACACACATATTTAAAGATTTTGATTTGTATAAAGATTTGGGTATTTATTTTATTTTTAAAACATTTTGTTTGTCAAGGCATCTGAATTTCAATTCTTATCATTATTTACTAAAATAAGTGTCTGAAATACTATTTAATAGGATTCTCCGAATTCCTTGACCCGATCCCCGACTAGAGTAGGACGATATCGATATTGGAAAAAGACCGATATATCGATCTCGACTTGTCCTACCCGATCCCCGAAAATCCATTTCCCGACATCCACGTACCCGAAAATGCTCTTCCTGACGAGTCGGTGGTCTATCCTAGCTTCAATTTCCCGTTTATGTACTAGGAATTAAAATTCTTTGGTTCTTTCAGTTACTAGGAAACCCCGAATTTATTATTTGCCCTGCATATAAGTAAAGAAAAATTTTTATTACAAACAATTATTAAATTTTAAATTATCAAAATTACTAATTATTTATTTCGTTTATATTTATTAAACTTTCTAATTGAATATTAGAGGAAGATGGACGCCTTTCTAATGTTAAAAGTCTTTGATTTTGTTGTAAAGGAATGTTTATATTTGTTTGTTGTATCCAAACAATTCTAGCTCTGTTTGGAGCGGGGGCTATTGAATCAGATAATTTAGGGGATCTTGTAGTTGAAAAAAGCCTTTAAAAATAAATTAATTTAAAATAAATTAATTTACATTGCTTGATAAAGTGTAAAAGTAATACAAGCACTTAAATACCTTTAAAGAAAATTAATGAATTAAATTTAAATGATAGAGATTTGGAATTATATTTTTCAGAATTACACTAAATAAATAAGTAAAAAGGTGGCCGAACCCATCTCAGAAAATATCAAAAGATAGGATGGGACTTGAGTCAAGGGTTAAAGGTTGTTAACCGTTCAAGCATCCAACACTGACCGATCATTTACATTTTTATCTACTAGGCTCGGAAGAAAGTTTACTGGCCTTACACTATTTAATCAAGTAATGAGAACGGTCTTAAACCTTTAGGACAGTTCAATGTTCGATATTAATTATTAAAAGCCCAAGTCAATGATTATGCAATATTCAATTTGTGACGATTTTAGAAACATTTTAGGGCTGAAATTTTCAAGGCTAGTTTTTTGATTCGATCATAAAGTCATGGAAATTTAGGAATCAAAAATCTCATTGCATGCCAATTCAAATCGCTATTAACCAAAGACAGATTTAAAAAAGAATAAATAACTAACCAAAACCAAACAAATAATTCAGTTGTTGGATGTCCTTCAGTTAAAAGTTGTAAAAGTTGAAACATTATAGAACAAATTAATAATAAATGAATAATAATAAGTGGAAGTAAAACAGTTGATTTAAATAATTGAATTAATAATAAAATCATTGCAATAATTTGTAAAAGAATAAAATAAATTGAAAGGGAAATTGACAGAAAAGTTGGAAATTGAGGGAATAATAAATTATTATTATTAGAGGAATAGGGTTGTGATGAGAAAATTGAAGAAATTATTGGCCAAAGAAATTCTGTTTCCAAATAGGTATTTATTAATAAATGAATGGCCTGAATAGAAAATTAAAGTCATTATTTTATGAAAGGAATTTGTTTAAAAATTAAATTTTAAAATATTTACTTAGTTATTGACTAAGGATGGACTGCCTTCCGACTCCGCTTTTGCAAATTCCGCCTTTGTTGATCTTCTGTTTCCACCTTCCATCTACCGTTTTTAGGTGTGGCAAGGGCCCATCACAGGTATTGAGCAAAGGGCTAGACGATCCGATTCGAGAAATTGGATTTCCCAAAAATCGGGAATTTATTTGGGTGTCAGTTAAATCCTTGGTAATGAGCAAAAAGCATAGAATCTGCATCATGTTTTAAAGAATTTGGGCAGCCCTTTTATTTTACTAAACAACCAAAAATATTTTTAAAAGAATAAAAATGATTTCCAATTTGTTTTCCCAATTTTCCATCCTAATTTAAAAAAATAGAGGCTTGCAGGCTAACAGCTACATAGCTGAATGAACGAAAAAATGATTTAATTTCTCCTTTCTTATATTTAACAATAAGGAAAAGATTTTTTATGTTCCACGTTTACCTATTTTATTTTCTTTTAAAGTTGATGGCTATTTTTTATATAATTGAAGAAATTCTTGATAACTCGAAATTTCCATTAAATATAGACACATACATATTTTTGGAATTAATTTTTAATTTTAGGTTAGATTTTTAATTTAGATTAATTTCAAGATTTAAAATTTATTTTTAACAATTTACCTGAAGCGAAAGAATTGCTTTTCCCCATAAATCAGGCCTTCCTAAGCCATTTGCTTCAATAAAGCTAGAAAGCATAAGTAATGCTCTGTTACTCATTTTTTTTTAATTTCCAAAAATTTCTAAACTTTTAAATAGAATAAAAATCAAAATTTAGAGAGGTGAATGAATAATATATTTATTTTCTTTTTGAGGCAAATATTTAAAAATAAACAAACAAAATATTAGTCTAGTAGTGAAGACAGGAAAGGTAAAAATTGAAAAAAATTATTTATTTATTTATTTTTGTCTGGCTGACAGGACTGTCGCGACATGGACGTGTTGTCTGTTGTAGAGCTGCAAATTCGCAATGATTGATTGAAATAAAGAAATAAAAAAATAAAATTTTATTATAGGAAAGAAAATTGTAAAAGGAGTGTTTCATCTTACAAATTAGAATTTTGGAAAAAATAAAAGTAAATTTGTTTAAATTTTTATTTTATTTTAGAAGGAGAAATGAAACTTTAAATCTTTTATGTTAGGAATTAAAACTTAGATGTAGACATTAATTTCGAATTCCCTGATGTATAGAAAAATAATTTAGAATAAAGAAATTTTTACGTTACTTGATCAACTTTTAACTAAACAGAAGAATCAAGAATTTTGACATCTGAGAAAATCGGTATTAGATAAATTATGTTTTAGTCTTTATTATATTTTTTATCCTTTTTAGTGAGAATAGAGTTGGCAGATCCGAATCCCCGTATCCAAAAGGGCGTCCGGATATCTGGAAATTTTCGGTTCAGATATCGGATGCAGATATCAGGTGATTTTCCAGGATTCCCCAACTCTAGAATCACATCCCTCTTTGATTTGGTCAAAACCTTTTTTCTAAATTTATCAAAACAATTTTAAATGTTTCTATTTAATCTCTTAATTAGGTATTTACTAACAATATTTATTTATTTATTCTTCTAATCCCTTTGATCTCTCAAATCATTTGGTGATCAGCCAACTTCCAAATCCACTTTCTTCTATCCAAAATATTTATTTATTTAATAAAAACAGGAAATAATAAAAATATCCCTTTCTTCTTCTCTCTTCCTTTCCAATAAATTTATGGGTCATTCTTGCATAAAATATATAAAAATCTCCTTTCTTGCGCAGCAGCCTTAGGGTTTTGAAAGTCGTCGCCATTCCTTAGCATCTTTTTCGGTGAGAAGCTGACTTCTTTGATCGATATATTCTTTAATGCTTTTCAAAGTTGTGGCTGGTCAGTTGTAAATATTTTTTTAATTTTATTATTTGTACCTTAATTTGATTTTATATTTTTTTAATTTAAAGATTTACGCCTCTCCTTATATTTATAATAATTTTTTTTTGTTATCCCCTGAATTTTTTAAAATCCAATATAAACTCTAGAATTTAATAATTATTATGTTATCCAATAATATTGTTGAAAATGAAAATAAAATCGAAGAAAAACAGGATGAATCCCAATTACCAACATCCTCCTCAGCTAGTTCCAATGAATGTAAGTAAACAATAAATTACCTAAATTTAATATTTCGTCCGCTGTTAAAATCTCGAAAAATTATAGCGACTAGAAGGGTCAAAACAGGACCCAGAACCGAAACTTTACAAGAAAGTGGGATGTAACTTTCGGGGAACTCTAAAAGTGACAACCTAAAGAACCCATTTTGATTGGCAAATACTTATACATACATTTGTATTATACAGTCTGTTACATTAGTATAAACTCACCCTAATTTTTTCTGATTTTCCCACTTTTTGAAGTCAGAACGTTCTTAAATTTGGCTCAAATATGTAATAAACATTGATATTAAGAATAGCATAAGTAGATTAGAGTTTGCGAAAAGAAAAATTTTTTTATGATTTTTTAAATGAATATTGTCAATTTTGGACTGTTACATTAGTATAAACTCAGGATTTTTTCTTTACTATAAGTGATCCAAAAATTCTAGAAAAATTATTGTGAACATTTCCATCGATATCGAGTAGAAATGTAAAAAGAACGAAATCTATAAATGCCTTCTTAATTGAGATCTCAAACCCCCTAAAATCAACGGAAAACGGGATTACAGTACTTTAAAAAATATTTTAACCACCTTAGAGCTTATAGAAAAATTTTATTTTCAGACAGACAGAAAGAGCACAAAATTTGCTACAAAATACACTTGGTCCCATCCTTGAGAAAAATCTTACCATTGAGGACTTATCGGTTAAATTTAAAAATTAGAAATAATGACAATTTATGGGGTAATTTGAGAGAATCTATGTATCTGCTCCTTTAACAGATAGCTCCTCAATGGTAAGATTTTTCTCAAGGATGGGACCAAGTGTATTTTGTAGCAAATTTTGTGCTCTTTCTGTCTGTCTGAAAATAAAATTTTTCTATAAGCTCTAAGGTGGTTAAAATATTTTTTAAAGTACTGTAATCCCGTTTTCCGTTGATTTTAGGGGGTTTGAGATCTCAATTAAGAAGGCATTTATAGATTTCGTTCTTTTTACATTTCTACTCGATATCGATGGAAATGTTCACAAGAATTTTTCTAGAATTTTTGGATCACTTATAGTAAAGAAAAAATCCTGAGTTTATACTAATGTAACAGTCCAAAATTGACAATATTCATTTAAAAAATCATAAAAAAAATTTTCTTTTCGCAAACTCTAATCTACTTATGCTATTCTTAATATCAATGTTTATTACATATTTGAGCCAAATTTAAGAACGTTCTGACTTCAAAAAGTGGGAAAATCAGAAAAAATTAGGGTGAGTTTATACTAATGTAACAGACTGTACCAGTCCTTTTCCTTATACATATACACTCTTAAGAGACGGTTTCAAACAAAATTTCCCTCTAAAATTATTTAAAAATTAGCCGAGCCAAATAAATCACCAATTTCTTCATCACCTTTACCACCTTCTACACCACCCCCATCTTTTTATCAATATGATCCGGATGACGAATTTTATATGGCCCCACCAACTTGTCAATTCCTTCATTACCGCGATGCTGCTGTAATTGTTGGAATATTTGAAGTTTTGATGATTACTGGGACTTTGTTTGGATCTTTAAGTAAATTAATAAAATGATGAGAAAAAATTTAAAATATTTAAAAATAATTCTAATTGGGAAATTTAGGATAGCAAATAAACAATAATATTAAAATAAATTTTAAAATTTGGACCCAATAAACTGAATAGTTAAATATTCTTAAATTAATTATAAATTAACTGTTAACTAGTTAAAATTAAGTGTTAACTTAAATAAACTTTTGACTGAATAGTCTTTCACCTTCCGTCTTCCACTTTTTATTTTCTTCCGTCTTCCGTTTTTTAAAATTTAGTTGGACTGCCCATCCCTGATGTACAAATTTTAGGACCTAACCAAATAAATTTAACAGAAAATCTGAATTAAGAAATATTTCAAAAAAATAAAATTTATTAATAAATATGTAGTCAAGCTTGAATATATCATTATTTAAAATTTTTTAAAAAATTTTAGAATCAAAAAAATTTTTAAACTAGATTAACAACTATTTTTTAACAGATTTTTACATTGGCATAAGATTATTTGGTATTTGGGCCCCCTTATTATTATCAGCAATTCTTTGTATAGCTATTGGAACTACTGTTATTATGGTTTAAAATAATTTTTTTTTAATTTTATTTTCTTTTAAAAGATTTATGGAATTAAAACAGAACAACCACAACTTCTTTGGCCACAAATTTATTTTTTAAAATTGGAAATTAGTTTACTTTTGGTATGTTTTAGTTAAAAATATTTAAATGGATATTTTAAAAATTATTTTTGAAAACAATTAAGATGTGTATATGTCCGTCCATATTAACAATTTAAATATATTTTTTTCTATTTTTTCAAACAAAAATTAAAATAAAATTTTTGTTAAGAAAAATTTTTATTTAAAAATCATTACCGTATTTTTATGCCATTCTCTTCTGAATTTTAGGTTATATTTGTTTGTTAAACCTTAAAACTAGTATCAATCTAAATAATTTTCGAATAGGTACGTAGTATTCTAGCTTCAATCGAATTTTTTTACAAAATTTAATAATTTTTGATTTCTAACTCGATTTCGACATTTTTCTTATCATTACCCTGGAAATCATTTCAAAATTAACTAGGGCTGTGGCTTTCCTTCTTTTAGTAACCCGGAACTAAAAGAATTTACTTAATAACTTTTCTTGTCTAATTAGAAATTTTTATTAAAAAAAATAATTTTTCACAATTTTCCAAGAAAAATATTTAATATTTTCTATTTTTTTATGCTTCAAAAGAGAATTAATAAAAAATATTTATACTAACATCATTAATTCCAAAAATAAATTTTCCTAAAAAATTATTCAAAAATATTTTCTACCAAATAAATAATAAATTTATTTAGTTTTTTTAAATCTTTTCTGCGAAAATAATTATTAAAATAAAATTAATTTTTTTATTATTATTATATAGTATATGTATTTAGGTATATATTTTTAAATCTATTCATAGAACCAATAAATAAATTATTTAATTAATTATTTATTTTTGGAGATTTTTTAAACTTTTTTCTCCAAATATTTTTTTGCAAATAATATTCAGAATTTTAACTAATTTCCGCTTGAAATAATTTCTTTTAAATTTTTTGTATTCTATAGTTTATAATTATAATTAATACATAAAATGTCTAATTTGACTTGTCTGAAAGAATATTTAAATTTTTCCTATTTTTTTCTTCAAAAAAATTTGTCATCAAGGAAAATAAAAAAATCATTTTCTAGTTAAAAATGCATAAATAAATTTCCGATTTTCGGGAATCTTTAATAGGGACGGCACGAACCCTGATATATCTACATATACTAGAGTGTTCCAAAGCAAATTAAATAAACGGAAGTTAAAATTGAAATTAAATTTAGAAAAAACAAAATTAAAAAAAAAACTAATTTTATTTTAAAAAAAGGCCGGTGCTGTATTTTCTATATCTTCAATGTGTCTCGGTATGGAATCTACACATTGGATATTTAGCCATTTTGTTAGAGTAGATAAAATGGAACAAGTTGCGGGACCTATTTGGCCTTTTAATATTGCAATACTTTCGTTTTCTGGTGCGGCTTTAGGTAGCGGATAATTTTTAAAAAAATATTTTGGAACTTTATCCACTGTTAAGATAAGGAATTGTGGTTAGGATTGCCTGAAATTGAATTAGAAGTTTCCCAAAAATCTAAGGGTTTCCCAACTTCTTATATTGGGAAACCCCTAAATTCGATTTGTCCAAAGGGCCCGGTTATTTTTTCGAAAAAAATTAAAAAAAGAATATCTAAATCGAGAAATTGACAAATTAAAATTTAGAACCAAAAATCGAAATTATCAAGCTGTGCTCTTAGCCGTACTAAAAATCCATGTTAATTCCCTTCCAATTTATTTTTAAATTAATTTGTTATTTATACATATATTTTCAGTAAAAATTTTTCCCAAATTTAATTTTTCTTAGGAATTTGGTTTGATGTAATAGTACGTGGTTGTTATGATTATTTACTTGATAAGGAATATTTTTCTCAAACTTCAAATCAACCTCCTATAGATATTTGTGATTTTAGCAGAGAGAAACCAAAAACAATAATTATTGGGAATGAAGATAATCGGTGATTAATTAAAAGATTTTTTTAAATTTAAATATTGTTTTGTTAATAAATATTTTCTAAACCAATTATTTATTGTATGCAAATATTCTTTTGTGTTTTTGACAATCATCTTTATGCCATTGATTAATGAGAATATAAATACTGTCTTGATTTCGTTTTAAATAAATAATTTACTTGGGTTTTTCACGTCCCTGTTAAAAAAGGAAAAATTTTCCCCCCCCCCCCCCCCCCCCCCCCCGTGGAGCTGCCTCCCCGAAAAGTTATCCCAGTGGCCGGCCCACCGTCGGGGAAGAACCCTATAATTTGTAATTTAAATTTAGGGTATCATTTAAGCACCAGCCCATCTCTTTATCTAGTGGCCAACCAAAATTAAAAAATGTATCTGAAATCAGGTTTATGTAATTTTGAGTCATAGTGACGACTGTTTATTTAAATTTTCAAATATTTTAAGAAAAATTTAAATTAAACTTTGTATCAAAAACAAAACTAGAAATTTTCTTTATATATTTTCTGTACAAATTTCCGATATATTCCCAAGAGAAAAATTTAGTGATTGAATCCTTAATTATTTAGTTACTGAAATTATTATGGTTCTCTTAATCTAAAAACATTCTCAGTCATCTCTGCAGTTTTTAGAAGTACAAACAATGGAATACAATAGACATCAAAACGGGATTCAAAAAAATTACGAAAAGTTTCTCCATCCCTTTTAGTTACTACGAAATATGTGTACTTATTTTTTATTTTGATTAAAATTAAAATTTAAAAACAAAACAATTAACTCAACGCCAATTTTATGCTAAAAATAGTTTATAAATAGAAAACAAAAAATAACGTAGAATTTTAATTATTTTTTAATTGTTCGGATTTTTGTTTTTAAGTGTATTTTAGTATTTTAAATCCTTTATTTACACTTTGGCCTTAAAAATATATTGTCATCGAAAAGATAATTGTTTTGTTTTTTTTTGCCTTTTTTAGAAAAATAAAAAAATAAAAGTTAATTAGTTTAATTTTGTTTTGGAAAAACATTTTAATTTGGATTCTTTGAATTTGAAATTTTAGTGAAAAATTTGGAAGGTCTTTATTAGGGCTCAAAAGATCTAATCGTGCATAGAATTTTGGCCCGGAAAAGACTCGATCGATCTGATTCGGAAACGCCAATTATGGACTGGGACAAAAAAGTCTTTATTGAAAGGTTCTCTAGGCCTTCTATTAAAAAAGTTCTGCATTGAACTACGATAAATCTGTTATTGAGGCATATAAAAAATAAGATGAAAATTATGGACTGGGACAAAAGTCTTTTGAATTTGGATGAAGAAAAAATAGAATTTTGTGTCCAGATAAAAGAATAGTCATCCTTACAATAATATTTTATTTACAAAATTCTACAAACAAAAACAATAACTAATTATTAACAATCACACGAATATATATCCTTTTTTAATATCCATCCATCCATTCCTTATATCTAGCAGAAAACTACGACAATTTCTGTGTCGCTTCCACTTTTGTCTGTCCTTTTGTCTCCATTTTTGTCTGCCCTCCTTTTGTTCCCACTTTTGTTTCCGCATCCTTCTTAGTTCCGACAGCAGAAAATCCGGCAGTTTTTGTATCCAAGCCTGTGCCCGCATCTCTAAAAAATTTTTTATTTCAAAATCTCTCCAATTTTTTAAACTCACGTAATGAGAGTTGCATAGACAACAGTATTCCGCGTCCCGCCTATGTTTGTGCATTCAGCCTCAGTTACCAATCCTTGCTGTTGTCGCTCCTTTATAGATTGTTGTTCTGAACGTTTTTGACGTTTGGCACACAAAACAATTGAATGTACAAATAGCCTTTAAAATGGAAAGGGACGAGAGGATCTTGGGATTAAAAGTAGTAGAGAACTTACATAAACACCATAAGGACCATTTCAATAAGTATTAGACAATTAGACGGCACTACAACACTTCCGGTTGAACTTGAGGGCATTCTTTGTTGAGAAGTGTGCACTCGGCTGTTGGAAATAGCAGAAGAGATGTTTTAAGTTTACTAAATTTTTAATGCTTTTATATCAAGTTTATTTAATGTTGAGATAGATATTCTTTTATTTTTCGAATTTATCGTTTGTGAAAGAGAAGGGGCGATGGGGATGATCTTTATAGAATCGTTCAGATTTATGTCCTGAGTGATCTGATGGAGTGGTTCTAGTAATTCCCAATGTAAGCGTCTGTTTTCCTTCTTTGACTTTACTGGTCTTGATTCTAAAATTAAGCCGCCAATTGTGTGGCTATAGAGTCATCTATCTCAACATTAAATAAATTGTTCAAAATTAAACAAAATCAGAATCCTAAGATACCTAAATTCCCGATTTTAGAATTGGAAATTAATTTTCCATTTTCGGGAATCGCAGCCATTTTCAGTCTCAATTTGCATAAAATCTCTTTTAAATTTATATCTTAATTTAATTTTTACTAATTACTCTTCATATTCTCCTATCAATCATCTAAAATTTCCAAAAATATACAAAAGTAAATAACAAAACTTTAATATGACCCCATTTTTCCAAAACTATATTTCTACAATATTTGGAGGAATTAAAGGGATGAATAATAACATTTTTATTTTTTCTTTTCTCATTTCCCCACATTTACATTTGTTGCGCAATCGGAAGGAGAAAATCAGAGAATAATACATATTTATTTTTGTTGCGATATTTTATCCCAAATAATTGAAAAATTAATGATGATTCATTACTAGTATAAATTTAAAATTATATTTTTGTTTTTAATTTAATTATAAGATAAGGTAATTTACATGTGGGAATATTTGTTAGTAGTGGATAAGGCAAATAAATACCCTTCCTCTTCAGGATTTACAAGTAAATCTAGACCTCTTTCAGAGGCCGAAAATAGGAAATGTCTCAGAAGTCGGAACTAGGAGATTGGAAGGAAAAAACGTCGGAAATCGGAAATCAGAATTCCGACCGCCCTCTCCTCTATAACATTTAACTTAATTTATACATGTTATAGACACAAGACAATACCCCAAATTAATGCTTTGATTAAATTATTTTAAACAGATTTTGATTAAGGCTCTAATTTTTAAAAATTTTATAATTTTCCACTATTTTAGATGCTATTGAGTTTTGTCTTCCTCACATATTTTTTGTTTCATTAAACGTTTTTCAAATATTTTTTATATCGTGACGAGTTTCCCAACTTTTTTTTTAATTTCCTGTTTTTAAATATTTAAATTTTACGTAATAGTTTTTTTTAAATTTTCTTTTTAATTTTTCCACTTCACTTATGCCAGACCAAAATTCATTGTCTACTGCCCAATTTATTTTATTTATCTTAAAATGTACTAATTTTTTTAAACTTTTTTTTATTTTATTGCGTATTTAATCACATGCTTTAAATATTTTTTATAAAATATTTTACTGTAATTTAATTTGAAAAAAATAAATTTTAAAAATAAATTATATGTGTAAACTTTTAGATTATTTATTAACTTTATTTAATTTTAAATTTAATTAGAAAAATTTATTTTGTTTTTTAAAATAAAAAGATATATTTTTAGAAATTTTATGATATATTAATAAATTAAGTTAAACTGCCAAAATAAGAAAATTATTTGTTAAATAAATTATTTTTAATTTTTTGACCTTCGTTTTATTTAGTAGTTTATTTTAAAATATTTAAATGATAATACATATACATAACTAAATTCTTGTGTCATTTTTTCAATCAAAATAAATTGCTTTATTAATTTATTACTTAACCAAACTGGGTTTGATCTCCGGAAATCTTCGGATATCTAGATCAGTGATGCACGCAAGTGGAAAAAAATTTTCCACAACCTCAATCTGCAACCCGGAATTCTAATTTTAAAATCTTCAAACGCAATCCGCGAGTAAACAACACGCAATTTCACGAATCCGCATTGCGTGCGCCTCTGATCTAAATCCAATAGCGGATCGAAAATTTTTGATATTTTTCAGATTAGGATCTTCTAATTTAATTAGCCACTCACTAAATATTTCTGATTTATTTTCCAACCCATTATTAACCCAACAGGTTAAAGAATGCCAAAAAAGGTCTAGAATAATTAGATTAAAAATTAAATTTTTTATCTAAGGCAAACAAAAAAATTGTGTAAAAATTTAATTACGCCTCCATGCCTACATGCAAACCAAAAATAAATTCCCTAATTAATTTATTTAATTTTATATACTTAAACTAAAAATCTTTTATATAAATTTAATTTTTATATGTTAATGCCTTCTTTTTAATTAGCCAATTCTTTTCTTTTTTCCCCTCTCAGAAGTTTTCCAAACCATTGCACAAATGACAGAGACAATTATATTTTTATTTAAAAGGGTTTTAAGTCTAAAACAATTAAAAAAGACTAATTATTTTATTCTTTTTTCTGCTTCAATTGCAATCAGTGCCATTTCCGTTCAACACTGACGCAATTGGCAATAATGGGATTTTTGAGTTTAAATTTTGTTTTATTTAAATTTTAAAAAGAAAATTATTTTTAATTTTTATTTAAAAATATTTTTTGAAAAATAATTTTATTTATTTTAATTGTTTATTTAAAATAAATCTCTACATGTATTTTACTATCTTTTCATAAAATCTATCCTTTTAATCCATGCCACATTTTACTTTTTAGTAGGATTTAGAAGTGGGTCGAAGCCTGACTTGACGAGCCGTTTAATTGTTTGTTGTGTTTTGTTTTTAATTTTTGTTTCGTTTCTCCCTTAAAAAAGTGGGATTTTCGTTGCTTGTCTTTTTAGAGTATCTGAAGACTATCGAAAATCGGAGTTCTGGCCCACCTTTGGTAGAATCGTGAGGAAAATACTGTTTTAACAAATCATTAGTTTTAGATTTTCTTAACCTAAAAATATTCTAGATTATTTGCCATGTCAATTTCTCCCTCTTTTCCACTATTTATTGCTCTGTCTTTTTTATTTTATTTTTCCCCAACTTTTTTTTCTATCCAAAAATTCTTAAACATTAATCGAGGTCATCAAAAAAACTTTTTTTTTCCTTTTTTCAACGACATTTTTTAAATCTACCCCCTAAATATATCCCTCAAACATTAAAGTAACTAAATAAATACACTCGGAAATGACAGAAAATTACATAACCAAACTATTTTTCCCGTTTACATTTTTGTAAACAAAATTAAAGTTTTTATTTATTTTTAGTGTTTAAAGCCTTTTAAATTTATTTTTTTGAGGGTTTATTTTTATATTTTATTTACGTAAATATTTATTTAGAAAAATATATTTTTTTTCTCTCAAGTTTCAGAAGCACATAAAAAGGAGGAACTAAAAAATTTATTTTTTTACTAAATTTAGAAAAAAATTTTTTGGATTAATTTAAAAAAACTTTCTAAATAAGTGCATTTAATGGGTGCATTATAAAATAAATAAATAAATACTTTAATTTCCTTTTTTTCTAATGTAACAAACTAAAATTAAATATTTTTATGATGATTAAATTAGGGATAAAAATGGGAAAAAAATTGGAAATAAAATTTGTGTAAATGTTTTAAAGGAAATAAATTTTAATTTTTTTGCACTCATTTGGAGTAAATAAATAAAGTATTTAATGGAATAACAACATTTTTTAAATAAAAATAAATTAAAATAATAATTTTGCAAATTAAAAAATGTAAACAAATTAAAAATGTTTGTATCTTATTTTTTCACATATTAGGCTCTTTTACAAAATGAGTACGGTTAAATTAACCAAGCGGTAAAGATGTCCAAGACTCTTAATCTTGGTCATGATCTCGACTTTTTTTAGCTTTTCTAAATATACACCCTTAAGGATTGAATTTTTTGAAATCCTTTTGTCATCGAAATGAAAGAAACCTGACTTCTTGGCACAAGTCTTTTTAAGTTGATTAAAAGTAAAACTGATAAAGTACATAGTTTTAATATGCCTGACATTTTTTGGAATTTTATTTAACAAACATTGCCACGTAAAAATCTTTTTAATTTAATTAAAAGTTATTTTTAAAAATTTTTAAGATTTTATTTTATATATTTTTAATAATTTTATTGAAAATATAAACGGGTAATTAAATGTTTAAAAATAATTTTAACTTATTTAGGGATATTCATAGCCTTTTATTATTTTTTTATCAAAACCCTAATTATAGACATTTTTATAAAATAAGAATTAATATGTAATAGTTAATATTCTATTTATTTGTAAAACAACAATAAGCTAAAAATATTATAATATACAATTTTTTATTACGTGAGAATTGTCCTCAATTTTTTTAATTTCTTTAAATTTAATCTTTCCTCCTTTATCAGCTTTCTCTCACATAACTGTCATTAGGGGTGTATAATATTTTCGCCTTTCGCCCGAAAAAGCGAAAGACGAAAGGCGAAAGACGAAACACCAAAAAAGACGAAAATAAGGCGAAAGACGAAAGGCGAAAGACGAAAAGGCACACCCCTGTTACATATTTTTTGTAAAATAAAAATGAGTTAATAACTAGAGCCTGAAAATTTCATCTTCGTACCTGCTAATTTTTAGCTTCGTACCTCGTGCATACTTCATACCAGCTTATTTTTTTGCTCGCACTCGTACTTCGTACCTAAGTATAGTACGAATTTTGGTACGAGCTTCCAAGCATCGTTTATAACAATTAAATTGTTAAGCTTTGCTACCAAAAAAATGTTCTACAAAACTAACATTTTATGACAAAAATTGTTATTTATAATTTACTTATGCATATTTAAATATTGATAATCTTGTAACTGCCGTTGATAATCTTGTAATTTTACCGTCCACGTGGTAATTTTAATTTATTCAATTTAGGGTTGTCCGGCAAATTTTAATTAAATAAATCACTTCTGTACTAATTCGGGCTCTATTGGAAATTGATACAATTTCCAATTTCCAATTTCGGACTGAGACATATTTTCGAGATATCTATCACGATTCTCGCACACCTTTACAGTCTGGACTTTAATTTCTAATGCTTACTTAATTTCTAATGATAACATATAAAAATATTTTTCTCATTCTCCTATTTTCTTCCTCAAGACGCTTTTATTTAATTCAAACATAATCCGGAAAATTCCGGAAATATTTATTTTATGATATAGCTTAATACCAAAATTATTTATTATCTCTTTACTAATTTTTATTCTTCGATTTTTATCCGTTTTTCTAATGGTATTATACAGAAGATATGATACTTTAGTGTAGAAAATAAATAACTACCAATCTGTTGTTCTTACGTCATCCATTTTTATTGTTTTCGGAATGTCAAACTTTCTTTTTTATTTTGTGTTGGAAGGCACGTGCCTTTCATCTTTATTATAGCCTCTCGTAATGACATCCCTTTGGGAACACTTAATTACATATAAATTAAATTTTAAATTGCCTTTCATTATTTAAAAGCGATTTTAGAACTCTCACAGAGAAAATATTTTTTGATTAAAATTAATTTAAAAGTTTATCATTTATTTGTTAATTTTTGTTTATTTTATAGTTAATTTTGTAAAATGTTTCTTTAAATTTATATTAATTTTTAATTGCATTTAAGTTCGTAAATATATTTCAAGTACCGTAGGTCAGGATGATATGCCTAATATTTTAGAATATATTTACATACCGTATATACTCTATTAATTACTCTGGGTAATTATTATTTCAACCTTTCGCTGGGGGGGGGGGTAACTTATAGAGGCATAATGCCTTTTACGACATGTGGATTGCGAGCTGGTCATTTACCCCCTCCGATCTCATAGCATTTCTTTGATTCTGATGCGTGTCCGATCTCTAATTCTCTATGTACTATGGGATATTTTTATAGCTTCTAGGCTACTGATTTAAGAACGAAAAACATTTCAACATCAATTTATTACGTCAAGCAAAACAATTAATAGTGGACAAAGAAGGCGGCAAATATGAATCTCTCAACTATTTATATGTACAATTATGTGATTGAAGAGAAAGAGAAGGAGAACAACAAATGAATGAGTGAATGAATATATTTACATTTTTAGAACCACGGATATTCTTTAGGAATTACCTCCTCTAATTGGCAAAAAGCCGCCAATGAAGTGCCTATAGCAAGACCAAGAGCCAGAAACGTCAAAATGACCGAAGATACGATGCCACACTTGCTCTTTACCACCACCTTCTTTTTCGGTTTTGGCTGAGGTTTTGGTTGGGCTTTGACGACCGGTTGTTCCACATCGACATTCTTCTTAGCTGGTTTCTTCGGAGCTGAAAAATGTTAAAAGTCAAAAGAGAATTTAATTATTTAATTACCAGATGAAGTCTGACCCTTTGGCGTATCAGACTTGCCATGCTTCTTCCCCTTTTGTTTTCCCGCTTTTTTCTTTACTGAAAAATGAACGAAATTATTTTTGAATTCTTGAACACTTTTTAAGACTTACCTTTGATAGATCCTCCCAAAAACGATACCTCCATGTCATCGATGATTTCGTACTCGCCTTTCTGGGTTGGATTTGTAGTAGGTCGCTGAGCTTCTTCGCTTTTCGTCACTGCCGTCGATTGCTTCCCATCGTCAATCGGTGGCGGTTGTTCATAGACGTCGTTAGCCGGCGGCGGTGGCGCTGCTGATGCTGCTGCTGGTGGTGGTGGCTGATCGTAGAGATCTGCAGTCTTCATCGGTTGACCAATTTGTGACATACTTCTACTCAGAAGTTTCGAATATTGTCAAAAGAGATTTTTTATTTTAACTATTATGTCTTTTATACTAAATTTTTGCTAAACAATCTCGAGTTTTACTCTTAATAGCCGGCATCTTTTTTTATATTTTAATACTAATAGCATTCTTAAACTATTTCCATCTATTAAAGTAATCTTGTTTTCATACATAGTTCAGTGAATATCGAATCATGGTTTCGCTTTAATAATTTGGTTAGTTAGCATAATAGGTGGCGTAAAACGGTGGTAGTGTAAATAATGGAGAGTCGAAAAAAATTTAACCCTTTGAACTGATTAAAATTCTGGCTAGATACACTTATAATAACCATAAACTATCCGAAATTTTTTTCATTTTTTACCAAATTTTTTATTAAACTGCTAATACCGAGCATATTTTGGACCCCAACCTTCCAAATCCCATCTCGAAACAAATTGACATTTGGGTATTTTCCTAAGAAGTAATATGTATAGGTAGATATTTTTATCAGCTAAATATTTACCAATTTATTTAAGTGTTTCAATTCTATTTTTAATCATTTTTAATTTTCTATTAAAGGTAAAGCTTTCATCAAAATACCCTACAAAATGTGTTTTATACATCTTTATTAAAGTTTTTTAGGGTATCCTTTAAATTTTTAAAATGCCCATCTTCCACATTTATTCACTTCTATTTTTGGTTATTTTTTAGCTATAAATAGTTCAGTTGTCTGTCTTTGTAACTATTTTTTATTTTATATTTTCATTAAAAAAATATTTTAAATAAATTAAAATTCCATTCATTCCCTCCATTTTTAGAATTTTAATTATTTTTATATCCCTTGTTCATTCAATAATCTTTTGCTCCTCATGTTTACAGCTAAAAGTTCAAGTGTTCGTTGACTAGACATTACAGAGATTAGTTTTTATTTACCTCCGGATCTACTCCCTTTGATCTATGTTTGGAGTCGTATTTAGAAAGATTTCACTAATTACTTTTATTTACGTTTATATCTCCCATATGTTTTAAGCTTTTCATACTGCCAAAACATTTCCGCAAACCTTGAATGATAGCTTCTAACTTGGATAATCAAGACAAATCGGATGGTATCTGTTTTTAACATTTTGCTTACTACATAACTATTTTTTCCAGAGTTTTTTTTAAAAATTTATATTTGATCAGATATTTGAATTTTTGATCAACTTTTTTTCAAATATTAAATTATTTGATAAATATTTGATTTGTCCATTTGACCGAACTCTACTTTAATTTTTACAAATCTACATTATTTATCTACATTATTTAAAAGCCTAGGGGGTTAAATATTTAAATAAAATTTCTAAAAAATCTTGATATTTAACTGTTTTCCCCCAAAAAATATGTACATATTTTTCCAGATTTCAAAACTTTAATTTCTTTTAAACTTCTGATTATTACACATAATTAATAAAAAAAATTAAATTATTTATTAATTTATTATTTACCTTCCCTCCTACTCATTTTTTTAATTTTCAAAAAATTAAGAAATTAATCAGAAATTAATTTGACATTTAATTATTAAAGTTTAATTAATGCCTGGAATATTTAAATAAAAAAAGAGAAGAAGAGTGCAAAACTTAACCTGTAAAATTAACAAAAAAAATTTTTTTTGTAAACAAATAAATAATTTAAATTTATCTTTTATTAAATTTTTAATTTTAATTATAAATAAAAAATTAAAAATAAATTTTCTTCATTTCTAAGAATATTTTTTGTGTGTTCGGTGTTTACGTATGATTTTTTTTTCTAGATTAATACTGCACTTGATACTAGAAATCTATTTTATATGTAGATATTAAACAAAATTTTCGAAATTTCGTAATAATATTGTGTACTGCAGCGAAGCTCATTGACCATTATTTTACCTTCCCTCCACCCTCTAAAAAAATGTAAAATTTTTGAATATCTGCCCCCTAATTTATCCATAGAGAAAATATTAATTTTTATTCATAATTGCAGAAATAAGTTTTCTGTTTTGATATTTATTCTCTTGACCCAATTATTAATTTAATCAAATCTCTATTCTCGCGATCACCTACTACTAAAAACAATGTTTTCCCGTTTTGTTTGCTCAACCTGGATTACCTAATTATTAATACCTAATTTTCCTATTTTATTAATTTAAGGACAGTTAAGTTTTGTGCAAACCCAAAAATATTATTTTAATTATCATTTCCTTCTGTTTTTTTCCAAAAAATATTTTTAAATTATTTTAACATTAACTATTTTTTAATTATTTTTTTTTCTAAAAATATTTTTGTATTTAATTTATTTGGAGTCAACGTAATTTTAAAATTTATTATTTAAATATATTTATTTCTTTTTCAAAAACAATTCTTAAAATTATTTTTGAACTTTAATTAACTTCCACCTTTTAAACAGACTTTTTCTGATTTTTAATTAAATTTTTTATTTAAAATTCTGTCACGCAAATAAATTAAATATTTAAATAAATATTTACAATTTTAAATATTTATTTTTAACACCTGTTTTTAATGTCATCATAATTATTTTTTTAAATAATTTTTGTTGAATTTTAAGGCAATTAAAAAATTTTAAAATGAGTTAATCACGAAATACACGGATAAAGAGTAAATAAATAAATAAATTTTTTGGATCAAAATACTTTTGGATAGAAATTTTTGAAAAATATAGTAAATAAGTAACAAATATTTTTTTTTGAATTTTGGCTAGAAAAAGACGTCAAAAAAATTTTTTTAATGTCAAGAATTTATTTTTTAAATCGTTGAGGTTTGCCTGTATTTATTTATGTTTTAATCATTCTTCCATAATTTTTGAAGAGAAAGATTATAAATATTTATCCGAGATATCCCCAATATTAATACCAAACATTAAAATTACTTCAAAAATTAAAATTATTTTTCAAATAAATATTTAAACATATAAATATTTCCGAAAAATATTTTTTATTTTTCTTTCCAAATAATATTTTTTATCCACTAAACATTCCTTTAACTAAAAATCAAATAAATTAAATTATATATATATTTTATAGACAGACAAAAAATGCAGGAAAAAGCAAAAATTAAGTAAAATTCAATTTTCGATTTATTTCAACATTTTTTTCTTTTTTTCTTGTCAAACCCTTAATAAACTCGTTTTTTAAAATAAAATTTCACTCAAAAAAATTTATAAATCTGTCAAATATTTCTGTAAAAATGAAAGTAAATATTAAGTGTTTCACCGGAACCGATATTTTGACCGGAACAGGATCCAATTTGAGTCCCGGATCACGGACCCGGAACTTCCGGTGAAACTCTAGTAAGTTTCACTTTTTTTGTCCTCTTCAGGGTTTATAACTAATCTGGAAAAATCTGCTGATCTATTTGGACTTTTCCCAAATTTTCCCTAATTTCTGCAGCAGACTATCTTGCACTTCCTTTAAATTATTTTAAGTATTTCTATTTATTATTTTCTAAATTCTCTTTTAATTTAATTTTAATTATTTTGGCCTCTGATTTCTTTTTAAATAATTAATTTATGCTATAAAAAATCAAAGTATTTATTTAAAAGCTAAATTTACCGACAATAATTTTTCTTCTCAAAAAATCACGAGTATGTAATAATGTTAATTAAAGGTAATAAAAAAGATAAAAATGTTTCTTTGTAAAATATGCTGGAACCTGCTCAAATTTATTTGTTTTGTGCTCTTTGAGCTCTCAAATTTTTTGTTTAAACTTTTTAATAAAATATTTTTGGAAATTATTTATAATCTGTAAACTTAATTTAAAATAATTATCACAAAAATTTCTGGGGTTTTTGGAAATTAAATGTAAATTGAATTCAATTTTGATTGCTGCTTCTGATCACATCTCCTTTAGAAATTAAAGCTTTAAATTTAACCATCTTAATTTTCCAATTATTATTTATCTAACGTAAAATTCCTAATATAACCTTCGATTTTTAAATCTCTCGAGAGTGCGCTTCTATTGGAAACTTATATTAGGAATATTAGGATTTTTAAGAATTTACTAAATATAGGAATTTTTCAATATCTTATGAATTTTTAAATAATTTTCAATATCTAATTTTTCAATGCCGCGATTTAATAAGTATACTACTTCTATTCCCATAATTTATCATATCTCAAATAATTTAATTTTCATAATTACTGACCATTTTTGGCATTTAACTTTTTAATTTTTATATTTTACGAATAAATTTTCCCCTTTATTAAAAAATTATTTAATTACAAATTTTGTTTATTTAAAATTCAAAAATTTCTTTAATTTAACAGTACACGCTTTATTAAGTAATATTTCAGAGAATGACAGATGTAGAAAAAAAAAATTATTTTTTTCTCAATTTTTTAATGATTTTAGTACTTTATTCTTTTTAAATATTTTTTAATTATTCATTTTCGCCTAACGAGATAAAAGCGTCACAATTTTTATAAAACCGGATAGCGGAAAATATATAATTTTTTATCTATTTTAAAGTATATTTTAAAAGGGAAAAAACGAAATTTTTTAATAAAAACTTTTAATGAGTTTTGAATATAAAAATGTGTGTCCCGATTTAGTGACTCATTAATTTTATTTTTCGTGTATTCTTTCCTGTCAGTAAAAGGGAGTGTAAAAGATTATTTTTGGTTTTATTCCTTGACCTCGTTATTGTAAAGAGAATGAATTTTTCATTTAAAAATTTTAAGGGGATAACGCTTTTAATGGGAATTAAGTTTGTCGGTTCTGGTATTCTTTCAAGATGGGTTGATTAATAAAAGAATATTTATTTGGGGAAAAAATTTACGATTGGATGGAAATTTCGTAGTTTCATGCTTCGAAAATTTTTGTGTTTCGTTAATTAAAAAATTAATCAAGTTATCTTCGAGTGTGTTCCTCCTATCTTTAATAGTCCTAAAATATTTTGTATTGTAGTTTATTAAACAGTACTTTATTTTCGGTTTTGTTTCGTCTTCATTTCTATTTTAATCGCTCAAAAAAAAAATTTTTTTTATTTCAATCTTTTAATTTACAAAAAAATTTTTTCATAATTTTTAATGTCCTCAAAATACTTGTGTCAAAAAAAGTACATTTTTCTATTATAACTTTTTTTAGTCTTTACTCTCCCAATAATTTTATCTAAATTTTTCTTCCTTGTTTTTCCTCCAATATTTATACAAAATAAAAATTTTTTAATAATTGTAAGTAATAAAAATTCAAAAAAATTAACATTTAACTAATAAAATCGTTGCGTCAAATTTAAAAATTTTTCTTAACAAAACACAATAAATACAATATTAAATTTTTAAATTTAAAAGTTAATTAGCCTTTAAAATTTTTTAAAGAAATTCTAATCCCTTTTAAATTAAAAGAAAAATATAATAAGTTGCTTAGACAATTAAATACCTATAAAGTACCACTCCACTATTCACATTAATTATATTACGTAAACAATACAATAATAATTTGTCTTTCTTTTTGGTTAATTGCCAAATACACCTGTCTCTAAATTAACGCTTGAATGCCTTAAATAAATATTTAAATAATTAATTTTTAGAAATTTTTTCAACGAAAAAAGAATTTTTCTTTTTGAGAAAAATTTTTTTCCATGCATTTTCCCCTTTTTTACACACTTTATTTACTTGCGGACAGACGGGTACACCCCACTTTACCGCGAGCCCATTATACCGCCGAGCTATAACTTCGTTCAAAATTGTCGAATCCGGGAGAACCTGATATGGTTCGTACCATACTAGGGCCTCCCGGATTCGACAATTTTGAACGAAGTTATACCTCAACGGTGTAATGGGCTCGCGGTAAAGTGGCCTGCTCCCCGGACAGACATAAAGTGTGTTTCAAAATTATAAGAGCAAGCATTTTTCTGGTGTTACTCATACTTCCTGAGTTCCAATTTGGCCCAAATTTTTTCAATTAGTAAATATTCCATAAATATTAGGATTTTGAGAGTTTCAAAAATTTTCAATCAAATTTAAATTTTTTATGAATTTTTTTCAAAATTTGGGGTGTTTCATAATTATAAGAGCAAGATTTCAATCCTTATTTTCTAGGATATATATGTTCCATAACTTCCCCAAAAATTTATATAAACATTTCAATCAATATCGAGTAGGAAAGCAAAAAGAACGAAGTCTATAAATGATTTCTTCATTGAGATCATCCCGAAATGAAGGGAAACGGGGGTAAAGTACATTAGAAAATATTTTAACCCCTTAGGGGTTATATAAAAAAATTTTTTCTGGCCCTTCAGAAAGCCCTCAAAATCTGCTACAAAAACACATGGTCCCATTTCGGACGAAGTCAGTAACTGCTTTCTTCATTGAGATACTATAGCCCCGAAAACGGGCTACAGTACTTCAAAAAATATTTTAACCCCATTAGGGGTTGTATACAAAAATTTTTTCAGGCCCTCCAGAAAGCCCATAAAATTTGCTACAAAAAGCACTTAGTCCCATCTTGGAGAAAAATCGTACCATTGAGGGCTGAGCGCTCAAGTTTAAAAGTTAGAAATAATTACAATTTATGGGGTAATTTGAGTGAATTTATTTATCTACTCCTTTAACTGATGGCTCCTCAATGGTACGATTTTTCTCCAGGATGGGACCAAGTGTTTTTTGTAGCAAATTTTATGGGCTTTCTGGTGGGCCTGAAAAAATTTTTGTATACAACCCCTAATGGGGTTAAAATATTTTTTGAAGTACTGTAACCCCGTTTTCCGTTGATTTTGGGGTTTTGAGATCTCAATGAAGAAAGCATTTATAGACTTCGTTCTTTTTGCTTTTCCAATCTATATCGATGGAGATGTTCACAGAAATTTTTGTGGAATTTCTGGATCACTTATGGCATAGAAATAAGGATTGCAATCTTGCTCTTATAATTATGAAACAACCCAAATTTAAAAAAAAAATTCATAAAAAATTTAGATTTAGTTAAAAATTTTCGAAGCTCTCAGAATCGTAATATTTATAGAATATCTACTAATAGAAAAAATTAGGGCCCAATCGGTAATCAGAAAGTATGAGTAATGCCAGAAAAATGCTTGCTCTTATAATTTTGAAACAAACTTTAGTAGGTAAATAAATATTTAGGTAAATTGTCCGCAAATAATTTAACACCTTTTTCTTTTTTTTCTTTTATTTTGGCAAAGTGCAATATTCACAAAAATATATAGTATACTTTTTGTTTTTATGCTCGATTTATCTTTTTGAAAAAAAAATTTTTTTAATATTTTTTGCATTTTTTGTTAAAATATTTTCATCTTCTAAACAATAATAAAAAAAAATAAAACATTATGCCAGATAAAAAAAATCATTGAAATGCTAATAAAATGTCAATTACTATTTTTTACTTCCTTTGCCTTTGTCATTTATTTTTGCTAATTTTGGTAAATATGTATACAGTAATAGGTAAATAGTAGAAGTAGCTATTAAATTAAGGTAGCAATTTCTTTGTGAATTATGAGCGACTTAGGCAGCGCGGTGGATGTTGAACCCTGATCTTTTACCTTTTGAGTAATACACTCCCATGGAGTATTTTTAAGGCAATTCATTTTGATATACTGTATTTTTCTCTTAAATAGGCCTATATTTTAATTTTTTAGTCCTTTTCATGGGGAACATTATTTTTAAAGCAGACATAAGTTACTCGTTAAGTTTATTTATTTTCATTAGGTTCTTTCACCTGCCTGATCTTATCCGCAATGAAAACCCTCCCAAATACCCGTAATTTCATTCAGCCTTGATCTATATACACAGGATAACTTTTAAAATATTTTAAAGCACATTACAGATTACATGGTTAATCTCTGCATTACCAGAATTTTCAGGCAATATCATTTAATTTTTTTGCAGATCTCTTTAAAAGAAGCCTCCTCCCTCTTTTAATATTAAATCATCTTTTCCAAATTCAAATTTAAAAATAAAATTTTCCTTTTATAAAATCCCATTTTATTATTCAATTTTCTTCCATATAAATACTTCCTCTATTTTTCCCTTCAATTTCTCTTCAAAATTCAAAAATCATTTTATAAAATACTCGTCATTTCAAAATTTAAATTGATATAAAAACTCTTAAAAAATTTCAAAAAAATTTTTTCCTTTTTTTCATCCCCAATTTCCGTTACATTTCCTTTTTTATATTTTTTTGTAATATTTTACAACGTGACATTTTTTGGTGAAAATGATGTGGAGAGTAGTGATAAATTGTAAAAAGTAGTTAGTATGTTCTTTAATTTCGTTCTTTCATCTTTTTTCCCGAATTTTACGGAAATATTAAATTTAAAATAAAAAAGGGGGAGATATTTCCCTTCAATTCCTCCTTTAATGTACTTACCTAAACTATTTATATTTTTGGATTTTTATTTTTTTATTTTAAACGGAAAATTAAAAATTAAATTTACATATTTAGAATACTAATTTTTTAATTTTAATTTTATTTAAAATTTAATTAAATTTATTTCCTTTTTTTATAAAAAAAGATGGACTTCCCAATCGGAAGTTTCTTGACAAGGTTAAACTTTATTTTAACGGAAAGGTAGGGAAAGTCAATAAAACGGGCTATAACCTGAAACTGTCGAACATTGCTAAGTATTGGGTGTTATGTGCTTCGGCTCTAATATTTTTTGGCTTCTGCTCTAGCCAGCTGGCTCCCAGAGTCATACCCATAGTCGACCCTCAAATACTCTTAGGTATCGATATATATCTTGTATTTCAATCAAACTATACTACACGTAGAAATTAGATAATTTATAAGAAGTTATATCCGTCCATCGAGGACAAATTTTTGAAGAATTTCATAATTTTTGACTATATTTTATAATTAAATTTACAAGCTTTTTCCAACCAAAAGTCATTATATAATAGTCGCCTCTTTATTTCATTATTCGCAAAATTTTCCCGTTTTTTCTATTCATTTTTGGGGTGGACTTTAATTCTTTTTCCTTCAAAAATGTGATGAAATCAAAGAAAAAATGAGATTTCTACACATTTTTTCCTTCCTTTCTTCAATTTTGCAAAAGTTTTTGATGGGTGGCCCCAGACAGATAATTCAAAAAAAGAAAATTTTTTTCAACGGAAGGAGTGGGCCTTCAAAATGAAGAAAGGTTTTTTGGTTTAATGGAGGAAAGGAATGAATATTTTTTGAGAGACATTAAAAAAACATTTAAAAAAACTAAAGGGAAAATCCCATTTTTGGCATATTTAAATTTGAGAAGTAAAGTGGATATCTTTAAAAAGACTTGAAAAAAAACCTAAAAGAGGTATATTCATTTCTGGATATAAAATGACAAAAATAAAATTCCCATTTTTGGGCATTTCACTCCTTTTTTAAATTGAATGATGAGTGATGTGAGGAATGGCGCCGTCGGCTCTTTTTTCCTTTTTAAACACCAAAAACTTGTCATTAAACACTCATTATTATATTTCATTATATTGCTTTATTTTAGGCAAATGGTGATAAAATTTATTGTTAAACAATTAAAAAGCATCATATGTAGGTTATCAAAATGGCGTGTCGTTTATGACTTTTCTTTACTAAATTTAAAAAGAGACTTTTTGCAATTCTTTTTTACACGTTTCTATTTGGCAAATAGTCAAAGGGGGTTTTTTTGGAATATTTATTTATTATTTTTAATTCTTTTCTTGTATATTTTTCCTGATTATTCTTTAATTTGTTTGTTTTTTTTTAATTTTATTTATTTGTATTATTTATTTACGGCTACCCCCTACTTTTTAAGACCCCACAGTTAAGAATATTAAGCATAACATTTTTTTGAAATTAATTTTTAAAAATATTTTTAATTGCAAGAAATTAAGCTTTAAATTATTCTCATTTTAAAGCAAGAAATTTCAAAATGCGTTAATGCTGGTAAAGTTAGTGTAGCTAATATCTTTCATAACAGTAGTTTTTATCCAATAACTTTACTTCGTTTCCACTATTTTTTCAAACTTTATATTATTTTTGGGATAATTATTAGCCTGTTTTTATTAAGCTTAGATGCCTCTATATATCCATTTTATCACTGATTTATGCTTAATTTAATGTTAATTATCCTTAAAAGTCGCCATATGTATGTATATTCTGAGTTATTTTTAGATTCTAAAGTTTGGATCTATTCGAAATTTATTCTAATTTTCCTCAAAATACTCTTTTGATTTAATTTCATTCTGATTTTCTTCGAATTTCTCTGATTTCCACTTATTTTTTGCATTTTATCGTGCATGTAACTAAATATTTGTTTATCCACTGATACTTCACTTTTTCACCTTTAAGCCCTAATTTTTGAGATATTAAAATATTTATTACATTAATATAAATTGCCACATTTTTGCTTTAATTTAAATAAAGTGCAAAAACACTCTGAGCTATTTTTAAATTATTTTAAGAAGATTTAAAGAGATTTTGTTATTTTAATATATATTTACATATTTTTATAGAAAAATAATTTAACAGATTTACCAAAACATATTTTAATTTTTAGTAAATGTGAAGATTTTTTGATACACAAAAATGTAAATTTTAGGCTTGACTATAAGGGATCTTTCTGGAATTTGCTGGAATTTTCTGCAATATGTTAGTAAATCCTGGCTGATATAGTCTATTATAGTTAAGGTATGCTGGATTTGGGTCTAGAAGAAAATCAAGCTAAGGGCGAAACTAAACTCTGAAAATCCCAAGGATTTTGGTTCGGTGCTACAATTTTTGTTTTGGATTATCAGAGAACCATAGGAGAGGGATCAAACAGTTTAACAGAAGCAGCCTTTTATCTGATTACTGTTTTAGTTTTCTTTACCCTCTGACTACTCTAAAAATTATCAAAAAAAAAGATTTTTTTTCTTTTCCTCTTCACCATACTCCAATGTCCCCTCTTTATTTTAAAAACTCCGCCCTAAATTTTCATATTCAAATAGTTTTAAAGCTCCGCCCCTTTTAACCTTTTTCTTCTTTATAATGAGGGAATATATAATATGGAGAAGTTTTTGTATGAGACAAAAAAATGGGGCGGGAGTGTGTGCTTTAAATACAAAATCTGCGCGAAAGCCTTTAATATAAAATGGACACATTTAGGCTATTTCTCCCTGTTCATACAAACAATTACAACGCAGCTAAATAAATAAAATATATTTTTATTTTCTCCGATTTTATTTATTTTAATAGGTATTTTAATTAATAATGCTCTGACTACTCTTAAAATTATAAAAAAATATTCTATTTATATATACTTCTATTTAACATACATACCCTCAAGGGCTGACCAATATTTTGTTCAAGAATGGAGTTCAAAATTTTTAGAATAAATTTTTCTAATTTTAATTAATAGATTTTTTCATGTAGTCATCCAAAATAGAGACTGGACTGGGAGTATCGTACAAGAATCGAGATTGAGATCTCGGTCCGGTCTCTAATCCAAAACACACTACTTATCTATATTTAATTTTGAAGTATTTATAAATGGACTGTAATTTAAATTGAGCTTAATATATAGGTATAATCGAATCTCGATATCATGCCCGAAGCTCTTTTTTATTGAGATATCGAGTATCCAACCTTAAATCCTTTGGGAAAAGGGATTTAAGAATTTATTTATCCACTTAAGTCCATAAACTAATTTAATAAACATTTTATTTATTTAATTAAATATTTTTTAATCTTTATTAACGTATATAATATTTATTTACAAATTTAATTAAGCAAATGTTAAAATCTGATTATATATTTTATCAAATATTTGTAAACAAAAAATTATTTACAAATATTGCAATAAAATTCCCAAAGTTATTTTTAAAAAATTAATTTATTAAAATAAATTACAAAAAAATTTTATGGGCAAATTTTTAATGGCAATAAAAAATTTAGAAAAAAAAATAATTTTCTGACAAGAATGCGCGAGCGGAAAAAACATCAATCATTCATCTCTAATTTAATTGAAAAATATTTAACTTAAGAATTAATTCCCTTCCCTTATGATTTTCAGCCTTGGGCAAAAACTTTTTAACAAGAAACTTTGTTCAGTTTTAATTTATTGTTTTTAGGGTTAAATTCCAATTTCTAAAAATATTTTTTGGCTCAGATTTAGTGATTTTTGAGTCGTTTTCCTAATTTTTTCTCTTGTTCAGCTTCATTTTTTTTTTGAAATTTTTAAAATTTAAAATTCATTTTTCTATTATTATTTACTGAAATTTAAATTTTCTTTTTTTTCAGTTAATATTCAAAGTTAATAAAAAAAAATTCTCAAAATTTTCTAATATTTAATAATTCTTCAAATCAACAAACAGACAATTTTTAATAAAATGACCAATACTTTTTTAAATCAACAAAGCTTTTCTTCTTCCCCCATGTGTCGGCTTTTCTTCCCTTTCATCTCTTCCACTTCTCCAGCTATCAGTTCAACAACAGAATCAACAGAAAGGAAACAACAGAAAAATAATTGTCAGAAATGCTCACGGCTAAATAATAGCCGGAGGAATTATTCTTCAAATTCGTCTCTTTTTGCAGCCATTTTCGCCTCTCTGTGCGTTTTTGCCGTCCATTTGCCAGCAGTTGCTGGACTAGCTTGTTATGAAACTGTTAATGTAAGGGAATTTCTTTTAAAAAATTTTTTAAAGGATTTTTATCAAAGATAATAATAATAATGATGCAAAAATTTTTAATTTTTGCAAATTATTTTTAAAAATTGCTAGCGTTTATTTCTACATATTTTTTCTCATTTTTTCTTAACAAATGTTTTTATTTCCTTGACAAAAAAAATAATCATCTTTTCTATCGCTTCAATGCAAACAAAAATTATTATTCTTAAATCTGCTTAATATTAATTATTTTATTTTTATAATAAAATACAAAAATAATTTTTTCGGAGAGATTTACACAAATTATTTTTTTAATTAGAATACTCTCTTTTTTAGGAAGGAATAAATTAAATACGTAAAACATTTTTTGGAGGGGAGTGTAAAAAAACTTTATATAGAACACAAAGAACAATTTATTCTAAACATTTATAAAAACTTTTAGTTTAATAAAAAGATGCGCGCTAAATGTTCATAGAGCATTTAAGTATGCTAATTACAAAAAAAAAGTTTTATTATTTATATAGCTTGTCTGTCTACCTAAATAAATTATTGTCTCTCTTCTTTTTATTCTCTCTCTCTCTCTCTTGTGCTTGTCTCTCTTTATAATTAATTCAGACACATTTCCGGAAAAAGTTTCCGGAAATTTTGTATATATTCTCTTCCTCTGGACTTACATACTGCTAGAGTGGCGGAATCTAAATAAGGATACTATTTAAGCAGGGGGAGGGGGGTATTAAATAATTCTTTTAGTCGGGTCAGCCCCTCGCTTAATCTGAATGCCTCTCTCAGTTAAAATCCTAAAAAAGTAAAAAAAATCTAAAAAAGGCTTAAAAATGCTAATAAATTATTGAGGAAAAAAAGGAAAAGAGAAAAATGATGTAAGGGGAAAAAATAATTTTTAAATAAAAATAAATTTATTTTTGAAGGGGGTGAGGGGGGATATTTAGAAAAAAAATTTTATTTGGAAAAATATTTTTAAAATCAAGTAAAATTCTATTTTTAGTCTTCTTTTCTTTCTTCTTCTTTTCTTTCCAATTCAATTATTTACTTGTCATATTTACCTCTTTATATGTATATTTATTACGTTATTAGCTTTTTTACGCAAGCAATTATCTTAAAATAAAAAAATTTTTTTTTATAATTGTTCACTGCTCTAAATAATCCTCAAATAATTATTTCCTCTCTTTTTTTAGGGCAAAATCACAATTGTACAAAACGATGCTTGGCGCTATTGTGCCCTCGTACCTGCTACAATTGTTGGAAAAGAAATGGTCAACGGAAGTCAGTTTGGCATTGGGGCGGAGAATGACATGTTGGGAATGTATAATAATGCTTTTGCACTCAGTCAAGAAGAATATCGGATTTTGACAGTTTGCATTTATGAGGTGAATATTTTGGATATTTGATGACGAATGGAAAATAATAAATAAAAATTAAATTTTGAAAATTTAAAAAAAATTTTCAAACAAAAATAAAATTAAAAAAAGAATTTTTCAAAAAAATTTTTGTAAATTTTTTTGAAAATTTTCAAAAAAATTTTTCGGAAAAATTTTTGAAAAATTTTTGGGAGTTTCAAAAAAAAATTTTTAAATTGCCAAAAAATTTCCACACCTCAATTCTAATTTTTCCTTCTCATTTTAGCGCTACGATTTTAGCCGTTTCCTAACAATGATGAAGCCAGATATGGCTGTAGAATTTGCTTTTCGTTGTGTTTGCAATTATGATTTATGCAACAGCGAACCAACATTTTCTGCTTATTTATCAGCAATTAAATCAGAAAGTTTTGCGAGGAGATAATATATTTAATTAATTGATTATTTTATAATATATTTAATTAAAACCCATTTTATTAATTTTTAATTGTCCCAATCATTCCTTTTTTTATTTTTATTTTTTACTTTGTTTCCTTTTTCTCATTCTTTTCTTGTGCATTTTTTCCTTCAAATCTCCAAAGAATCACCTCTTTTTTTTATTTTCATTTTCTTAATTATGTCGGAACTCTAATTTGTGAACACCTCTATTTTGTAGACACCTCTTTGGGAATTTTTGGGATGAATTGTCCCTTTTTTGGCATAATGTCAAAAACCCTCTATTTAATAGAAAACCTCTATTTTATGGACGATAATGTCTATTAGATAGAAAGAATCTCTATACAGTTCCGACACAATTTAATTTTAAATATTATAATTATTTGCTTAGGAAATCTATCGTTTGTTTAGTGCTCTTCCAAATCGGCAGAACGCTTCTTTTTAAAAAAGAATTTTTAAAATTAATGAAAATTATATTTTATATATTATTTTTTGAATAAATTTATGAATAAAAAAATTTATTTTTTTGATGAGAATTTAGTGTTAAATTTTTAAGAAAATAAAAAATTGGAAAAATTATTTTCATTAATTGAAGCTTAAATTTTCTCCATAACCTCTCCCTACTATTTATTAAATTAACAATGTTACTTACCACTTCTTTTTTTACTTATTCTTTAGCTAAATATATTTATTAAATTTTTTAATCACTCCCCAATGGATGATCTCGTCTCTCCTTTTTCTATTAGTTATTTAGTTTCTTTTTGAAAAAAAAAAAATTTTAGTAAAATTCCTTTTAGTTTTTATTAATAAAATTAATCCTCGATATTTTTCTTTTCTTTTAAAATAAAAAAATATTTTTTTAATTAATTTGTTGTAAAATAATGAATAATTAATTATTATATATTTGCTCCTCGTTAATTAAATATGTTTTTTTGTTATTTTTATATATCACCTCTCTAATTTTGATTTTAAACTGTGAGCAAATTGAATTATGAATGAATAAATGAATGAAATCTTTGTTTTGTTTTGTTTTTTTATTTTTGTTTGATAGAGTGAAGGAAGCTTGGCCTGTTTTTCGACCGGTGTTATTTTTGTTTTCGAGGCGGTACGACGTTCGAAGCTATTTTCCTTCTTTCTAATATATTTTCTAAAATCTTTAGGACCGGGTCTAATCCTTTCGACAGCCTGCTTTGATTCATTATTTCGTACCTCGTATTCGTTCTTGGTACGGATACGAGAAGATCTAAAATTTTGAAACACTCTTCACGAAATTATCCGATTTATTACAAATAAATTTTGTTTTTTTTTAATTTTTTTGTTTTTTCTCGAAGTTTTCTCAATTCTTATATGGAAAAAAATATTTACAACGAAAAAAATATTACGTTGTTCCTATACTTGATATTCTTAAAAATCATGAGCGCCGAGACTTCTTATTAGGATTATACAGAAATGTAATATCACATGTCCTAAAACTCCAAAAAATTTTTTTATTTAAAAGTTTATTTCGAACGTAAAAAACAATTAATTTAATTGACATTAGAAAATAAACAAAAAAAAATAAAAATAAATTAATTTTTATTAATTTGGAAGTATACACTAGAAAAATATTTAATATATTCTTAATTTAGTCATCTCTCTTAATAAAAAAACTCCTTCTCTCCTCTAAAAATATTTTTTGTTTAATTTATTAAAAATATTACTAAACGATCTCTAAAATAAAAATACATTTTTAAACTAATTTTTTCTTTTTTTGGCTTTTTGTTATTTTTTATATAGAAAAAATAATCAAAAAAAGGGCCTTTTTCATTAAATTAATAGAAAGATTTCTTCACGAAATTATCCGATTTATTACAAATAAATTTTGTTTTTTTTAATTTTTTTGTTTTTTCTCGAAGTTTTCTCAATTCTTATATGGAAAAAAATATTTACATAAATTACTAATTTGGAAAATCCACAAATATAGAAAATACTAGAATATTTTTATTTTTGACGTCAAAATATTCTTTTTATTATTTTTATAGATTTTTACAAAAATATTGAAAATTTTTAGAATTAAGGAGGTAATAAAAAAGAATAGTTGGAGTACGATAAAAAAATCTAAAAGAATATTCACTCATTATAGCACATGGATTTTTTGGATCTACTATGTGCCTTCCTTCTTTATTATTACATAATGATAAAAATGGTCAACGATTAATAATTACTTCTTTATCATTTAATTTGGTTTACGATTAGACATTTGCAGACTTGTGGTGGAGATAATATAAGGATGATTTACCTTAGCATCTAAAAGATTATGCGGGGGGTTAAACGATCTAAAAGGATAAAAGGGAAAGCATTAGTCGTCGTCCTAGAAGCCCAGTGATAGAGCACTTGCATTTGTGTGAGCAAGGCCGAGCGATCACTGTAGCGTTTTCACAGATTCGAATCCTGGCCTGTGGCATACCATAGTATCTTTTGAAGTTATTTTTATTTGAGAAAAAATTAATTTATATTTATTTCGTTAGAAAAACTTTTTCTTAACATTTCCTATTTTTTCCCATAAAAATAAAAATAATCACAAATAAATTAAACAAAATAATCACATTGTTTCTATAAAAATTTTCTTTTAACTAATTAATAAAATTAAAAATATTCTTCAAAAAATAAATTTTCTTGAAACTTTAATTTAAAAAATACAAAATATATCTTAAACATGTGTTTATTTAATTAATATTTCCAAAAAAGGAAAATTTTGTTTAATAAAAATAAATATTCTTTGAAATTACTATTTTTGTTTAAATTGAAGACGTTACTACAAAATTTTGTAAATAAAAAAAATAATTAAAAATAATTTTTGGAAATTTTTGAAAATTCGGAGAATTAGGCAAAATTTTTATTTTATATTTACGAGAAAAAAAATAATAATAAAAATTTTAGTAGAATATTTTCAAAAGCAAAGTTATGGTAGATTAATATGAACTATCATTATTACTCAAGAATAATTTCTAGGCAGTCTTAAACTTCTCGATTTGGTGATAAAGCTTGAAATAAAAAATGCTTTTTTAACTTGTAATTTTTCAGCTCCCCCAAAGCCAAAAAAGAAGGTGGTGGTAAAGAACAAGTGTTGCATCATATCTACGTCCTTGCTGACAGTTCTGTTTTTTGCTCTTGCTATAGGCACTTCACTGGCGGCTTTTTGTCAATTAGAGGAGACGATTCCAAAAGAATATCCATGGTTCTAAAAATGTAAATGTATTCACTCATTCATTGTTGTTTTGTTTGGTTGTTGCATTTCCTTATATCTCATAATTGTTAAAATATAATTGACAGAATATATAAAATTTGCTCTGAATACTTTTTTTTGTTTTATGAAATAAATTAATGTTGGAAGGATGTCCTGTTGACAGAAAAATTAAAACTCAATTGCTTTATTTGTTAAACTCCAAATTATTCAAAACACATTGAAAATAAATCGTTCAAATAAAATGGATGAAGCAGTGTTTCAGAATTAGGTGTGATAAAAACTTGGTTTACCAAAATCGAATTTTTTGTACAATTTTTTGTATAGTGCCAGTTATTGGCTATAGAAAGTAAGCTTGTGTTTTTTGTGTTTTATTCGCCTTAAGTGCTTATCCACGTTAGCAAATCAGAAAAAACTCAAAGCACGATTCAAAAGCATTTGTTTCCAAAAACACACCATTTAAAAAGACTGCAGAAATCTTAAAATATATTTTCAGATTTCTCATCAAATCTCGAGCCAAAAAATTATTCAACAAACTGGCGTAGTGACAGAAGACCCACAGACAGAAGACCCAAGGACAGAAGACCCACAGACAGGAGACCCACAGACAAAAGACCCACAAGGAAAAATTTTTAATAAAAGCCTAGAAAAACAAGATTCGACAAAGTTACGATACAAAAAACAAACAACGTAAACCTATGGGAAGTCGGCGAGACGCTTGTGCAAAACCCTGCGCTTCGCGCAGGGTTTTGCGGCACGCGTCTCGCAGGGAGTCAACGGTCGCTGGGTTCTGCACTAGTAACATAGCCCTATTCCCATTATCGCTGGAGTGGGCATGCCAGGAATCCTCCGGAGCAGCAAAATCCCCAAAAAGACCATAGGTAAGGAGCCAATATGGAAGCACAATAGAATAAAAATAAGAAAAATGATTTTGGGTCTTTTGTCTGTGGGTCTTCTGTCTGTGGGTCTTCTGTCCTTGGGTCTTCTGTCTGTGGGTCTTCTGCGTCGACACGCAACAAACTATACTCTTCAGTATCAGCTTGTAAACTTTGGCGCTGGTGTTTGAAAGAATTTTAGGACAAAATTCATGTATAAAAGCTATATATAGAATAATTCAGATCATAAATCCCATTCCTCCACAACATTAGCAACTTCAAAGTTGAAGCATGTCACAAGATGATCAACCGCCGAAGGATGGAGATCTCTACGATCAGCCACCACCAGCAGCGTCGGGGAAGCCAGAAGACAGTCAACTCTATGATCAACCGCCACCAGCTGACGAAGGGGAGAAAAAAGGAAAACAACGAGCTCTGAAACCAGCCGAGAATAAAGGGGAATATGAGGTTATCTCTGAAGAAATGATGGTATCGTTCATAGGCTCCAAACGTAAGTTTTGCGGAGAATCCTAATTATTGAAATTTATCTTTTCTTTTGCAGCAAAGGATAAGAAAGCGGGTAAACAAAAGGAAAAGCAGCATGGCAAGTCTGATACACCAAAGGGTCAGACTGCACCTGGTAATTAAATAACAATTAAATTCTCTTTTGACTTTTATCATTTTTCAGCTCCGAAGAAACCAGCTAAGAAGAATGTCGATGTGGAACAACCGGTCGTCAAAGTCCAACCAAAACCTCAGCCAAAACCGAAAAAGAAGGTGGTGGTAAAGAACAAGTGTGGCATCATATCTTCGTTCTTGCTGACGCTTCTATCTTTTGCTCTTGCTCTGTTCACTTCATTGGCGGCATTTTGTCAATTAGAGGAGGTAATTCCAAAAGAATATCCATGGTTCTAAACATCTAAATATATTCACTCATTCATTGTTATTGTTGTTGTTACCTTTTCTTTCTCCTTTATCTTATAATTGAGAGATTAAGTATATTTTTCACTATATTTTTCACTATTTTCTGTTTTGCGAAATAAATTTTAATAATGGAATGTTTCTTGTAGACAAAAATTTTTTTTAATTCGATTGCTTTTTGTTTGTTAAACGTGCTACTAGGCAGTGTTACAAAATCAGTTGTGATAAAGATTCGACTTGATAAAGTCAAAATGACCGAATTTTCTTGTTTTTGTACAGTGGCGGTGCTTTCTGCTGAACGCCGTCGGAGCTCATCCTCGTTATTAACTCAAAACAAAACGTAAAGAACAACTCAAAAACTTCTTTCCTAAAACATTAAAAAACCATTTCAAATTTGTATCAAACAAAACATATAACAACATATTCTTCACTTCCATCTCATTAAGTTTCATAAACTTAGTAAAATTCTTCGTAAACTTAGTAAAATTCTTGATAAAAAAAATTGTAGTTAGTAAAGCATATAGCTATTTAATTCCTAAGACTGTGCAGTAGGTGGCGGGGTGTAATGGATAACAATCAATCCGGTCTATTGAAGATGCTGGTTCGCTCCCAGACGCCGAATAACTTTTTGCACTAGCTAAAGGAGAGAAATAGCTATAGCCCAGCTGCTTTACTTAGTTTAGAAATTCTAGTATAAAAACTAGAACAATCCAAAGCATTAAGCTCATTCCTCCACAACATTCGCAACTTCAAAGTTGAAGCATGTCACAGTATGATCAACCGCCGAAGGATGGAGATCTCTACGATCAGCCACCACCAGCAGCGCCGGGGAAGCAAGCAGACAGCCAACTCTATGACCAGCCGCCACCAGCTGACGAAGGGGAGAAAAAAGGAAAACAACAAGCTTCGAAACCAGCCGAGAATAAAGGGGATTATGAGGTCATCACTGATGAGGAAATTAACTCGATAATTCTGTCGGTCAAACGTAAGTTTTAAAGAGAACGTTCAAGAAATGAAAAATAAATTTTCTTTTATTTTTCAGCAAAGGATAAGAAAGCGGGTAAACAAAAGGAAAAGAAAAAGGAAAAGCAACATGGCAAATCTGATACTCCAAAGCGTCAGACTGCATCTGGTAATCAAACTTTAAATAATCAATTTTACTTTTAATTTTTTTTTCAGCTCCAAAGAAACCCTCTAAGGAGAATGCTGATGTGGAAAAGCCAAAACCTAAAAAGAAAGTGGAGGTAAAGAGCAAGTGTTGCATTGCAACTTGGGTCGTGTTGGCACTTGTGACTCTTGTGCTTGCTATAGTCACTTCAATGGCGGCTTTTTGCCAATTAGAGGAGACGATTCCAAAAGAATATCCATGGTTCTAAAAATGTTAATAAATATTCACTCATTCATTGTTGTTTTGTTGAGTTATTGTATTTCTCTTTCCTTTGTCCCATAATTGTGTTATATATGAATATTTGTAGCAACACATATTGTTCACTATTAATTGTTTTGCTTGACGTGATAAATTAATTTTGAAGTTTTTTTGTTATTTTATTTTTGTATTATAGAAGATTTAACTTGTTTCAAAATAGAACTAAATACCCATACAGTTAGTAACTGGGAAATTTAATATCGTTTTCCTTCTATCTGCATGGTCCCCTCCCCGCTAACTAAAAAATAATTAAAGCAAGATTCAAAAGAATGAAGCAGAGAATGTAAGCAACGATCGAAACAACTGATTAAAACAGTAAGGCGTTTAGTCTCACGCAAAACAATTACTCAAGCATAGTATTAACTCAACAATCTAAACATCGAACAACTCCTTTATTTCATTTCACAATTTATATGTATTGTCATCAACAATTAGTTATTGAAATAATTATCAATACATTGACCAGATTACTACTAACTAGTAGAGATCGAGCTGGACCTGGACCAAGGCCAGAGTCCAAACCCAGGCATTTTTGACCTTCCTGGGTTTTTCCTAGACTACAGGCCCAGGATCCGGCCAGGTCAATAAATCAAATCTCAGAGTCTAGGAACAGGCCCATGCTTTTCAAAAATCTCGAGATATACTAACTAGAAGTTATAGTTATTTATATTTTATATTATTTCTAGATATCAAAAAGTTCAGCCATTTAAATCGAGCTAAGCTTTCGATATGGTGGTTGAAAGTAATTTTTTAGCAAATTTCCTGGTTTGCTAGTATAAAAGCCAGAATCTTCCAAATTTTCTATCTCATTCCTCCAAAAAGTTTGTAACTTATACATTGAAGCATGTCACAAATTGGTCGGCCGATGAAGACTGCAGATCTCTACGATCAGCCACCAGAAGCAGCATCAGCAGAGCCACCGCCGCCTGCTAACGACCAACTCTATGAACAACCGCCACCGATTGACGATGGGAAGCAATCGACGGCAGTGACGAAAAGCGAAGAAGCTCAGCGACCTACTACAAATCCAACCCAGAAAGGCGAGTATGAAAACATCGATGACATGCAGGTATCGTTTTTGGGAGGATCTATCAAAGGCAAGTCTTAAAAAGAATGTTCAAGAATTCAAAAATAATTTCTTTCATTTTTCAGGAAAGAAAAAAGCGGGAAAACAAAAGGGAAAGAAGCATGGCAAGTCTGATACACCAAAGGGTCAGACTGCATCTGGTAATGAAATAATTAAATTCTCTTTTGACTTTTAACATTTTTCAGCTCCGAAGAAACCAGCTAAGAAGAATGTCGATGTGGAACAACCGGTCGTCAAAGTCCAACCAAAACCTCAGCCAAAACCGAAAAAGAAGGTGGTCGTAAAGAACAAATGTTGCTGCGTACTTTTGTCCTTTCTGACGCTTCTGTCTTTTGCTCTTGCTCTGTTCACTTCATTGGCGGCTTTTTGTCAATTAGAGGAGGTAATTCCAAAAGAATATCCATGGTTCTAAACAAGTAAATATATTCACTCATTCATTGTTATTGTATTTCTCTCTGTCTCGTAATTGTATAATATAATAGAGATATGTATGTAGTATACTTTGTTAATAATTATTTTCCTTGATGTGATAAATTAATGTTTGACTTATTGTTAGATTAAAAATTTAAACTTTAATTAGTGCAATAAAAAAATTTGCATGAATGTCAATAATTGTTACACGATTATATTTAGTTAATGTAGTCAGGTTTCTGTAAAGATCAAAATTCAAATTATTTTAAGTTATATTCATTAACCACGTACAATTAATTACCTTAATCATCCATAATTTCTTCTGTTTCTTCCAATTCCCTCCTATTATCCACTCTTTCATTAGAAAATTCATCTAAGGGGATTTGGAGGGAAAAATAATCCCCCAATATAACGCCAAATCCAAGATATGTCTTTAATCTTTAGAAATTAAAATTAAAGCTCCGACTCACCAAATCCCTTTAAACCAATAAATCCCTATTCCATCCAAATTCACCGATCTCCCATTTGATCCCATCAACCCCCTTATATCATAATATTCCTTTAAATCATACGGTATTTAGAGAGAAAAAGCCCCTATTTGGGCTTTTTCGGATTTTTTTTAAAACTATTTTTGGATTTTTTTGACCCAAGATCCTATTTCACGATTTTTTGGACCTAAAAAAACTACCAACTCTATGAACAACCGCCACCGGTTGACGATGGGACCGTTGACGATTTATATTATTTCTAGACAGCAAAATGTTTGAAGTCTTTTATTTCTGGTTAGTATAAAAGCCTTAATCATTCATATTATCAATCTCATTCCTCCAAAAAATTTGTAGCTTATACGTTGAAGTATGTCACAAATTGGTCGGCCGATGAAGACTGCAGATCTCTACGATCAGCCACCAGAAGCAGCATCAGCAGAGCCACCGCCGCCTGCTAACGACCAACTCTATGAACAACCGCCACTGATTGACGATGGGAAGCAATCGGCGGCAAGGACGAAAAGCGAAGAAGTTTCGCGACCTACAAAGCCAACCCAGAAAACCGAGTATGAAAACATCGATGACATGCAGGTATCGTTTTTGGGAGGATCTATCAAAGGCAAGTCTTAAAAAGTGTTCAAGAATTTAAAAATAATTTCTTTCATTTTTCAGGAAAGAAAAAAGCGGGAAAACAAAAGGGGAAGAAGCATGGCAAGTCTGATACGCCAACGCGTCAGACTTCATCTGGTAATGAAATAATTAAATTCTCTTTTGACTTTTAACATTTTTCAGCTCCGAAGAAACCAGCTAAGAAGGATGTCGATGTGGAACAACCGGTCGTCAAAGTCCAACCGAAACCTCAGCCAAAACCGAAAAAGAAGGTGGTCGTAAAGAGCAAGTGTGGCATCGTATCTTCGGTCATTTTGACGTTTCTGGCTCTTGGTCTTGCTATAGGCACTTCAATGGCGGCTTTTTGCCAATTAGAGGAGGTAATTCCTAAAGAATATCCGTGGTTCTAAACATCTAAATATATTCATTCACTCATTCATTTGTTGTTCTCCTTCTCTTTCTCTTCAATCACATAATTGTACATATAAATAGTTGAGAGACTTATATTTGTTCGTCCACTATTGTTTTTCTTGACGTAATAAATTGTTTGACTTATTGTTAGATTGAAAATTTAAACTATTTAATCACAATAAAAAAAATAAATTTGCATGAATGTCAATAATTGTTACACGATTATATTTAGTTAATATAGTCAAGTTTCTGTAAAGATCAAAATACTTCGAATCAGAAAAGTCCTTAAAATTTGCCATAATGGCACGTCGTTCAAAGTGGGCAAGTAAACAAATTATCTTTTGATCTCCACTAATTATATATAAAAAAAGAAATAAGGCACACGTAAAGGCTTTTATTATAAAATTGTTAAAACCATTCCAAACTCGATTCTGACCCATCTAACGATGAAGTTGATATACTGTTTGATTTAGTTATTGCTAATGTTGTTGTTTTCTTTACCGGTGTTGCCGTTGCTGATTGTTGTTCACTTATTTTTGAAAGAGGCCGAAGAACAATTCCTTTACTTGGATCAACTTCTCCTCCATACCTTCTAAAATTATTTTTTACATATATTTTAATGTTTAGATTTCTCTAAAGTGAAGAAAATTTGGATACCCATATAATCCCGTAAATACTTGCGCAAATTCTTTCAACTCCTTTTCTCTATATTTAGTCCACTGCTACCTAGTATGTTTGTTGTATATATGTTTGACTATGTTTGTTGTATCCACATTTTAAGAGAAAATATAAAATAACCCATCAACGGGTTGGTCGAATGATAGGACAGTAAGTTGAGTTTTGACTGATCCTTCTTATTTTAACATAACTCCCACCCATTCATCAAGACAAAATTTCTTTCATTTTCACATTTTTAATTCAAAAAATATACCTAAAAACGCCACTTTTAGTTCTCGGACGTGTGTTAACATTTTCTGTAGTTTCTCCATCCTCGACGCATTGTTCCTTCCAATCATCATCATCAGCACTTGATTGAAAGTCTGTCCCAATTGCTGAGTCAATCATCGCCCCAGAATTGGGCATTTGGCTTTAAAAGGAGAGGAAATTCTTTTTAGAATTTTTTTAAAATTAAATAAAAACATTTGAGCAGAAGAGGAAGTTGCCATTGAAGAAGAAGCGTGAGAATTAATACTTATTATACTATCAACCATTGGACCAAGTTGATTATTGTTGTTGTTATTACTCCTTTCTTTGCTTCTATAAAGTTCTAAGCATTGCTTCTCGGACGTTGAGCGAGAATTTATGCCATCACTTTTAGTTAATTCCCATAAACTAAAAATATTTTTATTAAAATTTTTTCTTTGATTTTGGAATTTTCTTTAAATTTTTCTTAATTTCTCTCAATTTTCAATTCAAATAAATATTTTTTTACCCCTGAGATGTACTGACAGGAGCAGCTTCCAATCTCTTTCTCTGTTGTCTATGTGGAGAAGAAGGACAACAATAACGTCCAAATCTATCAGAACGTGTACTTCCTCCGCAAAGAGAGGAAGAGCTTTCGGAGAGTTCACTTAAAAAAAATTTTTTGTGAAATTTTTTTTGGAAATTTTAGTACTTTTGCAAAACAATTTTATAAGCTGTAAATGGAAGTCGGGGCTCGTCTCTGGATTTATTGCTGAAATTATCTTGTTGTTTTGTTTGTGTAGTATTTACAAATGAAGAGCAAGAACAAGCAGCATTAGCTACATCATCAAGTGAGGATAATTCGCGTAGCTACAAAATAATAATAATAAATTTTTTGATAAAGGGAAAGATTTTTTGTGTAATTTTCATTAGTTTTTCTTAAATCGGATATAATGTTACAGAGGTTATACACCCCTCGGAGAGTTCACTAAAAAATTTTCTGGGATAAGTCGAATGGAATAAGTTTGGGATAAGTCGGGATAAGTCCTTTTGAGTAGGGTAAGTACTCCTTTTGAGTAGCACTATAACTGAAGTTAATTAGCCGAGTACTTTCCTGATAAGCTAGGTGCTTTGCCATACTCTAAAGAGAGGAAATTTGAAATAGGAAGAGGGGGGTAAGTCTGACAATCTAATATTTTCTAGACAATTTTATTTTTCTTTCCCTTACATTATCCAAAGCATTGTCAACTAAACTATCTCCATCTTCAATGTCTTCTTCATTTGTATTTTTATCAAGCCAATCATTTGAAAACATTTTTTCAAGATTTTTCATAGCAGAAAGTTGGGAAAGACCACCAAGGCTTCCTTCTCTTTCGCGAAAGATAAAAAGGCCTAAAAATAATTTGGTTAGAGAAAAGCGAAATAGCATGTAATTTAGAGAGAATTAGAGAAATTTTTTGTTGATGAAATTTTATTTTTTTTTTCTTTATCGACACAAATAAAATGTGAAACAATAAAATAAATACTCCTGGATCCATAAGGATCACTTATGGAGTTAGTTAAGTTATACAAAGAAAAATTTAAAAATAAGGTAATACAGTTTTAAAAAAAAATATATATATACCTATGTATATATTTAAAAAAAAAAATGGACTCCACAGAAAAAAAAATATATGTATATATAAATAAATGCAAATTAAATTACACAATAAAACGAGTGTCATCAAAAAAAAATATAATAGTTTAAAGAAATTTTTTTTAATGTTCAAGTACGATTTAATTAAAACAGTGAACATTTCGGCTAGGATTTATTTTATTAATACATTACGCTCCATTAATCCCTTGCTTATAAATTGGGATCTTCGGTGATTAATATTTTATCTAAAAGTTTTTTAAATTGAGGAATTGTATTGATTTTTTCTAATTCATTTTTAGGAAGTTTATTCCATTTATCTATTACTCTATGTGAAAAGAAATGATTATTCTTAGCTTGTTTTTTAAATAATTGATATCTATGTAAGCGCGGATTATTTCTATTAGGTTTTGAAAATATTTGTTCTGGTTTTATTTTATAGAAACCCTTTACTATTTTGAAGGTTGTCATAAGATCTGTTCTAATACGACGAATATTAGTTGGAGGGAGATTGCATCTTTTTAGTCTTTCGGTATACCCTATTTTCTGATATTTGTATTTATATCTTAAAATTCTCCTTGTAAAACTTTTTTGTGGTTTTTCTAATTGTTTATTAAGATATTCTAATTTGGGGCTAAAATTTTCCGTGGAATATTCCATAATTGGTCTTACGTATGTTTTGAAAGCCTTTACATATGTTTCTATTGGTAATGTTTTGGGTAATATTCCGAGGATATTATTTAGCCTGATAAACGAGGACCTAGTAATTTTTGTTATATGTTGATCGAATTTAAGTTTGTTATCTATGTATATACCTAAGTCTCTTATATTATTAACTTCTTCGATTTTTTCACCACTAATCTCATAATTAAACTTAATTTTGTTGTATATTTTTAAAACCTTAACTTTTGAAGTAGAGAATTCTAACTTATTATTTTTTGCCCATTTATATGCATTGTTTATAGCTTCTTGCAGTTCTACGCAATCTTCTTCTGTCTTAATTTCTGAATAAAGCTTGAAATCGTCTGCATATAATTTTACTTTTATATTTTTTGGAATGTGGCTGGGCAGGTCATTTATATATATCAAAAAAAGCAATGGTCCCAGGACAGTCCCTTGGGGGACACCGGTTTTAGGCAAAAATGGTTGAGAGTAATTCTCATCTATTTTTACAATATGAGATCGATTATTTAGAAAATTTGCTACCCATCTAATTGTTAGCTTATCTATTTTAATTTCTTGTAATTTTCTAATAAGTATTTCATGATCTACTTTATCAAATGCTTTTTGAAAATCAAAATATATGACGTCAGTACCTATTTTCCTATCGTGAATTATACCAGTCTTGCATGGATGATAAAATTTGAAGTGTACACGAGCTTTTGGGTAAAAACCCAAATTGCTCTTCAGCAATTATTTTATTTTTGTCAAGGTGTTCTAATAACTTATTCGCTAGCAAGCGCTCAAAAACTCTACAAATGGGAGATGTTAACGCAATTGGTCTATAATTTTTGGGGTCGTTTACTGAACCCTTCTTTTTAAATATCGGTATAATGTGTGCTGTTTTCCATAATTCAGGGACTATTCCGGTCTTAAATGTATTGTTATATAGAATTGATAGAGGAAGAGCTAATGGGGTAGCACATTTCTTTAGGAAATATTGATTGACATTCTCAGGACTATGGGATAATTTATTTGGGAGCTTCTTGAGTAATTTTTCTATTATATATGGTTCAAATATAGTTTCTTCATGATTTTCATCACTAGCTTCGATGCTTATTTGTTTATAGTTTATATCTCCGCTAACCATTTCTTCAAAAATTGTTTTAAATTTTTTAGCTTTGTCAGTGTCTAATGATATTGGGTCACTTCCCTCAGATTCCTTAAGTATTGGTACACCAGAATTAAATTTGTTTTTTTTCATTAATTTATATATCTCCCCTATATGCCCGGATCCTATCTTTTTAGATAGATGTTTGTTTTTAAATTTTTCTATTTCTAATTTACATTTAATTTCGAGACTTTTATAATTGTCTTTACTGATCTCACCTAATTTAAGCTTTTTCCATGCAAAAGCCTTTTGTTTAATGGTTTCTCTAATTTCTTTGGGATATTTCAAGGGTTTTTTTTCGCCGAATTTCTTAAATGGGATGAATTTTTGAATTGATTGCGTTATTATGGAATTCAGTATTTCGGCCATTTCTGACGGATTCGGCCATTTCTCACATTTTTCGGCCATTTCTCACGCAAAACAATTACTCAAGCATAGTATTAACTCAACAATCTAAACATCGAACAACTCCTTTATTTCATCTCACAATTTATATGTATTGTCATCAACAATTAGTTATTGAAATAATTATCAATACATTGACCAGATTACTACTACCTAGTAGAGATCGAGCTGGACCTGGACCAAGGCCAGAGTCCAAACCCAGGCATTTTTGACCTTCCTGGGTTTTTCCTAGACTACAGGCCCAGGATCCGGCCAGGTCAATAAATCAAGTCTCAGAGTCTAGGAACAGGCCCATGCTTTTCAAAAATCTCGAGATATACTAACTAGAAGTTATAGTTATTTATATTTTATATTATTTCTAGATATCAAAAAGTTCAGTCATTTAAATCGAGCTAAGCTTTCGATATGGTGGTTGAAAGTAATTTTTTAGCAAATTTCCTGGTTTGCTAGTATAAAAGCCAGAATCTTCCAAATTTTCTATCTCATTCCTCCAAAAAGTTTGTAACTTATACATTGAAGCATGTCACAAATTGGTCAACCGATGAAGACTGCAGATCTCTACGATCAGCCACCACCAGCAGCAGCATCAGCAGCGCCACCGCCGCCGGCAAACGACCTCTATGAACAACCGCCACCGATTGACGATGGGAAGCAATCGACGGCAGTGACGAAAAGCGAAGAAGCTCAGCGACCTACTACAAATCCAACCCAGAAAGGCGAGTATGAAAACATCGATGACATGCAGGTATCGTTTTTGGGAGGATCTATCAAAGGCAAGTCTTAAAAAGAATGTTCAAGAATTCAAAAATAATTTCGTTCATTTTTCAGGAAAGAAAAAAGCGGGAAAACAAAAGGGGAAGAAGCATGGCAAGTCTGATACACCAAAGGGTCAGACTGCATCTGGTAATGAAATAATTAAATTCTCTTTTGACTTTTAACATTTTTCAGCTCCGAAGAAACCAGCTAAGAAGAATGTCGATGTGGAACAACCGGTCGTCAAAGTCCAACCAAAACCTCAGCCAAAACCGAAAAAGAAGGTGGTCGTAAAGAACAAATGTTGCTGCGTACTTTTGTCCTTTCTGACGCTTCTGTCTTTTGCTCTTGCTCTGTTCACTTCATTGGCGGCTTTTTGTCAATTAGAGGAGGTAATTCCAAAAGAATATCCATGGTTCTAAACAAGTAAATATATTCACTCATTCATTGTTATTGTATTTCTCTCTGTCTCGTAATTGTATAATATAATAGAGATATGTATGTAGTATACTTTGTTAATAATTATTTTCCTTGATGTGATAAATTAATGTTTGACTTATTGTTAGATTAAAAATTTAAACTTTAATTAGTGCAATAAAAAAATTTGCATGAATGTCAATAATTGTTACACGATTATATTTAGTTAATGTAGTCAGGTTTCTGTAAAGATCAAAATTCAAATTATTTTAAGTTATATTCATTAACCACGTACAATTAATTACCTTAATCATCCATAATTTCTTCTGTTTCTTCCAATTCCCTCCTATTATCCACTCTTTCATTAGAAAATTCATCTAAGGGGATTTGGAGGGAAAAATAATCCCCCAATATAACGCCAAATCCAAGATATGTCTTTAATCCTTAGAAATTAAAATTAAAGCTCCGACTCACCAAATCCCTTTAAACCAATAAATCCCTATTCCATCCAAATTCACCGATCTCCCATTTGATCCCATCAACCCCCTTATATCATAATATTCCTTTAAATCATACGGTATTTAGAGAGAAAAAGCCCCTATTTGGGCTTTTTCGGATTTTTTTTAAAACTATTTTTGGATTTTTTTGACCCAAGATCCTATTTCACGATTTTTTGGACCTAAAAAAACTACCAACTCTATGAACAACCGCCACCGGTTGACGATGGGACCGTTGACGATTTATATTATTTCTAGACAGCAAAATGTTTGAAGTCTTTTATTTCTGGTTAGTATAAAAGCCTTAATCATTCATATTATCAATCTCATTCCTCCAAAAAATTTGTAGCTTATACGTTGAAGTATGTCACAAATTGGTCGGCCGATGAAGACTGCAGATCTCTACGATCAGCCACCAGAAGCAGCATCAGCAGAGCCACCGCCGCCTGCTAACGACCAACTCTATGAACAACCGCCACTGATTGACGATGGGAAGCAATCGGCGGCAAGGACGAAAAGCGAAGAAGTTTCGCGACCTACAAAGCCAACCCAGAAAACCGAGTATGAAAACATCGATGACATGCAGGTATCGTTTTTGGGAGGATCTATCAAAGGCAAGTCTTAAAAAGTGTTCAAGAATTTAAAAATAATTTCTTTCATTTTTCAGGAAAGAAAAAAGCGGGAAAACAAAAGGGGAAGAAGCATGGCAAGTCTGATACGCCAACGCGTCAGACTTCATCTGGTAATGAAATAATTAAATTCTCTTTTGACTTTTAACATTTTTCAGCTCCGAAGAAACCAGCTAAGAAGGATGTCGATGTGGAACAACCGGTCGTCAAAGTCCAACCAAAACCTCAGCCAAAACCGAAAAAGAAGGTGGTGGTAAAGAGCAAGTGTGGCATCGTATCTTCGGTCATTTTGACGTTTCTGGCTCTTGGTCTTGCTATAGGCACTTCAATGGCGGCTTTTTGCCAATTAGAGGAGGTAATTCCTAAAGAATATCCGTGGTTCTAAACATCTAAATATATTCATTCACTCATTCATTTGTTGTTCTCCTTCTCTTTCTCTTCAATCACATAATTGTACATATAAATAGTTGAGAGACTTATATTTGTTCGTCCACTATTGTTTTTCTTGACGTAATAAATTGTTTGACTTATTGTTAGATTGAAAATTTAAACTATTTAATCACAATAAAAAAAATAAATTTGCATGAATGTCAATAATTGTTACACGATTATATTTAGTTAATATAGTCAAGTTTCTGTAAAGATCAAAATACTTCGAATCAGAAAAGTCCTTAAAATTTGCCATAATGGCACGTCGTTCAAAGTGGGCAAGTAAACAAATTATCTTTTGATCTCCACTAATTATATATAAAAAAAGAAATAAGGCACACGTAAAGGCTTTTATTATAAAATTGTTAAAACCATTCCAAACTCGATTCTGACCCATCTAACGATGAAGTTGATATACTGTTTGATTTAGTTATTGCTAATGTTGTTGTTTTCTTTACCGGTGTTGCCGTTGCTGATTGTTGTTCACTTATTTTTGAAAGAGGCCGAAGAACAATTCCTTTACTTGGATCAACTTCTCCTCCATACCTTCTAAAATTATTTTTTACATATATTTTAATGTTTAGATTTCTCTAAAGTGAAGAAAATTTGGATACCCATATAATCCCGTAAATACTTGCGCAAATTCTTTCAACTCCTTTTCTCTATATTTAGTCCACTGCTACCTAAATCATGAACTATGTTTGTTGTATCCACATTTTAAGAGAAAATATAAAATAACCCATCAACGGGTTGGTCGAATGATAGGACAGTAAGTTGAGTTTTGACTGATCCTTCTTATTTTAACATAACTCCCACCCATTCATCAAGACAAAATTTCTTTCATTTTCACATTTTTAATTCAAAAAATATACCTAAAAACGCCACTTTTAGTTCTCGGACGTGTGTTAACATTTTCTGTAGTTTCTCCATCCTCGACGCATTGTTCCTTCCAATCATCATCATCAGCACTTGATTGAAAGTCTGTCCCAATTGCTGAGTCAATCATCGCCCCAGAATTGGGCATTTGGCTTTAAAAGGAGAGGAAATTCTTTTTAGAATTTTTTTAAAATTAAATAAAAACATTTGAGCAGAAGAGGAAGTTGCCATTGAAGAAGAAGCGTGAGAATTAATACTTATTATACTATCAACCATTGGACCAAGTTGATTATTGTTGTTGTTATTACTCCTTTCTTTGCTTCTATAAAGTTCTAAGCATTGCTTCTCGGACGTTGAGCGAGAATTTATGCCATCACTTTTAGTTAATTCCCATAAACTAAAAATATTTTTATTAAAATTTTTTCTTTGATTTTGGAATTTTCTTTAAATTTTTCTTAATTTCTCTCAATTTTCAATTAAAATAAATATTTTTTTACCCCTGAGATGTACTGACAGGAGCAGCTTCCAATCTCTTTCTCTGTTGTCTATGTGGAGAAGAAGGACAACAATAACGTCCAAATCTATCAGAACGTGTACTTCCTCCGCAAAGAGAGGAAGAGCTTTCGGAGAGTTCACTTAAAAAAAATTTTTTGTGAAATTTTTTTTGGAAATTTTAGTACTTTTGCAAAACAATTTTATAAGCTGTAAATGGAAGTCGGGGCTCGTCTCTGGATTTATTGCTGAAATTATCTTGTTGTTTTGTTTGTGTAGTATTTACAAATGAAGAGCAAGAACAAGCAGCATTAGCTACATCATCAAGTGAGGATAATTCGCGTAGCTACAAAATAATAATAATAAATTTTTTGATAAAGGGAAAGATTTTTTGTGTAATTTTCATTAGTTTTTCTTAAATCGGATATAATGTTACAGAGGTTATACACCCCTCGGAGAGTTCACTAAAAAATTTTCTGGGATAAGTCGAATGGAATAAGTTTGGGATAAGTCGGGATAAGTCCTTTTGAGTAGGGTAAGTACTCCTTTTGAGTAGCACTATAACTGAAGTTAATTAGCCGAGTACTTTCCTGATAAGCTAGGTGCTTTGCCATACTCTAAAGAGAGGAAATTTGAAATAGGAAGAGGGGGGTAAGTCTGACAATCTAATATTTTCTAGACAATTTTATTTTTCTTTCCCTTACATTATCCAAAGCATTGTCAACTAAACTATCTCCATCTTCAATATCTTCTTCATTTGTATTTTTATCAAGCCAATCATTTGAAAACATTTTTTCAAGATTTTTCATAGCAGAAAGTTGGGAAAGACCACCAAGGCTTCCTTCTCTTTCGCGAAAGATAAAAAGGCCTAAAAATAATTTGGTTAGAGAAAAGCGAAATAGCATGTAATTTAGAGAGAATTAGAGAAATTTTTTGTTGATGAAATTTTATTTTAACTCGAATAACTTTCACTAATTTTTTAAAATTATATTTATTATCCACACAATTACCTTCATCATCCACAATTTCTTCAGTCGCCTCCAATTCCCTTCTATTATTCACTCTTTCATTAGAAAATTCATCCTCCCAAAAAAGCTCATTTTCACAATTTAAATTAAGTAGAGCTGATTTATTTGATTTTAAACTTTTCCCAGAACAAATTGATGAAGAATCAGAATCATTTTGGTTGTTTAAACAAAAGGCACGAGAAGCGGAAGTATTACAAGATAATTGACTACAATCACTAGAAAAATTGAAATTTTAGAGGATCAACTATTTATGATCTATTTCCAAAGCCAGTCTCTATTAAAATATACCTAGATACTTGGGAGAAACTGACAAATATATTTTCCAGACCTTCACCCTCATAGAATCCCAAAATTCATAGAACCCCCAGTCCCCTCCCTCAGAATTCTAAATTTTCCCAACAATCTTTAAAAAATGCCTTAAATTTCCTTCATTATCTTCATCATTTTCATTTGTTAATTCCTTTCTTCTTTTAACAATTAAAGCATCACTTCCATAACGTACTATGTCCCCTCTACTAGCTATTGTATTTTCTTCTCTGTTGTTATTTAAATTTATTTGTTGATCCATTGAGGCAATTCCTTGTAAATGTTGATTGCGACGAAATAATCGTTTTAAGGCATTTGCTTGACGAACCTACATAAATTTTTTTTTAATATTGCAAAATTGGTTAGATTCGAAGAATTTTCGAAAAAATTTTAAAAAAATTCCAAATTTTTTTGAAGAGAGGGCACCTGTACAACAGCAACATGAGGTTTTCTTTCTGTTTCGTCTGCTTTAGAGGCAGTAGAAGCAGACAGGAATTCGTCTAACCTTCTAAACAGCTCATTTTCTCCTCCCAAACGGACAGCATAAAATCCCTTAAATTTTTTAAAATTTTCAAAAAATTTCCCCTAAAGAAAAACCTCCGCTAGAATAATAGCTTCGTTATTAGTGCTAACACTTGCTTTTTGATCATCTTTTTGTTCTTCAGTTGTACTTAATTGCTCCAAAGCTGTCCATATACTATTTGATTTTATTAGTCTACAAAGCATTTTGTAGGCAACAAAAGAACCGATGCCAACGGCAAAAGCTGCGCCACTTGTACGGGCTATAGAAAAAAAATTTTTTGAAAATTTTAAAAAATTTTTTGAAATTTTTTTAGAATTTTGTTGTTCTTTAAAAACACCTTTAATTCCAAGTCTAATATTTCCATATCGAAAATAACAAAAATTTTCTTTAAATGAAGTCTTAGATAAAAGACAAAATAAATTTCTAGTCCAAGTTGAAAATGAACGGAGCACCCAACGCAAAAGACAGCCGACTTCCATCTATTTTTTATTTAATTAATTTTTACTTTACTACATTTTTCTGATAAATAAAAAAAGTTTTAAATCACAATAGAAGCTCTCTCTAATAAAATCCATATCCCTCTTAACGAATCTTTTATTAGAGAGGGGGCTCTCCAATAAAAGTTATTAGCGAAGGGCCTCTCGAAGGGTCTCTCTTTATTAGAGAGGGGGCTCTCCAATAAAAGTTATTAGCGAAGGGCCTCTCGAAGGGTCTCTCTTTATTAGAGAGGGGGCTCTCCAATAAAAGTTATTAGCGAAGGGCCTCTCGAAGGGTCTCTCTTTATTAGAGAGGGGGCTCTCCAATAAAAGTTATTAGCGAAGGGCCTCTCGAAGGGTCTCTCTTTATTAGAGAGGGGGCTCTCCAATAAAAGTTATTAGCGAAGGGCCTCTCGAAGGGTCTCTCTTTATTAGAGAGGGAGCTCTCCAATAAAAGTGCATTTTCAGGAAAATCGCTTAAGGCTACTATTAGAATAGATCCAAAATTAAAAAAATGTTTTTGAACATTTTTTTAAAAAAGAATGTATACAAGGAAGAACATAAATTATATAAAATAATAAAAAGTAATAATAACACAAAGGTTGTTGATATTATAGTTTTTTTTCAAAAAATCTTCTCAATTTACTTGTTGAGGTTAAAAAGTAAAAGTTATAATAAATAAATATTTATTAAAGTAGCAATTGTCCTTTCTATTCAAAAAAGTAAATTTTTAAGAATTTTAGGATTTAAAGGAGGAACGGAAAGAATTAATAATAAAATAATAATATTATTTTAAAGGATTTAAAAAAGAGATCAAATGATTTTGTGGTCAAAATTAAGGAATTAGTTGTTATATTTATTAGAAGAAAGAAAGATTAAATTTTAAGAAGCAGGTAAAGAAAATTAAAAGACAATCTGATATGTATAAGTCGGATAATTTAAAATGAATGAACTCTTGTACCAAAATTCGTACCTCGTTTACGAGTCCGAGCGAGCGGAAATACATAGGAATGTTAAGAAGCACAAGTACAAGATGAGAGCAAAATACGAACAAAGATGCACAAAAGAGTGTTAAAAAATAAATTAAAATATCAGAAAGTTTTGTAATCACAAATTTATTTTCAAATTTTTGTTTAAATTTAGAGTTATTTAATTGAAATAAAAGACAGAGAATAATTAAAGTTTTCAAATCATTAAAAATATAATTAGCTCTAATCAAGTTGAAAATTGGATTAACCCAAAAATGGGTTAATGTTTTTAGAAATAAAAGAGAAATTTTTATTTTTTTTTTGAAAAATTTAAAGAAGAAAATAAAGAAAATTTAAAAATAAAATTTTAAATGGGAAATATTCTTAGAATTGTGATTTTTAATTTTGTCCAGTAAATTGTTTAATTATATTTCTGTATATTTTTAAATAGGGTAGCACCGCCAAGGTAGAGCCTTCGGGGTTTCGAGGTTTATGGCTAAAAATTCATCGGGGATCGGGATTTCGGCGGACAAAGTGCTACTCTATTTTTAACAGTCCAGGTTCTGAAATTAATAAAACAAAAAATAATATAAAAAAATCTTTTTCTGTTAAAAAAAAAATTTTTAAGAACTCAAAAAATAAAAATTTTGAAAAAAAAATAAGAGAGAAAATTTTGCAATGAAAACATTAAAAGTTTTAGGAGAAACAATTTTAACGGAAACTTTTCTTCATTTAACTGCTAATTTTGCCTTCCAAAAAAATATAAAAAAGCATCATTTGGCTTTTATCTCTTTCCACAGATTGATGGATTGAATTGTTTTGTTTGTTTGGTCAGTTGATATATTAAATGAAATTAAGAGAGGGAAAAGATTTGGGTTAGAGAAAGGAAGGGAAAAAATTTAAAAAAAAATTTTGAATGAGGTAAATAAAAAACGGAAGTGAATAGACTGCTGATTGACAAAATAAATATATATTGAGATGAAAGGAAAATAATAATAAATATTTTTGATTTTTAATAAGAAAAAATATTTTTTTTAATAGTTTATTAAAATGCCGAAAATTGTAAACAAAAGGTAAAGAGCGCGGATTGAAATTAATTGAACAGTTGTTGTATGTATTGTTAAAGGTTTTTAGAAGAATGTGCGAAAGAAGGATAAAAGGAGGTAGATTCTTGGTCTCGAGTCTTGGAAAATTTTTGGTCTTGGAAATCACTAAAAGGAGGATTGAAATTTTTAGATGATTTTGTAGATTAAATGATGCTAAAAGCGAAAGCCCTAAGGCATTAGTTGAAACAGACAAAAACGAATTCACAATCTCTCAAGTAAAAGTTGTCGCGTTTGTAGTTCAGTAATAGAATACCTCCAAAGAGATAACCGAGACCAAGCGAGACAAATCTTTGCTAGATTCTTATACTCTTGCACATTTTTCATTAAAAAAATGAGAAAAAATTAAATAAAAATAAAAGCCAAAAATTTGGAGGTTCAAAATATAAGGGATTTAAGAGAAAAATGATTTAATGAATAAATAAGAGATTAGTAAAATATAAGTATCTGGCCTTGCGCAAAAAATAAAAATTTGTAAAATAAACATAAAAAAAAATAATTTTTTTCCAACAATTTTTTAAGTCAAAACAAAAACTCAATTTACTAACTAAAAATAGCAATATCCATATTTTGTGTTGCTGGAATAGATAGCCCCAATTGTGTAACCAATTCAAGTTGTTTTCCACCTCCAAAAACTCTAGCTTCAAGGAAGAGTGGGGGTAATAGAGTTGCCAAAGCATTTAATAATTTTGTTGTTGTTTGTTTATTATTAAATGAATTTCTTTTTGTTGTTTCCATTTATATTTTGAGAGAGGTAAACTTTAAATAATTAAATATTAAATTTAAAAAATAATTAATTTATTTATATTTATTTTTAAATTAAATTCTGAATTTTTATAGAGTCTGTTGGGTATGTGCTTAGTATAAAAGGCTACGGCTTTAGCCATTCGGTGTGTTAGTGTTTGGTAGTGTTATTCTTAGTCTTATTCTAGTGCTCCACATATTCGGCGTCGGCCATATTCCTATTGTTCGTTACTATTGTATTTAGTCTTGTAGATAAAGCACAGTTTGTTAGTCTGTCTTATCTTGTTTATTCTTGTTAGTACGTAGACATACAAGTCACGTACATAACAGAGTCTAATACCAATATAAGAGAACCGGGAAGGAGAGAATAAAATGTTAGTTATATCAACTAGGGTTGTCGATTCTGGACCGAACCGAAGAACTGAGGATATCCGATGATTTTCCAGGGACCGATAACCTTAATATCAACCATTTCGATAAATCGAGGGTCATTTTTAAAAAGAAATCCTAGCCTGGGATTGGTTAAAGATTCGTTATTTCAAAGTTAATTATATCGAACATTCAATAATTTTTTTCGAATGGAGGAAAGTACATATACTTAGTTTTCCCAGAAAGGAAAAAAGAATTTTGAATCAGTTAAATTGAAGTATTTTTTTCGTTAATTCGGGAATTCCTGAAATTAAATATGTTCCGGAAATTTTAATTTAAAAATAAAAAATAAATTGGAAGAAATACTTAAATAATTTAAACTTCTCAATAAACATATGAGTATTATTCTTTAACCCTTTTAAATAACAAATTTTTATTCTTTGAATGATAATAAATTTTATTTTTAGCAAAAATAAATGTTTTTGTTTTATTAATTGATAAGTTTTTGAAAGTAAACGTAAAAAATACATCATAATTTTTGATTTTTCTTAAAATAATCCTTAAATTGTTTGAAAATAATAAATTTATTTAAATTTTGTTTTTTATTTAAAGTAGCAAAAAGACATGTTCAAAGGGTTTACCCCTAAATATTGTTGTTGTTAGGGTTGTAGGAGGAAGTAGGGATGTTTTTGTGATAGGATTGTCGGTTCAAAACTGAATCGAAGATTCGAAGGATTTTTCTACGATTCGGTTCTTCGGTTCGCTCCCGGATATCCAAGATTTCCAAGAACCGACAATCCTAATTTATAGAGCATAAAATAACAATGTACAAACCGTTACTTATCGAGTATTTTTTGTTGTAAAATTAAAAAAGAAGTTAATTAAAATTTACCTAAAATCTATTTAGAATCCTTTAATTAATTAATTTTGTTGTTATTTTTAAATAAATTATTTGGGAATGTCGATCAATAATTGCCAAATTAATAAATCAATTTTGAAATAAAATGGAAGAAAAAAATAAATTGTTGAGAAAAAATCAAAAGGCACTAATAAATAAATTTAAAATATACAATTTTTGTTGAAATACCGCCTGACAAAATTTTATTTTTTTTTTAATTCAAGCAAAAATTGCCAAATTACATTATTAAAAAATAAATCTAAAAATAAAAAGTTGAAAGGTTATTTTTTGATTAAAAATTTTGACCTTTAATGTCTTAATTAAATAAAAAAAAATTACGACACCCCAGATTCCCATGACGTCTCCGTTCCAAGTACTAAGGAGGCCCAGCGTTGCTTAACTTGCCAGATCGAACGGGATGGCGTGCTTTCAACGCGGTATGGTCGTAATCATTGTTGCGTTAATTTCTTAGTATTTAAGAAAAAAATTTTCGCTGTAAAAAAGAGGGCGGATAAGTTGTTGATTTTTCAGCAAAAGATGGGAACTTTAGGTAAAGAACATTTTTTGAATAAATTAGACAATCAAAAAATTAAATATAGTAGGTATTCTAGTGCAGCAAATTATTTGGGACAGCACAATCCCTGGAATTTTAAACAATCTTGGAAAGGGAACTTTTTTCAAAGTTTTTCAAATTTTTAAATAAAATTACCGAAAATTATTTTTGTTTTTATAAAAAATAAAAATTTATTTTTTTTTTTAAATTATCTTTAAAGTGTTCATTTCCCCTATCGATTTCTACAAAAAAACGAGAAAAAAGAAATATACAAAAATTAAAAGCCAACCAATTCTTTCAATTCTCGTCGATACTCTCTCCCATATCGATATAATATTACACTTAAATTTTCTTTCGTTTTTGGGGGATAATGGAAAATTGGAAGAAATAAAGAGAAGTTTTCAAGTGAAAGGTGAGTAGAAAATATATGTCTGGAAAAAACTGGAAATAACATGAAATTATGCCACTTCCTTAAATTAATGCTGAAAATGTCTTTGATTAATATAAAAGATGTTGATAATGAATTTAAAGTTGGATTTTGAAATTAGAAATTAAAGGTTATTGAATTGAGTTTAATAATACAAAAATAATTGTAATCAGTTAGTTATTTGGTGAAATAAACTTAATTAACGTGATCAGCGCCTTTTCAGGCCCGTAGCCTTCATATAAAGTTTATCAGAATCAAATAAATTGCCCGACACAAAAAAATTAATTTCCAACTGAAAATGAATTAATCTTTGTTATTTTATATAATTTTATGTTTAATCCGCTTTTATTTTTTTAAAGTAACACAAGTTAAAAACAGATCAAAACAAAAGAATAATTAATCTAATTGTTCAATTAATAGAAAGGATTAAATAAAAGAATAAAAATGTTTAATGATCAAAAACAAACAAATAAAAAAATATTAAAAATTAATTTTAATATCAGAAAAGTATTTTTGACAAAATTAATTTAAATAGGTTTTTAAATTATTTTTTAAATAAAATATCTAAAAGAAAACTCAAAAAATGAACCGCGAAAAAAAGAGAAAATTAAAAATAGGAAAAGTATATTAACTTACTAGTTATTTCCCTAGACGATTTTTGTAACAAACTTTAAAATAATTTTTATTTAATATTTCATAAAAAAATTTTTTTTGGAAATTTTTTAAAAAAAGCAACAAAAATTTTAAAGAATTTTGCCAAAAAATCCTTCAATTATTCCGATTTTTTCTAGAGCCTTGCACTGCCTTTAAGCCATAAAAATGCCCCCTTTCTTTACATTTTAAGGAAAAAATAACAAAAGATAAATGACAAAAAAGATACCTCCCTCCCCCCCCCTCCCTCCCCCCCTCTCCCCCACCCCTCCTCTCCCTCACCCCCCCCTCTCCCTCCCCCCCCTTCCCCCCCCCCCCTCTCCCTCCCCCTCCCCCCCCTCCTCCCATACCCCCCCCCTCTCCCTCCCCCCTCCTCCTCCCTCCCCCGCCTCCCTCCCCCCCGTTAGCATCTCCTTTTTTTACTTTTATGGCTGCAACAAAAGGCTAGTCAAAATAAACGTCAATGTAAAAATACTTTGAGTAATTCAGCAGATGGGGGATGAAATGCGACAGATGAGAGAAAAAAAAAAGAAATAAAATTGGTAAAATAAATTGGGAAATTTCCGGGTATTTTTTAACTAAAAAAGGGATGAGATATTTGGGAAATCAATATTTAAAAGAATTTTTGATCCAAAAATTTATCTTTTTCTTATAAACTACCGTAAATCCTCCCTCAAATAATTACCACAATTCCATTAATTACCCGCTCCAGCGATGGATTGAAACAATAATTACCCCCAGAAAACACGTTCAAATTTCAAACTCATATAATTACCCTCCCTCAATTAATTACTCCCTCCAGCGGAAGGTCGAAACAATAAATAATTACCCAGGGTAATTACCAAAGGATATACGGTAGCTATTTATTACCACATTCTTGTTTCCTCTTCCCCCTCAAAAAATATAGAAAAAAAAGAATTCAAGAATCATTGGATATTCCAAATAATTTTAATTGAAGGGTTTTTGCTAGAACATTTTTTTAATTTTTGCTTTCAGGGAAAAAATATTTTTTGAAAATTTTCAAAAACTTTTGAAGGACACGAGAATTTAAAGATTTATAAGACGAACTTTTCAGGCAAATAAATTCACCTACCTATTTTTCTAACAAAAATTCTAAAAAAAAATATTTATTTAGTAAGTAAATTCTCACGTCTAAAAAAGTACTTGAGTTAAACGAAAAGCGCAAAAAAAATTTTGTGTGGCCGCAGCTTGAAATCCCTTCTCTTTTCACCTATAAAAATATTGACAGTCGAGTGTTTTCTGTTGTTGTTATTCCCACCACACTTGTTTTATATTTTTTTCTTTTTTTAAAAATAAATTCCTCCCGTTCCTCCTTCACATTCTTTTTTTGCATTTTCTCTACAAATATAGACATGTCTCCTCTACATATATTTTTGTCCCAAACAATCCCCCCTCCCTCCTTTCCTCAATTCTTTTCTAGTAATTCTCGACGTGTTCCTCTTTGCCAGTATTTTATAAAGGAAAATCGATTGCCTAGAGGAAATGAAGATTTTTTTGAATTTGAGAGGAAATTATTTTAATGAAAAAACTTGATTGAGTGAAATTGATAGAAAGGATGAATTTTATTTAAAAAAATAGTCGAGATTTTTATTTAAAATCTAAACTTTTTATCCGTCAGGATCAGGTTGACCCTTTCCAAGCCACTCCTTTCCAAGGGGGCATGGCTTCACAAAAAGGGGGCAATAAGGTGGCATGTAGAAGAGGGAAAAAAGGGGTCGAAAAAGTCAAAGGGGAAAATGCCCCCTAAGGGTGATAAAAGGGCCAATTTTCAATTTCATGAAAAATGCAGAAACATGTCAACTGAGATACGAATAGAGCTTTCGATTGATATATTGATTGTATTTTTTGAATAAAAAATAGTTAATTTGCATTTAAATTACTCTTGTCCCTATCTTTTTGTCTATGACTGTAAGTATTGTGGATTTCTTAATAAAAACATTCTATTAAACATTCAAAAACTAATTTTTTAAATTACTTTTATTTATTTGGCATTAAAAAACCTTTAAAAAATTATTAACAAAAAATTGCGTAATAATTAAAAAGGAGAGAATATTTAAAATCAATATCAATTTATTTAAAATTACATATCTTTTTTTTTGGTGATTAGTTTTTTGGCAGTAAAATATAAAAAAACAAAGCCAATGCACACAAGAAAATTTAGAAATGAGAATATATAATTATTTTAATTAAAAAGAGAGGAGAAGAGGATTTTTAGAAAAAATAATAAAATTAAATATGGCAACGATTACAAATTTAAAAAAAGCAAAAATACTGAAAAATAATTATTTGAGTGTAGAAAAAGTATTTTTTGGATAATACAAAAATTAAAATATATTTTTAGAGAACAAGTGAATTTAAAAAATTCATTTTAATAAGAACATGAAGACAATACCTGGGTATACTCAAAACATTTTAATTTTTTCCTTATAAAAATTCTCAAAAAAAAATTTTTTTTGAAAATACTCTCAAAGATTTCATTTTATGAGACAATACCTTCCCATAATTAAAAAAACTGGAAATTTAAATAAGCACAAAATTTTGAAATTCCGTCATATATTTTAATTTTTACAGAGTGGGTACCAGGGATCTAGCCGACACCAAAATTAAATTCCCGATTTTCAGGAATCGGGTCGGTTATATCCTGATAGGGATGTCTCACGTTATATACTTTTCAGTAAAAGTTTCGCAACAAAATTTACAATTATCAAGAACGAAAAAAATGCGCAAAACTTTTTGGGAAAAAAAGTTACGAAAAAAGACCCAAAAATAATTTTAGATATTTAAATATACATTCGTTGTTTTTAAGCGTAAAATTCTTTTGTCGATGCTTTTTGGTAATAATTTGAAAAACGATGTGTTTGAACATGATCTTCACAAATATAAGAACCCTTTCAAAAGAATTAATTTTTAAATTAAAAAAACAAAAAATTACCTCATCCTTTTTCCTTATCCTATAGAAAATGTAAGTAATCACTAATATAATTAATAGCACAAAAACAACTGCACCACCAACAATAACTGAAAATTTATTAAATTTTTAAAAAATAAATTGTAGAGGGAGAAAATATCTAAAAATTGCAAGTTAAAATTTTGCGGACATAAGTTGCGGACAGCAAGCAATCAAAGTCTTCGAATCTGGGATGTCACGGGTTACCCAAAATAATTGAAGCCCGATCCTAAGAAAATTCTGGACCTCCGACCCGTCATTTTTTCTTAACCCATGCAATCCCTGCTTCGATACTCTGTAACCCAAAATTTAAAACCAAGAGTTTATAAAGAAAAATTTACGTGCAAAAACTCCAGGTTTGAGCTGTTCCAAAGTTCCCGTTGGATCGACGATAAAAGGCGGAGGAGGCATTTTTTGTTTTGGCAATTTTGTGCTTTTAGTAGGTGAAACGGTTGTTTTAGTTGTTGTTTTAATTGTTGAAGTAGTTGTTGGCCTTTTAGTTGTTGTTGGAATGGGAGGGACAAAATCTGCTGGAAAACGTTCTTTTTCACTCTTTTCTTTAATCGTTGTACTTTTTATGATTTCTTTGGTTTTTACAATTGTTGTAGATGCTGGCGTTGATTCTTTGGTTATATTAACCCGTGTATCAGAAAATAGAGGCTGCTCAGTTTTTGTGGCAGGCTTAAATGTTCGAGATAAACTTTCGCTTTCTGCTGCTGTCCCATTTGTTTTGGTATAAACTGGAACTCCAGTTAATCCAATATTGACTTTTCGTATCTGTAAATTAGTATATCAAAGAAATATGAAATAGAAAACTGGTACTTGTGTTGTTTATGCACCACGAGTTTCAAATGATAAAAACACCCACAAATAATCACTATTTTTGGTACCATTAAAAGGACAAAAATTAGAAGGTTAGAAGGCCTTTAGTACAATTAGAAGTCTCTACACAAAGTACCGACATTATTATGTTGCAACCCATTCCCATTAAAAATTTACAAAATCTCTAACAGGGAAGAGGTTCTTCTAATGTACCAAAAACAGTCGTGATTATTATGGAGTGTTTATATTAGACTAATGGTTCATAACCTACACAAGTACCAAAAAACTTGAAAAAGAAATTTTTCTTAAATTTCTAAATTGAATGAGTAGTTTAAAGAAAAAATTAAAAGAAAATAACCTCTTCAATATTATTTGCATTCATTTGTGTATCTATCTGAGCATTGTCATCAATAGGAGGGCTTCCCGAACCTTCAATGCCATCTAAATTGAAACAGAATTGAATATAATTCTAAGAAAAACCTCCAGATCCTTCATCTACATCCCCGTCTTCGTCGTCAGGATTAACCCCAGAGCCTTCAAAATCATCTTGTGAATTTCTCTGTGGAATCGACAAAGGTTCAACTTCATCCAATTTTGAGTCTACTTGATTTGCAATAGAAGTAGGAAGATTTTGATTGTTTGACTGACACTTAAATTAAAATTTTAAAAATAATTTAAATACAAAATTCACCGTGGTTAAAGTAAAAAGTAAAAGAATTGACAATATCCTAAAAGAAATAATAGAAGAGCCTTCAAAGAATGTCAACATCTAAACTAAGGTCTAAAAAAATAAAATAAAATAAAAATTTAAAGTATTAAAAATTTACAAAGTTCAGTAATGAAAAGGCGCTTCAAACCATTAAGAAAAAATATTGTTACGTTTCCAAGTTGTCGGCTAAAGCGTTCAAAATTTAATTAATTGCACTAAAAATAAAATTTAAAATTAGCAATAAATCTCTTCTAAAACAAAGCGCAACTAATATAACGTCAAATAAATAAGTAATCCGGAAGTTAAGGTTTTTAACTGAAAGAAAATTCTTTAAGCGCAAAATGGTGGACAAGAGCAATGACCAAAACAAATCAATAAAAATGCGGTAATAAATTTCCTCCTCTTTTAATGGCGAAGTGGGTGCAGTATGTTATGTACAGATGGACAGCATCCGAAGAGGATCCTTTTTCCGTTATCATATACTAATTGTAAATCTTAATTATTTTTCTTTTTTTGTCTGCGATTAATAAAATGTTGTAATTATAAGTAGCTTAGATTAATTAGAGGGACCATTTAATTTAAAAAGATAAAGACCACCATTTCCGGAAACCAAAGAGAGAAACATCTTCTACACCTCCGTATTTCTGAAACAAAGCCTGAAAATTTTATAGGACCCAGTAAACAAATTTTCCAAGTATTTCAGACTCGGATTCACAAAATTTTCTTTAAAGATTAAAATTTTTGGCATTCTGTCAAAAAAAATTTTTTTATAAAAAGTTTTTTTCTTATTGTATTTTTTGTTAAACCTGTTGTGCTTATTATAAAGGACCTTTGAAAATAAAAGTTTTTGTACTATTATTTCCCCAGCACTTAACTCTCCCTTTACTACAATGAATCGCGAAAATTTGTTACATCGATCACAAAGCCAACAGCAGAATGGTAATTGGCGTCAACAGCAGAACGGTAACTGGCGGCAACAACAGAACGGTAATTGGCGGCAGCCGCAAGACGGTAATTGGCGACAACAAGGAGCGCCACAACAAGGAGCAGCACAATCTTGGGAAGAAAGGGGACCTCCGGATCCTCGAATTGAAGCTGAATTGTTTGTTAAAATTATATTTGTTCCTTTGAATCTTCCTCTTTTTAGGTTTTCTGGACAGAATACTGGAATCAATTTTGATAAATACGAAGAGATTCCTGTTGAGGCGACTGGTATCAATTGTCCACAACCTATTCAAACTGTGAGATACTTAATAAACATTTAATTTCTTATTTTCTCACAGTTTACTGATCAGAGTTTGAGTTTACATCCTTGGATTGAAGAAAATATTAGAAAGTGTGGATATGATCGACCAACTCCTGTTCAGGTTTTTTCCTTTAAGATAACTTTTTTCAATCAAATTTAGAAATATTCTATTCCGACTTTGAGCTCTCGTCGTGATTTAATGTCTTGTGCGCAAACTGGATCTGGAAAGTTTGTTTAGCTTCTTTCTTCTAGAATTATTTCTTTAGAACTGCTGCATTTCTTCTTCCAGTCATAAATTCAATTCTTCGAGATGGACCTTCAAAAGTTAAACCGGTTGTTTTTTCTTTTTAATTTTCCTAATGAATTTATATAGAAAACCATTGAAAATAAAAGTTTCCGTACCTGTCAATATCCATTGGCTTTAATTATTTCTCCAACACGTGAACTCTCACTTCAAATCTACAATGAATCGCGAAAATTTTCGTATCGTACGCCGATCACTTCTGCCCTGTTGTATGGAGGGCGGGAGAACTATCGTGACCAAATCAACAAATTACGGGTCAATAATACATTTTGTTATCCCCACGCACATATTTAACTAACTAGATATAGGGCAGGTCAACCTATCGTTTATTTTTTGACACTTAGAGCGAATATTAAGATTTTCTGCGCAGGCGAAATACAAGGATTATGGATCCATGTTAGATTTTTCGGTACTGTGTTCTGAACCTATCCAGCGAAGTATTGATTTTGTTATTAACAAATAAATTTCTTAATGACTTACATATAAAATCGTTTATAAACCGTGGTTTAAAAAATAAAAATGCGAAAACGTGCAAACGATGGCTCATTAAACTAAACGATTCTGACAATGAACTAAAACCTTTCCCTCAACTTGTCACAACTTTGTCCAGCTAATTCGTTTTACGTTATATTTCGTTCGACACTGCTGCTCCTTCAAATGATTTTTACAGATTTTTCAATCTTTATAATAAATACCATCTGATTAGTTAAAAATGTATGTTGGGATAATGTGAAGTTACCTAATTTTGTTTTAATTTTTGCTATTTTAGTTAGGCTGTCACATTTTAATTGCTACACCAGGTCGTTTAATTGATGTTATGCAAAATGGCTATATTGCTTTGACTTCTTGTCATTATCTTGTTTTAGATGAAGCTGATCGTATGTTAGGTTTGTTTTTGATTTTTTAAAAGTTATTTTTTGTATAAAAATTAAGATATGGGGTTTGAGCCCCAAATTCGTCAAATTGTTGAAGCTTCAAATATGCCAGCTAAAGGAGAACGAATTACAGGTTTGATAACTTAAAGTATTTCTATTCATAAATAATTTTTGTAGCAATGTTTTCTGCCACCTTCCCAAAGGAAATACAAGTTTTAGCTCAGGATTTTCTAATGCCTGATTATGTAACTTTTCAAATATTTAGAATTAATTTTAAATTTTTAGGTGTTTCTTGCTGTTGGACGTGTTGGTTCAACATCTGAAAATATTCGTCAGAACGGTTTTTATTGTTATTTGTGTCTCAATATTTTTATTTAATAGTTCTTTGGGTCGAGGAACATAACAAAAAACACCTTTTGGCCGGTATTTATTTTAAATATGTTCAAAAGATTTTTAAAAAATTAATTTAAGATTTGTTGGATGGCAGTGAACCTGATGCTTTGACTTTAATTTTTGTTGAAACAAAGCGTGGATGTAGCGATGTCTGTTCGATGTTATTTTTTAATTCTTTATCTCTTATAGCTTGCTTATCTACTCCAACGTGATGGTTATCAATGTGTTGCAATTCATGGGGATTTGAAACAGATGGATCGTGAACGTCATTTGGATAGTTTTCGAATTGGATCGACACCAATACTTGTTGCAACAGCTGTTGCTGCTAGAGGACTCGATATTCCGAATGTTAAACATGTGATAAATTATGACCTTCCAAATAGTTTATTTTCATATTTTTTTCTAATCTTAATTTTCTTTTAAAGATATTGATGAATATGTTCATAGGATTGGACGTACAGGACGTGTAGGAAACATTGGTTTAATTTTTAAATTTGTTTGTTTTTTATTTTGTTCTTTTTTGAGGATTGGCAACTTCTTTTTTTAATGACAAGAATAGAAATATTACTCATGAGTTGGCGGAATTAATTGTTGAAACTAATCAGGTTTTTTGAAATTTTTTAGCTAAATTATCGTTATTTTTAGCAATTACCCGATTGGCTTGAACAAATTTCTCGCGAGTCGGGAAAATATGGAGGTGTTCGGACTCATGGAGGCGGTGGTGGACGGCGTGGCGGAAGTTCAAATCGTTTTGGAGGGTTAATCTAATAAAATATTTAGAAATTTATTTAAAAATAAATAGACGTGACCATCGTGTGCAATACACTCCACAAGTTCGTATTGGCGGTGGAATGCATCAATTTGGTCATCAAAATAATGATTGGCGTGGAAATGGTTTTGTGGCAAGTTCGGTTGGATTTGTGCCCAATCCAGTTGGTGGAAGTACTTCTGCTTCTCCACGTATTTCTGCTATACCACAGCAGCAGCAACAACATAAACCGGTGAATCGGGCACCTCAGCAAATTCAGCAGGTCATTATAATGAAAATTGTATATTAGATTAGTTCTGACATATGTAGGTTGAAATAGCCATCTTGGACTATAACCAAAAATTTGGCATTTTAATATCTGAACCATTCTGTAGAGGAACTTAATTTCCTATTCCCATTTTTAACCCTGTTATTCAGAGTTGAAAGAAGGAATACCATCGATTTTAATAACGGCCGGTTCAAAGACCGGAAATCTTGATATTTCGTGCCAAATAAATACCGAAACCGGGGTTGTTTAAGATTTGGATTAACCTGAAATAGGCGGTCCCTATTAATACCCGGCGGTCCCTGCTAATACTATGGTTTATACTGAAATGTCTAATTTTTGGTGATAATCCTGAATAGTCCATTGTTCTCTATTTAAGTTATCTGTTTCAGTGGATTTTAATTTAAACTGAATTTGAAATTTAATTTTCAATTCTAATTCTCTTTGAAAATTCCCTTTTTATTCTTCTATTCTTTATTCGAGTAATTACATATCTCTTCCTTTTTGCAGAATTGGTGGGATTAGGATATACACATAATGAAGGACAACATAAATTGGCAGCTCTTTTCACATCCTGAAGTCCGATATTTGCAGATAAAAACTATTTTTAGGGCTAATATATAATAATATAATTTTTTTACTACTTCTTATCTCTTTTTTTATATATATTTATGTTACACTTAATTTGGATTATTTTTTTATCTGCCGCCAAAATTGATCTAAAATATTTTTGTGCGTCTTTATTGTAATATTATTAATATATTACGTGTGTAACACCTTTTTTTTATTTCTTACTCGTCGGACTTCAATATATATTATATATTTATTTTTCATAATATACTAATTAAGAGAAAGGATTTGAGTTTTATATAATTTAAGGACCAAAAATAATTTTTAAGTTTTTGTTTTGTTTATGTATTTGGTTTTTTGTCTCAATGTCAATACGAGGGGAAGGTTGTGGAAAGGGGAAAGTCAAAGACTTTGACTAAATAGGATCGAGCCGAGAGGAGATCTCGATCAAAAATTTTGGTTATCGAGATTTCTGTTTATGAACGAGTTTTTTTATTGAAATTAAGCTAAAACTTTAAAATTTTCCTCTACTTGTATTGTTTGCATTGCCCAAAGAATTTCTCATATAATATTTTTTGAAAAATCTTTTTCCGAATAAAGAGTAAACGCTCTACTCCTGGTTTCTTTTATTTTTCAATAGTTCTCGAGCGTACTTATATTAGAGAGTGGGCGTTTATTTTTCAATCTTCAATCTATTTTCTAGGATCACATTAAAATTTCAAATACCATATAAAAATAAAAAAACATTAATTTAAAAATGGCAAAGAAACTAGGAATCCTTTTATCGCAAGGGAAAAATTTAGAATTTAATATGTTCTATAATCCTTGTTTGGGTCCTATTTAGCGCCACGTGTAAAAATTTTTGCATTTCGGAAGTCCAAGAAGCCAGTCTGCCATTACTGAGAGCCGAACCTTATCATTGACTATATGGAACCGATATCCAGATCAATTTTTTTCGATTATCCAGTTATTTTTGCCCAACCAGTTTTCTGAATCAAAAAGAAAAACTTTTCCGCGTTTTTCGCGTTTGTCTTTTGCGTTGCCCCTGGTTTGGAAATTATTAAGAGAAAAGGAACGAAGAAAGAAACAAAAATAAAAAGTGGCCAGATACATAATATGTTTTATGCATTTATCAAAGTAATAATAATTTTTTAAATTTATTTTTATTTTGTTACCAAATTTATGTTTTGTCATTTTTTCTTCATTTTCAAATGTGAAAATTGTTTCATTTTTTAAAATTTTGTTTTTATATTTCCTTTATCTCTTCATACAGTCAAACTTTGTTTGTTTTTGTTAAAAAATTATGGGGAGTGAGTTTTTGTCAATTTTTTATTTAAATATAATGAAAGATAAATTGTGTTTTTTCCATTTTTAAATTTTTATTATTTATTTGTTTTTGAGGAACATTAAATATTTTTATGTCTTTTAAAAATATTTTTTCAAGAAAATATTATTTTTTTAGAGACTAAATGCTTTTATTTTTTGCATAATATATTATTTTGAACAGCCAAAATGGATATTCACAATCAAAAAGCACAGCGTTTACCTGTCTTTGTTCAACCGGGTAAAAAGATTTTTTTAGAAAAATTTAAGAAATATTTAACAAATTTTTTAGGTGAAATAAATTTTATAGTCGACAAACCAGATACCCAAAAATCTTTGCTGACAATTTTCAATCCTTATCCTTTCCCTATTTACTTTCGAGGTATTTTTAAAGGAAAATTTTAAAAAAAAATTAATTTTCCTTTAGTTCTTTGTAATGCGCCTTCTAATTATGCTCTTGGCCTTACTAAAGGAACGATTCGTGCCGGGTGTTATATTGATATGTAATGAAGATTCGGATTAAAAAATAATCTATATTTAATTTTTAAGTACAATAAGGCACAGAAATCCAACAGTTATTGGAAGTGATTGTTTAAGAATAGAAATTTGTTCATTAAATGATTCTGCGGTCAGTAAAAATTTTGTTTACTATTGAGGTTCAAATGGCCCTAAAAACTTTTTAGGGCCATTGAAGTTTTTTGACTTCAATGGCCCTAAAAAATTTTTATTTGGGAGATCAAATCACCCAATCTCACCTTAATTTTAGTTTCACTCGCTCAGTTCGGCGAGCCGTGTCAGACAAGCTATCACAAGTTTTATCATTTGAAACACCACCCGGGAACATTTAGGGGAGGGCAACAAAAAAGTTACTAATACATCCATATTTTTCAATTTCTTTTTTTAAAGCTTTCCGGTATTAAATCAATTCAATTAAATACTTTAAAAACTTCAATTCCAACAAAAAATGTTTCTTCAACTTCAATGTTGGAATTTGATGAAAATGAACTTCCAACCACGAGTAGACAAGCAACAATAAATTCTAATAGATCAATACATAAATTCTCTGCAAATATTAATAGAGGAAGAAGGAATGATGGAGGGGGAATTGCAGAAAATGTAAAAAATAAAAAAAAAATTGGGAAAACTTTTTGTCACTCATTTTGGTCTTTTTCTTTATTCTCGGAATTTCTAAATTATTTAAAAAATTATTTTATCCACAAAATCTTAGGGTATAATTTTTAAAATAAAAAAATTTTTTTTTAGAATACTCAAAGCTTTTACTGGCTGGCTGTAATTTCATTTCTTTTTTGTGTTTCTGTTCTTTTAACTCCAAGATGGATAGATACAGAACAGCAACAACAATATACTTTTATTCCGAATTGGCTACGGCCATCAGTAACTGGTCAATGTGTAGCTAGTTATGTTTTGGGGGTAAGGAATTTTAAAATAAATTAAAATGGGGAAGAAATTCAAATAGATAAAAGAAAATTTAAAGTTAAAAAATTGGGAAATGTTAATAAATTTGAATTGAAATTCCTAACAAGATTCTGATTTTATTAACTTACTCTGTGTTAATAATAATTCCCTCAAAACCTTAAAAATTACTTTCTCTGAGATGCTATATCCAGTCTTCCAATGTCACCATAGCCATCCTTATTTTGTCTATAATTTTACAAAGGTAGAAATCGGACTGAGACGAATTTTGCTTATGAGATCCAAATTTTTTCGATTCTAAATTTAATTTTTTCCTTTATTTCAGATCCTCACAGTTTACTTTTTTCTTCAGCCAGTTGCAATTTAAATATCAATACAAAATTGGAAATACTTGCAATTTTTGTGAAATAATTCTACATTAAAATAGATGAATCTGAATTGAATATATTTTAAATATTTAAATGATTCGTTAACCTCATTTAAATTCTTTTCCCTTTCAATTTAAAATTTTTGTTAAGTATTTTACTTTAGAAAATTTTCAATACTTCAATCTGTATATTTCAATTTTTCTGCTCAATGTAATAATTATATAATACGTATAAAAGTACCAGGGGTGGCGTTAGTCTCGTATCTTGTGAAATCTCGTATTTTTTTGAGAATCTTGTGTCTTGTATTTTGTGGGACTGGAGCCATCCCTGATAAGTACATATACCTAAATATAATCAGTTAAAAATGAATAAACATTTTTTAGTAATTAATTTTTTGTTCAGAATTACACTCAATTACATTATCTGTTAAGTCCTTAATATTCTTAATAACAAAATTGTTTGGAATCTAACGAGAGCTCCCAATTAAATTTTAAAGTTAAATTCTTCAATTTAAATTATTTTTAAGAATTAAATTCCTCACCAATTGTTTTAATGGCAAAGCGCCAGCCCTCCTCCATTCTGTCCTTAGCTTGTTTTAATTCAACAATTGTTTAAAAATGATCAATATTTATGGATTAAAAGAATGTTTGATCCATGTCTCTAAAATTTATCTCTATATATAACGTGGAGAAATATATCCCAATTTCATCCCAACTTTTATAAAATAATTTAATCATAGCATAATTATCTAAGAAATTAAACTTTTGTTCATATTTAAATTTATTATAATCTAGGAGGGGCAAAACATCGTCCTAATACCGTTCCTATATTAGAGTGAAAAACACCAGGGCCCGTAAAATCTCGATATTACCTTTTATCTTATTATCTTTAGACCTTATAACTACTAGACTTATTTTAAAATTTGTCTACTTTAAGCGAAATAATTATGGGCGGTGTTTTGTTTTGACTGTTTGTTTTGTTGTTTGTTTGTTGTATGTTTTGAATTTAGATTACTTTTTTTAAAGGCAGCCTAAAATGAGTGGCCATCCAATTCACCGTTCACGTTCCTCTCCAATGATTGCTTGGAACTCCCATTCACGAGTAAGCTTTTCAAAAATGAAATAATTCCTTAATTAAATCTAGTTGGCAAGGACTTATTCAGTCAGTGATATTTCAGCATATACAAATGCTAGCGATTATTTTAAGGTAAAATTTAAAACGAATTTTTAGAAAGAATGTGTTTTATAGCAACGTTGGTCAACAGCTTATAACCCTTATCACAACAGTCGGACTTATTATTATTGGCCACACCATCGAAGCAGTTCTCTATACCCCGTAAATATTTTTTAATCTCTCAAAAGTATTCTTTCCTCCTTTTAAGGTTTATTCAACACATGAAAGTACTCGATATTTTTACGAATCTCCGTATTATACTCGAGTACCTACTTTTTATCCCACATGGTATTTAAAACTGAAGATTTTAAATTAAAATATTTTTAAGGGATTTTAATTCAAATTCAAATTACTACACTTATTTACTGGCAAGTTTTTAAATATAAAAATATTTTTTGGAAAGTTTCGTGATTACCCTCCCTCAAATAATTGCCCTAAATCAGGGATATGTCCTGCCGTATTTTAAAATTAGGAAGAGATCCCATCCCTGTTATACATCTTGATTTAGACATAAATTTAAACGGTAAAATACTAGTAAATTATTTCGAGGATAAAAGAGCTTTTTTGTTTTACCTCGTGGAAGTAATTCTCTTTATTCGGGCATTGATTTAATTTGAAGGAAGAGATAACCTGTTGTTTGAGAACCCTTATAATTAAGACTATAAAGATTTCTGACTTTTTTTAAACGTTTAGGACACTGTTCGCGCTGTTTGGCGTCCAGCCCCTTATGGCTATGGAAGTACTTATACATATAGAACATATTGGCCTTGGGTGGGGATTTTAACAAATTTGTCGAAAATATTTTAAAAATTATTTTACAGAGAGGAAATATTCGCTATCACCAACGGCAAGTTTATTAAAAATATTAAGAATTTCAAAAAAAAATTTCTTTCAGATTTGACTGAATTTATGAAAAATCTGCATCAAAAATTTACTTTGCCGATAAAAATTATATAAAATCTTTAATTTTTGTAGAAATTGAAAGAATAAAATTTTATATTCAAAAAATGTTTAAAGGATTTATTTTCCCCTAACATCGTTGAGTGAGGGGAATGTTTGGCAGAAGACAATCTTGCCTCACTAAGATTCATCCAGTTTTTTAAAAATATTTCTGGTTTGGGATTGTTGTTTTATTGCGTCTGGCCAAGAAGCGAGATTTCTTCCTTTTTAGCGCCTTACGTTGGGAGCACTCTGGTTAGTCTCGAAGCTAGCATTAAATTAATAAACTAGCTCCCTGAACTTGCTGACCCAGACTCGGGATGTCGGGGATCTGAGTTATAAATTTGAAAAACGTGGTGGACGGATCCGTCCGTATCCGTGAATATCCGCGGATATATCCTACCCATTAGCATGTCTGATTTTAAATAGAAAAAGTTCTCTCCTTTCTCAAACAGTCAGTTAGAAATCCTTTTTAAATTTGCACTTAAATTTAATGTCAAAATAAAAGTTTGGCATAATGTTTTTTTCGACATTTTATCCATTATCTCAAAATTTGCTTTAAAAGAGAGTTGTTTCTAATTTTTTGTCATTTTTAGATCTTACGATTACATATTATTTTTCTCCCCATGTTTTTAATTTTTTTAATTTATTGTTAGTATACAACTGATTATAGTCCGTAGGGTCTAGTGTTATTTTTAAATTGATTTTTTTCTGTATTTAAGCTTGACGAGAAGTATATAATCATTATCATTCTTCTTTTGGGTTTGAACTTTGTGATTTTTATTTGTGTCCGAAATGTCCCACATGTCCGAAATGTCTTCCCTTCTTCCGCCTCTCACAACGATTAAGAAAAGGAAAAGACACCTTAGTTGTTCACTAGACATTATAGATCAAGCTTTACCTCATGTCGATAAGTACACAGCTTTACGCATTAGAACCTATTCTACGCGGCATGCTCGTATATGCCAAACATTTGTGGACGTGGGCCGATAAACGCATAGTTCCAACTTCTTCCCTATAGGTACCTATTATCCTTTCTAGAGGATTTTCTTTGTGTTTCAATTCTTTTTTATTATAAGTTTTTACATCAATTCCCCTTATAATTATCAATTTCTTTTTATTTCAGTATTACATATTATCTTCTTACGCTTAATTTTCTTTCAACAATAATGACGGAGACAATGTTGGATTGCTCTGACAAGGTGACTGAGTCCAAGGAAGAACTTGTTCAGCTTGCCAGACTCGCCGAACAGGCTGAGCGTTATGATGACATGGCAGAGTCAATGAAGAAGGTTACCGAATTTGGAGACGAACTGTCTAATGAGGAGCGCAATCTTCTCTCGGTTTTTATCTTTTTGATTTGTTAAATTGAAATAATTTCAAAGGTTGCTTATAAGAATGTTGTTGGGGCTCGTCGTTCTTCATGGCGTGTTCTTTCGTCTATTGAGCAAAAGACCGAAGGGGGGAAGAAGACGATGACTAAGGAATACCGTGAGAAGATTGAATGTGAATTGCGTGACATTTGCAAAGGTGTTATGGTAAGCTAAACTTTGTGGAACTTTTTTGGATAGATGGGAATTCTAAATCAAAAAGAGGTGGGAGGTAGTTTGGATTTTCGGTAATCCTTAAGATCATTGATCTCTTGGAAAAGTAAGTAAAAAATGCTCTTCGATATTCTTGATCGATATCCACTCAGTTTAAGAGACAAGAATAGGTATAGGTGATAATTGGGAATGATTAAACTTCTAACTCAAAGCGCTTGGGAACTAGTTCGGATTTTTTTGCGATGCTGGACTACCTTTTTTGATCCTGTTTTAGGAAATAATACCGTTGACTTTAAAATATTTGAATAATTTCAATTCATTTTCAGAATCTTCTGGACAAATTTCTTATTCCGAAAGCTGGAACTCCTGATTCTAAAGTGTTTTACCTTAAGATGAAGGGCGACTACTATCGTTATTTGGCTGAGGTTTCTTCTGGTGATGAGTTGACTGGTTTGTTGAAAATCAAATTATTCTTTAAAAATCTTTTTATATTCAGATGTTATCGACAAATCACAACAGAGTTATCAAGAGGCTTTCGGTTTGAATTGTTAATTTTTGAAAAAAATATTTTTTTATTTAAAAGATATTGCTAAGGACAAAATGCCGCCGACTCATCCAATTCGTCTTGGGCTGGCTCTCAACTTTTCGGTCTTCTACTTTGAGATTCTCGACAATAAGGACAAGGCTTGTCAGTTGGCTAAGCAGGTTTTTTGATTGATAATTTTGAATAATTTCTTAAAATATTTTTAGTCTTTTGATGAGGCCGTTGCTGAGTTGGACACTCTTGAAGAGAATTTGTACAAGGACTCGACTCTCATTATGCAACTTCTTCGCGACAATTTGACTCTGTGGACTTCTGATGGCGGCGTTGAGGAACCGGAGACGGCTCCAATTGTTGCTGATGCCGAAGGCACAAATTAAGTGAAGGAGAGAGGAGAAGTAAATAATTAAAATGGTAAAGAAAGGAAAATATAAGGAAAGACAATTTTTTAAATTTATTTGAGTATTTGTTTGTTTACGATTATATTTTTGTCTTTCGACCATCTAAAAAAGTTGGATAATTTAAATTTTGTTGAGTAAATATTTGGATTAATTTTTGGATTATTTTTATAACCTATTTTTGAAGTTCTAGTATTCCTGATGCTGTATACAGTAGTCCTCATATCAGTGAAGTGAGCACGCTTGCTTTGCCGTTGAGTTGAGGGAAGTTTGACTGAAGGTGGCAAAAATATAAATTAAAGTGTTCCAACCAAGAATTTGTGACATGCGATAAATTTCGTGGGAAGTTTGTTTTGGATTTTCCCCTTGGAAATTTGATTTTAATTCCTAAATTGTTGCTGATGCCGAAGGCACAAATTAACCCCTTGTAAAAGATCCTTTGTACTTTTTATTAAAAAAAAATTTATTAATTCTACATTATTAAAAAAGAAAAAAGTCAAAAAAAGTTTTTCTAATCTAAAAAATTTTAAATAAAAATTTAATTTTGTAAAAACTAATTGTTAACAAATATTATGCAATAAAATTAAAAAAAATTTTTATTAGACAAGGCGGCCAATAAATTGAGTTTTTTTGTATTTCTCTTTTAAAGAAGGCCATTGAACAAGAAAAGCATCTGGTATATTCAAATGATAAAGAATACCTAAAAATTTTATTTCAACAATTTTAAAGAAAATTAAAACAAACGTCCAGTAAGTGAAAGTGTTTGGACTCTACATATTGACTCGACAAAAATAATTTTAATTCTTTTTATTCTTAAAAAATTGAAGAGACGAGCAAACAAACAAATTGGTAAACAAATTGCTGGGCCATTGCAAAGTATTAAATCTGGGCTAGAAAATTATTTTGTTAAAAGAGTAGGGAAATCAGTCTTGGTAATGGATATGGATACAGATAATTTAAAAATGCCTGCGGATATCCGCCTGTACCCGCCGTAAATATCCGGATACGGATACCAACTTCCCTGTCCATTACCAAGTCTAAGGAAAATATTTAAAGGAATTATTAGATCCCTTTCCTTGCTTAAAAGGGAAGAAAAAGAATAATTTCCAAAAGCTTACAAATTTTAGCCCATTAAAAATTCAATTTTTTCAAATTAAAATTCTCACCTAGTTATCCTTAAAAGCTTTGCAGAATGCCAGGAAGCTATTAAAGTTGTTAGAATAGAAGAACAATAGGATTGCCCAACATTCCTGGCTCTTGGAATTTTGTAAATTAAAAAATTATTTTTTTCAATTTGTTTTTCAAAATCAGAAACCTTTAGAAAAAATTAATTTAAAAAATATTTTAAAAAAATTCCCACTTTTGTATTGCTTAATTTATCAGAATCAGCAATTACATAAATTCTATCAGAAAATAAATTACTGTCAATTGTTGAAATAAGCAATTTAAGCATTTCTGTTGTATCTTTTTAAGGAATAAAAGTATTCTTTTCGAAAATTTTTTGAAATTAAAAAAAATTCTTTGAGAATTTTTTTAGAAAAACTTTTGTCCAGATTAGGCGTTCCAAACACATACCCAACGTTGACCATTTTTATCTATGATAGGTTCACATTAGTAGAAGAACTCTACTCAGAACTCTATTCACCAAGAGTTATGGTAGCAGTACCGGACCATTGGTCTAGAACGCAGAACCGGACGCATAAGTTTATTTAGACGTATGTCGTTTGGACGCCTAAACCGGCAAATTTTTTTTAATTTTCAAATTAATTCCAAAATAATTTTTAAAAGATAGTTAATTTATTTACGTCCGCCAGAGCCAATTATTGCCATCAATTTTAAATTTCCATTTTCAACAACTAAAAATATTTAAAATTTATTTAGAAAATATAAAAATTTATAAAAACCTTTATTATTATTATTTTCCTTTACTTTCAATAAACGTAAAGAAACATTTAAAATAAATAAAAAAATATTTAAGATTAAAAGTAAAGAAATAAATAAGGAAATTAATTGTAAAAAAGAAAAATCTTTAAACATTTAAATGGAAAAGAGGAAAATCTAGAAAAAAATTAATTTTAAAAAATAAAAGGGCCCACACTGAATGCCTACAACATTTTGAAAGATAATATCGATGGGATTGGGAGGATAAGGGGAATCTGTGGCAAAAGTGCCAAGTTCTGTATTTTAGAAACTAAGGTCCAGTGTTGTGCATGACTAACGTAACTTCGGGTAAGTAGAACTCCCCAAGGGCGTAGCAAGGAGGCGATTTCGTTGGGGGAGGAGGGGCTACGTCCTTGGAGCACTCTATCCATTTGAACTAACGTAACTTCGGGTAAGTAGAAATCTAAAAAAATAGTCAAAGCGATTTTCTCGAATTTTTAAAATAAAAAATAACTCAATACCCCCTTTAATCCCTCCACTAAATCCCTTCGACTTTCAAAATGTTGTAGGCATTCTGCGTTAACCCTAAATAAAAATAGATTAAATAGAAAAAATATTTTAAGTAGTCAAAGCGATTTTCTCGAATTTTTTTAAAAAATAAAAATAATTTTTTAAACATTTAATTAAACAAAAAAAAGTGAAAAAATAAAGAAAAATGTTCAAAAAAATATACAAAAATAATTTTAAAGAATACAAAAAATATTTTATAAAATTCATAAAATTAAAAAATAACTTTTTTTAATATTCAAATAATTATACTTTCCGGTTGAATTTCAAGCATTTCTAGTACATCCAAATGCTTAAAAAAATTATTTTTGAATAAATAAAAATTAAATAAAAAGACATACAACATCTGATATATTTTCACCATTTTCAGATAAATAAGAAAATAAAGAATCAAGTCTGGCCAATCGGTTAGAAAAAGAGCGAAGTACTGAAGTTGCAAGACGACTCATTCTATATTCTATTAAAATATTAAAGATTAAAATTATATTTAATTTGTGGATTTACCCAAAAATTTAATGTTAGGGAAAGTATCTTAAAAATCTAAATAATTTTCGATAGGCCGTAAACAAACAGGATTTTTTCGGGGGAGAGGGGGGTCCCCTGATTACGGGCCTGATTTTCTAGTATTTAATTCGAAAATATCTTCTATGCATCTAAAGTCAGTAGTGTAATTCTCATATTTTTTTGTTCTGCCTATGTAATTTTTTCTAGAAAACAATCATTGGCTTGTGGATAGACTTTACAAACTTTGGATTCCTAAAGGGAAATAACCAAAAATCCGATGGAATTCAAAAATTAGAAAAAAATTGAAAAAAAACCTGCAGAATATTCCAATTTCCTAATTGGATGTACAACACGGCTTTCAACTAGAAAAGACTCCAATAAACGCAAAAGACCAGTAATTTTTTCTTTATCAGCAATTTCTAAGAGAACATCAAAATTTCTACTAAAAAGAAAAATTTTAAAGTATTTTTTGAAAAAATTAAACCTGTGGACAACAGGCGTTGAATAAGCACAACAGGCAGTTAAAAGTTGATTTAATTCATTTACAGTCAAGGATTGGACAACACAATTACTTTCTCCTAATTGTTAAAAATTAGAAAAAATTTTTTTTGAAAATACCTTGACTATCCCTTTCATACCATTCTTTAAATAAACGCCCTCCAAATGTGTTTAGTTGATTCGTGTTGACATACCATGTCCTGTCTGAATTCTAATTAATTTTTTTGAAAAGATTTTCAAAAATCGAAGGACTAACCAAAATAGCAAAATTTCGAAAACCATTGGAAACGCTCAAATCTAAAAATATTTCCAAAATTTTAAAAATTAATTAAAAACCTCCAGGAATTCCAAGCATTTCTCTTACACAAAGGGAAAATTCTAGCCAATCTATTGTACACGAATTAGTTTCAATTTCTTGTAAAACTTCTTTGTCTTTCCATCTATCACGTTCAATCTAAAAAAATCTTTTTTTTTTAGTTTATTTAATCTAAAAAGTCAAAATTGGAATTCTAATGAAAATTCAAAGGGGTATGACAATTAATTGGAAATTTTTGTTAGAAAGGTTTATAGAAATTTTAATATAAAATCAAGAAATAAATAGAAAAGGTTAAAAAATACTCATATCTTTTCATTCTAACTTGGTGTTATTATAATTTTAATATAAAATCAAAAAAACAAATTGACATAAAATAAGGAGGATAAAAAATTCTCATTATTTTCAGCTTTTTTGTTTAAAAAATTTATTTTTTACCAGTTTTGTTTCCGAATCAACAACCAATTTATAATCAACAATAAGTTCATATCCATCCCCTTTTTCATCTCCTGACAAATTTGCTGGTTCAATTGCCAATTCTACTTTTGCATGTTGTTTTTTATTCTCCTCATCCTCTTTTTGACATTCACATTTTTTGGCCTTAATTTTATTTTAAAATTAAAATAAATTAAAATTCAAACCGAAAGAATAATTTGAAAAGCACTTTGAGGTATTCTGACAGAAACTGGAGATGTCTCGACGTTGAAACTGAGTCTTTTAAATAGGGAATTCATTCTATAGGTCATCGCTTATTTTTTTTGTGTGCGAAAATTGTGGCTAAAAAAAGAAAATGTTTAAGAATAGATCAGCAGGAAAGAGCAATTTACAAGTCAACAACTTTTCGAAACAATACTTTATAAGGCAAAATAAAAAAAACTGCCCCTTCTAAAAAAGGAAAGTCGGTAGTAATTGTTTGTTCATCGAAATCGTTATCACTTAAACGAAGATTTTCATAAAGATGAAAAGTGATATTTTGGAGGCAAAAAGAGGGAATTTTGGGAAATAAAATAAGGAAACATAAAATTAACTATTAACGGAAAGTCCAAAAAAATTAATAAAAAAAATTAGCAATATTTTGCGACTTGCCCTCTCTATAAATATTAGCATTCATTAAAAAAAATTTATTAAGATATCCAAATTGAAGATATAACCGTTTGTTAAAAAAACAAAAATTGCCTAAATAGTTTTTATACAAACATAATAAATTGAAAAAAAATATAATTTGAAAAAAAAATCCATTTAAATTTAAAATGGCTAATTAGTCTTATACATTTATATAGGTATTTATTTATATGCTTTTTTGGAAAAAATTAAAAAGCTTTCTAGAAGCTTTTTTTAAATTTATATTCAAATTAAATAGGTTTATAAAGTAGTGTTGTCACATATTTCTTTCGATGTCGATGAGTTGCACTCAACACCTTTAAAAATTAAAAAAGAAAATTGAGGTTGTTTAATAAAACGAGGCTATAAGAGACAAAATTTTGTTAACTTATTGAATATTTGACACACCTAAAAATTATTAGGAATTATTTTCAGCGCTTGGACACCAAGTATTTGGAACGAGCAAAAAATAAGCGAGGTATGAGGATGGCAAATAAAAATTTCCAAGCACTGTTTATGTTATAAAAGTCAACTAAATATGGTTAGAGATATTATGCCCGAAAATTAACATTATTTTTAGAGACCTTTTAAATTCAGAAATTTTTTAACACCCTAAATACTATAATAACAATTTTAAAATTAAAAATAAACAAACCATAACGCCGTCCTTAATGGAAAGTGCGTAAAGATGATTGAGCATTACATGATTTGGTTCAGGCAAAACATTTGGATCGCATTGTACAGGAGTGTCTTTATTCAGAATAACCTTTAAAAATTAATTATAACTACATTTTCGAAAGTAATAAAATACTTGCAAAAGATGAGGTGGCAAAATTGGAGGATTCGAAGCTTTCTCTAAAATTAAAAATTAATTAGACAATTAGAAATTTTAAAAGAAAACAAGGTAGAAATGGTCAAGTAAATCCTATGAAATAAGAAAATGGCCGGCCTGGGGGAATTTAAAAAAATTTAAATCGTGGAATTTATCCGAAAACACATTTCATAAATATTAGAAAAAAAGTTAAAAAAAGGCGGTTTGAATGGAAAAGATCAGAAATGTGTACAAAATCCTATAAACAAAAACAAACCGAAATCACGCCTATCAGGAAGTTGTTGAGTAAATTCACGCAACCTTTCCAATTCCCGATCATTTGGAGTGTCATGTGTTGGCTGTGCAGCTCCAGTTGTATTCATTATTCGCATCGCTTCTCCAGCATTGCTAGCTTGTAAGTCTTTGTCCAAAGCATCAAAAACCTTTTTAAAAATTTTTAAATAAAATTTCAAAAAATTAAATACAGCAAAATCCTGTTCGTCAATTGAGATAACATTATTTTGACTACCCATTGGATTGTCAGTTTTAACACCAGAATCATCAACCATCCAACGACCGTCAACCAAAAATTTATATTCATAACGACCTATTTAGATTTTTAAATAAAATTAGAAGGAATTGAAAAATGAGAACCTGGACAGAGATCAATTATGGTAGTAAAATCGTTGGTAGATTTGACAAGTGGAATTTTTCTTTTCCAATTGTCCCAGGAACCCTGTAAATTAAAAATCTATTTAAATTATTTTTGAAAAGGGCATGAAGACAAAAAAGGAAAATGTCAGAAATATATTACTGCCTTTATCTAAAAATTCTAGGCCTGATTTAAAAATAAAAATATTTACCGTTAAGTAAACATGTTTCGCATTTTGTGATTGAGATGTCCATTTAAAAACAACAGGGCATTCATTTGCCGATAAATGCTCCAAAGCATCAGCCAGCTCTGCTTTAGCTATTTTCATCTAAAATTAAAAAAAAAATTTACAAAAATTTCAAACAAAAAAACTTGAACAGGACAACCATCATCACCAGTCGAGGACTGACTTTGCAATGCATGATGGCCAGAAGATGGAATAGTTGAGGTCGGTGTTGATGGAATTGGACGGCGTTGCGAATCCGAAGCACGTTCTCTTTTGTGTAATCCTCCTTGATTATTGCCCATTGTCTTTTTTTAATTGGACAAATCGTTGTTTAAATATATTATTACAGTCCAGAAAATTTTATCATAACTTGTCCCTAAAAAGTTCTGAGAAAATTATGTAAATTTATTTAAATGAAGGAAAAATTTTTTTGCACCCCATGATTTAAAAGGGTCACGGACACTTAGTCGCAGGCCACTTAGTCGCGAAGTAGCTAAAAAGCAGTGTTGCACCGGAACCGATATTTTGACCGGAACCGGATCCAATTTGAGTTCCGTATCCCGGAACCGGAATTTCCGATTTTCAAATTTTTTTTCATACAATTTCGATATTCGGTTTCGATATTTTTTATTTCTTTTGATTTTCGATTTTCGAAAGATTTTTTGTTTCGACGCAGCTCTGATCCCAACAGATCTCAATCCAAGTCCCATTAATCCATGCAAATTTTCAAAAATATTCTTCATTCCGTTTTAGCGCCGCAGGCGAAAATTTTGTGAATTTAAGAAGGCCAAGTGAGAAATGCCAAGTTTTGGAAGGCCAAATCCACAGATATCCAATCCCTATATCTACTTTACACTACTCAATCCCTCGATATCACACCCAAATCCCTCGTTATTAGCTATAATTTAAGTTTTAAGCGACTTGAAAAAAAGTACCTTCGCGACGAAGTGGCCTGCGATTAAGTGGGCCTGCGACTAAGTGGCCGGCGGCTAAGTGGGCCGTACCCGATTTAAAAAAAACATAATGCCAGAAAACTGGGAAAAAAGATTGTGTGGATAGAGATAAAAAGAAATTTAGAAATTAAGTGTAAATTCAAATATTTAATTTTTTCTACAATTGCAATTGTGATTTTTTGCAATTCCAACTTCAATTTAATTCTAATAATTCTGATTTCGATCTATTTTTTCGTTAATTCTTTGATTTAAATTTATTTTATTAAATATTACCTTTCTTTTACCTCCAAATAACTGCTTTTCTTAATTTCTTTTGGTTTAGTAAGTTTAGAAAAACTTTTTTTACAATTATTACTTGTTTAGATAAAAAAAGTTCTCTAGGAAAAATTGCTTTTGTTATCTGCAATATCCAGCTGGGCACTCTTTTTGATTTGTTGTTTTTTCAACACTAAACTTTCAAAAAGAGCAAAAACTTTAAAAAATTATTTTTCTTTATCGATTCTAACAAAATATTTAATAAAATTTAAATTTTTTTCAGTAATTTTTAGAAAAAAATGTTTTGTGGATGTCTAAATATTAAAAAACGACAAATTTGTTCTGATGACAATTTGTCTTATGGAGATGGAAAAATATCTAATTCTTCTAATCATAAATCAGAATATGTAAATAGACTAACTCCAAATTCTAAACAAAATAGTACGACCCAAAGTTCCAGCCGTGGATTTTTCAGCTTTGTAAGACGCCGAAAGAAGACGCGGAAGGGAGGGTCAAAAGAAGAATTGAGAATGTCTAAGGTTTTTTTCCAAATATTTTTTGTTTAAAATATAATTTTAAGCCGCTCTCTTCATCATTGATAAAAGGCAGAAAATCTGGACAGAAAAAAGTATCTTTTTATTTCCAAGAAAATTATGGGAAAAATCAATTTATTGAGGAGAATGCTGTCTCTTGCCGAGTGGATGAACCTGATGATGAATTGGACACTGATGGATACTCTAAATTGGAAGGGGAGGATATACACTTTCGAGAACGATATGACTACCCAACATTTTTGAGGAATGGAAATGGTGGTGGTGGTACAGATGAACATCTTTATGCTAGTGCTTCACAGACATATTCTTTTTGGAGTGAGGACCCTTATAGGTATAATCTTTGATTTAATTTGTTATATATTTTCGACTCGAAAAATTTTTTATAGCTCAATCAAAAGCGTAATGGGCGATCGGGCATCGGGTGTTAAAGGCGATGAATCTAGCATCTACGAGCCTGGTTATTCAAAAATTCGAAAAATTCCAGTACAACAGAAGACAAAATCATTGAATGTGGATGAGCCGAAAAGTTCTCATGACCTCTATTCAAAAGTATTCTGATTATTATTTTTAAATAACTGTTGTAAAATTCTTGTTTTTCAGATCATCCACAATCAACGTTCTAGAAAAGATTTTAAACCAAATAATCTTCCATCAACTTCAGTAGAAGCTTCTAATAATAATTTGGACAATTCTCAAAAATTCTCTGTCGATGGTAAATCTTCGCTAGACAATCAACAAGATAGTGCTTCTGGGAGTCTGACAAGTGGAAGCCAGCCTTCTTATCGATATTTGACGGGTATAAAAATTTTTAATTGAAATTTTATTTTTTTTTAATTTTAAGTTCGCGAAAGTCCTCGGATTGTTCGAGAACGGATTCGACGCAGAGAAGAGGCTGCAGCTGCTGCAGCACTTCTGTTTGAAAATATTTCCTTTTAAATAATTTTCTAAATTATTTTAGTGCTGAAAACAACGAAAATTCTGATAGAAATATTGGTGAACGACGACCAGAACATTATTATTCTGAAATTAATGAATATGAATCTGTGAGTTTTGAATAAGAATTTTTAATTTAATTTTCAATTAAGGTTGGGGGTGGAAGTTTATACAACAGGCCGAATTCAACGGAACAACTTAACGAAGTTAATGGTTTGTTTTTTGTGGAAATTTTATTTATTTTTTTAAGTCAACACCTTTTAAATCTAACGCCTATGAAACCTCTTTTTATTTTTAATTGTTTGAGTGTAGTTTTCATGCTCTGGTCAACCTAGCTGTACTATAGTTTTCAATTTTTGTCTAAAGCAACTTTTTTAAATTCCAAACTTTAATATCGAATAAGATTCCCTAAAATTTCCACCAGACCAAACATTTTTTACAATTCATTTAATTTTTCAAAAAATCTCCAAGTTTAGTAAATACATATTTAAAATAAATTTCAGGACACTTAAGTACTTCACCTCCAAATCAAAATAATCAATTCAACAAAAATTTGGGAACATCAGAAATGCTTTGTATAGATTTTGGTTTAAATTCGTCTACAGAACCTCCACATCCTCCAACTTCCCCAATTCCAAAAACACTTCCAACAACATCTTGTTCATCATCTACTGAACCTCCTCAATCTTTAATTTCTAAACCATCAATTCGTAGACCTGTTGTTTTGCGAATGGCGCCGCCAAAGTCATTAAGTACTTTGACTGAGGAACATTCAAAAAAGGTTTTTTTGAGAATTAATTTAGAGATTAGGTAAATTTGAATTTCAATCAAACTTGTTTTTGACCTTTTAATTATTAGTTTCTTTTCGCAATCATTTTATTGTAGTGGGGAAACATTTGGAATTTTGACACTTGTCTGTTTAGGGGTCCCAACAATTTTTAAATTGAATATAGAGCCCGGACTGGTGTGCCATACGAGAAAAGAGATCTCGATAACCGAGATTTTTGATCGAGATCTTGTCTCGGTCCGGACTCTAATTGAATATTATGCGGAGCGCGCTTAATCCCAAGCGGCAACTATTAAACTGTGGGTTGGTTTTCGGCATCATACCAATATATTACTATATCTAATAAAAAAATTTTTTAAGTTGCCGTCAAATGGAATTCTTTCTTCAAATAATGAATTTTCTAAACATATCCGTGCTGTTCTCCAACCAATTTGGTCTAATGGTGGATCATTTATCGGTGAAAAGAAACAACAAAAAGGAGGAGAAACTTCCGGTCAATCATCATTAACTACTTCAACAAGAGCTTCTTTAGTTGAAGTAAATACACAAACTGCACCAATTCCTCCATCTCGCATTCCGGTTCCTCTCAATGGAATGTTAACAAAGCAAAACTATAATATTACCCGTAGAACGCCTAGCCCGACTAGAGATGTGTCTGTGCAAACAACGGGAAGTAAAGCAGAACAAAAGGGATTAAAAGCAGTGAAAAAGAATGGTTGGTTGAAAATTAGGGGGAAATTTTTTTGGAGGGATTTTAAGTTGGAAAATTTTTATTTTTAAAGATAGGCTTTAGATTAGACCAAATTTCATCTATTTTTTCATTTAAAATATTTAATTTTTAAGTTAAAAAGCTTCCATTGCCTCCCTTACCTGGACAGGTTGGGAAAGATTATGTTAGTCCAATTGGTAAATATAAAAATTAGTTTAATTAAAATTCTGATTTTTTTAAGATCTCGGTAATGAACGTGCTTGGCCATTAAAGACATTAAATCAGACGGATGAAGGTGGATAATTTTTTGTAAAATCTAACTAAAAATAAATATATATTTTACTAAAATTGTGATAAGAAAAACTAGTTTATTTTTTAAAAATATTTTGTATATTTAACTTGAAGATCGGACTTTTAAATTTGAAGGGTTGGGCTAATTGTTTATATTGGGTAAATTAGTTATTTAGACAATAGCCTTTTAAGGTTTTTTAGATAGCTGATTTTCACTATTTCTGACAGGGAGAGGGGGGGGGATTTCATTCTTTACGGTTTCTGAGATAGAAATACAGCTAAAAATACTAGCGGGCAAAAACACACTGCAACCCCTTTTAAACAAAACCTTGTCCTTTAAAAACTTTGTTCGATCTTCTCTATATTTTTTAAATTGTCTTTCAAAAACTATTTTTGTTTGTTTGTACAAGATTTTTTAATTTAAATAAAACAAAAAATAAACATGTAAATTTTTAGCTATGTATTTTTTCGGGCTTGGTAATGGATACGGATGTTCAAAGTGCCTGCGGATATCCGTCTGTATCCGCCGTAGATATCCGGATACGGATACCAAAATCCGTGTCCATTACCAAGTCTGATATTTTTTGTTAGAAAATATGAGAGATTTTATTTTTAATAATTCTCAAGTCTCTTTATTTTCACTCCTTTCACACGTTATATTGTCTTCAACAACACAAGAATTTTCTTTCAATGGAGGTGTTTCTTCTCTGTCATCCTTATTTTTGTTTAACTTCTTAAAAATTTTTTTAATTGAGAAAATTTTAGAGTCTATTTTTACCTCCTTTGCTTCACAATAAAAAAAGGAAGCCCGAATAAATGAAGGGTTTGGTGATTTGTTGGCAGCAGAAAATTTCCTCATCGGTGTCACATTTAAATTAACCTGACTGTTTTTGTTGATATTCTCCGTTTCCTCATCGGTTGATTCAACTTCTGGGATTGTTGTACACTCTTCCAGAACTATTTTGGAAAATTTTTTTAGGGCTTTCAGATTTAAATTGGGGCTGTTTCGGCTTTAGGAAATTAATTAGCATTGATTTTCTTAAATGAAAATGGAACCGTCAGGAGTGGGAGAACACTACCCCTATAATAAGGATAGGGACTTTCCAAGATAGTTCCCAGACTGGTCCTTATTCAAATTTACACAACCAAAAACCCCAACCTGATTTTGATGCTTTTGCACTATCCATAGATCCTAACGTTCTACCAGACAGAGTTGTACCAAGTTTCTTTTCCTCTCTAGGAGATTCCTGAACAGGAACAAAAGGTGTGCTTGGATCATGAACTGAACGATTTGCTGCATCCGCGAATTCTTCGTCTAGCTCAGAATCATAAAAAGAATCGTCGCTTCCTGCTTCTTCTGGTGTGCTACTTGTGCTGGTCATTTTATTTTTTTGTATCTTAATTAAAATATAGGAAATTGCAAAAGATTAAAAAATATCAAAATTGTTTAAGAACAAAATCATTTTTTGGTCAATTATTTACTTAATTAAAAATATTTTTTCACTATATCCACAAAATTAAAAAAAAATTTTTCAATTAAAATATTAATTATTTTTCAATATCTTCACTTTCCATTAATTTCTTTTGTTTCCTTTTTAACCTTTCTACCAAAGAATTATTATCCTCCTTATCAGGTAATGAATCATTTGTCGTTGTTTCTATCCGTCTTTTTTGAGAAATTTTGCCGTAAACCTTAAAAAATATTTATAAATCGTTGAGAACATGTAAAAAGTTTTTTAAAATTAATTTAAAATTAATTTTTTAATTTCTTCTAACCTGTCTATTTGCTAAATCCCCTCCTTTATATTGAGAATGGGTTTTATCTATCGCAAATGCACTATCATGAAAGAGAGCTGTAAATCTTTCATCTTTCTTTACTTGATGCCAATTTGCATTATCATCATTTTTCTCATTGTTTCCATCATCTTCCTTAATAAAAAAATTTTTTTCTAATTTCAAAAGAAAATTCTTTAAAAAAACCTCATTTTCTCCTTTATTTTGTCTTTTTCTTTCCTTTCTTTGTTCCAATTCTTTTTTCTTTCTTTCTGCTTTAATTTTCTTTTTTCTTTCCAAATAAATCTGAAATTTTGTTTGTTTCTTTTTTCCAACATTTATTTCTTCATTTTCATCAGAATCTTCATTAGAATCTTCTACAATGCCATCTTTTTTATCATTTAATGACACAAACTTTTCATCAGACAAAAGTTCAGTTTCTTCCTTTTCTTCTTTATTAGAAAATTGTTTAACAGAAAACATATCTCCTTTTTCCATTGCTGATTCCCTAGCAGCAGATATAAGTATTTGATAACGATTTTTCTGTGTTTCTTCATCCTCGTCTGAACCAGGGGCAACTAAAGATCTAAAATGGAATTTAAAGTAGGAAATGACTTAAAGGAGAGAATTTTTTGAGGAATTCAAATTCATAGGAATTCATAATTCATCGTAAAAAAATTAAAAACAAACTCAAAATCTTCCAATTTTGTTTCAGATTCAAAAGCATTCTTCATTTTCATTTTTCTTTCCAAATCTCCTTCCTCCCAGCTAAGTTTTGGATTTGAGCATTGTAATGGATGGGTTTTTACATTCTTTGGTTTAAATCTAGCCAAATTAATTTCTTCTTGAGTTATTCTGTCACGAAGTCTATTTTCCTAAACAATTTCTTTAAAATAAAATTTTCAACTAAAAAACCTCAAAGTCCATTTCATCTGGGATAAAACGTAAATCAAAACGGACACCGCTAGATTCATATTCAACGCCATCACAAGCTTCATAAATGGCGATTGCTGTTTCTATAGTATCACAATGACAAACAGCATAATAATAACGAAGACGATCGAGTTCGTAAGCGTGAATTGCTTGGCGAGTTCGCCTGTAAAATTTTTAATTGGCAGTAAAACACTGAAATTTATAACAACCGTTTGTTTTATTTAATTAGTGAAGTGAAAAAGTCATTGTATAAATTTAAATTTACGGCCCGCTTTTGTTTCTACAAGCCAAAATTTAAGAATAAGGCTATGATTAACCAATAAATCAAGAAATTAAAATAAAGAAAACTTACTCTTCCAAATCGCTTTGATCTTTCCTTTTTGATGGTTGAACGATAATCTTTGGCCCATGTAATTTTTCACATTCTAAACGTTCTGCTCCAAAATCTGACAAATAAACGGAAACTGAATGGATGACACCTGAGGGCGGCTTTAATGATTGAATGACCTTTTCAAAAATTAGAAAATTATTTTCTAAAGATAAATAACAAACAATCATTAAGGCCTCTGCACTAATTTTGCTCCAATCCATATTACAAATTGCCAGACGAGTACTTGCCCATTCCACACGTTTTACTCCCTCTTCCAAGTCTGGCCCAGTATTTTCTTCGTAAGAAATCTCAGATTTATCTTCATCATCTTCACTGCTACTAGAATTAACGTCCGGTGCTTCACCTCTAGCTAAATCCAATGAAATCTGAGGCAATTCATCGTCGTCGCTTGACTCGTCATCTTCGTCGTCATCCTTCTCTTCCTGATCGGTTTCTTGCTCAGCGCTAGTCTTTTCCTCCTCATTAATACTTTTTAAATTTCCTTTCTTCCTGAAAACGTAGTTTTAAACAAGATTGAATCCCCCCTTTAAATGAAAAAAGATTACCCATTTTTGCCCTCTTCCATTTCCTCAGTATCTTCATCGTCATATTCCTCTCCTTCCCCATCATCTTCACTTCCATTTTCATCACTTTCCTCGCTCCCTTCACTCATTTCATATATTCTCTTCGCAAAGTTTCCTCCTTGTCCTCTAATTGGTTTTCCTCTTTTATCCACACGAAAGTCCCGATCATCAAAGCGCTTGTCAGTAAGCATGGCCTCAAAACGTTTGTCAATTTTGATTTTATTTTTCTTGATGGGCATTTCATTAAATATTGGATTTTTGGCAAGGTCAAGAAGAAGATCATCTTTGCCTGATAAGGCTTTTTTATTTAATTTTTTGTTTTTGGGCATTCTCTAAAATATTTTTAAAGAATCAAGAAATTAAAAGTTAAAAATATGGAAATGTAACCAACAAGTCAAACAAAGAATTTTGATTAAAATTTTAAATAAATTTTATCAACAATTTAAGCAATAACAAAATACAAGACTTATCATTTGCATTCTTCATTCACGAAAGTTCCATTCCTGTAAAAAGCTTGTCTGCCAAATTCTCCGTCTTTTTCACTGAAAAAGTTTTTAATGAAATAAAAACAAAATTCGAACAAGCCCAGTCGGTGTTTGTATTATATACTTATTTGTTGAGCTTAGAAATTTTTGACTTCCCAATATTTCTTCCCGAAACATTAAATAACCTCTAAAACTGTGGTAAAAAACCCATAAAAATAAAATTAATACCCATTTTCCTTCGTTGTTTCTTCCTTTTCTTTAATGCTTGTTTCATTACTTTTCCAACTTGTGCATTTCCATCTGTATTTTTCAAAACTTCAGGTGACACAAAAGCAGTCTTGTCTTCACAAAATTTATTATTTTTATTCTGATCATCCACTTCCATTTCCCCATCATTCACTTCACTTTCATTAATTGTCACTTCCATATTTCCATCAGAAATTGGTAAAGATGCATCATAAGCAGAGACAGAAACCATTCTTTGGTCAGGCAACGCTAATAAATTATAAAAATATTTTTAATAAGAAATTTCGATTCAAACTCACAATCTACTAAAACTCGAATATTCTCTTCTAAATTGTCCAAATCAAATTCCTTTACAAATTCTGACACCAATTCAGGTTGAAATTCCGAGACAATTTGTTGTTCTGGAGGTTCAGTAAAATAATGTAATTTCCCACTGTTCCAGTCATTTAAGACCTTAAAAATTTTTATTTAGTATTTAGAAAAATTTCAAATCAAAAACCTGCTTTGCAGCTGCATTCAAATCTGGCCTTCCACCCTTCTTCATACGTCCAGAACGTTTTGCAAGTAAAGCCAAAAAACTATCACAATCATCAAATTCAGGTAAATTATAATGGAGCATTAACTATAAATTTTTTATTTTAACATTCAAAAATAAATTTTTTAAACCATTTTAACGGAACAACGACGAAGAACAGCTTTAACTGGTGTACATGGATCAAAAAGTGTTTCAACCCTGACAGCATTTTTAAGCGCTAATTCAGCCAAATCAAAACTTTCGCCATTCTTTTTCGACTCCAACACAACACCAGGAGAGTCAATTAAACAGATGTGTTTGTCTAGTTGAATTTCTTGCATTTGCCTAAATTTATGGGAAATTATTCTTAAAACATAACAAATTTAAAAAATAATCTAAAAATTCCCGAACCTTGTCAATCCTGGCGTTGCACCTGTCTGACATGAGCGTTTCCTTTTTAGACTGTTTATCACACTGCTTTTTCCAACATTTGGAAAACCTTAATAATTGAGTTTATTTTTTACAAAATTTAATTGTTTACCTATCACGCCAACACGAATAGAAGTTTTTATATCTTTAACACGGCAATAGTTAGCCAAAAGTTTCATTACCAAATCAGCACCGACACATTTAGAAGAATTTGAAGCTGACAACAAATTTGAATGAGAAAATCGACCCTAAAATTTTTTTTCAAAATTATTTGAAAAAATTCAAATATAAACCAATTTTTGAGTTTGTTCTTGAACTGAAGCTTTAAAGGCAATTGTTGGTAAATGATTTCGGAAATACAAAAGCCATTTCTTCACGTTCTCCTTAGGCACCAAATCAATTTTGTTTAATAATAAAACAAGGCGTTTGCCTTTATCAATAACTAGCTTTTCAATTTTGGGGCTGCGATTTCCAATAGGATCGCGAGCATCAAGAACCTTAAATTATAACTAATTTTTTAGAAAGCTAATGAATATTTTATGAAAAAGGGAGGGAAATTCCCCTCAAAATCAAAAATTCGAAGATTGGATGAGAAAAAATCATTTTGCAATGAAAGACGGACTTAATCCCTCGCCTGTTTTCTTGGTTCTAAAGTTTAAAAAACCTCGATAAGAATATCCGCATTTTCGATTGTTTTTCGCACTTCGGAAGCGTAAGTTCTCGCTGACTTTCCATCACTTTCAACAATTTCAGGCAATGAGTCTACGAGATATTGATCGTGTGCCGATTCAAAGAGTTCCTAGAAAAGGGAAGAAATAATTTAGAAACCATGAAAATCTTTATAAAATCAACAAACTCTATCATTTTCAGCCTTTTTAACAAATTCTTCCAACGACTTTTTTACTTCCTTATTCATTTGTTTTCCACTCTTTTTTAATTTCAAAGACGCTTTAACTTTAAGTTTCTTTTCTCGTGCCTCATCTTTAATTTGTTCACGTCTTGTTTCTGCTTCTTTTAATAAATCTTCCTTAAATGGACATTTGCCTGGCACTGCAATAGATTTTTCTCCTTTGTTTTTTGATGAGGCTAAAATTCAAAAATAACACATGAAATTTAGACAAAAATAAACCTTTATCCAATTTTTTGATCTTCTTTGAATGTTCTCTGACTTTGCGTTGAATTTTATACTTCTTTTTGCAAGTCAAACGTTTACTGGGTTTCTCTAAAATTGTTTACGATTCAATTATTTTAAATAGGAAAACTCACTTAAACAATATTTTGCCATTTTTCTAACTAAAAATATAAATTTCGACAATAACCAAGAAAAAGATTATAAATTCGATCGAAAATAATCTGTCAGATATTCAAACTGAATCATACATGATAAAAAATAAACAAAATAAATTAAATTTTATCAACAAGAGCAACAAAATTTTTTTCAACATTCCCAAAAATTAACACTGTACGGCAAATCATTGATGGGCGGCTTGCGCGGCTTCCTTGTTTACATTATTATATGTCGTGACGAGACCACGAACCGATGGACGAACAGCTAATTAAAAAATTATTTGATTGTTAGCAAAGTTTTTGTATAACTATTGCAAAAATTTTAAAATTAACTTTTCCCGAATTCATTCCAGAGCAAATAATCATTAATTCCCCAAGCGGAATTATCTATCATATTGAAAATATTCTCAAAAAGAGCAGCCAATATATCCACCTTAGTAATATAATCACTCTTCAACTAAAGAAGCAAAAATTGTCAAAAAAACAGAAAAAACAAACTTGATTCGCTCCTTTGTAAATAGTCACATTTGGCCACCCATCAATAGCCTAAAATAAAAAATTCATAATATATATTAAAAACATTTTTGATAAAAATTACTGAAAAAAAAATTCAAAAAGAAAATTAAAGTTGCCAATAGATTCTAAAACTTACAGCAAAAAGATCATTTAATCCCATGAGATCGTCCGTTCGGCCTTCAAGTTGTAAATAAATAGCTAAAAATTAAAATATATTTTTAAAATTCTTCTATATCTGCCAAATTCCTAAACAGAAGCTGACTCTAGAGGTGGATCGGTATTGAGTTCAGCTATCAGAAGTTTCTTTTCCTTATCTCCGAAAATCTCCGTACCCAATTTTTTTGTCACGCTGAAATTTCTATTCCTAGGTAAGGTAAATTTTTTAAATCCAAGAATTTGTCAGCGCCGCCAAATTTTGCACGCTACGGCCCTTTCAGTGTCTCACTAAAATACTTTTTACGTCCAGTTTTCTAGACAACGCATAATATGTATAGATGAAGACTACGTTTGTAGCCATGATGAAGAAATGTAAAAATATTTCTATCTTAATTTAATAAAAAGTAACAAACTTTTAAAACCATGGGTGAATTCTGGCAAATGCTCAGCATAAAGATTTCCAGCGCATCCCTTCAAACTAGTAAAGTCATCTTTGATTTGGGTAAAAATATCAATACATTGCGTTCTTTCCTAAAGAAAAGTTTTATTTAATTATTTTATGTAGATCAATTTATTTTACGGTTATAGAATTGTTGGGAATAAAATTATTCCCCTATAGTGATAATTTGATTATAATTTAACACTTACAACTCTTAACTTAATTATCCAGATTTTTTGGAATTTAAAAACGAAATAATCAAACAATCTAGAAATTCTAGTGACCACCCATTTTTCATTAAAAGGAATAAAGTTAATAATTTCTGATGACAATTCTGCTGGCAAAAATGTTTTAATTTTGAGTTTAGTTGGGTAAAGGTTAATAATCGGTATGTCTAGTTTTAGGCTTGGGAGATTGTTTGTTTTCGATTTACACATTTCACATTTATAGACGTGTTTGGAAATTTCAAATGCTTGTACTTGCAGGCCTTATTTCATATTAGCAACTATTTTTTCTCCCACAGATAAAGTACGAATTTAAGTACGAGCTTCCAAACATTTTTATTAGAGGTAAATCGGACTGACTATAGGAAAATCGGGACGCTTCAGTGCATTGAAACAAAGGCTATGCTTTCGCTCATTAACACAATTAAGACTAATATTAATACTCCTAAATAAATAAAGTCCTAAAAATATTAAGAAGGCTAAAACTTGGAACAAGGGTCATTTAGGACACATAAAAACCGAAAGACTACATGTAGGAGGGGCCAAGCTGACTTTTGGAATGAAGATTTTTGCCGTCCTTTCGATTTTCAGAGATGAGCTTTTCTTTTAAGACCCGAACGCTTATTTCAAAATGACAATTTCCAATTAGCAACTATTTTTCTCCCACAGATAGGCCCCCGAAAATCGAAAAACCATATGGGGCAGCAAGCACATTTTCTATGAGCGAAAACAAATTACCTAGAGTATCGACACTAGAAAATAATGCGAGTTTCAATGACGGTAAAAGCGTGTTTATGTAGCACCCTTTTTATTATTTATTCATCTGCCTGGGGCTGAGTTCAAATATGTAAGAACTTTTTGCGGCAGACGTTAAACACGCAGAGATATAGGCCCCCGAAAATCGAAAAACCATATGGGGCAACAAGCACATTTTTGGGGTAAAAAATTCGATTATACAAATGTTAGCTCATTCAAAAGAGCTCCTCAAGCTGAGTCGAATGCCACCGAAATCATCGCAATCCGACTTCATAGGGCCGAGTTACAGGCCACCGAAAATTGAAAAGATGCAAAAAATAGCTCGAAGATGCAAAAAATAGCTCGTTCGAAAGGACTCGACGAGCTGATTCGAATGAGGTATCATTTGCATATTCGAATTTTTCACCCCAAAAAAGCGGTTACTCCCCCCATATGGTTTTCGATTTTCGGGGGCCTGTATCTCAAGCCTCAGTATTAGCCTCAGAAACTCGTTCAAGCCTCAGAAACTCGAAAACGCAAAACTTATTCTATCGATAAATTTTTTCAATCTTCCCTTTGTACTATTACTTTTACGTAAAAGACCTGATTTCTCTCTTGTTGAAAGATTTAAGATTTTATGAGTTATAATTCGGGAAAAATTTATTTCCTTCTTGCCTAGGGGATGGAGTGGAGTGCTGAGTTCGAATATAATTCAAACTTTATTTATTTCTGAAACCGGATTCAAATTAGACAAGTCGAATTCGGCTTTGAAATTGGAAGTTAAAATTTCATAGATAAACTGCACGTCTCTTCGAGCTCGGATTCGTGTCTGGGGTTGGAAATAGATAAAATTTGAAATCATATTTGGCCCCACCAATTAATTACCTACTGGCAAACTTAAAAATATCAAAAAGCACTTCCCCATTTTTTCTAGGGTGATGAAAAAATCAGAGAAAAGGTGTGCATAAACCTCACATTTTACTGATGTTTTGTTGGAATTTTAAAAGAAAACCTGATGAATCAAACCCGCTTCCACGTTTTCAACCAACGCTTGCATGTTTGCATCCATTTTTTTTTGTAGAGTAGATAATAAATGAATAAATTGTCGGAATCTAAAAAGAAAATTCTAATGATATTAGAAAGGCATTAGGGTAATCATGCAGAATCTGAGAGACACTTTAAAAATTATTCTTTTGTGAAAATCATTTTGTATAGGTAACCGACAATGCTGATCAAGAATATGATATTGGAAAGATTTTGGATCATGAATATGATATCGTTAGCATTGTCAATACATAAATAAAATCATTTTCAGAAGAAAAAATAATCATTTTTAAGGAGTCTCCCAGATTCTGCAGGATTACTGGCATTAGGAAATGATGCCACAAAAATAAAAATGAAGATAAATGTATATAGGTTGGGATGGTAGTATAAAAGAAAAGATTGATAAATTTTAAAGTAAATCATAATTAGAACTATTTGAATTACAATCATTTACAAAATAAAACCAAATAACAGCTATACAATAATAAAAATGGTTTGTTTTCAGAAGAAATACCTAATTGCTCATCAAAATAAACTTTTAGTTGTTAAGGAACTATGAAATGTTATGGACATCAAAAAGAAACATAGGGTATTACTTAAATTCATACATAAGAAATACTGCGTTTTGAAACAACGCAGGTATACATCAGACAAAATCACATTAAATCATTAAATATAAAGGAGCAGAGAAAACTATCACAATTTTGTTTCAAAGAAAGCATTTTAAGTTGGCTTTTTGTTTATTTTGTGCAAAAATGACAATTCAAATTTTGAATAATTTTCGGGGTGCTCTGACTTTTCTTTAGGACATGTCCAGTAAGGTTGTCGGATCCGGATCCGAAAAAAGGCCGGATATCCGGAAATTTTCGGTTCGGATACCGGATCCGGATATCCAAAATTTTCGGTTCGGACATCGGATCCGGATATCCGAAATCTTCGGTTCGGATCCTAGATTCGGTTCGGATCCTTGCGGCGCTTAAAAAATTTAGTTGTTAGCCCCCCTCCCCCTCGAAACCAACCTCCTGGATACGACAACCTTAATGTCCAGTGCATTATAACAAGGACTTATCAGAATATATCTCGTATGTATGTATAGGAGATAAGGAAAACTTTTGGTCATCCAGAGATATTAGTTCTCCTCAATACTCTCATAGCGAGGAAAGGGTCCACGATTGACATTCTTCTCCTTACTGAACATTTTTAAACTTTTCCGTTGTTGACCCTTTTCTCGCTTCTTAAATGTGAAAAGATAAAAAGAAATGAGAAATAGTATAAAGTCTCAAAATACCTCTTTAAACTTGAGTCTTGGTAAGATTAATCATGTTTGGATAAAACTTCAATCGAAAAAAATTTAAAAGCTTTAAAAGCTTAAGCATCAAAGTCTAAATTAAAATTTAACGTCCCTTGTTTACCATACTTGTTCCCTTCATTGATTTTTATCACATTCTTTTTTATAGTTCAGAATTTGTTAAAAAATTTCTTCATTCTTTCAGAGTTATTTTTAAAAAGATAAATGAATCGTTTAACTAAAATTCAAATTCTAAACAACATAAATGAAAGAGAATTAAAGCTTGGAATATCTGGGGATTTAGGTAAATTTTAATAAACATTTAATTAATTAATTCTTAATTTTAAGGAAAATCTTGGCATCAAAAATATAAAAATTCGGCATGGATTTATGTTGGAAATCTTCCTTATGATTTAAACGAAGGGGATATTCTTTCAGTTTTTTCACAGTTTAATTTTATTTTTTAATTAAAAAAAATTATTTTTTTTTAATTTTTAGGTATGGAGAAATTGTTAATGTAAATTTGGTTAGAGACTGGAAAAGTGGGAAAAGTAAAGGATTTTGTTTTGTCTGCTATCAAGATCAACGTTCGACTGTGTTGGCTGTGGACAATTTTAATGGGATTAAATTGCTGGGAAGAGTAATTCAAGTTGACCATATGGAGGAGTATAAAGTGCCGAAATTTAGAGAAAATGTTCCAGAAGAAATACGCAAAATTTGGGAAGAGGGATGTGCTCCTAAACCTATTAATGTGCCGATAGGTATCTTAAAATATTTTTTAATTTTTGGCAAAAATAAGTTTTGTTGGGGATTTTCTGAACATTAGAAGCTTTAAGAACGTCAACAAAAATGTAGAAAACAAATTTTTTAATTTTATTTATGAATCCAAAATTTGATTTAAATTGTATTAGTGACTTGAGTTAGTCGATTGAAAAAGTTAAAATAATTTTTTAGTTGGAATTATAATTACATAAACTGAAAAATTGAATAATTCTAATTTTTCAAATGGTTAGGTTGAAAATTAGGGTTTTTTAAAAATTAGGTTTTTCTTAGGTTCTTCCCGTTTATATACTCGACTAAAAATTTCCCTAAAATTTAATTTTTAATTTAATTTTAGAAGAAATTGAAGCTGAAGTAAAACGTGAAAAGAAGGAACACAAAAAGAAACTGAAAAAAATGGATGAATTAATTAAATTAAGTAAAGAAGAAATTAGTAAAGAATTGAAGAAAGCAAGAAAATTGCAAAAGAAGGAAGCTAAAGAATTGAAAAAAATGATGGAAAGAGAAAAAAGGAGACGTGAGCCAACACCTGATGAGGAACGTGGACATGCTGATGATGAAGGGAGATGGGATTTGCATAAAAAGAATTTGGAAATTGAACAGGATATGCTTGATGTTTGTTTATTTTTTTGGGGGAAATTTTTATATGTTTGGATTTTTTGGGAGGAATCATTATTACTAGGGAAATATTTTTATTAGAAAAAAAAATATTTTTATGAAACCTATCTTTCGATATCCCCAAAAGTTTCGGTTTAGTCACTTCGTTAAAATTAAATTTAATTTTAAATTTGGTTGGTCAAAGGGTGGGGAAAGTTCACTAAACAATACTCTCCAATTTAATACACACCTAATCATAAGATAAATTTTTTTAGCTTCTAATGAGAAAAATTTTAAATTACTTATTTTCTTTCTCAAAAAAATTTTTAAACAATCTTTTTCAGGATTCCAAATTCTACGGTCAAAACGATCATTTCAACTTTGGCAAAAAAAGAAAAGAAGACAAAGAACAACCAAAATACAATATTCGTCCAGACTTCGACAAGGCAGATTGGCGTGATATTGAAATATTTAAACATGCAAGAGAATATGAACGTGCAACAAAAGGGGAAAAAGAAGTACATTGGAAGGCAGAAGAACATTATGTTCCAAATCGTATTTTACCCAAAAAATAAATTTTAATTAAAAAATTTTTTTAATTAATTTTGATTTGTATAGAATTTAAATATATGTATTTGGATAGAATTTTAAATTTAAGAAATTATTTTAAATACTTTTTTAGCCTAATACTATAGATATCCTAATTGAAAATTAAAGTTATTCCATCTATCAAATAAAAGCTTGTTTGTTAAAATTATAAAAGCTTGTTTGTTAAAATTTCTTTTTCCAATTACTCTTTCGCAATATTATTTAATGCTAAACGTTTTTTTGGAAAATTTGTTAAATTTTTTATGTCGAATATACATATACATAATAATTAGGGCTGGGAAAAGCATGCAAGTCTTGTATGCTGATATGCCATGATTTTCCCAGCCCTAATAATAATCTATCTATTCATCTCTTCTGACTAAAGAACAAAATGTGGGGCATAAAATGACCACTAAGCAGCAAGACCCCCCTCATTGCAGCAAAGACCCCAAAACCATTCGTGTTTATTGACTTATTTTACTTATATTTTCCCATATAAATAACGTTGGTCATTCATTTGACTATCTCATAATTATTTTCATTTTATGTAGTTTTTATTAAAACTTTACTTTTTAGAAAAATAAATTTTATTCATAATTTAAATAAATATGAAGACAATTAAGTTAAAATTTGATTGGACAATTGAAGGTCTAAAAATATTGGATTTTTGGCAAGGTCAAGAAGAAGAATTGAAGGTCTAAAAATATTGGATTTTTGGCAAGGTCAAGAAGAAGATCATCTTTGCCTGATAAGACTTTTTTATTTAATTTTTTGTTTTTGGGCATTCTCTAAAATATTTTTAAAGAATCAAGAAATTAAAAGTTAAAAATATGGAAATGTAATCGACAAGTCAAACAAAAAATTTTGATTAAAATTTAAAATTTTTTTAACAATTTAAGCAATAACAAAATACAAGACTTATGTATCATTAGCATTCTTCATTCACGAAAGTTCCATTCCTGTAAAAAGCTTGTCTGCCAAATTCTCCGTCTTTTTCACTGAAAAAGTTTTTAATGAAATAAAAGCAAAATTCGAACAAGCCCAATGTGTTTGTATTATATACTTATTTGAGGAGTTTAGTAGTAATTGTTGAGCTTAGAAATTTTTGAAGGAAATAGGGAAATTCTGAAGGAAATCTCAAAACACTAAATACTCTAAAACTGTGGTAAGAAACCCATAAAAATAAAATGAATACCCATTTTCCTTCGTTGTTTCTTCCTTTTCTTTAATGCTTGTTTCATTACTTTTCCAACTTGTGCATTTCCATCTGTATTTTTCAAAACTTCAGGTGACACAAAAGCAGTCTTGTCTTCACAAAATTTATTATTTTTATTCTGATCATCCACTTCCATTTCCCCATCATTCATTCCACTTTCATTAATATTTACTTCCATATTTCCATCAGAAATTGGTAAAGATGCATCATAAGCAGAGACAGAAACCATTCTTTGGTCAGGCAACGCTAATAAATTATAAAAATATTTTTAATAAGAAATTTTGATTTCAAACTCACAATCTACTAAAACTCGAATATTCTCTTCTAAATTGTCCAAATCAAATTCCTTTACAAATTCTGACACCAATTCAGGTTGAAATTCCGAGACAATTTGCTGTTCTGGAGGTTCAGTGAAATAATGTAATTTTCCACTGTTCCAGTCATTTAAGACCTTAAAATTTTTTATTTTGTTTTTAAAAAAATTTTCAAATCAAAAACCTGTTTTGCAGCTGCATTCAAATCTGGCCTTCCACCTTTCTTCATACGTCCAGAACGTTTTGCAAGTAAAGCCAAAAAACTATCACAATCATCAAATTCAGGTATATTATAATGGAGCATTAACTATAAATTTTTTATTTTAACATTCAAAAATAAATCTTTAACCATTTTGACAGAACAACGTCGAAGAACAGCTTTAACTGGTGTACATGGATCAGAAAGTGTTTCAACTCTGACAGCATTTTTAAGCGCTAATTCAGCCAAATCAAAACTTTCGCCATTCTTTTTCGACTCCAACACAACACCAGGAGAGTCAATTAAACAGATGTGTTTGTCTAGTTGAATTTCTTGCATTTGCCTAAATTTATGGGAAATTATTCTTAAAACATAACAAATTTAAAAAATAATCTAAAAATTCCCGAACCTTGTCAATCCTGGCGTTGCACCTGTCTGACATGAGCGTTTCCTTTTTAGACTGTTTATCACACTGCTTTTTCCAACATTTGGAAAACCTTAATAATTGAGTTTATTTTTTACAAAATTTAATTGTTTACCTATCACGCCAACACGAATAGAAGTTTTTATATCTTTAACACGGCAATAGTTAGCCAAAAGTTTCATTACCAAATCAGCACCAACACATTTAGAAGAATTTGAAGCTGACAACAAATTTGAATGAGAAAATCGACCCTAAATTTTTTTTCAAAATTATTTTAAAAAATTCAAATAAGAAAAACCAATTTTTGAGTTTGTTCTTGAACTGAAGCTTTAAAAGCAATTGTTGGTAAATTATTTCGGAAATACAAAAGCCATTTCTTTACGTTCTCCTTCGGCACCAAATCAATTTTGTTTAGCAACAAAACAAGGCGTTTGCCTTTATCAATAACGAGCTTTTCAATTTTGGGGCTGCGACTTCCAATGGGATCGCGAGCATCAAGAACCTTTAAATTATAACTAATTTTTAAGTAAGCAAATAATGTTTCTAAAAAAAGATATGAGGTTCCTATCAGAAATCAAAATTGAGTTGGATGAGAAAAAATCATTTTGCAATGAAAGACGGACTTAATCCCTCAACTGTTTTCTTGGTTCCAAAAAGTTATAAACAACCTCGATAAGAATATCAGCATTTTCGATTGTTTTTCGCACTTCGGAAGCGTAAGTTCTCGCTGACTTTCCATCACTTTCAACAATTTCAGGCAATGAGTCCACGAGATAATGATCGTGTGCGGATTCAAAGAGTGCCTAGAAATGGGAAGAAATAATTTGGAAACCATAAAAATATAAAATCAACAAACTCTATCATTTTCAGCCTTTTTAACAAATTCTTCCAACGACTTTTTTACTTCCTTATTCATTTGTTTTCCACTCTTTTTTAATTTCAAAGACGCTTTAACTTTAAGTTTCTTTTCTCGTGCCTCATCTTTAATTTGTTCACGTCTTGTTTCTGCTTCTTTTAATAAATCTTCCTTAAATGGACATTTGCCTGGCACTGCAATAGATTTTTCTCCTTTCTTCTTTGATGAGGCTAAAATTCAAAAATAACATATGAAATTTAGTCAAAAATAAACCTTTATCCAATTTTTTGATCTTCTTTGAATGTTCTCTAACTTTACGTTGAATTTTATACTTCTTTTTGCAAGTCAAACGTTTGCTTGGTTTCTCTAAAATTGTTTACGATTCAATTATTTTAAATAGGAAAACTCACTTAAACAATATTTTGCCATTTTTCTAACTAAAATGTAAATTTGGACAATAACCAAGAAAAAGATTATAAATTCGATCGAAAATAATCTGTCAGATATTCAAACTGAATCATACATGATAAAAAATAAACAAAATAAATTAAATTTTTATCAACAAGAGCAACAAAATTTTTTTCAACATTCCCAAAAATTAACACTGTACGGCAAATCATTGATGGGCGGCTTGCGCGGCTTGCTTGTTCACATTATTATACGTCGTGACGAGACGACGAACCAGTATACGAACAGCTAATTAAAAAATTATTTGATTGTTAGCAAAGTTTTTGTATAACTATTGCAAAAATTTTAAAATTAACTTTTCCCAAATCCATTCCACAGCAAATAATCATTAATTCCCCAAGCGGAATTATCTAGCATATTGAAAATATTCTCAAAAAGAGCAGCCAATATATCCACCTTAGTAATATAATCACTCTTCAACTAAAGAAGCAAAAATTGTCAAAAAAAACAGAAAAAACAAACTTCATTCGCGCCTTTGTAAATATCCACATTTGGCCACCCTTGAACACCCTAAAATAAAAAATTCATAATATATATTAAAAACATTTTTGATAGAAATTACTGAAAAGAAAATTCAAAAAGAAAATTTAAGTTGCCAGAAGATTCTAAAACTTACAACAAGAAGAGCATTTAATCCCATGAGATCGTCCGTATGGCCTTCAAGTAGTAAATAAATAGCTAAAAATTAAAATATATTTTTAAAATTCTTTTATATCTGCCAAATTCCTAAACGGAAGCTGACTCTAGAGGTGGATCGGTATTGAATTCAGCTATCAGAAGTTTCTTTTCCTCATCTCCGAAAATCTCTGTACCCAATTTTTTGTCACGCTAAAATTTCTATTTCTAGGTAAGGTAAATTTTTTAAATCCAAGAATTTGTCAGCGGCGCCCCTCTCAGTGTCTCACTAAAATACTTTTTACGTCCAGTTTTCTAGACAACGCATAATATGTATAGATAAAGACTACGTTTGTAGCCATGATGAAGAAATGTAAAAATATTTCTATCTTAATTTAATAAAAAGTAATAAACCTCCAAAAATATGGGTGAATTTTGGCAAATGCTCAGCATAAAGATTTCCAGCGCATCCCTTCAAACTGGTAAAGTCATCTTTGATTTGTGTAAAAATAGCAATACATTGCGTTCTTTCCTAAAGAAAAGTTTTATTTAATTATTTTATGTAGATCAATTTATTTTACGGTTATAGAATTGTTGGGAATAAAATTATTCCCCTATAGTGATAATTTGATTATAATTTAACACTTACAACTCTTAACTTAATTATCCAGATTTTTTGGAATTTAAAAACGAAATAATCAAACAATCTAGAAATTCTAGTGACCACCCATTTTTCATTAAAAGGAATAAAGTTAATAATTTCTGATGACAATTCTGCTGGCAAAAATGTTTTAATTTTGAGTTTAGTTGGGTAAAGGTTAATAATCGGTATGCATAGTTTTAGGCTTGGGAGATTGTTTGTTTTCGATTTACACATTTTAAATTTCCGGAAAAAGTAATGTTTGTACTTGCAGGCCTTATTTCATATTAGCACCTACTTTTTCCGGAAGATACGAGTACGAACTTAAGTACGAGCTTCCAAACACTTTTATTAGAGGTAAATCGGACTGACTATAGGAAAATCGGGACGCTTCAGTGCATTGAAACAAAGGCTATGCTTTCGCTCATTAACACAATTAAGACTAATATTAATACTCCTAAATAAATAAAGTCCTAGAAATATTAAGAAGGCTCAAAATTTGGAACAAAGGTCATTTAAGACACATAAAAACCGAAAGACTACATGTAGGAGGGGCCAAGCTGACTTTTGGAATGAAGATTTTTGCCGTCCTTTCGATTTTCAGAGATGAGCTTTTCTTTTAAGACCCGAACGCTTATTTCAAAGGGAGAATCTCCAATGCGTCTATGAGCGAAAACAAATTACCTAGAGTATCGACACTAGAAAATAATGCGAGTTTCAAGAACGGTAAAAGCGTGTTTATGTAGCACCCTTTTTATCATTTATTCATCTGCCTGAGGTCGCTTTAGTATAGGCCCAACGAGATCGGAGCTCGAAGTATATATCATTCGTCTCGCCGAGTTGAGTTCAAATATGTAAGAACTTTTTGCGGGAGACGTTAAACTCGCAGAGATATAGGCCTCCGAGAATCGAAAAACCATATGGGGCATTTGTTTAAAAAACCATAGCCAAAAAAAAAATTAAAAAAATTGTATTAAAAACTTAAATTAAAAAAACCATAGCTCTCATTCAAAAGAGCTCCTCGAGCTGAGTCGAATGCCACCGTAATCATCGCAATCCGACTTCATAGGGCCGAGTTACAAAAAAATCGAAGATGCAAAAAATAGCTCGTTCGAAAGGACTCGACGAGCTGATTCGAATGAGCTATCATTTGCATATTCAAATTTTTCACCCCAAAAAAGCGGTTACTCCCCCCATTATGGTTTTCGATTTTCGGGGGCCTGTATCTCAAGCCCCAGTATGAGTCCGCACGAAACTCGAAAACGCAAAACTTATTCTATCGATAAATTTTTTCAATCTTACCTTTGTACTATTACTTTCACGTAAAAGACCTGATTTCTCTCTTGTTGAAAGATTTAAGGTTTTATGAGTTATAATTCGGGAAAAATTTATTTCCTTCTTGCCTAGGGGATGGAGTGGAGTGCTGAGTTCGAATATAATTCAAATTTTATTTATTTCTGAAACCGGATTCGAACTAGACAAGTCGAATTCGGCTTTCAAATTGGAAGTTAAAATTTCATAGATAAACTGCACGTCTCTTCGAGCTCGAATTCGTGTCTGGGGTTGGAAATAGATAAAATTTGAAATCATATTTGGCCCCACCAATTAATTACCTACTGGCAAACTTAAAAATATCAAAAAGCACTTCCCCATTTTTTCTAGGGTGATGAAAAAATCAGAGAAAAGGTGTGCATAAACCTCACATTTTACTGATGTTTTGTTGGAATTTTAAAAGAAAACCTGATGAATCAAACCCGCTTCCACGTTTTCAACCAACGCTTGCATGTTTGCATCCATTTTTTTTTGTAGAGTAGATAATAAATGAATAAATTGTCGGAATCTAAAAAGAAAATTCTAATGATATTAGAAAGGCATTAGGGTAATCATGCAGAATCTGAGAGACACTTTAAAAATTATTCTTTTGTGAAAATCATTTTGTATAGGTAACCGACAATGCTGATCAAGAATATGATATTGGAAAGATTTTGGATCATGAATATGATATCGTTAGCATTGTCAATACATAAATAAAATCATTTTCAGAAGAAAAAATAATCATTTTTAAGGAGTCTCCCAGATTCTGCAGGATTACTGGCATTAGGAAATGATGCCACAAAAATAAAAATGAAGATAAATGTATATAGGTTGGGATGGTAGTATAAAAGAAAAGATTGATAAATTTTAAAGTAAATCATAATTAGAACTATTTGAATTACAATTATTTACAAAATAAAACCAAATAACAGCTATACAATAATAAAAATGGTTTGTTTTCAGAAGAAATACCTAATTGCTCATCAAAATAAACTTTTAGTTGTTAAGGAACTATGAAATGTTATGGACATCAAAAAGAAACATAGGGTATTACTTAAATTCATACATAAGAAATACTGCGTTTTGAAACAACGCAGGTATACATCAGACAAAATCACATTAAATCATTAAATATAAAGGAGCAGAGAAAACTATCACAATTTTGTTTCAAAGAAAGCATTTTAAGTTGGCTTTTTGTTTATTTTGTGCAAAAATGACAATTCAAATTTTGAATAATTTTCGGGGTGCTCTGACTTTTCTTTAGGACATGTCCAGTAAGGTTGTCGGATCCGGATCCGAAAAAAGGCCGGATATCCGGAAATTTTCGGTTCGGATACCGGATCCGGATATCCAAAATTTTCGGTTCGGACATCGGATCCGGATATCCGAAATCTTCGGTTCGGATCCTAGATTCGGTTCGGATCCTTGCGGCGCTTAAAAAATTTAGTTGTTAGCCCCCCTCCCCCTCGAAACCAACCTCCTGGATACGACAACCTTAATGTCCAGTGCATTATAACAAGGACTTATCAGAATATATCTCGTATGTATGTATAGGAGATAAAGAAAACTTTTGGTCATCCAGAAATATTAGTTCTCCTCAATACTCTCATAGCGAGGAAAGGGTCCACTATTGACATTCTTCCCCTTACTGAACATTTTTAAACTTTTCCGTTGTTGACCCTTTTCTCGCTTCTTAAATGTGAAAAGATAAAAAGAAATGAGAAATAGTATAAAGTCTCAAAATACCTCTTTAAACTTGAGTCTTGGTAAGATTAATCATGTTTGGATAAAACTTCAATCGAAAAAAATTTAAAAGCTTTAAAAGCTTAAGCATCAAAGTCTAAATTAAAATTTAACGTCCCTTGTTTACCATACTTGTTCCCTTCATTGATTTTTATCACATTCTTTTTTATAGTTCAGAATTTGTTAAAAAATTTCTTCATTCTTTCAGAGTTATTTTTAAAAAGATAAATGAATCGTTTAACTAAAATTCAAATTCTAAACAACATAAATGAAAGAGAATTAAAGCTTGGAATATCTGGGGATTTAGGTAAATTTTAATAAACATTTAATTAATTAATTCTTAATTTTAAGGAAAATCTTGGCATCAAAAATATAAAAATTCGGCATGGATTTATGTTGGAAATCTTCCTTATGATTTAAACGAAGGGGATATTCTTTCAGTTTTTTCACAGTTTAATTTTATTTTTTAATTAAAAAAATTATTTTTTTTTAATTTTTAGGTATGGAGAAATTGTTAATGTAAATTTGGTTAGAGACTGGAAAAGTGGGAAAAGTAAAGGATTTTGTTTTGTCTGCTATCAAGATCAACGTTCGACTGTGTTGGCTGTGGACAATTTTAATGGGATTAAATTGCTGGGAAGAGTAATTCAAGTTGACCATATGGAGGAGTATAAAGTGCCGAAATTTAGAGAAAATGTTCCAGAAGAAATACGCAAAATTTGGGAAGAGGGATGTGCTCCTAAACCTATTAATGTGCCGATAGGTATCTTAAAATATTTTTTAATTTTTGGCAAAAATAAGTTTTGTTGGGGATTTTCTGAACATTAGAAGCTTTAAGAACGTCAACAAAAATGTAGAAAACAAATTTTTTAATTTTATTTATGAATCCAAAATTTGATTTAAATTGTATTAGTGACTTGAGTTAGTCGATTGAAAAAGTTAAAATAATTTTTTAGTTGGAATTATAATTACATAAACTGAAAAATTGAATAATTCTAATTTTTCAAATGGTTAGGTTGAAAATTAGGGTTTTTTAAAAATTAGGTTTTTCTTAGGTTCTTCCCGTTTATATACTCGACTAAAAATTTCCCTAAAATTTAATTTTTAATTTAATTTTAGAAGAAATTGAAGCTGAAGTAAAACGTGAAAAGAAGGAACACAAAAAGAAACTGAAAAAAATGGATGAATTAATTAAATTAAGTAAAGAAGAAATTAGTAAAGAATTGAAGAAAGCAAGAAAATTGCAAAAGAAGGAAGCTAAAGAATTGAAAAAAATGATGGAAAGAGAAAAAAGGAGACGTGAGCCAACACCTGATGAGGAACGTGGACATGCTGATGATGAAGGGAGATGGGATTTGCATAAAAAGAATTTGGAAATTGAACAGGATATGCTTGATGTTTGTTTATTTTTATTTATTTTTTTGAGGGGATTTTGTATGGTTGGGGGGGGGGGTTTTAATTAAAAAAATTTTTTTTGAAAAAAATTAAAAAAAATTTCCCTCATTTTTTGGAGGAATTTTTAGGGGAGAATTATTATTACTAGGGGAATGTTTTAAAATAAATTATTCAATAAAATAAATAAATTGGAAAACCCTAGGCTCAGAGTCTCCCCTTTTTTATTTTATTACTATAGATTTATTGGAACCCTTTTTTTCTTTAGAACAGAAGAATAAGCAAAAATATAATTTATTTTTCGATGTCTCCAAAAGTTTCAGTTTAGTCACTTCGTTAAAATTAAATTTAATTTTAAATTTGGTTGGTCAAAGGGTGGGGAAAGTTCACTAAACAATACTCTCCAATTTAATACACACCTAATCATAAGATAAATTTTTTTAGCTTCTAATGAGAAAAATTTTAAATTACTTATTTTCTTTCTCAAAAAAATTTTTAAACAATCTTTTTCAGGATTCCAAATTCTACGGTCAAAACGATCATTTCAACTTTGGCAAAAAACGAAAAGAAGACAAAGAACAACCAAAATACAATATTCGTCCAGACTTCGACAAGGCAGATTGGCGTGATATTGAAATATTTAAACATGCAAGAGAATATGAACGTGCAACAAAAGGGGAAAAAGAAGTACATTGGAAGGCAGAAGAACATTATGTTCCAAATCGTATTTTACCCAAAAAATAAATTTTAATTAAAAAATTTTTTTTTAATTAATTTTGATTTGTATAGAATTTAAATATATGTATTTGGATAGAATTTTAAATTTAAGAAATTATTTTAAATACTAGGTTAAAACATAAAAGATGTTTGTGGATACCTTTTTAAGAAAAATCTGACCCATTTCTGATGCACTACTGCCCATCCACAGTCTCGACTTTCGCATCTTCGGTCAAGTGCCTTTCCCGTAAAATTTTTTTAGAAAAGTGTTTACGTTTGTGGCCCTGTTACTCCACGATCTACGATAACATTTCATTATCATTTGTTTTAGTAATGGGATGTGTAACTGCTCCTAAGTATTCTTACCCACGCTTTTTTATTAACGCACAAAAATTTTATGGGTTTTTCAATTTCTAAAATTTTAGTATTATTATGAAGCTAAGACTTAAGGCTACAAAATCAAATAAAAATAGTTATCACTCAAAAAACAAATGATAACAGCGAGCTTTTTTATGACTCAACCTAGCAGAAGACAGGATATTCGGACAAATTACAATAAATTCGAAGCCTGTAAATTTGGAATTTTTTAGCCTAATACTATAGATATCCTAATTGAAAATTAAAGTTATTCCATCTATAAAATAAAAGCTCGTTTGTTAAAATTGGTTATTGAAAAGTTTTGAATTTTTCTTTTTCCAATTACTCTTTCGCAATATTATTTAATGCTAAACGTTTTTTTGGAAAATTTGTTAAATTATGTATATACATATTAAACTAATATTAATTATTAGGGGATAATTGGTTAAGTGAGTAGAAAAATACAACTCAAAATAAAAGATAAATTCATGCTTGTATTAAAACGCCTACGCATTGGAGTAAATTTATTAAGATAGGAAGTAAAGGGCATCGAATTTGATATGAACTAAAGCTTAAAAAACTAAGGGATTAAGACGAAAACCTTTTGGCTCCTTTTTCTTTAAATTTCAACTTCAGTTATAAATTGTATGTATCAATAAAATATTTTTATTGATATACCCAAAAATAAAAATTATTTTAAAAAAATAATTTAGACTGAGATTACAATTTCTGATGCTTCTCCTGAATCTGTTCGCGTTATGTTGGAATTTTTCTATAGTGGAGAAATTAAAAGTTAAATTAAAAAAATAATAATTTTTAAATTATTTATCATTTAATTTTAAGCCATATCGGAAAGTAATGTTGATGATCTCTTCGCTATGGCACATAAATATAAAGTGGAACCGTTAAAATATGAATGTGAACATTTTTTATCTTCAAAGATTAGCAAGGATTGGATTGGTTTTTAAATAATCTTTATTTTTATTTTAAAAAATAAAAACTTTTTTCGTTTAAATTATATAAAATCAAAACATTTTTTAAGACTTTAGTTCTCTAAACTTTTTGAAATCTATATAAATTACAAGTTCAATCTGCTGTTAGTTACTTAAAATGTAAATTTAGAAAGACTTGGGTTATAAAGACATCCAAGGAGGCCATTATTTTTTTAACCATTTTGTTATATTTGTTAGGAAGATTTTTGTTTCAAGAAAAAGCGTTAAAATCGTTAGTTTAAATTTTCTGTCGGTTATCGGGAATTAGTCTTGTTTCTAATTGAATGGCCGACATCCTATTTTCCAATCCCACAAAAAAAGCTTCATTCAATTGAAGAGGCCATTTAATATAGTAATAAAAAATTTAATTTAAGCAAAACCAAAAATCGGACCGTCGGGAGTTCCTGTGGTTGGACATCCACCTTTCCACCCTTGCAATCCTAATCCGCCAGACTTTGGTATAAATTAAATTTTAATTTAAAATATTTTTTTGAATTTTAGATGGGAAAAATATTTTAAAATATTGTAAATTTATTTGTTTGTATAAAGCTGAAATTTTGGAGAAAGTAAAAGAGAGAATATATACTTAATTTTTTTAAAATTTTAATTTCAAGGCTTGTACAAATTATATTCGAGTAATTAAAAATTGGTTTTTGAAAAGTAAAGAATGGGAAGATGTTAAGAATAAATATCCAGAATTGGCTATGAAATTTTTGGAAATTGGATATTTGGAAATTGGGAATAATACAAATAAATATTTATACAATCAACTTTTGATCTAATTTTAAGATACTTTTGACGAATCTATTTATTTGTTGTACTTGACTTTTATGATTCTTTTATCAAAATAAATGTTAAACATTTTTGGAAAAAATTACTTGATAACAGTAACTCACACTTATGCTTTCTGTAAAAAACTACGTTAAAGACTTGCCCGTTCTTTTATCCAATTACCTTTAGACAATAGGGACAGATTAAAAATAGTGGTTGGATGATTATTTTTAAGATTATCTATCTCAAATACTCAGAAATAGCAGAATATTGGGTTAGCTTGGTCTTGAGGCTATTCCGAACAAATATTCTTTTATTTTTCTTACTTGCAGAATCTGCGTAATTCTTTTTAGATATGTATAACCCGCAGATGCGGGTTATATTGCCCGAATAATAACCCCTCATTTTTGCAAAGGGGTCTGGGTTAACCTACCTGCAGCTGAGGGTTGGTTAACCCTACCTCATTTTTTGCATACCGCCCCTGCAAATGAGGTCATTACAGCAAAAAATAAAGCCAAAGCCATTCGTGTTCATTGACATTTTTCATTCATATTTTCCTATATACTACATACTTAAAATGTGAAAAGACGATGGTCATTTTTTGACCACCCCATATTTACTAACCATTTTTTACAAGAAACTTCTTAATTTAGAAAAATAAGTTTTTATCATAATTTACCTAAATATAGATGAAGACAATTAATTTTAAATTTGATTGGACTATTGAAGGTCTAAAAAAGCTTCACGAGAATCTCTCTAATAACACTAGACCAATTCAATTAACAAGTAATTTCACAAATTTTAATAAAGGATTGGACAAAATTTTCAGGCCAATCATTTTCCAGTCCAGACTTCCCAGCAGTGGCATGGGAGTTACGTGTTGAACTTAGTAAAGGAAACAATAATATTAATGTTTGGCTTCGTCAATTAGGGCCAAATAATTTAAAGGGTTATGGAAATACAAAATATAAAATATATGCGAATAATTATGATTCTGTAGTAGATATTGCTGAGTTAAGGGCAATTATTTATTTTAAAAATATTTTTATATTTTTTAAAGATCTACGCACAGATTTGAAGATCAAGAAAAGTTGGGCTGGAGAAGTGTTTCTTTAAACAAATTAGTTAGTAATTGTAAGTATATAAAGAGTTAATAGAAAAACAAAGTTTTTGTAGCTCTAGGTAATTTACACCTCTATTGTGAAGTTGAAATTAATTGTTATGACTCGATTGATAATTTTAAGAAAAATTATCAGAATATTTTTGAGAAGGGAATATTTAGTGATTGTGTTATTAAGGTATTTTTTGAATAAAAATGTGAGAAGAATAAATAATTTATTTAAAAGGTTAGAGATGAGGTTATTAAAGCTCATCGTTGTATTCTGGCACAAAATAGTGAAGTATTCCAAAAAATGTTTGAGGAGAATGACGTGCTGGACATACCACAAAATGTATATTTTAAATCTAATAATTATTGGAGAGGGATACTTATTTGAATGAGAAAATTTTAAATTAAATAGGCATTGGATTACGCATTGCTTAGGTACTCCAATGCTTAGTAATTGGAGTAAAATTTATTAAAGGGGGAACAAATAACGAGAGTAGATCACAGCTTGAATGTTAATTAAATTTATTAGTCTATCAAAAGGATTTCAAGAAAGAGGGATGGATTTAAAGATTTAAACCTTTCAGGCTAAAATTTAGCTAATCTCGTGCCCATAACGAGGATATACCCAATTTTTGTCTCCTTTATTTTTTTAAATTTCGATTTAAATTCTATGTATCAATATGTTTAATGATATACCAGAAGAAGAATTATTTTTTAAAATAATTTAGACTGAGATAACAATTTCTGATGCTTCCCCTGATTCTGTTCGCGTTATGTTGGAATTTTTCTATAGTGGAGAAATTAAAAGTTAAATCAAAAAATAATAATTTTTTAAAGTTTATTATTTAATTTTAAGCCATATCGGAAAGTAATGTTGATGATCTTTTTGCTATGGCACATAAATATAAAGTGGAACCGTTGAAATATGAATGTGAACATATTTTATCTTCAAAGATTAGCGGAGATTGGATTGGTTTTTAAAAATTTTATTTTTATTTTAAAAAATAAAAACTTTTCTTATTTAAATTATGTAAAATCAAGTTTCTCTCACATTTTAATGCTCCAAATAATTTTTTAAAGTTTAAAATATAAGTTAAATCTATGCTTCCTCGTGACTTAGAAAATCAAAATTTTGTTATCTATACTTAGACTAGGGATAATAAGTATTTTTTTGTTCAAAAAGACTCTCGTTAAACCATTATTTTTAACCGCTTCGTTATATTTACTGGGGGAGATCTGGTTCAAGAAGGGACGTTAAAATCTTTATAACCATTTTGCCTGCATCGGGTATTAGGAATTAGTCTTGTTTGTATATCAATAAAAATTTAATTTAAGCAAAACCAAAAATCGGACCGCCGGGAATGACTATAGTTGCTGCACATCCACCTTTTGATCCTTGCAATCCTAAACCGCCAAACCTTGGTATAACCCAGTTTTATAATTTTAAATATTTTTATTTTAAATTTTAGATGGGAAAAATATTTTAAAATATTGTAAATTTATTTGTTTGTATAAAGCTGAAATTTTGGAGAAAGTAAAGAGAATATATACTTAATTTTTTTAAAATTTTAATTTCAAGGCTTGTACAAATTATATTCGAGTAATTAAAAATTGGTTTTTGAAAAGTAAAGAATGGGAAGATGTTAAAAATAAATATCCAGAATTGGCTATGAAATTTTTGGAAATTGGATATTTGGAAATTGGGAATAATACAAATAAATATTTAAATTATCCAATGTATTGATAAATACGTATTATTTTCCAAAAAATGAATTGGATAAAATGATGACTGTTAATTTAATTTTATGACTTTTTAGTTCAACTCTTATATTTTTTATTCAATACGCTTTAGTATTACCTTTTTTATTTTTCCTACCCTCAGAATCCGTGTAATTCTATTTAGATGAAGACTATTACAACGAAATTTGATTGGACTGTTTACAATCTTAAAAAGATTCGCGAGGCTATATCTAACAGCAGTAATCTGCATTTGACAAGTAATTTTTCTTGTTTTGAGTATTCGTTTAAAATTTTGCAGGTGATCTATTTTCCAGTTCTGAATTTCCTACTCTGGGATGGGAGTTACATCTATTCCTAGGAGGCGAAGCAACTGTTTGGCTTCGACAAATAGGGCCAGATAATATAAAAAATGCTCTTGTGAATACGAAATATAAAATTTATGCAGAGCAATATTCCACGTGGACTGTTATCGCTAAGTTTTAAAGATTTCTCGAGAAATTTATTTGTAATTTAGATTCCCATACAAGTTTGAGAATAGTGATAAGATGGGATTTTCTATTATTTCGTTGGATAGTTTTTTAAATCATAAAGGTAAAAAGCAATGGCCGGAGTACAGTAAATCAACGTTTTTCTTAAATAAACAAATGTCATTCATGCTCGCCGAGTCGAGTGGCATCAAAATTAGTCCGCGGAAACAACTGTGCCATATTGGGCTCAAAATAATCAAAACCCATAGGTGGAGTAAGCCGATTTTAGGGAAAAAAATTCGAATATACATTCAAATGATAGCTCCTGCGGACTTTTTTTTCCTTATTTTTGCGGAGAAAACAGTAGCATTTATTTTTCTCTAGCAATTAATGATAAAGAAATTTTGTTGTCATTCAGATTAGCTCGGCGAGCTCCTTCGAATGAGCTATAAATTGTTTACATCTAAATTTAGAGAACGTTGATAAAGTGTACCAAGCAATATGCTAACCCTAAAAGATGTTATTTTCTAGGCACTTTATTTCTTCATTGTGAAGTTGAATTTGACTGTTACAATTTAACTCTCGATTTGCAAGAGGCTTATCTTAACATGTTTGAAAATGAAACATTTACTGATTTTGTTATTAAGGTCTGGGATTAGATTCTTTTGTAGACAAATTAATTTTACAGGTTGACGATGAAATTATAAAAACACATCGTTGTGTTTTAGCACAAAATAGTGTAGTTTTCCAAAGAATGTTTGATCAGAATTTAATGATTGAAGCACAAAAGGTTTACAATTTATGAATATGTAATATAAAAACGAGTAAGCTGACGTAGTGCGAAGAAATCATAAAATAACCAACAAATAAAATAGAATTTTCTAGGCATAAGCTTTTGTAGTTTTGATCATTATTATACCATTTTCCGACTGAAGTCAATTTGTTAGGCATAAACAGAAAAAGTGCTGTCATTATTTATAGAATAAACGTTATAAAATATTTTAGGGTGAAGTCATAATTTCTGATACTTCTCCGGAATGTGTCCGTGCAATGTTAGAATTTTTTTATACTGGCAAAATTAATGATGGTTTTTATTTGGAATATTTTTTAAATTTATTTTTTAATTTCAAGCCTTAATGGAAAGTCATGTTGAAGGTATTTTTGCTATTGCACATAAATATGAAGTGGATAAATTGAAATATATATGTGAGCGTTTTATGGCTTCACAATTAAGTATGAGTTTGATTCGTAAATTTAAACCAGTTAATTTTTAATCGCTCTATCAAACATAAATCTACTAACAAGTATTATATCCCTAACACTCCCCTTCCACATATAAGCGCATGAAATAGCCCTTGTGGCTGATTAAATTACATCAAAAAATTTTTAATAATAGAAGTGGATATTAAAGAAAATTTTAAGATTTTTCAATAAAGGCCCTAAATGAGTATTATTCGAATATATTTTATTTTCTTTTAGATAAAGATAACATTGTAAAATACTGTAATATAATTAGCTTATATGGTGCTCTAGTACTGGAGGAAGTATAAATTTAAATTTTTATTCGAGTTAGTTGTTTTTTACTTTTTCAGCGTGTAAAGGCTATTTTCGATTCAATAAAAGCTTGAAAACAGTTAACAAGAAATGGGAAGTGTTATAAGACCGTGTTTACAATTTTTGTTGATAAATTTGTAATTTTTTGGATTTTTTGTTTTTAAGTTATATTTATGTATATATTTTTCGTAATAAATTTAGACAAAACCTGATTTTTTGGAAGTCATAATTTATTTTTGTTTTTTAATTTTTTTTCCTACAAGCCCTATATTTTCCTCCCGAAACTTTTTTCATTGAGATGTAGAGAATGGTCAGACTTCTTCCTTCATCAACTGGCCTTCCGCGCTTTTTAAAATTTTCTCAAAGAAGGGTTTTCTCAAATGAAAAAAAAAATCTCAAAAGAGGAATCTTTTTGATTTGTTTGCATTCCAAATTCTCAATTTAGAAGGACAAAAAATGGGGCCAAAAAATTGTCTTGAGAGTTGTTGATTTCTGATTTTGAATTTTAGGCAAGTCTTAGGGTTTGTGTACTTTGCAGCCTTGGATATCTCTAATAGATTGGGTACTTACCCTTATTGTTTAAAAATATTTTATCTAGATAGCAACAACATTGTAAAATACATTGCTTTACTTGACAAATTAAAGGCTAACGAATTAAATGCTCCAACGCTTGAAAAAGTTATACATTTAAATTTTCATTTCGTTAATCGTGTTTCCTTTTACAGCGTCTAAAGGCTGGTTTCGAGTCAAATACTTAACAAAAATACGGAACGGGAAGATTTGAATGAATTTTTACAAAACGCCTTTAAATTTTTTTGTTGACAATATAAAAATATTTATTTATCTTTAAAAATCAGACTAGCATATTAAAGGAAGGGCGGAATTATATGTATTTCTTTCCTTACCTCCTTGGACTGACTTGGAATGGTTAATTTCCCTTATATTTAGTCCGGTAGTTTTGGTCCGGTAATAATTAATTTAATTCCACATAAATCGTAAATTACGATACTCAATTTTATATTCTCTATTATTTTTATTAAATAATTTTTACAAAATTTACCAGAAATAGAAATTAATTTTGGAATAAATTTACAAAATTGCTATATTTTCTTCTTGGGCCAGTTCCTATACGTTTGACTTTTTTGTTATAGTCTGATTTTATTATTAAATTTATATGTATGTTCCATGTTTTTGAAATATATGGAGGCGTTAAAAAAATCAGATATCTGGCTACTGGCCTAAAAAATTTTTAACATTTTTTCCAACGTCCTGAAAGTTTTTCCGTGCCTAAGGCACGTTAGATTTTCAAAGTTTCAAGATTCGGTTTGAAATCGCCAACCCTAGACAAGAAATTTTGAAGGACTAATGGGGATAATATTCGGGATTTGGATGGATTAAGGGTTTTCTGAGGGATTGAAGTTGATTTTGATTTTAGGGTATTTGTCTTGGTCTCGGGTCTTTGAAAATTGTCGGTCTCGCACGCCTCTAATATCCATGGATTTGGATGAAATTAAAAGGATTAAGTTCCTCGTAATATAACATATTTCCCCATTTTGGCTACGTCTAAAAGACCCCAAACTATTGAAAATGCATATCTTTCTCTTTGGACGAAGTTATGGTCATACGAAGTATTGTCTGGACGAGGTTGTGGTAATTCGGAGTTTTGTCGGTCGAAGAATTGTCTGGACTAAATTTTGTCATTCGAAGTTCAGCCCCTCACCCGTTTATATAATGCTGAAATTTCAAAGAAAGAAAAAAGAATATAATTTTATTAAAAAATCTTTTTTTAGTGGTAAGGTTGGCGAATCCGGAAAATCTCTTTTTTAAAACCAATTTAAAATTTGGTTTTTGAAAAATAAAATATGGGAAGATGTTAAAAATAGAATTATCGCTATAGAATTTTTGGAAGTTGGATATTTGGAAATTGGAAAGAATAAAAATAATAATTTATATAACCCAATTGATAACTATTAACCCAATTTGATAACTATTATTTTCGGCAATCGTGAGGAATTGCGGTCCCGTTGAAAAATTAATTTAAAAATCCTGTTAAGACATTTTCTAGGGTAACTTTAAGCGCTGATCACGAATCTGAACTCAGATTTTGTCTAACACTTGATTTTATCTATGATTTTTTATCAAGTACTTGATTATCAAGTACATTTATCAAGTACAAGAATGGTGTCATTCGAAAGAGCTCTGAAAGCTGAGACGAACTAGGGGTGAACGAAGCCCGTCTGGTACCTAGGGACAAAGATATGGTCACTTGAAAATCCAAAAACCGTAGGGGAAACTTGTTCATTTTGGGGTCAAAAATTCGAATAACCAAATTATAGCTCATTCGAAATAGCTCTTCGAGCTGAGTCGAATGACACCAAAATTAAGGCAATCTGACTTGCTAGGACTCAGTTATAGGCCAAAAATTTTGAAAACCCATAGATGGATTATGCGCATTTTAAGATCATATCTCTGTCCCTAGGTACCAGACGGGCTTCGTTCACCCCTAGTTCGTCTCAGCTTTCAGAGCTCTTTCGAATGACACCATTCTTGTACTTGATAAATGCTTGTACTTGATAATCAAGTACTTGATAAAAAATCATAGATAAAATCAAGTGTTAGACAAAATCTGAGTTCAGATTCGTGATCAGTGCTTAAAGTTACCCTAGAAAATGTCTTAACAGGATTTTTAAATTAATTTTTCAACGGGACCGCAATTCCTCACGATTGCCTTATTTTCCAAAAAAAAAGATAATTTGATGACTTTTAAACTAATTTTATGATTTAAAAAAATTTTAAATCTAATTTAATTTTTTGTTCATTATACTTAACTCCTCTTTTTAGCAGAAATAAAAGTTTAAACATTTTTTTAAAAAATTTTACTTGGTAATCTTATTTAAATGTCTCTTCCCATTTATTTAAATTATTCCCTCAAAATATATTTTAAATGTCTCTTTGATAGAACATTTCCCCAAAACATTATTTGAATTAATTCTTTATATTTTCCTATCAACAATTTTCATAACTCATAGATCAGTCTTCTTATATTTAATCCTTCTTTACTTTCCGCCCACTATTACTTAGTATATAAATAGTATTGGTATTCCTGATTTGAGGTTCTATTTTGAGATTTTTATGGTAAAGCTTTCTTTGAGAGCCCAGACTCCGATTCTTTCGATAGATACATATGTCACCTCAAAGATAATAGGCTTAGATTATGTTACTAGCACAGAACCTAACCACCTATGGTTTTTCGATTTTCAAGGGGCTTTATGTCGGCCCATTAGTTGAGACCGAGGGCTAATTTCGGTGACAATCGACTCAGCTCACCGAGCTCTTTCAATTGACGTATAAATAGTCCATATCTGGGTCTGGACCCTCAAAGCAACCCTTTCCATTTTATTATAAATAAATTTTTGAGATTGTTTAAATTTTGAATTGTTATAAAGGTTTAATTACAAGTAGATCCTCATTAATCACCCTCCCTTAATACAAAATAACAAAGATTGGATTAGAATCATTAGAGCCTTCCAAAACAACTAACTTTTTTGTCATCTTCCTACCCGAAATTCCTTTTAATTACTTATTTAGATGGAAACTCTTGCATTTAAATTTGACTGGCCTATTTACAATCTTAAAAATATTCGAGACTCTTTATCATTCAGCAGTTATCTGCATTTGACAAGTAATTTTTCATGTTTTTTGAGAATATCTTTTTTAAATCATCTAGGTGAACGATTTTCCAGTTCTGAATTTCCTACTTTCGGATGGGAGTTACATCTGACCCTAGGATGTGGTGATGCTATTTGGCTTTGCCAAATAGGGCCGGATAATACAAATACGCTTGTGAATACGAAATATAAAATTTATGCGAAGCAATTTCCAACACTTAAATTGATCGCCAAGTTTTAATTATGTATCTCTCTAGAGTTTTTAATTTGTATTTTAGATCCACATACAAGTTTGAGAAGCAGAACAAGATGGGATACTCTACAATTTCATTAGATAGTTTAACTAAAAATGGTAAAAAGCGATATGCTAAACCTTAAAAGATATGTATTATTTTTCTAGATTCTTTAATTTTTCATTGTGAAGTCGAATTTGACTGTTACAATATAAAACTTGATTTACAAGAGAATTATCGTAAAGACTTATTACTTTAAAGACTTATTACTCGTAAAATTTTTCATTCGCTTATTTAGATGAAGACTATTGCAACAAAATTTGATTGGACTATTTACGATATTAAAAAGATTCGAGACGTTCTAACTTTTGGCAAATCTCTGCATTTGACAAGTAATTTTCCTCGTTTTAATTTATTCGGTTTAAATTTTTCAGGCGAACGATTTTTCAGTGCTGAATTTCCTACTGTTTTTTGGGAGCTGCATATTAATTTAATAAAACTTGAATATAATAATATTTATATTTGGCTTCGCCAACTAGGACCAGATAATACAAATGCTTTTGTGAATACAAAATATAAAATTTATGCAGCAAAAAAATATATGCATCAATTTACTTACGTTGATATCGCCAAGTTTGAATTATTTATCTTGAATATTTTATTTTTATTTTAGATCAACATACAAGTTTGAAAAACAGAGTGAAATGGGGTATTCTTTTGTTTCATTGGACAGTGTGGTTCAAGTTGACGGTAAAAAGCTATATTATGCTAATTAGCCTTAAAAATTATATTTTTAGGACTTTTACGCCTTCATTGTGAAGTCGAATTTGATTGTTACAGCTTAACTGACGATTTGCAAGATTCTTATCGTAAGATGTTGGAAAATGAAACATTTACTGATTTTGTTATTAAGGTCTGGGATTAGATTTTTTATGGAATTTTAGAGTTTTGAGGGCACTTTGGAAATAAAAGCAAAATTTTCCTTGCTTTATTTTGATATTAAATTTCTTAGAACAATTTTATGCAATTTTTATAACTTGTCAGGCATTTCTGAAATTCTAATATTTCAGTTGGTAAATGTCCAGCTCAGCGTACACATGTCCGCAAAGGGAATTCTGCAAAAATGATTTTTTGCTGCATTCTTCTCCTCTCCTTCTCTCTACCATAATTCTCCGCAGCTTATTAAATGATAGGTGACAGTTTGGCGTAGACAATAAAGGAAGTAGATATAAATAATATATATTTGGGATATCATGGTATAGGGATAAGGAATGGAAGAAGAATCATCAAAGAGGGTTAGAATAGAACAATAATTTTAACTTAACGTTTTTCTACCTAGCTCCGAAACCCGATTTTTTTTGTAAAAAAGAGGGATAAGGCTACTTTGCAGCCTCTGATTGAGCGCCTTATTTTGCCACCTGATTTGCTTGAAATTTATTTGAGAAATTTATCACAGATTTATATTCTTTAAATTTTTATTTATTGTAAATAAATATTCTTTCAATTTTACTTCTTTTATTATTTTTACTTCTTATATTATTTATATCTACTTCCTTTATTGTCTACGCCAAACTGTCACCTATCATTTAATAAGCTGCGGAGAATTATGGTAGAGAGAAGGAGAGGAGAAGAATGCAGCAAAAAATCATTTTTGCAGAATTCCCTTTGCGGACATGTGTACGCTGAGCTGGACATTTACCATTTCAGTTTCATAGTTTTGATAGTTTGAGTTGTAAAGTCTTCGCCAATTCTGGAAAGATTCCCCAGAATTCTAGGGTTTTACTATTAAATAAATTCTATCAATTATTGTATTTTACAGGTTGATCACGAAATTATAAAAACACACCGTTGTGTTTTAGCCCAAAATAGTGTAGTTTTCCAAAGAATGTTTGAGCAAAATTTAATGGCTGAAGCACAAAAGGTTTACATTTTATTACTGATAGGATGAGTGTTTGTTTTTCGTTCCGTAGTTTTGATCATAGCTTGTCAGAAAAGTCAGATCGCCATTATTTTTGTATGGTCGATGAAGTAGAATTGTTCACTCATTCTGTCTAAAACAGCAAAAAATTATAATAACATTGAAAACTTTTTAGGGTGAGGTTACAATTTCTGATACTTCTCCTATATATGTTCGTGCAATGCTGGAATTTTTTTATACTGGAAAAATTAATGATGGTTTTTATCAGAAATATTTTTTATATTTATTTTTTTATTTTAAGCTTTGATGGAAAACCATGTTGAAGGTATTTTTGCTATTGCACATAAATATGAAGTAGAGAAGTTGAAATATGTATGTGAGCGTTTTATGGCTTCTAAAATAGGTATGGATTCAGGATTTATTTCCGTAAATCATAGTAGTGTTTAATGATTCACCCAATGGCCTCAATCTTTAGAACTGAAGTCAATTTTTAAGAGAATTCAAGTTTTTTTGTTTCAATAAAGAAAGTGTTGTTTGAAAATATTTTGTTCTCTTTTAGATAGCGGCAACATCGTAAAATACTGCAATATAATTAGCGTATATGGTGCTCCGATACTTGAAAAGGTATAAATTTAAAATTTTATTCACGTTAATCTATTTTACTTTTATAGCGTGTAAAGGCTATTTTCGACTCATTGAAAGCTTAACAACAGTTAACAGGAGAGGTTGAGATTTGAACGCGTTCTCTAACATTTAAATTTTTGAATTTTTTGTTGACAATATAAAAATACTATTTTTTATTTAACAATTTTTGAATTCTATCTGTTGACACTTTTTGAGTTCTTTTTATAAAAAGCAAATATTCGATAAAATATCCTAGTTCATTTTTTTATCGCTAACATTATTCGATATTTATTTTAAAAGACTAATTCGGGGCTGCGAGAAAAATATTTTTCGTATTTTTCGTACTTATACTAATAATTTAATTTTCTATACTTCCTTCCATTTAACATTTTCGTGGTCGCAGCCCTGCCTTAATATTTTATCACTTGTTTAGATGAAAACTCTTACATTTAAATTTGATTGGTGTATTTACGATATTAAAAATTTACCTTGTAATAATACGATGCATTTGACAAGTAATTCTGCATGTTTTCATTTATTCAGTTTTAATTTTTCAGGTGAACGATTTTCAAGTCCTGAATTTCCTACTCTTGGATGGGAGTTACATCTTACCCGACTTGATTCTAATAGTAATATTTCTGTTTGGCTCCGCCAAATAGGGCCAGATAATATAGATGCTCTTGTGAATACAAAATATAAAATTTATGCAACAAGAAGAGATGGAAACTATCTGTTTGCAGATCAACTTGCTAAAATTGTTGATATTGCCAAGTTTGAATTATCGAAAATTTTTTATTTGTATTTCAGATCCACATACAAGTTTGAGAATCAGAATAAGATGGGATATTCTACTATTTCATTGGATAGCTTGATTCAAAATGATGGTAAAAAGGCAATATTATAAAATGTGTTTTTTTAGGTTCTTTACATCTTCATTGTGAAGTAGAATTTGATTGTTATAATTCAACTCTTGATTTACAAGATACTTATCGTAAAATGTTAGAAGATGAAACATTTACTGATTTTGTTATTAAGGTATTGGATTCTAGACAATTTTAGAGTGACGTAGTTTTACTTAAATATATTTTACAGGTTGATGATGAAATTATAAAAACACACCGTTGTGTTCTAGCACAGTATAGCGAAGTATTCAAAAGAATGTTTGAGCAAAGTTTAATGGTTGAAGCACAGAAGGTTTTATTTTTATGAATATAAAAACGAGTAAAATTAGTGCTTTTTTGTTTTGTTTTCTATCATAACGCGAAGAGATTAATTTTCGTTGATTTTAGTACTTGAAATGTTGATTGAATTGTCAGTCTAAAACTAAAAATTTTGCAACATTAATATTAAAAGTATTTTAGGGAGAGGTCATAATTTCTGATACTTCTCCTGAATGTGTCCGTGCAATGTTGGAATTTTTTTACACTGGCAAAATTAACGATGGTCTTTATTTGGAATATTTTTTAAATTTATATTTCATTTTAAGCCTTAATGGAAAGTCATGTTGAAGGTATTTTTGCTATTGCACATAAATATGAAGTGGAGAAGTTGAAATATATATGTGAGCGTTTTATGGCTTCTAAAATAGGTATGGGTCTAATTATAAATTATATTTAATCAAACCCAATGATCTCGATGTTACGACCGGAGGTGTCCGAGGTTTAACTGATGTTGACGTGCACAAGAACAACATTTATCCGGCGTAGAAATATACAATGTAGGCGAATGTGGAAAGGGCTGGAACAGACGAAGGGAGATCAGGGACTAGCCGCGCTAGTATGATCCCCCTAGACTGACGCTTTCACTGGCTTTTATACTATAGCGATACCACTACACAACACCTCCCCCCTTGAAAAAAAAGGTTCGGCTTCACTTAAAGCCGAAGCTTTACAATGTTGTGAAAATATCACTATAGTCTTTTAGACTATTATTCAATCTTTAAAGCCAGAGCGTCTGTCTCATTTAACAAACACTCATTAACAAAATATAAAGATGTGGGATGACAAAAGGGCAAAAAAGGACAAAACAACAAATTAAATTTACAATATAAGAATTTATAGAATCACAGTTTGTCATCTTTTGATCCACATCTTTTTCTTCTTCTTTGGTAGCAGTCATCGTTGTAACAGTGCTTTCGTTGCGTTCTTGTTGACGTTTTTTCAGCAAGCTCAGAGGAACAAAACAGGGCAACGCACGTCCTTGAATGACACTTGTTTGATTTGTTTACTGCTTGTCCATAAGCTCACTTAATGTTTCATTGCAGGCTCAGAGGATCATTTTTTTGATCTTGTCACTGCTCGTGTATCAACTAATAATTTATTTACTGCAGGCTCAGAGGATCACTTTTAAATCTTGGCACTGCTTGACTTTTTATTGCAGGCTCAGAGGATCTACTTACGATCTTGGCTCTGCTTAAGTATAATTTATATTTTACTGAATTTCAATGAACTCAACTCCACAACACTAACATTTCTGCTAGTGCGCAGTACGGTGCCGTTTTTCTGTGTACTTTTAGGATGGCTCGTGGTTGAATACTTTTACTTGAATACTCTACTAATTAACCACTCGAAGGATGTCTGATACATCCTGCCTCTTTCAAAGACTAGATACCGCAACACTTTCCTGAACATACACTATGTGTAGTCTGGGTGATTCATTGAGAAGGCTTCTTGGTCTTTGACCTCAGCCGAATTACTTTTGGGCTTACGCTTTCTTTTGCGGCCAAATTTGACTTGATTTCTACTTTGGGCTTACGCTTTCACTGGCTGCCAAGTTTTGACTTTACTTTACTTTGGGCTTACGCGTTCTTTTGCTGCCAATTTTTTGTACTTTTTCATGTTCATGGCCATAATTTATTTTTCAATTTCAATTTTCAATGTCTGGACTTACATTTTCGTGAATGCCAGTTACTTGATTAGAATTCGATCGGCTTGTGCACTCTGGACCACTAGGCTGGTTTTTGCCTCAATCTAACAGGTCCACTGCACTAATTTTCAATTCTTGCCGATCACTACAATACGACGTCAGTCCACACTCCTCCTTCACTAATTGCTTATAGCAATTCACTACACTTCGCCTCATTACACTAATGCCACTCGTCCCTTCTGAAGCTGTTGTCGATCGTAGACGTTTGTAGACGAGCTGGAACCGTAGTCGACCGCGCCATTGTTACGACCGGAGGTGTCCGAGGTTTAACTGATGTTGACGTGCACAAGAACAACATTTATCCGGCGTAGAAATATACAATGTAGGCGAATGTGGAAAGGGCTGGAACAGACGAAGGGAGATCAGGGACTAGCCGCGCTAGTATGATCCCCCTAGACTGACGCTTTCACTGGCTTTTATACTATAGCGATACCACTACACAACACTCGATCTCATGTCAGATGTAAACGGTTAATTATGGGATCGATTTTAAAAACAAATTATGCTTTTTATGTTTCAATAAAACTTTGAAAATATTTTCTTTTAGACAGCGACAACATTGTAAAATACTGCAATATAATTAGCTTATATGGTGCTTCAACACTCGAAAAAGTATAAATTTATTGTTAAATTTCCATTCGTTTTGATTAGTTTTTACTTTTAAAGCGTGTAAAGGCTATATTCGAGGTAAAAAAAGTTTAACAACAATCTACAAAGAATGAAGTTGGTTTAAATTTTTGGATTTTCTTGTTGGCCATTTTTGAATTTATATCATTACCTCTTATAACTATTTTTAGTAATAAATAAGCAAAAATTTGATAAAATATTTTTAAAAATTTTTCAAAAAATCATAGACTACCTATATTTAGTTTTTCGAGACATGTCTTGATAACTCAAGTCCAGTCCCTAATTTACATTAGTATATCAAATATCCAAAGTTTCTTTGATTAAATTGTAATTTTATTAGAAAAAAAATTTTTTTTGTGTAGAACCCGTTTACTTTTACATATCACAATTTTTTAATTAAATATAAATTCTATTTTATTCCACAAACATCATTATCACCAACTTCATCCTTTATTCTATACATTTGATGACGTTTATATTGCTCAAAATGATTCTAAATAAAATTTTTATTTTCTAAAAAATAAATTTTCTAGCCTCCCATTCAGGCATATAATCATTTTCCCATCTATCCATTTGTTGTTTCCATTTAATAAAAGATTCTCCCAAATCAGCTAAATTAAGGGAAATTTCTTAATTTTATTTATTAAGGTTTTTTGGTTCCCATTTCCCTGTTCGAATAATTAAAGGGGATAACTTCCTTAAATTCAATTTATTTTCAAATTCCCAAAATTTTGTAAATTTCTCATCTCTCTGCGAAGAAATAGGAAGAAACTGGTTTTTTAAAATAAAAGTCTACTGTGTTGTTTTCCCTCCCCCACAGAATTAACTCAAATAATTATTGCAAAATGGGATTATAAAATAAGTAGTAAACTACTTACACAGCTTTTTTTTATTAAATAATTTTTTAAAAATTTACCAGAAATAGAAATTAATTTTGGAATAAATTTCCAAAAATTGCAATGTTTTCTTCTTGGCCCAGTTCCTATTCGTCTAGCACCTTTTTGTATATAATCTGATTCTATTGTTAAATTTATATATTCCATAGTTTTTGAATTATATGGAGGCCAATCAGAAATATAAGAATTGTCTGGATTGCGGTTTGGGTCACCTGTACGTGCAAAATTTGCCCAAAAACGCATAAAACGAGAACCTTTAAAAATTAAATTAATATAGTAATTTCTATTAAGGGAAATTATAATAGGTTATTTAGAGTTGGGTTGATGGATCCTGGGAAATCGAAATCTTTGGATGTTCGGATCCGATATCAGAAAAGAAATATTCGGATATCCGGACATTTTCTGATCAAATACACAGATCCACCAATCCTAATTTAAATTATATTCAAATTCCACATACTCAATTCCTGTTCTTCTTTTGTATATTTAAATTGTTTCCGATTATAAGGTTCTCCAAAAATAAAATTAATTTCATAACCATGAAGAACACCTAAAATATTTTTTTAACAAAGTTTTTTCTACAATTTTACCCATCCATTCAGGCCAAGTTTGTTGAGATGCGCGATGGGAAAACCTTTAAAATTATTTTTTACAAATTTAAAATAAATTACATATAATAATAGGTATCTGCTCCATGCTCACTATGTGCCAAAGCAAATTCACTTAAAAATATTTTTATTATTTAATTAATTTATGAAATTGACAATTTATTTTTAATTTAAGAAAAAATCATGATTAAATAAACTTTTTAGAAAATTTTGCTAATCGTTAAAAAATTTTTTTAAATTAATGTAAAAATAAAAATTAGAAATACTATTCATTAAATCAAAAATATATTAATTAATTAAAAATTTCTTATAATATTTAATTTTAAAAGAAACAAATTTACACCCCAAAAAACTACACTTACTTAACATTACAAGTAAATAAAAAATCTCCAAGCATTTTATCAAGACTGAAAATTTAAATAAATTTAGAGAAATTTACTTTCAATTTACCTATCTACCCAATTTTTTGATTCTATAGGTAAACCTTCAGGTTCATAATAATTTAAAATTGATTGTAATGCAAGGGATGATTTTAATATCTTTTTTTAATTTAATTAAATTTAAATTTATTTAATTTAATATGTACTTGTCTTGGAAGTAAACTAGAAACACTTTTAATCCAAACATCTCTACTTTTTATAAAATCTCTTAAAAATAAAAATTTTAAATTATTTTTAATTTTTCAAACTTTTTCTCAAAAAATTCTGCAGGAGGGAATACATCCTGTATTGGGAAAATAAAAAGATTTCCGTATTTATTCTAATTGAATGGCTGCCAAACTATATTTCATAGGTAACCATACAAAAAATCTATGGGGAGGCTTTTTGGAAAGGCCATGAAATTAGAATAAATACGGTATATAATTTTCTAATTAAGATAAGGGCTTTTTAAATGACAAATCTAACCATAACTTCTAAAATATTTTATTCAAAAATTCTAATTTTATATAGAAATATAGCCAATACTGTCAAAATATTTTTCCAAAATTCCAAGGTTCTAAGTTCCCAAATGTGTCATTCCCCAAAGTTTATTAAATTTAACTAAACTGTACCGCTAATTGATAGACAATAAAATAAATTGCCTTAAAAATTATAAATTTAGAAAAGTTTTTTTTAATTTTCTAGCCTCGTCAAAATTACTTCCAGCCAATAATTGGGTTTTCTTAAAATTTCCTCGTTTTAAGGAAGTTTCTATATTCTCCACAAGAAATTCTCCATCAATGACAGGCACCCAAGGAAAGTCTGCAAATTCCATTACTGGACTCCATTCCGAGTCTCTTTAAATAAAAATTAAATCTTTAATATTTTAAAATATTTTAAAACTAATTCTGCTGATAAATTTAAAAATAAATCAGAAATAAATCAAAAATATTTCTTTATTAAAAGCATAATTTATTTAAAAACTACCTAAGTTTATCAGCAGATGCCTCATGTAAACATCTCAAAACTTCATCCATATTCCATTGGTCTGGGGCTAAATGAGACATATTTCCATTCCCGCATTTCATATATTCTTTAATTAAATAAATATATAAAAATTAATTTTCTTAATAAATTATTAAATGATATAAAATTTTGAAAATTTAGAGGATTTTTAGAAAATATTTTCTTGAAAATCTAAAAAAATTTCCAACCATATAAAATAACAGCTCTGTGCAATGCTACCTTAATAACTTTAATTTATTTTCAATAAAAAATTTTTGAAAAATAATTTTGTTTAAATGCTCGCCACCTGCTTATTTTCTACTGCCCATGGGGCAGTAGCTGCTCCACTTTGTAAAATTGACCGAGTAAAATAAGGCTGAGAAAGGGGGGATAACATATGCCTTTAAATTATTTTTTTAAATTAATAATTTAAAAAATAAAAACATCGAAACAGAAGCTCCCCCAGCACTTTCACCAAATAAAGTAATTAAGGAAGGATCACCTCCAAATACTATAATATACATAGGCATTTTATAGAAATAATTTAATTTTTATTTCATTAACATTTAAGTTAAACCTCTAATTTTAAAAATCGTCGTATTTTTCCCCGATTTTTACGCCCTCTTTCATTTTTTGGACTCCGTTTTTGCAGCCCTTTTTGCCTCTTTTCCCTTCACTCAAATTTTTCTACTTTCCGTTTTTTATTAAATAAAAAAGTCCGTAATAAAGAGGTTTTACGTTAAATAGAGGTTTAACTATATGTATATCTTTAAAAACCTTGTATATTTTTATATACCCATTTTAAAGCAAGTAACTGATCCCATAAACCCATATTGCCTGGAGCTTCTTCTCTACCCAAATAGAGAAAACCAAATACAGTAACACGGTAATTTACAGTTACAATAATTACATTTTCTTCCCTAGAAAATAATCAAAATTATAGTAATTCATTCATCTTCCTCCCCCCCCCCCTCCCCACTAAAAATGTGACAATATAAGGATTCCTATATTTAAACTAAACTCAACATATCCCAATTCCCCTGTTCAAATCTCTCAGTTATCCCAATTAAAATAAGTGATAAGATAGAAAAATTTTGATAAAAATTTAATTTTCCAGCCTAACCCTGCAAATATTTTCCCATCATAAACATCAAGAGAAGCCGTCCCACTCCAGAATCCACCTCCATAAATCCAAAAAAGAACAGGTAAACGTTTTTCTCTATCAATTTCACCGGGAACATAAATATTTAAATAAAGACAATCTTCTAAAATTAGATTCAAAAATTATAAAAGTTTTTTTCTAAATTAACCAGAACAAGGAGTATTAGAATTCCACATTGTAGCCCCATAAAAATCACCAAAATAGGTATCTGGAGATTGAACACAAGAGTCACGGAAGGCTTGGAAAAATTAATAAATTTTTAAATTAATTTTCGCTGAAGTGAAAGCACGTCAACGCCAAAATTTCGAAATTTATAGAAAAAAATATTATATCTAACTAAAAACCCCAATAACTTAGCCTCCATCTCAGAGTGGAGGAAACTTATTAGACAAATTTATAGTAATATTTGGATCTAGTCCTTAACGACCTGAAACATTCCACGTGATTTAAATTAGAGACCGAACCCAATCGAGTTTTTTATGATAAACTGGCTCAATAGTCTTGGCCGTTACACCTAGATGAAAAGACTAAGAAAGTCACCGATCCTACCATCCCAAATTTCTACGAATTATTTGGAAGTTAAAAATTAATTTTAGAAAATATTTATTTACTAGTAGCATTCCATTGTTCTCTCCAAGGACGTTTCGGAATAGGCCGTCGAAATCGAAGTTTTCCTATTTTAGAAAAGTTAAAATTTCTTTTAATTTTAGGAAAAAGGAATTATTTAAAAATTTAACCTATGGGGGGTTCAGCAAAAGGAACACCCAAAAATTGAGAAATATATTTTCCTGTAGCTGCTTGTACAAATGACCCAAATATTGGGGAACCATCAGATAAATTTACATAAACAGCTGCTGACACCATATACTAAAAAAAATTTTTTTTTGATTTTTTTCATGAAAATTATAAACGATTATTTTATTTTAAAATGCAATAATTAAATTAGGTAATTATTTAAGTTAAAATTCACGAAGAATGTTTGCTGTATTGTTCAAAATTTATTTTTATTATGAAATATTAGGGCTTACATAAAAAACATTTTTTAATTTTTTCAAATTTTTACTTTTTATTTATTATTGTATAATATCAATTTAAAAAACACCTGTGAAAGAAAAACAAAAGGGAAATAAAGAAAATGTCGCAAGGACAAACAAAACCCATTATTTGTTTTTAAACTTTTTATTCTTTTTCTGTCCTCTATTGAATAATCCATCATTTTTTTAAATTTGTTGAAAAAAAACAATAATAAATTGCAACAAAACTTTAAAAAATTAAAGAAAAGAAGATTATTTAGAGTAAAAATTTAAGGAAAAGTAATTGAAAAATTCATCACTTTTTTTTAGTATTTTCTAATAAAAAAATAAAAACAAAGATATCCAATAAATATTAACGGATATATCGAGGTTAATTGGAAAGTTTGCGCCCGTTTTCCAAGAATCTGTTTCAGCCTATTTTTGGAAAGGAACCGTTTGGTTTCATGTAGAGTTCGAAATTCGGAAATCGAAATTTCGACGCAGCTCTGGTTGGGACATAAATAAATCGGGCCAATCCTAGTTTCATAGCCAATGGAAAATAGGTACATGGTTCACTAAAAAAATTAGATTATTTTTTGATAATTTTAAAGAAATATTCATTGAGTTTGCAATAATTTGTTTCAATTTCAATAAAATTTAAAATTTCTAATTAATCTTCTTCCATGTATTAAGAAAAATATTTTATAAAAAAAAGTGAAAAGAGGGGGAAATATTAAAAACATAAGGTGATTAATTTTTTATATATTTCCTTCCTTTTTTTAATCAAATGATATGTATCAAATAGATAAAACAATTAGATAATAAATTAATTCCTTTTTAATTTACGTCAATATTTTTTAAAGAAATTAAATTTAAAATTAATTAAAAATCAATTTTTAATAAATAAAATAAAGAGGAAAAGTGAGCAAAAAATTAAATTTAATTATTTAAGAGTATTTTTTGATAAGAAAAGATTATTTTATTTTAATTTTAATTAAAAAAAGTTAATCCAAAATATAAACAATAGTTTTAAAATCACAAAAAAAAGGAATTTAGAGAAAGAAAGGGGATTTAAAAAGTTGGTAATTTCTGCAACGTTCCACGAAATTTCCTGAGCTTATTTTTCGATAATTGTAAATACCTAACTCTAAAAATATTTTTTAATAAAACTGTCTAACTCAAATAAATTCTCATACAAAATTAAAGACGAATATTTAATTATTTTTATTTTTGGTAATAACAAAGATAGATTATACCTATATTAAATATATATTTTCAACAAAAAATATCAAAAAGAAATTGTAAAAAAACTTTAATAATATATTTTAGTAGACAGATGGAGAAGATGGAAAAATAAAATCTTTTAAAAAAATAAAAAGAGATTTTTCTCTTTTTTAGTTATTAACGTCATCAAGAAAAGAAGATCGAGTAAAAGGTGATGCTGGAAGAAAATCTAATACATACAACAGCTGTTTTTGCCCTCAATAACTTTTTTTTTGTTTAAAATAAATATTTCTTTGTTGGATTGGGGGGCTTAAAAGGGTTGAAATAATTTTTTAAAAATATTTAAATATAAACAAACACAAAATTATTAACTGATTAAGTATAACTGTTATCTTTATTATAATTTCAATAAAATATATCAAACGCCTAGATAAACCTAGATGTCCTAAAAAATAAAAATATTTATATTCTAATATTGTCCTTATAAATACTAGAGATCGGACAAACGGCAAAATCAAATCAAACTGTTTGATATTTGAAAAAATTTGACTTTTCAAAAGTCATCAAACAAATATTTATTCAAATAAAATATTTGATTTTCTAACGTTAAATATTTGTTTGGTCCGATCTCTAGTAAATACTTAAGAATCTTCTAGTTTAAATATTCCATAGACATATTTTATTTTATTATTTTATATATATAGACATATCAAAGGCCTTATATCAGTAAAAAATCCATATTTATTTATACCGTCTAAAACTAGAGGGGATATCACGAAATTAACACATAAACCATGTTCATCCTTAATTAGGCATAATTCATTTTTTATTAGAAATGTAAGGGCTTATAATAAATTACCAGAAAATATTAAAAAACTAGACATTAAAAATCTTAACAGAACTATCTCATTAATAGACTTTTAGAACAAAGTTCGAATTTTCAGACAATGCTGCCTCACATTAAAATCGATTGTTGCGTTTGTATTTTTATTTTTATTGTTTTGCGATTTTCATTTTATTTGTATTGAGCATTTATTTGTATTCATCATTTTATTTGTATTAGCATTTTCTTGACAGCACCGTAATAGGTGTAAATAAATAAATAAATAAATTTTTTGGTTAATTTTCCTTTTACCTTTTGTTTACTTATAAACTCTCCAAATTTTCAATAATTTTTAAATAATATCTACCATAATTTTACAGTTTTCTTTTATATTATTTTAGAAATTAGAACAACCAGAAATAATTAAATGCAAAACTTTAAAAAAGGTTTATATGAGAAAGATACTTTTTTTGAAAAACATTATCTCAAAAAATTATTCACAAACGTTTAATTTTTCGATTCTTTTTAACCAAAATATTTTTCTTTTTCCTTCTTTTAATTATTTTATTTGTTTTTTCGATTTTCTTTGCACCTTCATTAATTACTTCCTTTCCTTCTTCCATAATTTCTTCCTCCTTCTCTTCTTCTTCCCTTCCAACTTCCTTTTCATTTTCTTCTTTTTGTTCTTCTTTTCCCCCAAAAATCATTTGTAAAAAGTCCTTTTCTCCACTTAATTGCTTCGATTTCCCCAATTTATTTTCACTAATAACTTTTTTCTGATGATGTTGCATTAAATAACGCTTCCAAAGTCCCGATTTCTTTAAAACGCGCTCTTCCAATTTTTTAAGTCTTTCACCTTTTTCTACCTAAATAAAAAATATTTTTTAATTAATTTTAAAAATTAAATCAGTAAACAAAATAGGCTAGTTTTAAGCATAGATTAGAACCTTAGAACAGAGGTAGGATAAAAAAATAAGCTAAAACATTTTCACAGCCAACCTAAACATATTTTTAATCATTCCCCTAAACCCCCCAAAATATAAATATAAAAATTAATTACTTGCTGAGAAAAATGTTCCGCTTTGCGTTTTTCAAAGGATATTTCTGTTCTCAAACGTTGTTGTTCCACACGTTTTTCATAAGATAATTGTTCCATTAAATGTTCCCATTTGAAACTTTAAAGAAATTTTTTTGAAACAAAAAACTAAAATTATTCTTTACCTGTGCAAGTATTTCATAGTCCAAACACTGTCGTAGGCAGCACTTCGTTTTCTTCCTCCAACTTGATTTCCATTTAACATTTGGGCAACTTCCTTTAATTTTAAAATATTTTTTAAACTCGAATTTTTAAAAAAATTTGCTAAAAAAACCTTTGCACATTTTTTGCTTTTAAATTCCACCCATCCTTCTGTGTAGCGTTTTCGTTTATGTGGTCCACGTTTTTCAGCTTAAATTATAAAAAATCAGATTATTATCGAGTTAAAACTTAACACACCCCTTAAAAGTTAAACCTCCAAGAAATTATAAAATATTTAAAAAAAACCTTGTAAGTAAACCCTTCCCAATTCTCCAAATCTGGACATAATTTCTCTCAAGTGTTTGACTGTAAACATTGGAGGCACTGATTGAATATAGATAACACCAGGCATTTTAATCAAAATTGAATTGACTTGAAAAAAAATTTTTAAAAAAGTTAGTGATCCAAAAGTTTAAAATAAAATTGTAAAAAAACAATTAATCAACTTAAAAAACACCCCTTTTAAACACATTTATTATTAAAAAATACAACAAAAAAAGATTAAAATTTAAGAGTATTTAAATAAGTTAAATATCAGTTTTTGAGTAGAAGGGCTTCACCGTTAAAGAAAATTGAAGTATAGGCAAATAAATGCAAAAATATTAACAAAAATTCCAAAACAAATTAAAGTTCATCTTTTACCATTCCTTTACTTTCTGCATCTTTTGAAATTTGTTTTTGAGGAAGTGGGACTTTTGTGAGAGTATCCACATCTAAATTTAAAAAATAGATTAGATAATTGCAAAGAGAAGAGGTAAAAAAGGACCTTATCCGAATAAAAAATACAAAACCCTAGGTATTAATTTGAACGAGTTTATTTTGTATGATCTATTCTAGAGATTGGACTTTTTGAAAAGCCTGAGCCTGTTCCAGAGTTCCGGGTTTGATTTATTGACCTGGGTCGAATACTAGGCCTGTAGTCCAGGAAAATCCCAGGCGCAGGAAAAACCCAGAAAGGTCAAAAAATGTCTGGGCCGGGACTCTGGGTACAGGAAAAACCCAGGCCTTGATCCAGATCTAGCTCGATCACTAATTTGTTCGTGCACATTTAATTTCTAAAAGTAGGAATTATGAAAGTAAATCAATGAGATTTTCTATAATTGCCTGGTTAATTGCCAAGGATATGTTGGGACCTAAACAATGTAAACGAAAAAAACGAATCTGGATTCCAAAAAAATAAACTCCGAAAATCCCCCATCAAAAAATGACAGAAAATTTAAATAAAAACAAACAATCTTCACTAATTAAATTGTCGATTACAAGACCAACAAAATCCTTTTCTGGAGATTGAAAATACCATCCAATGTGTGTATTACAAGCAGAACAGACACAAGGCCTCCAAGACATTCCTTCAAACCTTAAAAAATTTTTTAAATAAAATTAATCAAAAATTTATTCAAAAAAACCAAGTTTCTGCTGTTTGTGCTTTTCCAGAGAATTTTAAATCTGCCCCATTTGCAAAAATTAAATTGTAAGTTTCAGCTAAATATCAAAGAAAAAATTTTAAAGAATAATAAACTCACGGACGCTGTTTTTGAAGGTCTAAAAGTTAAAAAAATTTTATTAGAAAAATAAAAAGAAATTAGTTTTTGAAGGTTTTTAAGTAGGGTCGTTCCCCGACGAGGGGGAAGAACCAACGGGAAAGTTTTTCGAGAAGGCAGGCCACGGAGAGGGGGGGGGGGGAATTTTTAAAAAACGTCTCAAATTCCCATACCCTTTGTGGAGGGGAACAACCCTTTTTAAGGAGAAAATTTGCGCTTAAAAACAAGGCCTTGACAGGCTTACAAAAAATATATTAAAAAGACAAAAAATCAATAAATAACCACATAACTAAAAACAAATTAAAAACCCTTACTTGAACAATCGTTTCAACACCCAAAACAGTCAAATTCCAATTATCATAAGCTGCAGGGCTTTTAACGTTAATCAATGCAGAAGATGTTGTTACCTAAATAAATATTTTTATTTGAAAAAAAACTTTAAAAAATAACCGAATGCCCACAATAACGACATAAAAGATCGGCAAAAGTTAATGATCCTAAAAATTTTTTTGAAAACCTTTCAAATAAATTCAAAAAAAACCTGTTAAAATATTGATAAATATTAAAAGAAAAATCCACAAACTGGAAAAATTATTTAAATTCATTTGGCCTGTAAAATTTAATTAAAGGATTACAGATCAATACCCAAAAGATGGGACACGCCCGATTAGGCGCGGGCCGATTAGGCGCGACCGATTAGGCGCGACCGATTAGGCGCGACCGATTAGGCGCCGGCCGATTAGGCGCCGGCCGATTAGGCGCCAAGCTTTTAATTATCACCCCCTTCCATAAGGCCTCCGCGGAAAAAAGTTTTTGCCGCTGCGGAGGAAGCCGGGCATGTCGAGCGGAACGACGGCCGCCGCTTCGCTACGGTCGCCGCGAGCGAAGCGAGCACGACCGCAGCGAAGCACGGCCATCGTGTAGCGAAGACCATGCCCGGCCTACCCTCCGTAGCAGCACAAAAACAGTTTTTCCAGCGAAGATTCAGTTGGTCATAACTTTGTTCAGAATCTTTGTTCAGAATCATAACTTTGTTCAGAATCATCCAATTTTGAGTCTTGTACGGAAACTGTAGTTAGGCCGGTTTTTTAATTTTGGAAAATTTTTTGTAAAATTTTTTTTTATAATTCAGAATGGTCCTATTTGATGGTCGATGGGACCATTCTAATTGACTATAATCGAATATTTAATTAAAAGCTTGGCGCCTAATCGGCCGGCGCCTAATTGGCCGCGCGCCTAATCGGCCGGCGCCTAATCGGTCGCGCCTAATCGGTCGCGCCTAATCGGTCGCGCCTAATCGGCCCGCGCCTAATCGGGCTGTACCCCCAAAAGATCAACAATATTTAGATTTTTTTAAAAAGACATTTCGCCAATAAAAAAATTAAAGACAAAATGCCAATTTTAAGCAAAAACGTGAAATTTGATTTAACCGATAAATTTAAAATTTTTCAGCCACAAAATAGAAATTTATTTTCTTTAAAGGATAATCCTTTAATCATCCCGTACATTTTTCAACCCAAAATTTGATTGAAGACCTGCATTTCATTCAAAGCATGGTATATATATATATATCAGACAGAAATTTCATAAACCACTTGCTCTCAAAAAAATATAATAAAATTCGACAATTAAACGTCAATTATAATCTATAACTTAAAAGCAGATATTGAAATTTTATATTATTTCGTTCATTAACACGAGACATGTTGGCAACCTTTCTTTGTCTAAAAATAATTTTTAATTTAAAATTTAAAATCAAAAATATAGCAACAACAAAAAAATATATAAAAATTTCTATTATTTTTTACTTAATTTTCACCAAATATTTTTAGTAGTACATTTAAATTCTCAACTTGTTTTAAATCAAATTTTAGTGAAATATAATCCTATAAAAATATTTTTTTATTTTTAATTTACTTTTGTGCGCAACTCCCATTTCTCTTTTTAACTTTTTTTTTATTTATTTAAAAACCTTTGCCATAAATTTCAGAATTAAAAAAAATTTTTTAATGTTTAAAAATGAATTTTTGTTTTTATTTTTGTTTTTTAAATATATGTATTCTATTATTATGTATATGGTTTTTATAAATACTAGGGATGCCCCTATATTCCTGTCCTAGCCCCCTATATTCCTGTGTGTTCTTTTCTCCATCCCTTTCCCTCCACGGATTAATTAATTAGCGCCAAAGTTCGGAAAATTTGAACTTTAATCCTTCAGTGGTGAAATCTACAAATTGTATGATATCTCATTGTTCTGATAGTTTTGTTGATTTGAAATACAATTGAGTCTAAACTGTATTTCACTCAAATAAGTAATAAATAGTTTTTATTTGTTTGGTTTACTTGAGGGAGCTGTGATTAATTTTGTTTAGTTTTATCGAGATTGAATGTACTTTTTGAGATTCGAAAGTACATCCAACTCTTGTAATATACTACTAAAACAAATGACAAAAGATTTTAAACTTATAATTAGGAGGTATTGCATATAGATATTGTTTTAAAATAAACAGATTTAGGAAAATAAATCCAAATAGAAATATTCGTAAAAACCTCCCCACTTTTATCATTTTTTGTTTATTCTTCAAGATTAAAATTTAAAATTCTTTTGGTTTTTTTTTGTAAAATTTATTTGTATTTAGCAAAATATATAACTTAACTTTTTTTTGTTTTTTTTTCTATAGTTACTTGCTTTTACTTGAAAATTCTCTCAAAACATTCTTTGTTTGTTTATGCTTCTCTCTCTTAATTTTTCTATTAGAGACTTTTACATAAAAAATAAAAATATGTATAATGCTATTAAAATAAATTGGTATAAACTTATTACAAAACACAGAAAAAAAACTTTAAATTCGGAAACTAATCATTTACTCATTTGGAACCTTTAACATGAATTTATTATGAAGAAAAAACTTTTTTTGCAAAAATTGAGAAAATTTTAATTATAGTCTGGGATCAAATAGAGAAGATAAAAAATTTAATAATGTCAAATATCTAAATTGTACATACACTCTTGGGAATAAAAAAATGGACTCAGAATTGAGGGAACGTAGTAGGAGTGGCGTTAGTCTCGTATCTCGTGTTTCGTATTTTGTGGGACAAGCATCACCCTGGTACGTAGAATTAGAGGTATTGCTTAGGCATCTCCCCCACCCAGTGCAGTCTACGTAATTTAGAGGGATACACATACAATCGAGACCTATATTAGTGGAATTTTAAAAAAAAAACAATTTTAAAATTTCCTTTTTTATTTAAAATAATATTTAATAATTATTATTATTATAAGCAATTATTATTATTATAAAGCTTTTATATTTATTTATGTATTTGTTGTTGTCCCAATCCTCAATATTTTTTCTGCTTAAAAAACCTGTTTTTTTTTCTTTTTGCTCATTCACCAAACTTTGAGCAATAAGAAATTACTTACAATTATTTATTTTAAGTTTTTGATATTTTTTCTTTCTCTCTTTTAGGATCAACAAGTCGAAAAACATAAAATATTATTTAAATTTTATTTTTAAAAATTTAAGTAAATCCTCACAAAAATAAAGAAAAATTAGGCAATTTTTTGATAAAAAATTCAAGTATTTCATTCATTATATGTTTTTTAGTTAACTCGGAAGAGCATTATTTTTCTTTAAATTTTCAAAAAATATATATTGCCTAATCACTAGGGTTGTGGTTTTCGACTCGGGCCGATCGAGTCATTTCTATCGGGCCGGCCCGACCGAATCTTTTTCGGGCCAAAATTTCCGACTCGATCCTAGACCGACTCGATCCTTCGGACTGGGCCGGGCCCTACAACCCTACTAATCACCATTTTAAAAACAATTCAAAATAATTTCATTCAAAATAAATATATAATATTTTTCAATGACTAACATTTCCTAACTGAAAAAATTATTATTTAAAAGTCTTCTTCTTATTCTTCCCCCCCCCCCCTTCCCCACTCAAAAAAATCAAAAAAGAATAAAAACATAATTGACGTGTATTATTCAATTTTAATACAGGCTTTTGAACAAAAAATATTTTTAAATAATTTCTTTTGATTAAAAAATGGATGGAAAGAATAAATAAATAAAAATTAATTTTTCTTTCTCTCAATGCGCAATTAAATTACAAAAATGTTTAATCCTTCCTCAACTAATTCAACAACAGAAAGAAGAAGAGCACATTTTAAAAATAATTTAATAGACGAACTTTATGAAGATGAACAAAATGAAAAAGATTATTATAGAGGAGAAAGCATTAATTGCAAAGTTTTTTTTAATTTTTTAAAGAAAATTAAAGAAAAAAATTTAGAAAATTCTAAGAATTTAAGGGTTATTCATTCCACTGAAAGTTGAAGCTAGAATCGCCTTTTTTCCCTCTACTATTTCCTCTAACAATAAAATATTAATTCTCCGTTATAAAAATTCTTTTTATTCCTCCATGTTTCCATTACCGAAAGAATCCCTCAATCCTCTTAAAGAAAACTCAAAATAAAATAACAATTAAAAAATAATTTCAAAACCTTTCAAAAACTTTTAAATTTTTTTTAATTCCAGCTACAAGCTTTAAATATTCTCCATGCGATATTTGGAGCTATTGGACTTGGCCTTGCTGGCACCCAATTCCAGACAAAGATTGGAATTGATAATTATAGACAAATTGATTTACGAATGGCTAGTGCTTTGTTATATACAATTACTGGAACTAGTAAATATTTTGAGAAAAAAATTAATTTTATTTTTGAATTTATTTAAAGTTGGTTTTTATTGTGTTAATCGTTCACATGGAAGTATTGTAATTAAATGTTTATATTGTTTAGCTGCTTTGGTTGCCTTGGGTACAGCTATATTTTATGGATTTACGACTTATAAGGTTTGTGGGAAATAATTGTAATAAAATCAGAATTTAGATAAACAGAATTTCAGAATCAGAACATTAAGGTTGTTCCGTGATGTGGTGATGGGGGGGGGGGGGGCATGGGAAACAATTTTCGGGAGACAGCGTCTCGAGGGGATGGGGAAGGGGAATTTTCAAAAAGTCTCTCAAATTCCCCGACTTTGGGGATGGGGTCGGGGAACAACCCTACAGAATATAAAACTAAAAATTAAAAATCAGAATTTAAAAAACCAGAATTCTGAATTCAGAAATCTGAATTACACTTAAAAAAATAACTAACCCTTAAATTATTAAAGTTAATTCACCTAAGTAAACAATTAAATGGAAGATTTGAACAATTTACTTCAATTATCCAATTTACATCATCTACAAACACAAACTTTGTTCCAAAAATTTTAATTTCAATTTCAATGTCCATACTTTCCTTTTTTGTATTTTTGTTGGCACTTTTTTCATTGGCACTTTTGGATAATTTAGTGGCTATAGAAAATATTTGGTATCCAGCATGGCCAGATGACAGAATTAAAGCTAAATTTAATCAAACATTACTTTTTGGGGCTTCTTTTGGAAAATTGGTGAAATTAAAATATTTGTGATTAATTAAATGTTTATTTAAAGTTAACAGCAATTGCTTGTTTAGGAATGGCTGCTTTTGTGGAATTTGAACACACACAAATAGCTTTACGTCAAGACTATTTTCGTTTAGTTTTGGACCAATTAAGTTCTCTATTTGGTATTGGAAGTGCTTTTGTGGATTTATATGCAATTTACAATAAAACACACAAAACTTTAAATTTAAAGGTTTGGGGGGAATTTTTGAAGAATTCTTTGTGTTAGGCCAGCAAAGTTTCCTACTTTTTCCTTGAAAAAATAAAAACGATCAAACTGTAATGGGGTGGTACCTCGGTTAATAACCATGTATCAGATAATTCATAGGATAAAGTCCCACCCAATCTTTTAATGTTTTCTGGGTGATTTGGGTCGTTTTACTTTTTTGTATTTGAAATTCTCTAATTAGAAGGGCGTCCCCTTTGGATAAAAAGTAATAAAATCACTCTCGATTAAAATATATATTTGAGGAAGTCCCTTAAAAAGAGTTTTTAATTTAAGAAAAACAATTTTTAATTGTCATTTTAAAAGGTTAGCATTGGACTTTCATTAATAGTTGCAATATGGAGCCTCAAATCAGTAGACAATAATTCCTTTCCTTTTTACAAAGAAGATATAAATTCATATAGAATAGCTTTTAGTGCTTCTCGTTAGTTTATTAAATTTAAAAATTAATTTCAAAAAAATTCTTTCAAAGAATCTTCATTCTCTTCAATAACTTCCCCTCAATATACAATAGTTATAGTCCATGGAATATTAATTATTTTAATGTCTATATTGTCCTTACTTTGTGCTTGTACTTGTATTTTAGCTTCTTCTTGTTTGCGTGAGTCTGTGACAAAGAAAGGAGGAAATGATTTTGATTTGGAAATTACAAGGAAAACTAGGTGAATAAAAAACAATAAATTAATTGGAAAATAAATAAAGAGATAAATAAAATATACTGCGAAAACTTGGTTAGAAAAATCAAGAATCAAGTCCAAATCCCCCAAAAAAAAGTTTATTCCGGGCACACATCGATCCTGAAACCCCCTGCGATGTTTTCCCTAATCACTTAAACGTGCTCTTCTGACTTAGCTTCACTCTCCTTTAATATGTAGATCTTAAAACCCCCGCCTAATCAAGCTGGATCTCTCTCTCTTTTCCTTACAAAATAAGAATAATAGAGAACACAAAAACCCCACAAAATATTACCAGAACAAACTTTAAAAAATGATAATTTAATTTTAATAAACAGAATTCTTGCCTTTCTCTACTCTTTATGGACATTATCGCTTTTGTGTTTATTAGGAATAGGCCTAGCAGAATTATCTTGGACAGGGGACTATATTGGAGGTGATCTTCTATGGATAGCCGTTCTTTTGTTTTGTACAGGATTGTTAAATACAAATTATAGACAAAGGTTTCCTTTCTTCTAAATTTTCTTTAAAATTTTGTTTTTCTTTTCAGAAATTCAATAATTATCAAGTTTATGTTAAATTCTCTTTCCCTTTCTGTCTGCGCCGAAAAGGCAATTTTAAGTTGCTGGCTAACATTTCAATCTTTTACCCACCAAGATTATGCAAATGAAAGGGTTTTTGATAAAAGAAGTAGATATGGACAATCAATTCTTTTTGGAATTCAAACAATTATTTTATTTTTTGCTTTAATTACTTCAATTTATGGAGTTTTTGTGTTTGGAAATTTATTGGGGAAACAAAAGAAAAATGAAAGAAAATATGGGGGTAAACATAAATAAATTCTTTGTTATGTTTAATTAAAGTAAAATGGGACCCCGGAGGCTCTGGGACGGGTATTTATGTCAGGGTAAGGGAGTTTAAAAATGTTTCAGGGTGGGGTTCGGGTCGGGGATGTAACTCTAGTTTAAAACTGGATTAACTCTAAAATGGAAAGGAAAATAATTCTAAAAAACGAAAAATTATCTAATTAAGGAAGGTTTTATCACATAAACTCCCAAAAAAGATTATCATTTTATTTTACCAGTTTTACATTTTTGTTGTTCACTAAGTGCACTTTTCTATGCTTTTACAATTATTGGAAGTGAAGTATTTTTTGAAGTAGATAAATGGTATTGGGGGGAAGCTGTTTTAGAACAAAGCCAATATTATCGGTTAGGTAATGGATTGTTGGGGTTGGCTGTTTTTGTTATTCAGGTATTTTTTTGAATCTGTTTTTTGGGAATTTTGGTGATTAGATTTTAGTTTTCTCAAAAATGGAAAAAAATCTTGGTAATCATGTGTTTTAAGATTTCCTTATCAAGTTCCACTTTTCATTTGCATAAAAATTTTATTTGTTTTAGTGACAATGAGTAGGCCTAAGCATGTGTCCATACAATTTATGCGTAGGTCTGAGTTTAGATTAAATAATAGGAATTTATTTTGGAATCTAATAGACGTTCATATGAAATAGAGATGTCCGAGACTCTTGGTCTTGGTCTTGGAACCAAGACTTTTCTTGGTTTTTTTTCGGTCTTGGTCTTGGGGTGTTTGTCTTGGTCTTGTCTTGGTTTTATTTTTTGGTCTTGGTTTTTTGGCCTTTTTGGACCTAGTGCTTGGCCGTCCAAAATCCTCAAAATTTTCGCCTGCGGCGCAGAAAAGGGAAGAAATCTGGCTTTTTGAGCTCCAAAATTCAAAAAATTTTGCCTGCGGCGCTGAAAAAGTGAAATTTTTTGGCCTACAGCCTTATAAAATTCTCAAAAATTTCGCCTGCGGCGCTGGGATGAGAAAATTTTTGGCTTAAAATTCCTCCAACTCCGCTAGTGGGTATAAAGTAGACGATGGATAAAATTGAGGATGGACCCAAATCCTCTGAGATAATATATCTCATTGATTTTCCACCCGGATAAATTCCCCAAAATTCTTTGAATTTCGCATAGATTTTTCGAAATTATAGGTGATTGTGCTGAAGTTGACTGTGATTGTGTCAAAATAATAAAAAATAAACCAAAAATTTGACCTATGGGACCTAAAACTTGTCTCGAGTCTTGTATTATTTTTGGTCTTGAGTCTTGGAGTTTTGGTCTTGGTCTTGAGTCTTGGTCTTGGAAAAAATTTTGTCTTGGGTCTTGAGTCTTGAGTCTTGGAAAAATTTCGGTCTCGGACATCTCTAATATGAAACTTGACTTTTAAGAAAAATAAAAAAATTTAAGAATAATGTATATTAAAAATCGTTCTTCAGCCCTTCATCATAAAATATAAGATTTAAAAAAAATATATTTTTTAATTTTAGATTATTTGTTTAAAAAATTCTCAATTTTTATTGTCTGCAATATTATTACAAATTATTTTGTCTTCTTTAGCACTTTTTACTCTCAATTCAACAATTACAAATACTTATTTTTTAGTAATTTTTAATTCAAAAAATTATTTAAATTTTTTTAGCAAATTCTTTTTAATGCCCGCGCTTCAATTGGATTTAATAATAAACAAAAAATTATTTTAATTATTGCTTTATGCTTTGCTGGACTTTCAGCAATTGCTTGTTCTTTACAAATTATTTTTGGGACTATTTGTATTTTACGGTAAATTGGAAGATTTTTAAAAGAAAATTCTGGGAAAGACTATAATGTGTATGACTATAAGGTCTATGATTATCCTGCCATCCTCATTCCCGAAAGAAATCCCAGACGTTTTTTGGATCGGATCGCGGTTCCCGAAATCGAGAATTTAATTTTTTTTCGGTAAGATTCCTAGTATATATGTAGTGGGCATACCCCAATCCTAGGAAGTAGTAAAAGACTAGCTGGGATTAAAACCTAAATTTATACAACACCATTTATTTTGTTCAGAAAATCTGGACATTTTTCTGTAAAATTTTATTAAACTTGTTTCCCTGGCAAAAAATTCTCTCAATTTTTAAGTTGGAGAAAATACAAAAAAAAATACCCCAACTTTCTCCAAAATTAAATGCTCACTTCCTTTCCATTTAATTTACCTAAATACTCTCCAAATTTAAAAGTTGTTCTTATCTTCTTCACCATGGCAATCCTAGAAGAAATTCACAACTTCCATCATTAATTAGTTATTGTACTACAAGCCCTATTGATGATAATACTTTTAATAGAGCAATTCCTGGTTCTTCTTTTATTAGCCCTCCTAGTCCAGAATTACATGTTTGTTTGTTTTTCTTTTAAAAAAATTATTTAAAAAAAATTCCTAGCAATTTTCAATACGTCCAATAGAAGAACAAACACTTTATTGGTCTGCTGATGAGAATCCGGTAAATCAGAAAATATTAAAATAAATTTTATTATTTTCTAGTACATTTATAAATCAACAAAAAGAATTTTTGGAGAACCTATTTTTAATGGTTTGCCCTACAATATTGACAATTCTCAAGAAAATGAAGGAATTAATAATGTTAATTTACGTCCTTCACATCGAAGACAAGAAGATAAATTTTCTAGAGGATTGGCACGATTTTATTCTAACACAAACATTACTGATGCTACAAGAAGTATAACTACTACTAGACCTTCAACTTCAATTTCCCCTATTTCGGAAAGATAAAAAAATAATTTTTTATTCAAATAGACTGCCTTTTTTGATTATTTGTTTTTAAATTAAACTTTACATAATAGCCTGACTGTTTTTTCTTTATGTAAATACGCTGCCAGAAAATTGAGGTTTTTTTTTTGCAATAATCAAATTGTAAATTCCAACTAGAAATTAAGTTAAAACTTTTAAAATGAGAAATTATTTTTTGAAGACAATTTTTTTAAATACTAAAAGAATCTAAAAAATATTCGTAGAATTCGTTTGCTCTGAAAAATTAATTTAGAAAATGCTTAACAAAACATCTCTCACCATTTAAAAAAAAATTTAATTAACGAGATACAATAAATGTAAAAGAAAAATGTCTGTAGAGATACTTTAACTTTTAAAAAATCAAAAACAAAAATTTTTCTATATAAATTAAATTAACAACAAATTCCATCTGTTAAACGTCTAATTCTTCGCTGATTTTTCTTGTCAATATTTTCTTCTTCTTCTGATGTTAAATTACGAACTTCTTGATCTCTTTGAATCCTTTTTTAAAAAGAATAATATTTTTAAATTAAAAAAACAAAATTGAATTATAAGGAAAAGTTAACAGAACTCAAACCGGAATCTTTAAATTATTTAAAGAAATTTTGGCTGCTTTGGCACTTGAAAATCCAAAAATTTGGCTTTTAATGTTATTAAATGTTTAAGTAAGAATAATAAATTAATCTCTTTACTCAAAAATGTTAAGTGAGAAGTTAATTATGAATGGGATATTTAAAAAAATTAGCCAAAAACGGTTTTAATTAAAAAACCCGAGGGTCAGCCAAAACTCGGAGACCGACAATGAAAATTCAAAAAATATTACTAAACCGTTTTCTCTCAAAAAAAACTTTTTAAAATCTCAAAATTTTATAAAAAACAAACATTGGAATTAAATAAAGACTATGTCTTTCATTACTAACAATACTCATAAGTAAAGAATTAAGTGCAGTATCTATTCCATCACCATTTTTAACGCTAATTTTAAATCTTAAAAAAAAATTTTTTGAGAAAAAAATCTTCTCAAAATTACCCAGAGGCAAATCTCCCTTTCTTTACTTGCCCTTGTAATTGTTGTGTTGTTAAAGTATTTTCTAAATCTGATTTATTTGCTAATAAAATAGCTGGAATTGGTTGTCCATTGTCTAATAAAAGTTTTGAATCCAGATCTTTTTTCCATCGAAGAGCCTTTTTTAATTTGAAAATAGTGAGATTTTTTTAAATTTTATGAAGTCCGCAAAGTTTAATGTTGTATGGATATTAAAAAGGCTATTGAATGTCAATCCTTATAAAGAAATTAAAAAAGGGAAATTGTGAAGATAGGGTAATCCGTGAATGTCTAGCAAATTTAGATTGGAGGGACTCAAAATAATGAATAGTGGATTACAGAGAATATAGGTGGCGGTGAGATTCAGAGTGTAGGTTTCCAGCAGAGGTGAGTAGGAATAGTCCGAGAAGTCGAAAATCGGAAGAGCCTGAATCGGAAATGACTCAAAATCGGCACTCGGAAATCAAATTTTTTTCAAAAATAGGAAATCGGCGGAAGGAAAAACCGCCGGATGAGTACCTCTGATGAGAAGTCAATAAGAAAGGTGAGGAAGCATACAATATTGGTGACAGGCGTAAGTGTAAAAACACTAATTATATCGCCCTTCTTAAACGCAACTTGAAAAAATATTAGAACCCCTTAATAACACAATAATTTATTCGAATTTATTTATATATACAAGCACAATACATATGTAGCAATACAATACAGTAAAATACAATTATAGCGAAAACGAATGTCGAAATATTTATACAATCACGAGGAAAATCAATGGGGTGAAATATCTCAATTTTTATCTTTCACGTCCCTCATTCCCAGTCATATGGATGCTCAGGGATTCTGTTCTCGGTGAGATATGCGCGCAGCATCTTCATTATCCAGCTGTAGTCTGGACGACCGTAGAAACGCATCTCATCTATGTGCCTCAGGATAGTGATGAATTCATCAGGGCAGCCAGCGACGAGGGCACGCACAGCATCAGTTCGCACCTTCAGTTGATTGTTCGGGAGTCGAGCTTCTTTGAACTGACCAATCTGCAAAATCAATTAATTAGTAGTTATGTATGAATTTCTCAAAAATTCGTACCGCATCCATGTCGCCGACACCGCTCCAAGGAAGTTTGCCGGCATAGATTTCGACCATCATGTAGAACCTAGTAGAGAAAAAGTTAAGATTTGCAGGAAATAAACTCGTCTATCAGTGGCTTACCAGGATTCCATGTCATCCTTACGTGCGTATTCTCTTTTGATGTGTGCTGATGTAGCCGCATAACGTGGAGTCCCTCGGAAACGTGCAGACTCCCTTGGACGCATCAACGACCCATCTGAGTGCATGAACTTTCTCGCGATCCCAAAATCAAGCACGTAGATTATCTGCTGTTCTCCCTCTTCCTTCCGTCCGGTAGTCGTGTTTGCCGGCTTGATATCCCGGTGGAGATATCCAATGCCATGAAGAGCCCGTAGCGCGTTGACCATCTGAATTGAGACGCCGATCGCTGTACCAGGAGAGAAGCGTCGACCAGGCCGAGCTTTGACGAGTTTGTCCAATCCTGGGCCAACCAGCGACATCCTAAAAGAAAAAGGTAAGTTACTGTTTAAGAAGTAATTTAATAATTTACTGCTCCCTAAAAAATCCAAAATTCTTACACGATATAGTTGAATGACACCTTTCCAGCTGGTCCAATGGTCTGACTGTCCCTGCCGATGTCGAAGCACTTAGTGAAGTGACGGTCGTCCTTTATGCGGTGCAGTTCTTGAAGAACATGGGCCTCCATTGCTAGTAGCGGCATTGACGCATCGACCGGCTCAGTTTTGAGAGCTCCTTCCCTCAAGCCGAATTTGCAGTGGTAGACAGCTCCGAAAGCACCGGCACCAAGCTTTTTGATGATTGTCCATTTCTCCGCAACTTTCATCCCTGGCGATAACTCGACGAGCTGCGGCGGCATTCCTGAAGAATCTGTTGAGAGCTCCGGAAATGAGATAAGCGCAGGAAGGTATACAGATGACTAAAAAGCAAAAAGTAATTGATGAAGATGAACGACCAAGATAAACTAAAAAACTAAACTGTACCTTGGAAGAGAACGTCTTGACGAACAAAGCCAAGTGTGCCAAGAGCCAAGCAGGTTAGAGACAGCGGCCAATGCAAGCAGCGTGAGTTAATTGGGTGTGGTTGTGAACAGCAAAAATGTGTTGGCTTTTATAATCGAGATACTACTATAGCCTTACTACTACTATAGCCTTACTTCTTTTTGATTCCCTAGCCTTAATCTCGATTATAAAAGCCAACACATTTTTGCTGTTCACAACCACACCCAATTAACTCACGCTGCTTGCATTGGCCGCTGTCTCTAACCTGCTTGGCTCTTGGCACACTTGGCTTTGTTCGTCAAGACGTTCTCTTCCAAGGTACAGTTTAGTTTTTTAGTTTATCTTGGTCGTTCATCTTCATCAATTACTTTTTGCTTTTTAGTCATCTGTATACCTTCCTGCGCTTATCTCATTTCCGGAGCTCTCAACAGATTCTTCAGGAATGCCGCCGCAGCTCGTCGAGTTATCGCCAGGGATGAAAGTTGCGGAGAAATGGACAATCATCAAAAAGCTTGGTGCCGGTGCTTTCGGAGCTGTCTACCACTGCAAATTCGGCTTGAGGGAAGGAGCTCTCAAAACTGAGCCGGTCGATGCGTCAATGCCGCTACTAGCAATGGAGGCCCATGTTCTTCAAGAACTGCACCGCATAAAGGACGACCGTCACTTCACTAAGTGCTTCGACATCGGCAGGGACAGTCAGACCATTGGACCAGCTGGAAAGGTGTCATTCAACTATATCGTGTAAGAATTTTGGATTTTTTAGGGAGCAGTAAATTATTAAATTACTTCTTAAACAGTAACTTACCTTTTTCTTTTAGGATGTCGCTGGTTGGCCCAGGATTGGACAAACTCGTCAAAGCTCGGCCTGGTCGACGCTTCTCTCCTGGTACAGCGATCGGCGTCTCAATTCAGATGGTCAACGCGCTACGGGCTCTTCATGGCATTGGATATCTCCACCGGGATATCAAGCCGGCAAACACGACTACCGGACGGAAGGAAGAGGGAGAACAGCAGATAATCTACGTGCTTGATTTTGGGATCGCGAGAAAGTTCATGCACTCAGATGGGTCGTTGATGCGTCCAAGGGAGTCTGCACGTTTCCGAGGGACTCCACGTTATGCGGCTACATCAGCACACATCAAAAGAGAATACGCACGTAAGGATGACATGGAATCCTGGTAAGCCACTGATAGACGAGTTTATTTCCTGCAAATCTTAACTTTTTCTCTACTAGGTTCTACATGATGGTCGAAATCTATGCCGGCAAACTTCCTTGGAGCGGTGTCGGCGACATGGATGCGGTACGAATTTTTGAGAAATTCATACATAACTACTAATTAATTGATTTTGCAGATTGGTCAGTTCAAAGAAGCTCGACTCCCGAACAATCAACTGAAGGTGCGAACTGATGCTGTGCGTGCCCTCGTCGCTGGCTGCCCTGATGAATTCATCACTATCCTGAGGCACATAGATGAGATGCGTTTCTACGGTCGTCCAGACTACAGCTGGATAATGAAGATGCTGCGCGCATATCTCACCGAGAACAGAATCCCTGAGCATCCATATGACTGGGAATGAGGGACGTGAAAGATAAAAATTGAGATATTTCACCCCATTGATTTTCCTCGTGATTGTATAAATATTTCGACATTCGTTTTCGCTATAATTGTATTTTACTGTATTGTATTGCTACATATGTATTGTGCTTGTATATATAAATAAATTCGAATAAATTATTGTGTTATTAAGGGGTTCTAATATTTTTTCAAGTTGCGTTTAAGAAGGGCGATATAATTAGTGTTTTTACACTTACGCCTGTCACCGATTTGGAAGGCCGAGAGGCCAAATCCCTCAATATCTCTTTTAATCCCTTCAAATTTGACTTTTGAGTTGCAAAAAGAACTTTTTCCGGCCCACCTCTGGTTTCCAGGGGAGGGTATGCAAAATAAACAAGCGGACTTTTTAATAGAAAATTAAAAATTTACCCCAGAAAATGTTTCATCTTTTCGTTTACTACTGCAGTCATAGACCTAAAAAATTAGAAAATATTAGAATTAATCTAGAATATTAAAATTCTAAATTTTAAATTGAAAAAATTTCGTTTGTCATTTCTAAGTTTAATGAGACATCTCTCATTTTTAAAGTTTAAAAATTCAAAAAAATTTTAATTGTTAAAAATACTTTTTTAAAAATTAAAAGAATTTTTATTTTTCTTACAATAAATGCTCCATGTGAATCTCTGTAATAGACACGAGTCATATTGGCAAACCTTTCCTGACCTAAAAATAAATTTTTGATAAAAAAATTTCTATTATTATTTATTTCTTGAACTACTCTAAAATAAATAAAAATAAAGAAACTTTGACTAAAAAATTTTGGAAAATAAAATAGAATGGCCGAACGAATTAGGCCGCAGTTTGGAGAGAAGGGGCCCCGGATCGAAAGACAACCGTCCAACCTAATTTTTCACAACTTGATATACTTCAAAACCAAAACACCGGAACCGAAATTTTAACCGGAACCGGATCCAATTTGACTTTCGGATCCCGGAACCGGAACTTTTCTTAGTTCCGGCCCGGAACCGGAACTTAAAACCGGAACTGGAACCAAAAAAACACCGGAACTTTCCGGAACCGGAACTGAAACTTCCGGTGAAACTCTAATATATGTATATGTTCTAAATCTAAATTTATTATATTTTAATTTGAATATTTTTTAAAATTCCAATTAAAGAAGAATACTTACCAGAAATATCCCAAAATTGAAGCCGAATCAAAGTATCTTCATATTGAATAAGTTTCGTGGCAAAATCAACGCCAATTGTTGGTTTATATAAAGATGGAAATGAGTCGTGAATATATCTCTGAATTAATGAAGTTTTGCCTGTCCCCATATCCCCAATTACAAGCACTTTATATAAACATTCACGTTGTTGTTGAGTTGAGGAGGAAGTTAACTTAAATGATTTTCTAAAATCTTTATTGTGGAAAGGAAGCCGAAATTTAACATAAAGTAAATAATTGTCAGATTAAAAAATTCATGTGGATTTTGTGGATTTTATTTTTAAATTGCTGTTTTTCTAATTATTTTATTTATGATTAATTTAATCAATTGATTACTCACAGACTGAATTGATGTCATATTTTAATTACTAATTGCACAAATTGAGTAATTCTGAATAGAAAATAACCTTAAAAATTAATTTTTAATATTGTAGGAAGAGAATATACTTAAGAATTAATTTTATTTATTAACTACATAAAATAAAGAGAAATTTATGAGAAAATGAAAAATGATAAGAAGGAATTACCTACTATTAAAAAATTGGAGAAGAAAAATATACACAGAATATAATGTACATACAAATGTAAATTGAAAAAAAAACATTGATTTTCGGCACAAATAATTTTTGTAATTTGTTTGGCGCTATTTCTTTTTTCTAAAATTTAGTTTATCTTTTTTAAAATCATAAAGCAAAAATATAATTTCAATAGAAAATAAGATTTCTGCCTTCGTTTTTTCGAAAAAATTAAAGAAATTCATAAAAGGGTTTTTCGTTCTAACTAGAGACCGGACCGAGAATCGAGATCTCGATAGGAGATCTCGGTTATCGATATTTTTCGAGGTCTCATCTCGATTCCCAGTCCGGTCTCTAGTTCTAACTCATTCAGTGAAATACTATGTATGTAGGTTCTAACCTAAAAATCCCACAACTATGACATCGAAATATTTAAGTTAAATCCAGAATTTTTTAAATAAAGAACAAACCCAAACCATTAAAAATTCGTTAGAAATTTGAGGTAATTAAATTCTTATTTGGACAGTAGGTCCTGTTCCGCTTCTCGTTTTTTCTATATTTTGCTTCTCCAAATCTTGCTTTTTAAAATTTGTTTCAGCACACTTCTTTTTTAAATTATATTTTTTTTCTATCATTAATTAATTAATTACTTCCAAATTTAAAATTAAAAAATAAAATAATACCGTCAAATTCTTCGATTTTTTTAATGTTTTTATTTAAACATAAATTACATTTTTTCTTTTTTTTTCGTTTTTCAACCATTTAATCACAAAATGACAGCACACAAACAAATAATATTTTTTTTTATTTTTCTTCATTTAATGATCTTTTTTCTGTTTACTCTTAAACAAATAAAAAGCAGAATTTATTTTCTTTTTTTTTATCAATTTTACGTTGTCCATACAATCGAATAAAATCAGAATTATTATTTTATTTAAAAATTCTGAAACTTATTTTTTAATTTTTTTAAATTAAATTTTCTAAATGGGATTCTGTTTTATTTAGGCGCAGTAAACGTAAATCAAACAAAAAAGACTAGCAAAAATAAAATTATATTTAAAATATTTTCAAAATATTTTTAAAAATTTTTTTGATTTTTAAATTAAAGAATATGGCAAAATTAATGTTATTTTTTTATCTATTTTTGTTCATAATTTAATAAATTTTGAACCAGAAAATCCGAAAATTGTGGAGAGATACTTAATTAATATTTAGGAAAAATTGATAATTAATCGTTGTTATTTTTAGAAGAAATTTTTGTTAAATTATTTAGCCAGAAGGAAAGAGAGTCTACCTCAGGGATGGATAATTTTGGATTTTAAAAAGCGAAATACGCAAGAAAATCCATCCCTTGTCTACCCTTCTATTCATGCTTTACCTATTTCTTTACCATTCATCCATTTAGATGAAATGTTTTTCATCCGTCATAAATTCCCTTAGGACAGTGAGGTAATTAACAAATTCCCAATAATTTCCATAAATTAATCTTTTTATCATTTTTTCTAAATAAATAAATTTTTTTGGTATTCTTTTTCAGTTTAAATAAATATTTACTCAAAAAATCATTTCTTCTTTTTCTATTTTTAATTAACTAATTAATAATTTTTTTCTTTATTTAATCATGTGGTGGACTCATTTTTAGTATTTTATTTTTTTTCAAGTGTTTTCCTTCTCGTTTTTTATAATTTATTGAATTGGCCAACTGCTTTTAAATAAATCCAAAAAATTCCCTATATAAGAGAAAAACAAGCAAAAATTTCGAAAAAAGAACAAATCTTCCTTCAAAATTAATTTAAAAAGCTGAAAATTGCTATACCGATGTAAAAATATATTTCCGATCGAATAGTGTTTTCCGATTTTCGAAATTTTGACTTTTAAGACCGAAAAGTCGAAATTTGTCGGAAATTATATTTACATATAGAATTAAAAGAGAAAACAAAATAGTTGTCAGGTGGTGTAGTGGTTAGTGTGTTAGGTTTTGTTGGTGGGGTTGAGGGTTTGAGTCCAAAATAATGTATCAATTTTTTCTTTATTAAAAAATTATTTTAAATTATTTTTTAATGTTTTTTATTTAAATTATTATTAATTTAAGGATTAAAAGGTTTAGAGGGATTAAAAGATTTAGAGGGATTAGTTGGATTTAGAGGGATTAAAGATTTAAAGGGGTTAAAAGATTTAGAGGGGTTAAATATTTAAGGGATTAAAAGATTTAGAGGGGTTAAATATTTCAAGGGGTTAAAAGATTTAGAGGGATTAAAGATTTAAAGGGATCAAAAGAATTAACAAGGATAAAGAGTATTTGAGGTTAACGGTGAGGGTTTGAGGGACTTTTCTAAAATCTCTTTTTGTAAATAACTTTTTCTAGGCTCCGTGTTAAATGCGCCTTTGGCGCATTCAATCCAGTGCGCGGAGCGCGCTGGTTATATATAAAAATAATTTTTTGTTGTTCTTTGCTCTAAATACATATATTTATTTATTTTTATAATTAAAAGTCAAAAAGTAATTAATTAAATATTTATTTAATTATTTTGGTCAGAGAATTGACCAGACGCGCAAACACAGTCATTATTGTTATTATTTATTTATTAGATTAAATTGTTTTGTTAAATTTTAAAATTAAAACCCCGAATATTTTAAAAAGAATTTATTTTTGTTAAAGTTTTTTTAAAGAAAAACAGTTTCCTCTTAAATATTTAGGGGAATATCAGGGGGTTTTAGGGGGATCAAGAGGGAAACAAAACAATCCCTTTTCGAATTACTCCAACTTCTCCCCCTTCTTGTTTTCTGTAAAAAATTAAAAGTATTTGAATGTGCCTAGTTTTTAAGTGTGATGTCCATTCAGTGAATTGTCCTTTCTAAAACTTTATTATTAACAAATTTATATAGGTAAATATTCTTAAAATAAGAGTAACTTAAATTTAGTTTTGACATGAGCTCGAAACATTTATTCTTTTCCAGAACCCCAAAAACAGATTAGTGCAGAAACATTTTTTTTAATTTTACAACTAAAAAATCTCATTTAATTTCTAAAAGTTTTGATTTTTAAAAGTATTTCTGTTTAAATAAAAATAATATTTTCACACGTTTTTCTCCTTTTATTTAATTCGTAAATAAAATGTTTAAAAAAAGAATTTGTTAGTTTTAATTAGAAATTTTATACAATTTTTATTTAAAAAAATTTTGTCTAGAAACCCTTAAAAATAAATAAAAATTAGCTTTATTATTTAAATCAAACACATTTATTTACAAATTTATTTTCAAAAACTTTTCATTTCAATTTCAATTATTTATGGAAAAAAATAATCTATTTTTGCACCTTTTAAAAATTAAAAAAAAACTTTTTCTTTTTTAAATAAATCTAAAAATAATATTTTTATTTTATTTATGCATTAATGATTAATAAAATAAAATAAAAGTTTCTTGTTTTCTGTGACAATTCACGTAAAAACAAATTATTTGAAATGCCTAGTAGTTCAGTGAATTGTCCATTCCGTGAATTGTCTGTTTCAGTCTTTACATTATTTTCGGATAAAAAAAGTCCAAGAAAAATTGACTTGTAGTACTTCTCCACATTTTTTTGTGTTGTCTCTGTCCCATTCCTGGCCACGTGAAATATTTGTAGAATAAACATAGAAAAATAAATAAAAAGACTATAATATTTTTTGAAAAAAAGAGAGACTACTGACTGACTGACTGACTGGCTATATTTATATATCCCATTCAATGGAATTACTAGAAATTTTTCCCCAAAAATTTTTTTCATTGCCAAATTTCTATCATGGCTGGCCATTTTTCTCTTTTTCTTCTTTTAAATGCGCTTCTTTTTATTTTTTCTAGAAAGAAGATATTTTTGTATGTATTTTTTTTTAATATTTTCTGAGACTTGAAAAATTTACTTTTATATAAGTATTTATTTGTGTATTATTTTCCTTTTATCTGCATAAATCAAATTTTAAATAACCGAGAAAAATTTTAAATTCCATATTTCTATGTTGATGAAACATTAAAATAATTGTTTAGATTAGAATATATCATTCCCCCCATTTTAAATGATAACATTGACGCTATAATCTGCGCGCTGTTTATTTAAAAAGTATCACATTAACTGTGAAATTTTGCACATATTGCTAAAAAAATTTGCCTCATCCTCCTCAATTTATCAGTATAATTGTAATATAAAAAAGTTATATTTGAAAATATCATTTGTAAATTATTAGGTACAAGATTGAAAATTTTTCGAGAAGACCGTAACCGCATCCATAACTGAAACTCGAAACCAAGACCAGGAACCAAGACCCCTTCGTTGGGTACTGCCCTGTTTAAAGACTCGTTCTCTCTTTTTGATTATCTAACTAATTCAAGAATTTGGATAATCTAATTTGTTTTATTATGTACTTGCTCTTCAGCGCTACAGGCGATAATTTTGAATATTTTAGGTGTCCAAGAATCCAAAATTCCACCTTTTTAGCGCCTCATATAGGAGGATTTTAGGGATATTTTTACTTTATTTTCGGACAAATTTAGGCAAAACATAAACTTAAGGGGACAAAAATCAACGCAAATAACGCAAAAAGCTTTGCGCCCACCCTTGACTCTTGTTGCATGCATCTTCCTATTCAATAACTAGTAAAATGCCAGTGCCGCCTAAAAATTCCTCAATAGCAGCAAAAAAAAGAAAAATTGAGGGAAATGCACAGACAAGAATTTATACTCTTTTTATGAACAATAAAAAGACTGGCAAAAAAGCGGAAATGAAATGCTTTCTATTAGTCCATCCATTGCGCCACTTGACAATATAGAAAAGTATAAATCAATTCTTTTCCTGTATTTTTATTTTTATATCGTCATTAAATCATCACACTTCACGCTTATTTAACAATCCATCAAATAAAAAAATTTTTTTTAAATACAGTCGGGACCTCACTTTATAGTAGTTTACACCTAACTTTTGTAAATACTTCAATTTAGTTGATTTTTTTATTTGGTTGGCCAAAATTGGGAGCTGCCTAAGCATTCTATGTTATACCTCCAATAGTGTTTACACCAGGCTTGGTAATTGATACGGATATCGATATAGATAAGCTCAAAATGCCTGCGGATATCCATCTATATCCGCCGTAAATATCCGGATACGGATACCAAAATCTATGTCCATTACCAAGTCTAGTTTACACCCGATTTAGTAACACCTTACACCTTAAAGTAAAATAAAAAGATTTTTTACTACGACATGTGTCAGATAAGGCCCTCCTTCAATTTAACACCTTTTTTTTCAATAATTTTATTTAAATATAAACAAACATACTATTTTTATTTTTGTCAACTTTTCCCAACCTTTTACATATTTTCATTTTATTGTTACATTTCTATTTTACTTCGGTTAATTTCCGTGACTAGACAAAACAGCTTTTCTCGTTTAATTAATTATGTAAAAGCAAAGCTTTATTTTTGGAATGAAAAGTGTAATGTAGATAAGGAATTTTTCTTTTATTTTTACACGCATTTAAAATAAAAATTTTCTCATTTGAATTGTTTTTTTTATTTTTTTATTGCCAAAACGTATTAATTCCAGTCACTTTATTTCCAGCCACTAATTTAAATTACTTAAATTGACATTTTTTGGCAAAATGTTTAATTTTATTTTTCAAAATACCAACACTAAAATGCCAAAATCTTTTTTATCCAAATGTAGATTTGCAAAATCTTGTACTGGATTTTCTGGGTCTTGCGTCCGCCTAATAACATACATATATCCCTAAATTCGCAACATTTTAGCCCATAAAATTTGAATCTAAAATTTAAATTGAATTTTTCCTTTCACAAATCAGTGTTTTTATTTTTTATATTTTTCACTTCTGAAATGTTTCCCATCACTTTCCACTATAGTAATATACTAATTTTATGTAAATCCATCCATTGTCCCAGTAATATTATTCCTTTTTTTTTAAATTTTGAATTTATTATTTTTTAATTTAAATTGATTTTCTAAATGTTTTATTTTAGCCCCTATAAATTACTTTTTAATTTTTTTAAATTTAAGGACCACAATTCTAATTAATTTTTTATTCATCAGTTTTTTATTAAATGATTGTCAACTCATATCATCAACATCCATTTTATTAAACAAAAAGTAATTTTGTTAGTAACTAAAAATGTTGATATAAACACGAATTTCTTCAAACTTTAAAATTCTTCACAAATCAAATTGACAAAAATTTAATTTTTGCAATTTTCTTCAAAAAATGCCTTCTTTTATTTGCATGCCTTTTTTCGCCTGCAATCGTCAAATTGATATAATTGATCGACGACAATGTAATCTTCAATCAATTCCTGGCGATCTTGAACGTTATGCGCGTTCACTTGAGGAACTTCTTTTGGATATGGTTTGTTTATATTTTGCTTTCTTAAATTTATTCTTTTATTTTAAGAATCATATAAATTCCCTACCAAAATCACTTTTTCGGCTTCATAAGCTTCAGCGGCTTGGTTTGAGTGACAACGACATTCATCGTTTACCTCCCGAAGTTTCTGGCCTTCAAAATTTAGTTGAGCTTAATTTGAGCAGAAATGGTTAGTTTTCTTTTGGATTTAATAATTCTTTTAAATTCTGATTTTTTGGGTATTTTCATCAGTTTGTTTCCCTCACAGATTAATTAATTTTTCCCTTTTCATTCTAAAATTAGTTTCTTAAAATTAATTTTACTTCAGATATATCCGATCTCCCAGAAGAATTAAGGATCTGCCAAAATCTTCAAGTCCTCGACATCTCTTCTAACCCTATTGCTCGACTTCCTGATTCAATTACTCTCTGTACTTCACTTGCACAACTCTCATTGAACGACATTTCTTTAACTAAACTTCCTCAGGATATTGGAAAATTGGTGTCATTGAAATCGTTGGAAGTTAGAGAAAACCATTTGCGAGCTTTACCTGTCTCAATTTCTGAATTGAAGCAATTGCAGAGGCTGGATTTGGGGCAGAATGAGTTGGATGAATTGGTTGGTCTTTAAATTATTTTTTTTATGACCAATTTTCTCATAATTAAGAGATTAATAAAATCTTGTATTTGGCCCGAAAATTCGTTGTTTTTTTGATTTTCCTAAATTTCTACACTGATTAGGAATATTATTTTTTGCTGAAATCAAAATGAAATTTTTTTCAATTTATTAAAATTCTTCGGTAGATACTTGGTCTTAAGGATTTTTTTATTTAAATCGAACAAAAATTGGTTTTTTGAATGTTAGTCATTTTCTATTTTAATTTTTATTAAGCCTAATGAAATTGGCTTTTTACGTTCACTACAAGAATTATACATCGATGAAAATAGTTTGGAAAAATTACCTGATTCAATTCTTCACTGTACTCGTTTAGAGCAATTAGATTTAACATCAAATCGACTCTTTCAATTACCTGAAGATATTGGTGATCTTTCAAATTTGGTTGATTTAACTGCTTCACATAATTGTATTAGAGAGTTGCCAAGTTCTATAGGTTTTTTTAATGAAAAAAAAATTTTTTAATTATTAAAAAATTACTAGGTCGTCTAAAACGTCTATTTATTCTCAAAATGGACGATAATATCATTGGCTCTGTTACTCCAGCTATTGGTGGATGTATTAAATTAAGTGAGATTTATTTGCAACAGAACCCTATCACTGTAATTCTTTAAATTTTTTAATTAAAATTTTATAAAAAAATTTTTAGGAGCTTCCCAGCTCTATTGGAAATCTCAAGTATTTACAAACTTTAAATTTGGATCGTTGTCAATTACGCCAATTGCCTTCTTTAATAGGCGAATGTCAATCGTTAAATGTACTTCAAGTGAGAAATAACCAATTAGAAGAATTACCAATGGAAATTGGAAAATTGGCAAAATTAAAAGTTTTCGATGTTTGTAACAATATGCTTACACATTTGCCTTACACAGTTTGTTTTTTATTTAAAAAGCTTGGTAGTGATTTTGGCAATTGGGAATTTTTATTGACTCCAATTGTTGCCTAAACTCCTTTGAAATAATTCTCTTGCCCCTACAACACTTAATCTTAATCACTCTGACTCAAACCTCGTTAAAAGGCTTTTGATATTTTTAAATGAATACAACTTATGTATTAGTTTTTAAAATTAGTTTCCTTTTAGATAAATGTTCTCCGTGAATTACAAGCACTTTGGTTATCTGAAAATCAATCTCAAGCACTTGTTCGCCTTCAACAAGAAACTGACTCGAGAAGTGGAATAAAAATATTGACTTGTTATTTGTTGCCACAAGTGGATTCTCAAAATAGTATTTTTTATAAATAGTTATTTTTAAATATTTAAAAATAAATATTTTAGAATCTGGCAATAATTCACAACCACCAAATTCAAATAAATCAGGCGGATTTGTTGGTGGCCCAAAGGTTCATTTTGGTGTAGATGAAGCGGAGAGGGATGAAGTTAGTGCCGATAAAGCTCAGAATTTTGAAAGGAAGAACACTCCCCATCCAAAACCAAGTACCTCTACAGGTTCTAGTACTTCAAAACATCACAAAAAGCAGCATGTTGATGGCCATATTGCTGCTAAAGTTGAAGAGGTTAATTTTTAAAAATAATATTTAAATTACTTCTTAACTTTGTAGCATCCAAAATCAATTGTTCTTAGTGGCAGCGTTAAGAAAATAAGTCAGGACCATAGTTCTGTACATTCTGCTGTGCCTAGTTGTTCTACCTCCACTGCCATTGAACAAAAGAACACTCTTCCAAGATCAGCACTTAAATACCCGTCACGTATGCAATCGTGTACTGAAACTCAACAGCAGCAACAACAACCTATTATTGAGTTACAAAAATCACCAAAACAGGTTTTTAATTTTAAAATTGTGTCAAAAAATTATTTTTTAATTTAAAGCAAACACAAAAGCAACAAAAAGCTGTAATTTTCAACAATGGAAAAACTACTGCAAAAGAAGAATCATCTTCAAATGAGTGCAGACTTAAACGTGTCAATACTCCACACTATAAAAGTCAACGTGCTGCGGCAGCAGCTGCAGCGGCGGCTGAAAGCGGTGATAACTCACAAAATCAATCAAATCGTCGACAGTTGCCAAAAACTCCGGCAAATGCTGTTGGAGATCCAGTTCCTCCTGTTACAACTGGAATCGACCAAAATGACGGTATGCGCATTCAGGTATAGTCGTCGTTCTTTGTTTTTGTCCATTTTGCAGTTAAAATATTATGTTGGCCTCTCTTTTTAAAGCTTTTTTAGAGAAATATAAATTGGTAAAATATTTTTGTTTTTTGGATTAATTTACCTTTAATTATTTAACATTTTCTCCTTTTTATTTTTTAATTTTATATTCTTTGTTTTTTTTAGTTTTTTTTTGCTTTATTTGTTTTAAAAAAAATTTTCATCTAATTTCCTAAATTCATTACTAAATTATTTTTAAATTTTCAGTCAGCGCAAGGAGGTAGCATCAGAGAGGGAGATATGCTAGAAAGAAAACGGGTCGTTGTACGGCGTGGAGATGGAAGTGGTGGCGGTTTGGGACTTTCAATTGCTGGCGGTATTGAATCTACACCTTTTATTGTTAGTTTAATTTTTTGATTTCTAATATCTTTACGAAAATTGTTAGAAACTGCAGGGACCGTTAAATTTCACAAGAAATAAACGAAAGAAATTTAGAAGGGATTTTCTTTTTCTTGTCCTTAATAAGTGTTGGTTAAGTGGTATAAAGTAGTAAAGTGTGACAATGTGAAGAAATTGGGCAAGAGCATTGGGCTCTGATAATTTTGTGAATCGATAAAATCCCGTACTGATTGTTACACTTTTTTTCATTCTAATTTTTAATCTTTTTATTTTTAAAGGAGAATGATTCTGGAATTTTCATATCAAAACTTGTATCAGGCGGGGCAGCTGAACGTGTTGGATTGCGACCGGGTGATAAAGTACTGGAGATTAATGGAACTTCTATGATAGGAAAACGACATCAAAGTGCTGTTGATTGTATCCAACAATCAGTTGGTGAATTGGAGTTGGTTATAGAAAGACGGAGAAGTGGAACAATTCAAAGTGGTTAGATAAAAATTATTAAAAATATTCAGCATTTAAAAATACAAATTTGTATCCAGGTCCTTCAACAAGCGTTCCGTCTTTACATCAACAAAGTAATTTATCAAGTAATAAATCAACGACAGCTTCAACTTCTAAAATTTCTAACACTCCAGCTTCGTCTCAAAATCAAAATTCCAGCTTTTCAACCCCCGCCACAACGAAACTCCTTGCACAACCCAAATCACCTTCACATCTTTCACAATCATCATTTCCAATTTTAAATTCATTTGCTACAACCCCAACAGTTACAGCGCCTTCACATTTTACCTCGGCTAATACTGCTAACACTTCATTTTCTTCTCTTCCAGTTGCGCAAAATGAATATATTAATATAACTTCTAAAACAACTACAAATAAAAATTCCCCCTCTAATTTAATTATAATTGATGGCTCTATAGAAGATATTGTACTTGTTAGAGATAGTACAGCTAATTCTCTTGGATTATCAATTGTCGGTGGCGTTGATCATTGTTCTCATCCTTTTGGTTCTTCTTTAAAGCCTGGTGTTTTCATTTCAAAAATAACGCAACGTTCTCCAGCTGCAATTTGTGGAAATTTACGAATTGGTGATCGTATTTTGAAAGTTAATGATGCTGATATTTCGCGTGCAAAACATAATGAGGCTGTTGAGGTTTTTATTGGCTCCAATTTATGAGTCAATTATTTTTATTTAAAGATCCTCAAGTCAACTGGTTGTTCAATCCGTCTAACTGTTTGTCACGAACCCCAGCCAAAAGGATTGCGCTCTGTAATTATTCAACGGCAATTACACGAGCCGCTTGGCTTGAGCATTTGTGGAGGAATTGGCGGTACGCCTGTAAATCCTGAAGATTCTACGGATGAAGGAATATTCATTGAGCGAGTTGAAAACATGGGGCCTGCAGCAGTAAGCAATGTTGGACTTTGCGTTGGTCTACGCATTTTGGAGGTAAATAGAAAGTTTTATTTTTATATCTTATATTCCGATCTCTTAAAATTCCCTTTTATATTCCGATCTCTTAAAATTCCCTTTTCTCTTCTCTTTTACATTTTAAATGAGTCATAAAAATTGCAGCTTATTTATTCTTTAAAATTCAGGTTAATGATGATTCATTGCTTGGCTGTACAAAAGAGGAAGCCGCTCAAATATTTCGACGCTCCGCCCCAGGCGCTGTTCGCTTACTTATTTGCGATGGTTTATCTCCTCCATCTGTCAATTCCGCCCTTCGTCCACAAATATCCTCTATTACTGTTGCAACTTCTCCTACATCTTTAAATGCGCCTACTTTAAATGACTTAGGATTACCACTTTCAAATCATTCACAAAACAATTTAACAGAAATTGAAAAAGAAAATAAAATTGCTTCAGAGATGTTATCTTCCTCAACTCCAATTGAATATTCTCCAAGGAAAGAACCAGAAATTATTCAAAATAATTATGTTAACAGTGGAAATATGCAACAAAAACAACAAAATGTTGTTTTAAATTAAATTTGTTATTTAATTTTATTTTTCTTTTTAGTTATCAAATCAAGCCAGTCAACAACAACAACCGGCTAAAATTATTTCAACATCTAATTCTACAAACTTCTCAATCTTGCCGCCTTCACCAGCAAAAATTTTAACGCCAGTTAAGGATTTTCCCACTCATTCTGTTTTTGATCCAAGTCAACAAACAACTAATTCGGTACCTAATAACTACTAGTTATCAGATTATAATTGTTTTCTTTTTTTAGGTAGATAAATCAAAAATTAACACAAACACTTCAAACATGATAGTCACAAATTCAATTGAACAGAATAATCCAAAGCAAGCATCCGACCCGTCATTCAGCTCCAAGCTGAAGTTATTCGAGCATCTGCAATCGGCCAATTCTGCTTCAACAAATAATAATATATCTAATAGGCCACAACGCCTACCTGGAATTCCACCAAAAAAGCCATTAATTAGTGCCCAGGAAATGGAAAGACTTCGGGAAGTTGGTGGTTCTAATGATAAAAGAATCAACGCTTTGAATGATTTTTCCCCACAAGAAGAGCATTTAAATTCAACAGTTGAACAACTTGACTCTTTTCTTTTGGATGGGTATAATTTTTGTTGAAATTATTTTCTAATTTTTGTTTATTTAGCCGCTCTGACCAACAACCTTCAATAATTCGCACAAAGAAAGCTGAAATCAGAGCTGAAAAGGATCGAATTGCTTCATCCCCTTTCATAACAAATGGCACTAACGAGCAACCAACTGACACCCCTTTGTCTAGAGATAGTCCTTCTTTTAGTCAGAAGGCAGCGGAAATTGAGAAACGTGAGTTTTATTTGTGAGAACTTTTGGATTTATTATTCAAAAATCTTCCTTTTTAGGCAGAGAATGGAGACAAGCCAGACTTCAAAGTATGGATGTTGAATCTAAACGTACAGGGGATTTGGTAAAAATAATTGCTAATGCCACAACGACAGAAACTACCAGATAAATTTAAATTATTTTAAAAATAGAGTTCGCAACAAAAAATTTTTTACAAGATATTATAATTATTTTTTAAAAATTATGCGAACTTTTTCATTCCTAACTTTTGTAAGTTATTCTGTGCAATTTATTTTTGTTGCACCTAATTTTCTTGTTTTTTAATATGCTTTTGTTTTGTTATATTTTGTTCATTTTTGGGATTTTTTGTTAATTATAAAAATAATTATAACACTTTAAAGTCATTCGAAAATTTTATTAAAAATATTTTTGAGAAAATCAAATTTTTCTAAAACAGTTATCTTGGAAATTTCGAATGATATTTAAAACGTTTTCATGCTCTTTATTTTTGGTTCACTTTTTACGTCCAAGACCCATTGCCCCTGGTGCTTCCCTTCTGACCACAAAATTTTATCCTCTCAAACCCTACAAATTTTGCGCAACTTACATATTATTTTAATATCTTTTTATTATTCCAATTTTTAAATGTTTTCAAATAAATATTGTATAAAATTGAATATGCAAAAGACTAACTAAATAATTTTTAATCGAGAATGGGATAGTTTTTGTTTGTTTTGCTTATCTATTAAAATAGCCTGAAATTTTTGAAATTATACCCATGCTTATTAAAAGGGGAATTAGCATTTATTATTTTCTAGTAATAAATTAGCAACTATACTTGTCTAAATAATTCCAAAAATATTGTGTCTCCGCCTAGCGCAGTTTTGCTGACTCACCTAGGCCTGGAAAACAAGGTCATTTCTTTCAACATTCGTCTATCGTCGGAGAGGGAAAGGTGTAATCTATTTGCTAATATATTTATTCATAAAATTCTCGTCATCGATTTTTGTCGAGATTGGTTGAGTGTTTGTTTACCCATCCAAATGGGACATTCTCCCCTCTTTTCTCCAAAAAAATTTTTATCGGGAATGTGTACAATTTCGGTGTTTTTTGATGTTTTTTTTGTAAATACTGGACATTTTTCTCATTCCATAAAAATTAATCGGAACTCACCCATGCGTGCCGCTCCCCTTACACCTTTAATTATTTGAAGTACCTATAGCAACCCAGAATGGAACATACTGCGCAGTAAGCCTTTGCTTTTGCAGCTTTTGGTTGCGCATTGATTATTTACGACTGTGGTCAATTTAGGTGTGCATAAATTTACTCTTTTATACAAAAACAAATGAAAATATTTCATCTCGCGCACTATTTTTAATATTTAAATTTACTGAAAAAATTCTGAGAATTTTTTGAATAAATGCCAAAATTAAAAAGAAATATTTATAAACGGTCACTTCGGTGTTGTCGGTTTAATGTCAAGCTTATTCCTTGACTTTTTGTAAAAATCAACTGATAAGATATTGCGATAATATTGAACCGGACAGACTGAAAACATTCATACTGCGCATGTAAAAATGGCGTTGTGGAACAATTTTTCTTCCCCAATTTAGGGAGGAAAAATGGGAAATAAAATATCAAAAATAATCCTTGTTGTTTGATAGTAGGCAAAAATTAGAAAGGAATTTGGGTGGAAGGAAAAAGTCTGACCATTTTGCAAAAATATAGGGGAAAAATTGGGGAAGAAAAAAGGGGGTCTGTCCGGTCCAATATTACCGATATTGCTTTCATCCGAATTTTCTGATTACAAAAAAGACAAGCAACACAAAATCGTTTCTTCTCTTAAAATTAAATTCTGTTAAAAATGTTTTTTTATTCTTAATTTAATTATAAACAGATTATATTTTTAATTTTCAGGTCACTGCCTGAATAAATTTACGATTGTTATTTTTATTTTTATCATCTTAATTGACATTGGAAAAGTGCAATTTAAATTCTAAATGAAATTCTTTTGTATTCCTTCTTCACTTTTTGCATGTAAAAATGGCGTTGTGGAACAATCAGATTTTAGCCAACTTAAATTGGAAAGTGTGCCCAAGGAAATTATAAAAAGCAGAAAATATATTGAAGAATTATTGCTTAATGTTAATTCTATTGAAGAACTTCCACCGGTAAATTTAAAAAAATTTTTTTAATTTTGGGTTTTATATGGGATTGACTTCGGATTGACTGGAGTTTCTTCAAGACTCCGAATTTTTTTTTCATTCAAATTTACAACACCCCCCTCCCCCCTTACCCAACTTCCCTATTTGACGTCTCAATTTCTTATTTCCCCATTGGATAAAATATTCACAGGGCTCGAGATGCTCCTACCAATTTACCTTCCATTTACTCACACCTTTTTCCGATAAAAGTTCCAACCATTTTAAATCACAATTTCCTTTAAAAAAATTTATTTTTAGGATTTATTTCGTTGCACAAAAATCCGCAAACTTGATGTTAGCGAAAATAAAATTAAAGTAATACCTACAGAAATTGGAATGTTATTTTCTTTGGAGGAATTAAATTTAAGTAAAAATGGTAGAAAAAATTTTTTAGTTAAAAATATTAATTTAATTTTTTTTGTAGAAATTGTTGAAATTCCGGAAGAAATTGGTTGTTGTCAAAACCTTGTTTGTTTGGATATTAGTACAAATATTTTAACTGGGTATTTTTTTAAATTTTTTTCTTTAATTTTATTTTTATCTCCGAAAATATTTTTAATATTTGGGTTATTTTTTAAATATTTTTTTGTTCTGTTACGCAATATAAAAATTTTTTTTTAATTTTAAATGAAGAATAACCTCTAAATCATCTTTTTTGGTTATTCAGCTATTTTTTAACCCTATTTTCCCCCGAAGGACCACCAACGATAAGAAAATATTTTTAACTATTTTTGGGCGATAGATTCATTTTATTTTAGTTTGATTTTTAATTTAATTTTTGTTTTTTAAGTTTTCCAAAATCATTTGTGGATTTAACCAATTTAGCAAGTCTTAATTTATCAAATAATTCACTTACACATTTGCCGGCTGATATTGATCATCTTGTTAATTTACAGGTTTTTATTTAAATTTTCTATTTTGAATAGAATGTGGGTCCTTTTTTGCCTAATAATTTTTTTGAATAACTTTTTCGAAGGCTTTAACTAGAGAATTTTTTTAATTAAAAATCTTTCGTTAAGAGTACATCTTTCAATTTTCTATAAATAATAAAAATTTTTGGTGACAAAAAATCCTCTAAAATTTTTTAACTATAAATCTGTCTGAAAACTCAATTTTACTTTTAATTAATTTTTTAAAGTTTTTGGATATTGCTCAATGTGAATTGCGTGCTTTGCCCCCCTCAATTGTTCGTCTACGTCTTTTAAAAGTTTTGGATCTTTGTGACAATTATTTGACAGATCTTCCCTCAGAAATGGGAGGTTTAGTTAGTTTAGAAATGTTGGATCTTCATTGTAATATGGTCAGTCATTTACCTGAAAGTCTTTTAAATTGTGGAGCTTTGCGGTCTCTTGATATGAGTGGAAATCAATTGAATGAGTTGCCGGCAAATATTGGGGATTTGAAAAATTTGATGGAATTGACTATTTGCGAAAATCAAATTAGACAATTGCCGAGCTCTATTGGTTTGTTTTTTCTTTTTTCAAATTTAAATTTTTTGAAGGTCAATTAAAACGTCTCGAATCACTCAAATGCGCAAAAAATTGTTTATCAGAATTAACTCCCTCAATTTGCTCTTGTGTTCAATTAACAGATTTAATTCTTTGTGAGAATCGACTAAACGTTTGTTTTTAGAATAATTTTTGTAAATTTTTTAAAGAATTATTTTAAAGGAATTACCAGCAAGTATTGGAAATCTTTCTAAAGTAAGTTTAAATAATTTAAATATTTCTTGTTGTTTCCTTTTTTATTTATTTGTGGATTTATCCTTGTTATGTTAAAGACGTATGTAGTTAGTGTTTAGGGAAGCCATAATTAGATTTTAAAAAATTATTTTGAAAGGACCCTATCTTCTTGGATACACCCTTTTGATCTTATAAAACATTTTCAGTGATTTAATTTTTATTTTAGCTTCTTTCCGCCTCCTTACTTAATTTTCTCTGAATTTTAAAAATTAATAAAGTAATTTAAAAATTAATTTCTTAAATTTAAAGCTCCGCTTTTTGGATGTTAATGTAAACAATTTACGTTCTATTCCCTCAACAATTGGTGGGTGCTCATCTTTAACAATTCTTTCACTTCGTCATAATCAAATAAATGATTTGCCTTTTGAAATTGGAAGATTAAATGTTTGTTTAATTTTTAAATAAATTATTTTTTATTTAATATATTTTTTTAGAATTTACAAGTTCTTGATTTGATTGACAATAATTTGAAATATTTGCCTTATACATTAACGTATTTTTAAATATTTTGAAGAAATAATATTTTGGAATTTTTATAGGGTTCTTTACAAAGCTAAAACTCTAAATGCTTTATGGCTTTCATTTAATCAACCATCATTACCCAAATTAAGTACTATAAATGCTCCAATTACGAATGTTAAGGTTTGTTTATTTTTCATGTTTTTCTTAAAATGAATTTAATTAATCCGCAATTTTATGTAAAATAATAGCAAAGTGGTGTAAGAGTCGTTACTCTAATTCTACAATTTTTCTCATGTCAGAATACAAATAATTTGGTGAGGTTTGAGCATCTGGGTCCGTATCATATGAGTGCATTGTAAAAATTATCTAGATCTTTAATCGCTAACCAGAAGAGTTTCTGGTTCTTTTTGTTTCTCATGACCTGTCTTTATGCTACATACCACCCAAATCAAATTCCAGAATCTCATTGATTTAGAATCTAGACGCGATTTTGATTCAGCTCGATGATCCTAAATTTTTAACTTTTTAAGGTGCTCACTTGTTATTTACTTCCTCAACAAGAACAACCACAAAAACAATCTTCACAACTCAAAACCTCTTCTTGTGTTGGAGGTGCTCGTGTATGTTTTGCTGGTGATCGAGCAGAGGAATTTGAAGAAGATAAAGTTCCGATTGGAAAATTTGAACGTTATGATACTCCACATCCAAAACCTTTTGCTCCAAAAAATAGAAATAGAAATTCTACTGAACTTTCTGCAGGTGTTACTCTTCCTTTAAGCTCTTCTAGAAGTGAAAAATCTGAGGTTTATTTTTCAATTTCTAGTAAATAATATTTCTTTCTTTTAATTTTAAAGGCTCAGAACATTTCCGGAAATAAATCTAATGACCAATCAGTTATCGAAGAAAGTCGTCCACTTCGTTCTGTTCTCAAAAGACGACCCCAATCTGTTCTTTCATTAATTTCTACTTCTGAATTATTGCCTGCATTATTGGGAACAAATAATAATTCAACAGAAAATGGAGAAACATCAGGGATGAAAATGAAAAAATCTGTTCGGAAAAATATTCAATTAAAGAGAGGAGATGCAGGATTTCAATGGACAATTGTGGGAGGATCTGATTCTCTTCCTTACAATGTTTATATTTTTTATCGATAGATTTGAAAATTCTTAAAGTTAAAAGTTGCGAGGCTACTCACTTTTATTTTTTATAGGGTAAAAACGGCCTTTTCATTTCTCAACTTGTTCCTGGTGGTGTAGCTGAAAAGGCTGGATTCCGAGTTGATGACCAAATACTTGCTGTAAATGGCGATGACATTCGAGGACTTACTCATTTTGATGTCGTGAAATTTATTAAAAATGCTGGAAATGTTTTAGAATTTTTGGTCGAAAGAGATCAAATTATTGATGATCAAATGGTTAAAAAAATTTTTTCTTTAAATAATTTTTAATATTTTTAAGCAACGTTCAACTTCATGTCTTGCAGCACAACAAGTTTTTTCTGCTAATTCAAAACCTAATGAACGTCACTCTTTTCGTATTATTCGTGATGGAAATGGCTGTGTTCCTTTCACTGTTTCTGGTAATGGGAGATGGCCACAAGACCCATTCTCTATTTCGGCAATAAAAACAAGTATTGAAAGTCCACTTTTGCCGGGCGATAGAATTATTTCAATTGATGGAACAAATGTTAAATTTGGCGCTAGATTAGATCAGGTTCTTGTTTTTCTTTTAAAAAATCTCCACTAAGAAGACCATCTAAATTTAATTTTTAGGTTCGAACTCTTTTGACTGGATTGCCAGGAACAAATGTAACAGTCGGTATTGAGAGAGGCAATTATTTACCTGACAATGTCCAAAATGATAATCTTCAAGTTACTCCATTAACTTGTAGTACAGCTTTTAGTGAATTGAGTCTTTCACGTTCTTTGCCATCTTTGTGTGTTGTAACTAATGAATTGGCTAATCAACAACAACAAAATCAAAAGAAACCAATAATTAATGGTTTTTATTTTCTTTGAATATTTCTTTAAAATATTCACTAGGTGTTTCTTCTGTATTTCCTCAAAATAAAAATATTTCTCAACTTCAACAACAACACCATTTCAATCGCCATTCAAGTCTTCGATCCAATCCAACAACAGCATTTTCTGCAACTAGACCACCTCTTCCACTTCCTCGTCATCACCGTTCATTAAGCAATTTAGCAGAAATTGAAGGAGGAAATAAAATTACTCCCGAAATGTTACGTTCTTCAACACCAATAGAATATCCACCTGGAGAGGAACCAAAAATATTTAGTCAAAACAATTCTGTTGTTAATAATAATGAAAATAAACAACAAACGGTTATTTTTTAATTATTTTTTTCTTTTTAAAATTATTTTTTAAAGTTATCCACCCAAATAAAATCAAATAATGTTGTTAATCAACAACAATCAAAGCCAACCAATTTTTCAAGTATTTTGCCTCCTTCACCAGCAAAAATTTTATCTTCCCCTACCAATAATCGAAATACTTCTTTTTCTCCAACACAAAAAGCAACGAATTATATAAACAATAATGGATTTTCTACAAAACCTTCAAAAATAGAGAAACCTTTGGCTACTTCAACGCCTATTCCACCACAAGAAATTGTTTCAAATTTATCACAAAACAACAAGTCTTCACATATCCCAAAACCAATGACAAATAGCATTCCTCCAGTGATTGATGTTGGGAATAGTAAAATTCCTCCCCCAATTGCGCCAAAACCTAAGGTTAGTTAAAAATTGAATTAAAATGAAAAAAAATTTTTTAATTAAAAAAGAGTTATTTTCTAAAGTTGAAGGAAAATTTTTTCTAATTTACCCGTTCAACTCTTAAGAAATATAATTTTTAAGGTAACATCTGATCCATCAATAAATTCAACAAAATCAACAAATATTCCTTCAATTGAACAGAATAATTCAAAGCAGTCGTCCGGGCCGTCATTCAGTTCCAAACTGAAGCTATTCGAGCATTTGCAGACGACCAATAATTCTGTTTCAACAAATGTTGGAAATGTTACTACAACAATTCCACAACGCCCTTCAGGAATTCCGTTAAAGAAACCTTTGGTTAATCCTCAAGAAATGGAAAGACTTCGAGAGACATCTTTTGGGTCTCTAAATAATAAAAAAGTTTTGGGAAATGATTTTTCTTTACAAGAAGAGGATGAAGAAGAGGAACATTTAAATTCTGTTGAACAACTCGACTCTTTACTTAATGATAGGTAAATTGAGAGGGAATTTTTGAAAATTTCTTTTTGTAATTTTCTAGTCGATCTGACCAGCCTTCAATAATTCGAACAAAGAAAGCTGAAATTAGAGCTGAAAGGGATAGAATTGCTTCATCTCCATTAATGGCAAATGGGACCACTGATCAGCAACGAAGTGATACCCCTCAATCTAGAGCAAGTTCTTCACTTAGCCAAAGAGCTGCTGAAATTGAAAAACGTGAAATTTGAAATTAATCTTGGAGAAAATTAAAAAAATTTTCTTTTTAGGCAGAGAATGGAGACAAGCCAGACTTCAAAGTATGGATGTTGAATCTAGACGTACCGGGGATTTGGTAAAAATAATTGCTAATGCTACAACGACAGAAGCGTCAGCTTCAACATAAAAATATATAAATAAATTGTTAAATATATTTTAAATTTGCAAATATTTTTTAATGTAAAATTAGGAGGATTTTATGGTTCTAAATTTGAAAAAAAAATATTTGCAAATTATCCTAAATAAAAACTCATTCCAAATATTTTCGTTTAATTGTTCCCATCTTTTTGTGCAATTTTCCTATATTTTTTGTAATATTGCACAGTTAATATATCTTTATAATTTTATGTTAATTGCCAAATAATATGTATTTTATTTTAAATAATTATTTATTTTCGCGCAATGTTTTTTCTAAAAATATATAAATGATGGTATATTTGCTTTTTAAAAGTAGAATCTATTTTTGTATTTTTCAAAGGGGCAAGCTATCCAATATTTTCGATGGTATCTTTGATCCATTTTCGGAAAACTTTTAGGAATTATTTAAATTTTATTAAAGTTCTGGTTTTTACGTTATTTTATTTAATATTTGAGAACAATTCTACTTTTCATTACAAGTTACTTTGAGTTGTTATAATCCTTAATTATTTCTTCACTTAATTTTAAAAAGTTAAATCAAGTTATAATTCCCTCCTCCCTCCGCACTTTCCATTGTCCAATTCTTAAGGATTTTCCATAAACTTCTTGATTTTATAAAAGAGTTAACTTTACTTTTCTATTCACTTAACACATTCTTTTAGTCTTTAAAATTTATTTATTGTTAGCACCTTTAATTTTAACTGACATATCCACCACGTTCACATTTATGGCAATAAATATAAACCTATTAAATACCCATAATTTAAAAATATGTACAACGTTTTTACCAATTCCACACATTTCCAATAATATCTATACTGTTATCTATCATCGTTTAAAGAATAAAATCTTTAATTTCTTTGCTTGCAATAATTTTAAGCGCTTTAGAAGGGGTGGAGGAAATAAACTTGGGCCCCTTTTCGAGTTGTTTTCGAGTCGACAATAAAAGATCCCTATAAATTACTCGCAAAGTTACAAAAATATTTTATATATTAGTAGTTACCCTCCAATAACCGTATCAAAGGGAAATGCCGCCAACCTATTGAAGGGTCTGGTTGGGGGAGGGGTCCGCCCCCATAAACGCCAGCCTATTGATGGGTTTGGTGCGCGAAGGGGGGAGGGTGTAAGGGGAAAACCTAGTCCTAATGGGGTGTTTTAGAGTAATTAGGGGGAGGGGGTAAGGGGAATCAATTTGTTTGACTAATTGGTCGGGGTTGGGTGTAAGGGGAGTGTTAATTGTTCTTAATTGGTTTGGGGAGGGGGTAAAAGGAAAATTTTAGCTGCTAATTGACCGAGTGCGCGAAATTTTGGCGGACTGTGGACAAATTGATGGACGGTGGATAATTATGGATTTCTTCAATATATTAACCCATAAAGCTCTCTTTAGAGCTACAAATTTAATAAGTGAAACGAGACTATGACTAATTGTTTTTTTGAATAATTTTTTATTATTTTTTATTTGATTTCAGTTAAGGAGAGATAACATCTGGTAGGCGGGATGATCCTAAAGATCGCCTACAAATAAAAAATTATTTAGGTGTTGATCTTTTGGACTGCCCTTTTGCCGGTTTTTCTTTTATAAGATTTACAAAAATAACAAAGGAAAAGTTGCGTAAGAAATAAACGTTATTTAAAAAAAGTTAAAAAATAGTGTCAAACATATGTTTTTGTAAGCTAATGTGTGAATTGGGCAATTATTAGTATTATTAATCAGTCAATCCTAAAAATTTTGTTTCTGAAAAATTTTTAAATTTGTTCTAATTTTAGATAAAATTTTAAAAAATGATTTGGGTCCCTACAAACTGTACGTGCCCATCTAATTTGAAATGTATTAGACCTGAGCTGTACAGCAAGCCCACGTTTTGTCTCCCAGAAATTATTCCGGTGGACAAATTCGAAAATTATGTCAAAAACCCCTTGGAATTTTTGACATATAATTGCTCAAACACACATGGGGCTATTCTTAATGCAATTCTTTGCATTATTTTGGTTTCATTGTTTATTCAAGTAATAATTTTTCTTGAATTTAGCCACCGGGCAGGATTCGAACCTGAAACAATTAATTCTCTTTAAATGATTTTTTGTAATTTAGGTGTCATCTTGTGCTCTGTTGTTTTTTAAGAAATGGTCTCGTCGACATGTAACAACTCGTCGACCAATTACTCGTCCTCAGTTATGTGAGCTCAGAGCGCCTACACAACCATCACCAATGGTTATTGACTCGCGCCGCGAGGTAGATTAATTAATAAATATTAAAAAATTAAAAAAATAAATTTATAGAAGAAAAAGGCTCCCATCTTTTCTCCTCGACACGAGGAAACATTAAAGAAAATGGAGGTGTTAGTCTCCAAGGAGGCTCATCACTCGTCCTTGTAGATGAGAAGAAGAAAATAAAAAAGAAAATATATAGATGAATTAAAAAATAAAATGAATTAAAAAAATAAAAATTAAATAAATTTAAATAATTGTTTCACATTTAAAGTAAGTAAATATTATGATATTTTGTAGTCTATATTTTTCTTGAAAAAATTAGATAGGAAGTAGAATGAGTTATAGGTTAGATTAGGGATGAAGTATTTATTAGAGAGACAACAGTAGTTAGATAGGTGAGAAAGAGAGAGATAGAAGGAGAGAGAGGGGAGAGAGAGAGAAGGAGAGAGAGAGAGGGGTGAGAGAGGGGAGAGAGAGAGAGAGGGGTGAGAGAGGGGAGAGAGAGAGAGAGGGGAGAGAGAGAGAAGGGTGAGAGAGGAGTGGGAGAGAGAGAGAGGAGAGAGAGAGAGAGAGAGAGAGGGGAGAGAGAGAGAGGGGAGAGAGAGATTCTAGAGGATTCTATGCTCATTAGATGCAAAAGACCGCATCTGTTTATCTTATTGGTTCCGATTTTATTAAGCAAAATGTCCAAATTTTTATTTAACAAAATTTTATTTTATTAATTCAACATGTAAATGTTACAATGAAAAAATTCGAAAACATTTTTTCTCAAATTTATGTCTTTTTACCCCTTCATTCTGCTTTTCGTTTGCTTCCAATCTTTTTGTATGGAGCCAGAACATCTGTAGCAGTGCTATTAGCTTTGACACAGTTATTGCATAATCCTATCTTCACAGTAACACAAGAAGGATTCTCTTCAAATTTATCTTTTGAATAAAATAATTTGTTTTGGCAGTCTAAAAAATTTAATTTTTGAATATAATGTCAAATTTTATTACCTTGACACAAGTAGAATGTAATTAAGAATTTTCCACGAATTAGTTTCCAAAGTTGTTGTTTTTTAACAACTTGCCCTTCAACAATTTTCATTTCATTTAGATCCACAGTAGGATTAGTAATAGTTGACTCTTTAAAAATTTGTAAGAGAATAATTATCTTATTCTAAACCTAAAGAGCTTTTCGATTCCGTCTTTTTTTCTAATTTCACAGGTTTTGTAACGGAAATTTCCTTGTTTTGCTCACAATCCACATCTTTTGAAATAGAAACTTAAATAAATTTTTAAAGGAAAAGTTACCAATCTTCTCAGATGATGAGTTATTTTGTTGCATGTTTTTAATATTAAAATATTTAATTGAGGAAAAATTTGTTGTAAATTATATAGAATGATCTTAAGAATTAAAGATTATTGACTTATTAGTAAAAAGTGGGCGTGGCTTAATATCGATTTTTTAAAATGGCTTGGCTTCATTTTTAATTAGGCTTGGCTTCATTTTTCAAATTTGGTGCCTGATTCATTCTTTAAAATAGTAAGATAATATTGAGAGATACTGTAGGGTAGAGAGTATAGACACCTACGGGGCGAGAGAAGGGTATATAAACTCAAAATTTTAAACAAATCTAATTAATTTTAGAAAAATTTTAATAAAATGGCCCTCAACATGAATGACAAGAAGTCATTATTTACCCAGCTTATCCCTGAAGTCGACTTCAACATAACTACCAATGGGATAACCATTACTAGTGAACGAATCACCACCCCGCGTTTCATTCCTTTTGAACACGGGGGTCGGTGCCGGGAATGTAAAAGCACAGAAGTAGAATTAGACTTTATTGTTACAAAGGAGGGAGTGACAATTTATTGTACTCGCCTGTCAACTCCTCGTTTAGTGCCATTTGATTGCATTTATGACCTCCCGGGTCATTGTTTCTTTAAGGTCATTTTCCTAAAATAATTTCGGATGAAATATAAATTTTAGATCAAAAACAAAGGCCGTGTCTTGAATATACCATATGGTTCACAAGATGTCCGCTCGGTTGAGAATACGAATTCTCGCAAACGTGAAGCTACTACTCAACTCGAGCCTCTACAATCTCCTCCCCATGAGCCTCCCCAAGAGGTAGTAGATCCACCATTGATTGAAGATGTTCAAAATATCGAACAACCTCCACCTATTATTATCGAAACACCTGTTAAGGATTCTAATGTAATTGGACAAGCCAATGAGGAGGATGCTGTCCTTATGGAATTTTTCGATTCTATGCAAGCTGTTACTATGGGAATTTCTTCGGACGCAGAGGTTAAGAATGAAGTAATAGCTGAGATGAAAGAAACTAATTTGCAATCATCTCTTTAAATTCGCAAAGTATTTAAGTTAATTAATTTTTAACTTCATTAATTTTCCTATCATTTAATATGGAAGCGTTAACATTTTCAAATAAAGATTTAAAACTTAAATTGCCTTTTGGTATGATTGTATCAGGTCCTAGTTCTAGTGGCAAGAGTACTTTTCTACTAAAATTTATATCAGAGGCAGAAGAGTTAATTGAACCAAAACCAAAGAGTATACTTTATTGTTTTGGCGAAATGAGTAGTATTGTACCAATACTACAAAAATCTGGTGTTAATGTCTTTGTCGGAGTTCCACCTGAAGACTTAATAAAAACACTTCCCAAACCACTTCTGCTAATTCTGGATGACCTTCTATTATCAATAGATGAAAAATATCTATCTGAACTTTTTACTAAAAAGTCGCACCATCAAAATTTTTCCGTTATATTTGTTACACAAAATTTGTTCGACCGTAAAATTAAAGTTGCTCGTCAAAATGCCCAATATATTGTACTAATGCGTTCTCCTAATTCTGCTCTCGCAGTAAGGAATATTGGAGTCCAACTCTTCCCGGGAAGGCTAGATTATTTCCTTGATGCCTACAATCAATCAACAAACCAACCTTATGGATATTTATTGATTGACATGCATGCCTCTTCTGACCCAACTTTAAGGCTTAGGACAGGAATATTTAAGGAGGACGAAAAAATTATTTTTACTCCAAAGAGTGGCATTTAAAATGATCAGTCAATTAACTAGTGAAAATGCAAATTTCCTGAATACTCTGTGTAATACAAAATCTCAAAGAAAAATTCGTCGTCTTTTACGACTTGCTAGTAATAATCAACTTTTAACACTAGTAGAAATTTGTCTTAATATTGTTAAATCGAGGTTTCAATTGACAACACGTCAAAAGAAACGTTTAATGCCTTATGCCTGTTTTGTTAGAAAAGTAAGCAGGGCTCGAAGCGAAAGGGGAGCAAGACATGCTTTGCAGAAGGGTAACGGTGTTGGCGCATTTGCCGCTCTCCTTACACCCATACTCATTGAACTGGCGCGCTCTATAAAAAGCGGGAATTAATGTAATCAATCACTTAATTGTTCAATTATGGCTAATAAATTTATTCTCGTTCCTCAAGAAATTTATCGGGGTCTCACAACATTTGATACTGGTGAACCAAATCTTGAAGATGTTCGACGAACTTTAGATAAAACACAAAAAGGAAAAGAACATCCAAGTGTTAAAAACATCCGTTATAATCAGGAATTAAGACGATACTTACACTTACGTAATGAAAGTCAAAACCGACCAGTTAGAGTTGAAATGGTCGCTTCACCCAAAGGGGCTATTATGAGTAATGAACAAACGCGTCCATCTACAGCCGAGGATGATGATGAAATGTGGATGAGCGATGATATTTCGTTTTCTAATTATCCTAGAGAACCTCCAAATAGAGCCTATAATTTTGTACCACCTCTCTCTGAATCTTCTTACCACCCCTCTTTACCTTCCCTAGCTAAAAATATAAACGTTCTAAAAGAAACGCCACCGACTCCAAGGCAAATTGTAAAAAGGAAAGAGAAAACAAATGGAAAAGGTACAAAAAGAATAAAGACCGTTAAAGAAATTAAAAAGTCGAAAATTCCTGTTAAAAAGAAACAAAAGAAGAGGGTAACGGCAAGTCTCCCGTTACCCTCAACCTCAGCAGTTGAATCAATTAATAAAACAGATACCATTATCGAATCACAAAATGCCCCATTAATGGATTCTAATCCTGTAGCATTAAAAAGAGACCAAGATTCCACTAATATTGAAGCGTCCAAGAAAAGTAAAAATACAGTTGAAAATAAGGAAGTTAGGTTAAGACAACAAATTGCAAAAACTCAAAAGAAGAAAGAGCTATTAAGGAGAAGAAAATCGTCCCAAAATGTCAAAGTCCCTCTTGATCATAGTGTAATACAACAAATACGTCGAGATGAGGAGGCAGAAATTTTAGATAGAGCTAGAAGATCTCGTCGTCGTCGAGGAGTATTGAGAGAAGGTAGATCCCCGTCTCCCTCAATACCTCGTGAGCGTTCAAAACGAAAATATGAAATTCCTGAAGGGACCAAGTTGTTACATTATAAAAGGATAAAACATCCTGTTTCGAAGAAAAAATCAGAACGTTTATCAAAGGCATGGATGGAAAAATTAAATATAATAAAAGGGCGTGCGAGTGGAAAATACAAATGGGCAACGAAGAAGCCGACCCAAGAAGATATAACTTCTCGACATACACGAATAAGAGATCGAGTAATTGGAAAGAAATGGGCTGTAAAAAAACCTTCTCAAAAGGATATAAATAGTTTTAAACCCTCTTTATGGTAAAATGGCAGATTACACAAAACTTTTGCAACATCTTTATAATGATCCTGAATCCCCTGCAGCCTTTTCAGGAATTGATAGATTATGGCACGAAGCCCGCAAAGTTCTTAAAAATTTACCTAGAAGCGTTGTACAAGATTTTCTTGAGGGACATCGGACTTATACTCTTATGCGTCCTAAGAGAATTCACTTTCCTCGCAGCAAAACTGTAGCCTCTGGTTTTATGACAGATGTTCAAGTAGACTTGGCGGATTTTCAATCGTTGTCCAGACATAATAAAGGAAATAGATATTTACTCCTGGGAATTGACGTTTTATCTAAGCGTGTTTTTGGTATAGCTGTAAAATCAAAGAAAGCCGAAGATATGTTAGACGCCTTTAAGCAATTAATTGAGCAGATGCCTATGAAGCCGCATAGAATATTCTCTGATAGAGGTCTAGAATTTAAAAATAGACAAATAAAAGAATTTTTTGAGAAAGAAGAAATTGAAAAGTTTGAAGCTACCCATTCAACAGTCAAAGCTTCGCTTGCAGAGCGTTCAATTAGAAATGTTAAGCAACGATTATATAGATATTTTGCTCATTATAAAACACTTAATTGGATAGAAATTTTACCGAAAATTTTGGACGGTATCAATAAGGCAAGGAGTCGGGTTCACGGAATGCGCCCTATTGATGTAAACTTTGCGAATGCACAAGAGGTGTGGGAGAAGATTTATGGAGACGTATTGTCTACTAGAATTAAAAAAGCCAAGTCAAAATTTAATAAAGGAGATTTTGTTCGTATGAGTATAAACAAAGGAACGTTTGAAAAAGGATATATTCCAAACTGGGGCGATGTAATAGCGGAAGTTGACAGAGTTAAAGATCAATCAAGACCCATTCGTTACAAATTAGTAGATGACAAAGGAGATAAGTACAAGGGATCGTATTACAATGAGGAACTAACTAAAGTGAAAAAAGATGCGGGGACCGAGTACAGAATAGAGAAAGTATATCAAAAAAGAAAACGAACGGATGGTGCATATGAACTACTTGTAAAATATATAGGTTACCCCGAGAGAGAATGGATACATGAGAATCAATTAGTATAAAAGACATTTATTTCCACATTGTATAATTTTATTTGAGATAAAAATGTCAAACAGTTTTTACGTTTGTTTACTAAGTAACACAACTGATTATCCCGATAATCAGCCTAATAAGTTTCGAGTTCATCTCCCGAAACCAATTTATTTTTCTGGAGACTGGGTATGTGGTTTACATAGCATCTCATATCCATATTCATGGCCTTCAACGATTGGTACTCTTGACGAACAATGGATTGCTATTCACTGTACAGATTTTAAAGGAATGGCTAAAATAATAAGAGTACCTGTACCAAGAGGCTCACACAATAAACCGGAAGATTTACTAAAATTTTTAACATCCACTTTACAACACCAGAGTGGATCGCTTGAGGAATCTCCTCAAAATAAAACTGATAGTTTTGTCGATAGACCAACTATAATTTCACCTCCAAGAGTTGGACGCCCAAAACGAAGTTTGGAGGAGACTCTACCATCGCCTCCAAGGATAAAGCCCGGTTCTCCTCCACGATTGGTTGATCCTGCAAAGTCATCAACTACACCGCCAACAAAGAAACCTGTGCCTCAACCTCAGGAAAATATAAAACCTTCAACTCCCTCTAAAGAAACAAAACGTCCTTCGCCTCCTAGGCTACCACAACCTTCTACAACACAACATCAAAAACCTCCTACTCCCCAGAAACCTACTTCTAATCAAAAACCTCCTACTCCTCAAAAACCTACTACTCCTCAACTTCCACCTCCACCTCTTCCTATTCAAAAGCCTTCTACCCCACAACCTCCTCCACCTACCCCTGCTCAAAAGCCTTCTACTCCACAACCACCTCCACCGCCTCCTACTCAAAAACCTACTACTACACACCCACCTCCACCTACTCCTACTCAAAAACCCCCTACTACTACTACTACTACTACTACACAACCACCTCCACCGCCTCCTACTCAAAAACCTTCTACTACTACACACCCACCTCCACCTACTCCTACTCAGAAACCCCCTACTACTACTACTACTACTACTACTACTACACAACCACCTCCTCCTACTCAAAAACCTCCTACTACACAACCACTTCCACCTCCTCCTACTCAAAAACCTCCTACTACAACACAACCACCTCCACCTACTCAAAAACCTCCCACTACTACACAACCACCTCCACCTCCTCCTACTCAAAAACCTCCTACTACCACACAACAACCTCCACCTCCCACTCAAAAACCTCTTACTACTACACAACCACCTCCACCACCTCCGTCTCAACAGAAACCTCCAACACCACAAAAACCAAAACATGGGCCTAGTCAAAAACCTTATTCACCCCCTAAACTGCCACAAAAACCATCATCTCCACCTCCTCAAATTTTGCCTACACAACTTCCTCACCAAAAAACTACACCTCAAAAATTACTTCCTCCACCAAAACCTACTACTACAACCCCTCAAAAAACTCCGGAATCACTACCACAGCCTATACAAACTCTTCCTCCACTCCCTGAAGCTCTTCCATTAAAACAAAATAAATCACTCGTTCAACAAAAAATAAAATGGACTGATGATATGGAAAGAGTTCTTACCCACGTACTAGGAAAACCCCCTACTGATTTTCAAAGAGAAAATTATTTACCAATGATAGAAGGGCTTTTAAAAAAATACAGTTATCTAAGAAAAGATAAAATAGATGCTACTGTCCAGAAAAAAATTATAGATTCTATTAATCTGTCCTTTCACAAAGATTTTAAACGTTTTAAAATGGAATATTCTCACCCAAATATTAAATATATATCCTTTTCTCCTCAGCTTGGATATGTGCTGGGCTTTGAAAACTCGAATATGGTTATGAACAATGAGATTGCAAAATATGGAAGTGACTTGAGAGGTGGTTTCTCAAGTTTTGCTGTTTACTCAAAGGGTCTAACCGAGAATATGATAGTCGGAAATTCTCTAAGTTCTTTACTAAGAGTTGTTTCTGTCTCAGGAGCAACACCGGGAGAATATCATGAAAAAATTTATGACTCGCCAATTTATATTCGTGTGCTTCCTAAGGAAATTAATGAGATTGAAATAGAATTAAGAACGATGGATGGAGGAAGACTTGTTCCATTTGCATTTGGAACAGTGATGATTGTTTTAATCTTTAAGAAAGTCATTAATTTTTAATGTTCACGTGCCGTGTCTATATAAATACCCTCAAAATTGTAATTTTATTTAATTTTTGAAGTAAAATTTTCTAAAATGGTACATATTGTTTTTGATACAAGATCAGTCGGTTATGAAGAATTTGTTCCCTCTATTATGAAAGGAGGTGGAATATCCGATGAATACAATTATTTCAAGGGTTCTTCACCCTTTCAAAGAGGTTTCGGTAATTCCCAAAAAGGTGCAGGAATAGGAGATGTAATGAGAGGACTTTGGCGTTTTTTCCTACCAATTATTAAACAAGCGGGTACTACTGTAGCCGGAGAAGCATTGAATACCGGACAGCGAGTGCTAGAGAGAGTAAACCAAGGAGAACCTCTTAAAGCAGCACTCAAAGAAGAAGGAAGAAAAGGTATAGATACAGTACTAGAGAAAGGAGGATTACCAAAACAATTTGGGACTGGTCGTAAAAAGGGTATAAAAAGGAATGTAATGCCTGCACATCAAACATTTATTGGAAAAAAAGTTAAAAAAAGATTAAGATCAGACGCTTTTGGTCTCTATTAAAATGGCTTTTCAAAAAATTGATAATGAAAGCATAAATTCAATAACTAGTGCACTTGACTTCTTTCAAATTCCTCCGACCAATGTTACAGTAACCTCTTCTAAAGTATTTGAAATTCTCCCCAGCAATCCTCTTACAGATACTCCCTACCATTTTAAAATCCATTCAAGTCAAAATTATATTGACTTGTCAAAGTGCTACCTTTTTACTGAACTTAGAATAAGAAAAGAGAATGAAAACGGTTATTTGGTAAATCTTGCACCCACGGACAATATTGCACCTATTCAGCTTATTGGTCAAACTTTTATTAATAATATGAAAATTGGTATTAATGGACGCGAAATTTATAATTCAAATTCTCTATACGCTTACAAAACATACTTGTCTTATGAGCTATCGTATTCTCAAGGAGCAAAAAGCTCACATCTTAATGCAGCAGGATATTACTTTGGTTCAGATGTAAATTTAGAAAGCGGAGTAGGATACGAAGCAAGGAAAAGATTATTTTCAAATAGCAATACGGCTCAGTTTATTGCAAAACTTGATGCTGATATTTTTAATCAGCCTCTTTATCTAATTAATCAATGCGAAATTGACATTGAAATCTTACCTAATGAAGCAAAATTTGTTTTAGTTGCCCCTCCAGTCCTTGGTATAGCCCAATCTACACGTTACTATTTTGAAGTTTTGAATTGTAAACTTTATGTAAAAAAGATGGATCTAATGGATGGATTAGCTTTGGACATTGCTCGAAAACTTGACACTAAACCAGCGCGCTATGCAATAAGGAAAACTATGATGAAACCTCTCTTTATTAGCATGGGGAGATATGAATTTAACGCTAACCTTTTTATGGACCAAATACCTAGACGAATAACTCTTGGACTTGTATCTAACTCTGACTATGTTGGACATTTAGGACGCAGTCCTTTCAATTTTCAACACTTTAATGTCCGCGAAATTACGATAATAGCGAACGGACGAAGTTATCCCCAGGCTCTTTACGATTTAGACTATGAAAATGGAAAGTATGTTCGTGCATTTAATGATATGAATGAAGCCATCGGTCTAGCAACTTCTTCTGAAAGTAATGGAATTACTTATCAACAGTATGGGACAACACATTGTATATACATATTTAATTTGACAAATAGTGGCGATGATCAAGGAGGACTTTTTGATTTAATAAAGAATGGAACAACCGCTGTGAATATTAAATTTAGTCAACCTGTACCCGAAGGAGGAATTATGCTAGTGGCCATGGGCGAAGCAGACTCGCTAATTATTTTAGATAAAAACAGAACTATTGCCAGTGACACTACTATATAAACTCAATTTCATTGTATATTTTCAATAATATTTTAAAATGAATAAATTTTCAATTGTTATTTTTCTTATTCGTATTTTTTCTCCTCTTGTTGAATCACTAAGTATAGATGATATTTCAAAAGTGAAAAATCTACCCGAATATTCTGAATATTTGGGTAAGAGAACTACGACAACTGAAACTAATATCCCCTTAAATTTTCCAAATTTTCCTTCAATTCAACTTTGCAAAGAAAGTCCAGGAGAGAACAATATATATGGACATATTTTTTGTTGGGGAATGATAGTCTTATACATTTTGTTTATTATCAGTCTACTTATTTTTCAATTTCGCTCAATACTTTGGTTTAAGGTAGTATTACCGAGAAAAAAGGCAAAAGAGTTTGAAGGTAAATTGAATTAACTTTGAAAACTATTTTTAAATTAGCATACGATGAACGGTTACAAAATAACCCAGATATTGAACTCGAATCCAAAGACAAGGCAAATTTTTCGGGGATGCTTCCCGTGTGATTTAATTCCAACGAACGATATCAGAGAATCTGTTTACATTGTCAATTTAGATTCAAGAGGAAAGAAGGGATCTCATTGGATAGCGATTTATATAAGTTTTAATAAGATATACTATTTTGATAGCCTAGCTTTACCTATCAGCTATTGTATTTTTAATTCCTTTCTTAAAAATTTTTCTTATATTAAACGTAATGTTAAACCCTATCAATCCCCTTTAGCTAAAACTTGCGCTCATCATTGTATCTCTTTAACCTATTTTCTATCTCAAGGCCTATCTTTTGAAGATTATTTAAAATTATTAGACACAAAACAAAATCCAGATTTATTTGTAGTTAAAATAGTTAATAAACTTTTACAATGAATTAGTGTTTAAATTATAAAGGAGTTGTGGCAAAAAGTGCACAATCAGTGCAAAGCCAAAATGAATAAAAGAATAAGTTGTTAGTTATTGGTATTAAAGTCTTTCGTTGTTTCTTCATAAGATTGAACTTCAGACATTCCTCGCACCAATGGAACCCCATGAAATAATGGTAAATAAAACTGCAACGTGCACCCTTATCAAGCTTTTCCCCATTCTTCAGAGATGAATTTAGAGCTATAAGGTATCCATGTCTTACGCAAGACTTGTATTGACAATATCCCTTTAATTATATTTTTAATTTAAAATTAAAAAATTTATACTACATCTATTTCAAAATATTTGGTCCCTTCTTCTTGCGACATTTCAGATAATAAGGAAAATAAATTTATCTGAATAAAATTAAATTACGGTATTTACTTTAAAAATACGATAAAAGAGAAAAATAAAACACGTGAGGGAAAAGGGAAAGAAGGTTAATAAAAGGGATACTGTAATTAATTTAATATGCATTGGCTGTTTGAATAAAAACAAAAGAAACGGTGGCGGGAGCTGGCAAATTTTGAACGCGAGTAAAAAAGAAGCGAGGGAAAAAGAGTGACCTTGAGCGGAAGAAAAGGAACGAATGTAATTGAAAATTCAGGAAGAGTGAGAAAAATTTGAAATTTTCGATTCTTATAAAGACCCCGCCAACACCAGATGGCATATTAAAAAACTGGAAGGAACAGAAAATTCAAATATATTTCAGCGTCCTTTTTAAACGTTGTAATATTCTTGTTTTTATTCATTTTAATATTTTTGTTATTTTTTTCATTGTTTAAAAAGTTTTTTGTTAGATGGATAATCATCCACCGAAGAAATACACTCGTTTCACTATCGAGAATTTATTAGGACTTCAGTCCTTACTTTCTGTTTTTCAATCCGGAAGTGGTGCGAAAAAGCCTCAGGAATATGTTGAACGCCTAGAATATGATTTATCTCACAATGCCAAATTTAATTTTGTTAAATCACACACCAAATTTTCAATAAAACAATTGCCCGAGGATCCGGAAGAATTATTAAAAGGTAAATTTTTTAATAAATTAAATTGATTTTATTTTAGGAATTTTTCAACATTTAATTGATGAAGCTTTGGATGAAAGTCGGAAACGTGGTATAGAGCCGGAACAGTTAGGATGCGTTGTAAGCAGTCCTTTATTAGATAATGATATTTGGGTACCTGTAAGGTTGGTTTAGATTTAACAAAAATATTTATAATAAAATTGCGATCTTTCAGAGAATTGAATGAAAATATGGTTGAGGCAATCCTCAACCGCTTCCTTCTTGTGGCCCAGAGTTTTCGACAGAAAAACGTCACCCTCTGGGGTCAGCCGTTTACTGTTACTGTTACGACTGTTAACAAAAGCGGACTGCCAAAACAACGACAAATTCCTGGATCTGGTCGAAATATTCAACCTGTTCATCACCGGATCAATGATCAATCATTGATTAAGGCCTGTTTACCAAGTTTTTAAAGATTTTCAGTACTGTTAGATTTAAAACTGAATAAAATTTCTAATATAAAAATCTTCAGATTGATAAAAACAAAGTGGGAAAATTAAAGTGGAAAATGAAATATTAGGTCGGGTAAAAACACAACGTTTCTAATTTATTTTATTTTAGATTCGCAACCAAGACAGTTTCTGTCTTTTCTACGCTCTAACTGCAACTCTGATACATGGCATCTGTAAATGGTCTAGAGTCAAGTTCTCTCGCTACTTGCGAAGTGAGCACGGAATGGCAAACCGATTTAAAGAAGATACAATGGAATTGATGGAGGTAGTTGGAGCACCAGATTTACAACAAGATTATAACGCTGAGGAATGGGTTCCTATTGTAGTTGACTATTGGAACAACAAGTATAGAGGGCAACACAAGTTCAAAGTTTTTGTGTTCGGTTCCCTCGGTCATTACACACCCATCTTCAAATATGGTGCAAATGACTTTGATATTCCGATCATCCTTTACTACGACAACAAGCACTTTGATGGTGTAAAGAGTGCTTCAGGAATATTTGGAAAGTGTTACTGTTTGTCTTGCGAAAAAGTATATGATAAACCGGCTAATCATTCAATTAGCTGCAAGTCCCGGTGCAACAAATGCTCAAGGGTAGGACCGAATTTTCCTTGCAGCATAATCGACGGATTTCAAAAATTATGTCAATTATGCACTAAAATTTTTTATAATAACAACTGTTATCAGCATCATCTTCAATCTGGTTTTTGCAAAAAATCAAAACAATGTGAGAAGTGTGGTGTGATTTGGAACGTAAAAGACAACACCAAGCGAGGACGTAAGGGTCATGTCTGTGGGGAACGTCATTGCTCAACCTGCAATGATTTTCACATTCCAAAGAGAGGATGCTTCATCAGACCATTAGAATCTAAGGACTACAAAAAATATCGCATTGTCGCCTTCGACCTAGAAACAATGCAGCATCAACCTTCTGGTAATGGAAAAAAACATGAGCCTAACTTCATCTGCGCCAAAGTCACGTGTCCTGAATGTATTTTGAAAGTAAATTTTTACAGTTTAATTTAATATAATTATAAAAATTTTAGGAGGAGGAGGAATGTAAAGTCTGTGGGAATAAAAGGATTGTTACCTTCTCTCATAAAGCCTTTACGAGAACAACTGTAGACAAAATGGTTGTAACTCCAAATCCTCTAGAAGCTTTTATTGATTGGCTTATCGACGAACTTCCGCAAGAATTTGATACCATTGCCTTCTCGCACTTTGGTGGACGTTTCGATATGGTACTTGTCTTTAAAGAACTTTTTTTGAGAGGTAAACTTAATTTATTAAGAAAATGAAAAATTTTTAGGATATACTCCCGAGATGCTAAAAAAGGGCAATAAAATGTATGAGATGAATCTCATTTCACGCGGAAAGAACAAAGGGAGCATCATTTTTCGTGATTCATTCAATTTAATGCCGATGTCTCTCGCAGCTCTTGTACCAGCATTTGCTCTTCAGGTGGAGGACAAACCATTCTTCCCCCACTTGGCAAATCACCCAGAGAACTATGGAAAGGATATTTTCCCATCTCCATCACAATATCTTGCTGATGGGATGATGCCGGAAAAAAGGAAGTTGTTTGACGAATGGTATAATCAACATCGTCATGAACCCTTCAATCTGGAAGAATCCCTCGCATCTTATTGTACAAACGACGTAGAGATTTTGATGGCTGCTCTCATTGCGTTCCGCAATGAATTTATAGAGGTAAACTATTTTAGATTATTAATTATTTCATTTTCAGGTTTCGAAACGTGAGGCAGGACAACGACCGGCATCAGGCAAGGCTCATGAGGGGATTGACGTGCTTCGCGAAGCCATGACAATCGCCTCGGCCTGCATGAAACACTTTCGAACAAACCATCTCAAGGCTGATCATGTTGGAATTGTCCCGGAGCGTGGTTACGACAACATTGAGAACCAGAGCAAAATGGCTTTGAAATTTCTTGAATGGTATGGGGAAGCAAATAAAGTTAAAGTTCAGACTGCTATCTCCGCAGGCGGGGAAAAAAGGTAAATAAATTATACTTTATTTTACAAATTATTTTTAAGGATTGGCAATTACCATCTGGACGGTTGGGTGGAAGATAAGCAGCTTGGAATTGAAATCAACGGTTGTTGTTGGCATGGCTGCTCTAAATGCTACCCCGACGACAGCATTGTTTTACCCAATGGTAAAACAGCAGGCAAACAACGTGAATTAGACCAGCAAAGGCTTAATTTCATCAAATCCCAAATTCGACAACTAGAAGTATACTGGGAGTGTGAGATTGAAAATATGTTGAAAAAAGACAGGGAGATGCGGCGCAAATTTGAATCTTATATTGATAATGGTCCTGTGGAAATTAGAAATAGCTTCTTTGGTGGAAGAACCGGTCCCCTTAGGCTTTTCTACAAACCAAAAGATGGCGAACGTATTAGCTACTTCGATGTAACTTCGTTGTACCCGTTCATAAATGTTTCAACAAAGTACCCTGTTGGACACCCCACTGTCCATATACTGAATGAAGATGTCTCGTGGACTTGTTCCACTGACAACAAATATGATTTGTCCATCTTGAAGGTATTTTTATTTATTTGAAAAATATTAAAGTTTTAGGTATTTGTAATCCCACCGCGCAAGATAGATGTACCAGTCCTACCTGTCAAACTCGATGATCGTCTACTTTTCCCTTTGTGCGCATCTTGTGCTCGACTCTATCCGAAGGGGAAAGTCGAGGAGAACTACAACTGCCAACATAACGACGAACAACGAGGCTGGGTGAGCACCTGTACCTCTTTGGAACTCAACACAGCACTTGATGAGGTAATTTAATATTCATCATTATTTAATCATTATTTTAGGGCTACATCGTCACAAAATTGTTCCGAGTCCTTGAATACACTTCATCGGACGAGGGGCTTTTTCGTTCATATATTGCCGAGTTCATGGCCCAGAAGATCCATTCTTCCGGGTTCGATGACTCAATTAAAGGCAATATTGAGGCAGAGGACAAGTTTATTGAAGAGTGCAAGGAAATGTTCGATATTAAGATCGAACGAGAAAAAATGGTAAAATTTTAAATTTAATTATTTAATTTTATATTTTAGGTACCAAACAAGGGAAAACGGACCCAGGCAAAACTTTGTCTTAATAACCTTTGTAAGTTATATTATATGAAATAAAATAATTTTATTTTAGGGGGCAGATTTTCGCTGAGAAATTTTGGACTTTCTCAGTGTACGGTGACAGATGATCCCGTGAAAGTTCGCAATTTGATGGATGATTCAAGCAAGGAGGTAACTGGATTAGATGAGCTGACTCCGGAGGTTGTGCTCATCAGCCACCTGACAAAGAAGGATTGGATTGAGGAGCATGACTGCTCCAACGTTGGTAAGTTACATAAATTTAATTTTAAAATTGAAATAAATTTTTTAGTAATCTCTTTGTGGACTACATCCGCTGCGCGTATTCATTTGTTGCGAGCTATGCAACAGGTTGTGCGTTCGCCAGGATGTACATTGTTGTATACAGGTAAAATTTGACAAATTTTTGGTTAGTTATCAAATTTTTAGATACGGATTCATTAATTTTCGCCCACCCAAATGAATCCTGCCCGCTCCAACTCGGGCCACATCTCGGTCAATTTACCGATGAGTACTCAAGGCACAATATTCTTGAGTATTGTTCGGGTGGAGCTAAACAATATGGACTTAAACTACAACGGAAAGATCAAATGAATGCATCACCTGAATATGTGCTTAAAATTCGCGGAATTACATTGAACTGGGATGTTGTCGTGAATCAAGGAATGCAGTATGAAAATTTTAAATCTAAAGTTTTAAATTTTGCTAATGATGAATGCTCCCCTATAAATATTGTATATCCCAATTTTCTCAGGCCTACTGTAAAAAGAGGTTCTGTAATTACTCAACCTTTGAAAAAATTGTACAAGCCTTTTGTCGGCAAGGGTGTTTTACGCCCGAGCGACTTCACTGTTCTTGATTATGGTTTCACTTCTAATTAATTATTGTATCTATTTTCTCTAACTTATATATTTTTGTTATTATTTTTACTTTAATAAAATTTATTGTGCAAAATTAACGTTGAGAAGTGGTTGGTTTTAAGGGTAAAATTGCAGAATTTAGGAAAAGAAAACAATATATTAAAATTATAGAAGAGAAGTAATATATTTTAGGGAAGAAAATGCATAATTAGTGTATAGAAAATACAATTAAACTAAAAAAACTTATTTCAAAATTAACAAATAGAAGTGGTCATTATAAGGGGTAAAAGTGCAGAATTAATTAAACGAAGTTGAAATTCGAAAAAATCATAATAATTATAAATTATATCTTTGTACACACCTTACCAACCTTCCATCTCATCCAACATATCAAATTCCAAAGGCTCGTCATTTTTGTCTGAATCAGAATTTGCTTTGTTGATTCGAAGTTTTTCGGAGACATCAACATAAAGTGGTTTGTCATTGTTTACAATTGGAAACCCAATATAATCCTCTTCTTTATCATCGACCAACTCAAGTAGTTCAAGTGGGTAGTAACGATCCTCGCAACGTCGCGGGAATTTCTCAACCACACATTGGAGATAAGGATAACGTAAGCGAATCCTATGTCGAGAATAATAATGAGCCGTGACCGAAACATTGTAAGGACGAGACAATGCTCCATAAGCCATTAGTGTATGCGCTCCTTAATTTAAAATTAATGTGCATGGGTAATGATTAGGAACCTTTATGAGTAAATCCATGAAATGTGAAGGTCTTGCGGAAGTCGTTACGATCCGAATAGAGCGTTCGGACAACCCTTCCTTTGAGCTTTGAATGAAGAAGTGCACGTTTTGCCGGGTGGTTTAAGTGATCCCGGAGAGATTTTGGGTGGCAATTAAGAATTTCAGCGCATTCATCAATTAAATGACGCATTTTGAAAGATTAATGAATGAAATTAGTAGAATTTGGGTTTATATACCCCTCCAAACACCCTCAAATAATTATTTTTATTTAATATTATAAGATGGTCCCTTTAATTTCTCGCACTTAAAATAGAAACAAATGACCTTGGGAACGGTCAAAAGGTAAGATATAATGTGAATTAATTATTGAAAGAGTTGATTTACTTATTATTATTTAACTTAAATATATTTTTCTTTTTTTATTCATTTTATATTACTCTTTAGTATTTTGAAATGAGCGAAATTCAAGATCTTACTAGTGATATCGTCGAAACTCAACGAGACGTGGGAATATTGTATTTACGTCTTCGACAAATTGAAAATTGGGCAGAAAGGGTTGTTTGAATCTTTGAATTTTACTTAATGAATTTATTATTTAAAGCACAATTTCCCCCACCCTTTATTCCCCTTGGGACCAAGAATAGAGGCTGTAACTGCTCGAATAAGAGCGAGAGTACAAATTAATCAAGAACAGCAACAACAAAATGTACCGACACAAGAAAATGGTTAGAATGAAAATTTTGTTTTTAATAAATTTTTAAATAGGAAATGGTGACCAGATTGTACCACAACAGCAACAATTAACACCATCACAGTGCTGTTCAGGTAATTAATTTTGAATTGTTTAAATTATAGAAAAATTTTATAGATCGAATTGTGCCGGAACGTCAATAGAAGATGATTAAAATTGATAAAGAAAATTAAAAATGTTAAATAATTAAAAATGTAATTTTATTAAAATTAATAATACCAATTGTTAAATAAAATTGAGATAAAAATATTTAAAATTATTTAGTTTTTAATTATTATTATTTAGTTTTTATTTTTTTAATTTAGTTTTTAAATTATTTAGTCCCTCTTTATTTATTCTTAAATATTGTACAAAGTTAAAAATATAATATAATAAACAGTCCACTAGTTCTTTTGATCTCTACAAAAAATGCCGCCTTTCTGTTGCGTGCCTTTCTCTTTCATACAAACAGCTGGCGATATTTTTAATATTCCCCTATGACCTTTGCGGGATTGGAAGGAAAAAAGGATGTAAAGATCGGCTTTGTTTGTAATTCATTCAAATAATATTACAGTTTAAATTTTTTATTTAAATATTTTTAAGTATAAATTTATATTTTTTAATGTATTTTTCTTTAATTTTTAAAAATTTAATTTCAGATTTATTAATAAAAAAAAAGGAAATGGCGAACAACAACAACAACAATAATATGGATTTAGATTTGGGTCTAGCCAGATTAATGGATAGACTCAGTCTTAATGTTGATAATTTGAAAGATGAGAAAGCGGAGTTGCGTGCCCAAGTGGAGGCACAGCATCTTATGATAGCTGGCCAGCGCCAGCGGATACACGTCCTTAGGGAAACGTCTCTACACCTTCTGTTTCGAGTTGAAATGCTCGAACATTGGGCGGTGCAGGTAAATAATTTTAAATTTTCAAAAATTTTATAATTTTTTAAGACCGGGATTGGAAATTTTAACCGGGTGTTTCCACCGGTTAATGAAGAGCTGATACTTCAGCATCAGCATATGGAGGTGGATCCTCCTCAACAACAACAACAGGCTGAGAATCCTGTTGATGCAGAAATGGACGATGATACGAGCAGTGAAGAGGAATGAGGAAGAAAGGGAGAAAAGTAATTTTTAAAATAATTTTTATTATGAAAAATTATTTAAAATTATTTGTTAAATTTAATAATAAAAAATAAATTTTAAAATGTACCTCTTCATCTCTTTATTTTTACTTAACGTTAGTCCTTTGTTATCAAGGTTCATAATATACCAGTATTTGATAAATAAAAATTAAAAAATTTAACAAAATTTTTATTGGAAAAATAATTGAACCACATCAAAAACTATAATAGCAATAAGTAATTGTCCAAAAATAATAGTTAAATTAACCACAAATAAATCAAATACCAATCTATAATAAACAATAGATTGAATACCAGAAAAGAAACATTTTTAAAAAATTTGTCCAAATTGTATTATTTCCTTTTTAATTATAATAATTGCAATTAATATTTATAAAATCAGAAATTAATTTTAATAGAATTTGGACTAAAATTGAATTTGAATACCAAAGTTTAATTTTTCAAAAAATATAATAGCGAAAAACAGATAGAGAAACTAAGTTTTGAAAATTGAATTAAATTTGACAAAGTAATTATTCAAGCATATACGGTTTCAATAATTTTAAGTATTTATGATATCCAACCTCAAAGATTTTTTGTTTCGAAACAACTCGAAGATAAATAAAAATTATTAATTAATCTTGGATTTCAATGTTTTTGAAATTTTGTTTTCCAATATTTAAAGATTTTTTTTGTTTCGAAATAGCATTACTAGCTGAAATTATTCTTCAATTTGAATTTCAATGTTTTTGAAATTTATTTTCGAATTTTAAAGATTTTTTTGTTTCGAAACAACCCGAAGATAAATAAAAAAGGAGAAACAAAAGATGAGACGAAATCTCTTCAAAATGAATAAAAGTGCAATATTACTTAATATTAGCAAATACTTATACCTCAAAAAACAATGAAAATCATGGACTTAATGTTACCTCAAAATCATGAGGATGATGTTGAGGGAACATTAAGCCCCTTTTTTTTTGCACTTTTATTCATTTTTAAGAGTTTTCGCCTCAAATTTTGTTTCTCCTTTCTTGTTAAATCCTCTACATTTCTGTTTCCTAAGGCGGAACGAAATGGAAAAACTAAATTTATGTCTACTGTCGGATTAGCAGCAGCAAACTTATCCATAAATTTCTGGACCCTCTCATTCTGAAGTTTACCTGACAAATGACCTAAGGCATCCACTATGCCGTCGTCAACCCCTAATTCATAAACCATATGAAGGCAATCCTTCATTATAGAAAACGGTTCCCATACCGCTTCAGCCTCCGTGAAGCCGGCCCACTGAACAAGTATTCTGGAAATAGTACCGTCCTCATTAACATCCTGGTCAAGTATTTTCTTGATCGTCCAATAAGCTTGATTATTTTGGACGGAGTCCGGCAGTACCAACTCCTGTTAAAATTAAACCATAAATTAGTTTTCATTACACATGAAAATTGGGAACTTGTCTAGACATACCCCAATATAAATTAAAAGAATTAAAAATTTAAATTTAAAGAATTAAAAATTTAAAGATTAAAATTAAAGAATTACCCCTGCCAGATTTCTTTCAGCAAACTTATTTAATAATTGAGGACATTTAATCTTTTCGTGGTCGAGGCAACGACACTTTTCCACTGCCTTCGGATTTGCGGACAAAACTTGCGGACCATCTTTAATATATTATTAATTATTTTTCAGGAATAAGTTAAATTACTTCTTTTTCTTAATTGATATTTGGGTAATGATGCAACTGAAAAATTTTATTCTAAAAAATTTAATTTAAAAAATTTTTAATAACTAGGTAGAATAGAATCTGGAATAATAATTATTTTAATTACACAACTGTAAAATATTTAAACTAAAAAGACAAACAGTTCTACACTATCGCCATTGGCGCGTGCTTGCACTGTCTGAATCCGCTCGACACAATCGTTGAAAAACGCGTGTTTGCGCAGATATTTTAGTAAAACATTTACGTTCTATAATAAAACTTATAATGAGGTGTATCCTAAATAGAGGGCATAATTTAGACCGATACTTTTATTGGTCAACCAATTATAAAGATCTGTCTAAAACTTACAAAACTAGATCATTAGAATTATTTTAATTACTGAACAGTAAAATATTTAAACTAAAAAGACAAACAGTTCTACACTATCGCCATTGGCGCGTGCTTGCACTGTTTGAATCCGCTCGACACAATCGTTGAAAAACGCGTGTTTGCGCAGATATTTTAGTAAAACATTTACGTTCTATAATAAAACTTATAATGAGGTGTATCCTAAATAGAGGGCATAATTTAGACCGATACTTTTATTGGTCAACCAATTATAAAGATCTGTCTAAAACTTACAAAACTAGATCATTAGAATTATTTTAATTACTGAACAGTAAAATATTTAAACTAAAAAGACAAACAGTTCTACACTATCGCCATTGGCGCGTGCTTGCACTGTTTGAATCCGCTCGACACAATCGTTTAAAAACGCGTGTTTGCGCGGATTTTTTAGTAAAACATTTACGTTCAATAAAAAGACTTATAATGAGGTGTATCTTAAATAGAGGGCATAATTTAGACAGATCTTTAAAAATTGAACACCAATTTTTAAATAAAGTATCTTAAATGGGGGGTATTTACTATTTAATTTTATTTTAATTTTAAATACCATCACCAAATCCACCATTAGAAAACCCATCGAAATTTTCTTCTTCTTCTTCCTCTTCATAAGAATAATTTATTTTATTTTTTTTAACCGTTCTCTTATTAACTCCACCACATTTGTAAATTAAATGACCGGTCGTAGCAGGATTTGTTTCTAATTTTTAGAGATTTATTATCTATTATGAGTTTTACAAATATTATTAGTAACAGCTAAAAATTATTAGTAACAGCTAAATAATTTTCTAAAATATAAGTTCATAGAATTTACTTGATGAAGAAACAGAAGCACCAACAACTCCACAATTGTCCAAAGAAGAAGATGAAGAGGAAGCTAAATAATAAAATATTTAGAAATAAGTAGATAGAAGAAATTAATGAACCAGCAACTCCACCACTGCCCAGAGAAGAAGATGATGAAGATGAAGAAGAAACAGGTTTAACAGTTCTAGGTATATTTTTTGAGACTGAATAAATAAATAAAGAGAATTTTCAAAATCAATAATAAATTTCACCGGGTTTGGGTGTTCTTTTTCCTGGTGGTTTGGCAACATTTCTCTTCTTCTTTATTTCTAGGTCGACTTCTAAAAATATAAGAAAACTACAAAATTTAGAAAATTAACCTGGCACGGTTTTAGAAATTTTTTTAGCTGGTGCCATTAGTCCCATCAGAACTAGAATTATAAATTATAAATAAAATATAAAACAAGAATTAGTTTAACCATCAGTCACAGTGTTTGGCAAAATTGTTGTTGAACCCTAAATAATGATTTATTTTTATTTGGAATTTTAATAAAAATAACAATCAGAATTAGAAACCCTTAGAATTAAAATTATTTTTAATAAAACCTGATGATCAATGCCAGACCCCCTCTCCAAATTGTCAATTCCACCACATCCACCACATCCAGTCGTAGTATTTGTTTCTAAATTTTAGTGATTTGCTAATTATTTGGAATCTTACAAAAATTTTAAACCTTTAGAATGAAATCCGCCATTTGCAAACCCTTCAAATTTTTCTTCTTCCTCCTCCTCTTCAAAACCAAAAAAGGTTACTTTTTTTAATTTTTTAACGGGTGGTGATTCAATTTCAACTATATTTTAGAATTTAATTGATACAAATAATAAACTTACTTTCCTCGTCAGACTCAACTAATAAACTAGGATCATCAGCCCCATAAACGTTTTCATCGCTATAGACTATGTAGAGGAAGAAATCCTCCTTGTGATGATCCTAAAATTATCGAAACTTTAATAAGCGAAAAAATCGAAGATTTTTAAAATAATTTTTAAAAATTTTTTATGAATTTCAAAACCTGATAAAGTTGTCCCATGGTGGACATTGTCTGCGGTATAAGACTGTTAACAAAGAAGAAGAGCGCCCCTTCCGAACGAAGATGAATCCTTTAAATGATTGAAATTAATTCTAAAAATTATAACTGTTTTATAAAATAATGTAATTATATTCATTCATATAAATAGATGATTGAGTAAAATCAGAGATAACAAGCTACGAATAGGACAAAATTTCTAAATAACCCAAATAGCACATGAAACAGTAGAACATACCTTTCTTTAATAAATAAGTAAAATTGTCCAACAGTAAGCTCAGAAGGAACTAAATACTTTTTCTTATCCAAATCATGTAAGCGAGACTTTGGTGCCTTAATAAGATTGTAGAATATTTTAATAAACTAAAAAAAAAAACCTTCTCAAGAATAACAGGAATTCGACCCGGATATGTACGTTTAATCTTCTCACGATTAGCATTGCACTTCTTTATAACATTAAGCATAGCTAGCAATGTCAGAATTGTTAACATTTTTAATTAATAAAATTTAATAAAATGTTTCCTAGAATTTTATTATTTTTTCCTAGAATTAAAAAAATCTGAAAAATTTAATAAAAATGATGATAAAAAATTTTTTATATTATTATTTATGCAATCAATCGAAGGGGAGAAGTAAAGCAGGGGAGAAGTAAGTAAGTCTGAGAAAAGACGCCAAGCGTTTTTCTCAGAGTACTTTACTTCTCCCTTTTTCTCTTTTTCTACTTAAGCATAGAATTATTTAAATTATTTTTTATTAAAAAATTTAAAAATTTCCTTACCCCCTCCCACAGCCATTTAGTCAACTAATTAACACATTAAAATCCACTTACACCCTACCCCAAACCAATTAGTAAATACAAATTGTTTTGCCTTAACCCCTCCCCAAACCAATTAAGAACAATTAGCACTCCCCTTACACCCAACCCCGACCAATTAGTCAAACAAATTGATTCCCCTTACCCCCTCCCCCTAATTACTCTAAAACACCCCATTAGGACTAGGTTTTCCCCTTACACCCTCCCCCTTCGCGCACCAAACCCGTCAATAGGCTGGCGTTTATGGGGGCGGACCCCTCCCCCAACCAGACCCTTCAATAGGTTGGCGGCATTTCCCTTTGATACGGTTATTGGAGGGTAACTACTTATATTTATTATAAGTTAATAAGTGTATTTAAAATAAATAAAGCGCGTATTATAATAATTGAAAAGGAATTTTATTTTTAAAAATTAAAATCTTTTTTTTCTTTAAAATTTAAATAAATGTCAAATAATATTGCACAATGATTTAATTTGAGGACTTTTCGCTTCTCCAAATTTACACCAGGTTGCAAAATGTTCACAATTCCATGTCCAAAGACGATATTCTCTTTTTCCTAGCTGTATAGAAAATTAAAAATATTTAAATTTTTTTCAGTAGGTTAAATTAAAAATTATTTTGTAATCCCTAAAATATTCTTAGAAACGAAAAAAAATATGTTGGTAATTGATGTAAATATGTATGTGAATACAATGAATCATTCAACAAAATGGATGGGGTGATGAAAATTTTATTTTTGAAATAGATTATTACTTTTTAACGAAACGAGCTCGTGACTGGAAAAGTTAAGGGTGGACGACGCAAACGCAAATCCGCAACTGATTTCTTTTTATAAATCCGCAACTCGCAATTGCGTGCAGCCCTGATCCCGACCCCATAAGTTCGAAATATAAAAATATAAGGGTGAAGAGGTGAATAGAACAAAAACAATATTTAAATTACCCTTCGTAAAAATAATATTAGTTTTTACAATTTTTTTTATAATTTCTAATGTTAATCATACTAGTAATTAAATATTTTAAATTAATTTTTTTCAATTTCCCACCTCTTTCCTCGCTCTTTCAACCACTTCATTACCACTAAATTTAGCTTTTCCCAATGTCTCTTCCATATTATCAATCCACCATTTATAATTATTTGCTGAATTACGGAAATCCTCTACCGTCCAAATAACTATTCCCCCACCAGTTTTTATATTAAAAGGCATTTTTGCATCAGTAATCCAATTTTGTTCACTGCCTTCTATTTCTCCATTAGAATTTCTTGTACAATAAGCACAAAAATTATGAATAATTGTGTGTTCACCAATTCCATCTGTTTCGCCTACATAAACACCCCGATGCTTAAAATTGATATTTTTAAGTAAAAAATAGAGAAGAGTTTAGGTTTAAAAATGAGAAATATTTAAGCAAACTTACAATAACATTTTTAAAGCCAGCAGTCATTTCACATGCAACGAGGTCTCCAACTTGTAACTTGTCAACATCTAAAAATATAAAAGAAAATAAAAAATTAAATTTTTAAATCTTACCCATTGTTCCAATAATTTTTTGCCTTAAAAAACTGCACAATGTAAAAAATGAGAATAATTATTTAACAAAAATCAATTTATTTTTTCTCTGCTAAAAAGAATAAATATAAAATGTCTTAGAGTCATTCAAATGATGAAAGAGGAGAACACAGAGTTTATGCCGCGTACTCAAAGAGGGAAAAATTATGTGAGACTGAAACAGCCATTGCAAGAGCCTGAAATTCTGAAAACCCGGAAAATGGAACTAAAAAGAAACTGAGTAACCTGGGACCAGGAAAATTGGGTTTCTACCTTTTCCGGTTAAAAAATGACGGAAAATTTTAATTTTTTGCATAAAATGTCAAAAATCTAAAAAAAATATTTAAACTCGGTTACGCTTTCGATTTCCGAAATCGGGCATTTATCTTTTTGTTAGCTCGTTTCCTGCTGTCCATTTTATTACGAACGGGAAATGGGACTGGACTCAACCCCATATCGGACTCTAGTTACAGGCACATTTAAATTTAAAGCAAAATACAGTAATCTAAACATAACGCCAAAACGATGACAGAAGATTCTCGACTGCAGTATTTAAGCTTCTAACTTTCATTCATTCTATCATTTTTAGTTTGCTTTATTATTTTATTAATTTACCTAATTGCATTAGTTTTTTGTACTTTTTGTTGTTTTGCTTATTGCTTAACGTTTAAAGTTTCTATAAAGTTTTTTTTAACTTTAGATTTCCTCAATTTATCCTTTTATTTTTCTCAACATAAAGTAAAGTATTTGTAAAATGTCAACCACTACCGCTGATAAGAAGGAGAAGCGTAAGAAGCGCAAACTTGTAATTTCAATATTTACAAACTTAACTCATTTTCTCATTTTAAGAAGGCAATTGCTGAACCTGCAAAGGACTTTCGAATCAAGGATCAACATGGGCTCTGTTCAATGTTTCTTATTACCGTCGAGAAGGGCAAAATGGCCTATCGCTATGATGTTGACGTTCAAAATGTAACCAAACAGAAGAACTTGTCGAAGGGGGCGGACGAGTATGTTTATATTTTAAATTTGGGATTGTCTTGTGGGGGTTTCTCTTCTGTTGGTTTAGTGTCTGTCCCTGGTCCTCAAATTTTATCAATCCCTCACAAATCGCTTTTTTAGTGGGCAACGAGCGCTTCATCGCAACATTTGCTACGAGTTGTTGACTGTGGCGTATGGGAAAACTAACGCTTTTGGGATGCCTGTTGGAAGTGAGATTGTCTACAACTGCAAGAGCTTGATGTACACTTCTGCTCCAATCAACATGGCAGAGGTTTATTATTGTTTATCATTTTTGTTATTTCATATTTTTAGCCTAAAATTCTCATTTCAAATGACGATGTTAATGAGTATGTCCGAACTTATATGGGTGTCGCCGATTTTTCTGTTTCTGTTACTCCAAATGCTCAATGCCCAGTACTTGATCTGTCTGACATGGAGCAGTACAAATCGCGTAAATCTATGTTTGATGAGGACAGAACTCTTCGCACTTTTCTTGAGATGGCGCTTACACAATTCTCCATTAATAAGTGAGTTGTAGCTTTAATTATTTTTTAATTTAAATTTTGCCAGCAATCAATATGCACCCGTTGGTGTCGGGAAGCTTTACGAAATTACACCCGAGAATCAAGTTAACGTTGGAAATGGAATTGTTATGCGTTCTGGAGTCGCTAAGGGTGTACGTATTGTTCACAATTATGGAGATCCTGCGCCGGCTCTTGTGCTTGATAGTTTGTTTATTTTTATATAATGTTTTTAATCGTTCAATTTCTAGCAAAAGTCTCACCATTTTATGAAGCACAGGATTTGATTGCAACAATTATGGCTATAACAAATGGACGTCAACCACAAATGAATGATTGGCCAAGAATCCGCGCAATTTTGGGAGATGTTCGTGTTGAGGTTGCTTATGCTCGCCACCGTACTTTTGCTCTTGGGCGTTTCATGGACAGGCCCATGTCTGAGACCATGTTTGTTTTCTTTGTTATATTAAATTTTTTCTCATTTTCTTAGGTGTTCCTACCAAGGAAAGAAGCTTCCAATGCATATTTATTTTCAACGTCGTTATGGAATTACTTTAGAATTCCCTCATTTTCCTGCTGTTATGCCGAATACTCCAGTTCCAAAAGGACGTCAAACTGAGCTTTTTCCCGTTGAACAATTGATAATAATGGAAGATCAGCGTCTGCCAATGGAAAAGCTAGACAAAAATTTAACTTCAAGGCTTCTATCTGTTTGTTAAATTTTTAATGTAAATTTAAATTTGATTCTATTTAGGCCAATTCTATTCTTCCACAAGAACGTTTTGACAAAATTATACGACATGCTAATGAAATGGGCGTTTTTGACCAAACTAATGCTGTACTCCGTGCTTTTGGCATTTCTGTTGATGTTACCTCAAATAGAATTGTAATTGGTGTTCGATCAAGTCCTCGAATTCGATATGCAAATAATCAAATTGTGACACCGTCTCCTGATCAGGTAGAATTTTTGTAAGAAATTTTGTCTATATTTTTATAGGCTGATTGGCGTAAAGCAAGTGGCCAACATCAATATTATGAAACTCATGAAATTTGCAACTGGATTGTTTTGTGTGATGCTCGTAGCTCGGTCTTGGTTGGTAAATTTGTTGATACTTTGGTCGCTGCTGCTCGAAAGAAGGGCATGATCCTTTCCAACAGGCCTCCAATAATGCCATTTACTCCAAGCAACCGTGGTTGGCCAGACATGTTTGAACGTTGTGTGAACCGTAATATTGAATTTATCATGTTTGCCCCTCTTCAATTTTGAGAAATTACCATTCTTCTTTCAGGTTGATTGATAATAAGACCGAGGATACTCACGGATTGCTCAAATATTATGAAGCTTATTACAAAATTGTCACGCAACATATTACACTGGAACGTGCAAAGGATGTTGTTACTCATGGAAAAGCACAAACATTGGAGAACATTATTCACAAGGTGAACTGCAAGAACTTTGGACTCAACTACGTTCCGCTTTTTGAACGATCTGCCGAGCGCTTTTCCTTTGACAAGGGAAAAATTTTGGTGGTTGGTTATGATGTTTCCCATCCACCTGCTGCGACACATCAAGAGAGACGTATGATGCAGGTTAAAGGATTAACTTGTGAATCTTTTGATCCTTCTGTTGTAGGGGTATGTTTTTGTAGTGGTTGTACATTTTTATTTAATTTTTTTAGATTTGTGCTAATATGGCAAAGAATCCTCATAACTTTGTTGGTGACTATTTTTATCAAGAATCGCGTAGAGAGTCTGTTGATATTGGTCAATTGGCTGAAAGAGTTACTTGGATTTTGACAACACTTGAACATAATCGTCCTGAACATGCTCGTCCTAAGTATATTATGGTTCTTCGTGATGGTGTTTCTGAGGGCCAATATAAAATGGTTTGTTTACTTTATAATAATTTTGGTTTAAAATGGATTCTAATTTTTTAACATAAAATGGAATATTCTTTTTCTTTTAAATTTTCTATTAATTTTTAAAATCTAGGCCGTTGAGGAAGAATTGGAAGCCTTCAAGATTGGGTGTCTACATTATGATGAAAATTATAAGCCAAAGTTTATGTTTGTTGTCGGCACAAAGCGTCATTTCAAAAAATTCTTTATGGTTCATGAAGATAAAATTGTGAATCTTATTCCAGGATCTGTCATTAATGAGAAGATTGTGCGCCCTGAATTGCCAGAATTCTTTATGCAATCGCATTTTCCAATTAAAGTAACAGTTAATTTTTTTTATCAAAATTAAGATAATTTTCAGGGAACTGGTAAACCTGTTGAGTACAGTGTTCTTCTTGATGAAATTGGAATGACTCAAGATGAACTTCAGGGTTTTTTGAACGGACTTTGCTACTCTCATCAAATTGTAAATTCGGCCATTTCTCTTCCTGAGCCGATTTATCAAGCTGACGAATTGGCTAAGCGTGGAAGGAACAATTTTATGGCTATGAAGTAAATTTTTTGAAATTTGTATTTTTACCGATTATTTTTTAAAGGCGCTTCTTTCCTGAAATGATTCCACGCCAACGCTCTGGATTGGTTTTGATGAAGCAACTGACTGAATTGATTTCCTATAAAGACAGTATTCTATGTTGCACTCGACTTACCGCTTAATCTTGTCTTTTGATATTTTTGTGAGTTTTTATCTCATATGCCTATTGTTTGTTAAAAATCGAGTTTTGATGTTTGTGAGATATAGAGAATTTTTATAAAGAAATACCTTTGAGGTTTATTATCTATTTAAGTTAGGAGTGTGTCGCCTCAAGCAAGTTTTTCTAATGAAATAAAACTTGTTGAGTGTTTCTATAATTATAAGAGTTAGGTTTGCTCAGTGTAAGGTTAATTTTTAAACGTGGGTTCTAATCCACGACCTTAAATTTGTTTTAGGTAAATGATAGCTTATCAAAAAGAGATGGTCGAGCTGAATTATTAAAATTGAATCCTAAATTTCTTAACGGAAAAATTCTAGTCTCCTTCGATGTTTATTAATAATTTCCTAATTCTTTTTCATAATCTTCTCCTTAATTATCTTAAAATTTGAATTTTTTAAAAGTTATTAAATAAACCTAAAATATCACAATTTAATTGAAACTTTTGGTGGAACAGTAGACGATAGGGGAAACAACAAAAAAAACTAAATCATCTACATCTTTTCATTTAAAAAGTATTCAAGCAGAAGTTGATGTGGTCGCAGGCATGTTCGATTCGGTACTCTCCGCATCTGTTATCGACAACTCCTTTGAGAATTCACCATGTTTAATATCTTTGAATAAGTCTTCAGCACAAGTTTGAGATGCTTGAGCAGTAAAATTTTTCCATTAAGAAATTTAAGATTCAATTTTAATAATTCAGCTCGACCCTCTTTTTGATGATTATTTTTCTATAATTTTTTACCTAAAAACGACTACATTTTATCGTTATGAAAACTTGGTTTTATTTATGTAGCTGTGTTCAAAAATAGCTCGAATGCCCAAATAGAATTATTTCTTTAAATCATTTCTCATAAAAGTTTCTCTATATGTAATTTATAAAGAAAGAATTATTTTTCTATAATTTTTTTGCTAAATGTGTTTTTTTCCTAGCGTTAATGAGAAGAACATTTTTGAGATTTATTTTTTTTTAAATATTTTTTGCGATTTCTTCCGACAACAAGTTGTTAGATAAAGGAGGAGTGGTTTTCTTTGACTTTCGGCACAAAATTTAAATATCCTTTCCATTCTATTTTTCTAATAAAATTTTTTTGGCTGTCAACGAATGTCTTTGTTTTTTTTAAATAAAATATTTTTTATTAAAAAAATATTATTCTTTTCCCTTGTTTTGTGCCGACTTTTTAAAGTAAAATTTAAGGGAAAGTAAAAATAGCAGCGCTTTTTTTACGCTTGAGAGCAACGATCAGTAAGTTTAGTTGGTAATATTTTTCACTTTTTTTCGACATTTTTTTTCTTTAAATAAGAAAATATATTTATAATTTAAATTATGAACCATTAAAATTTTTTCTTAAATTTTTACGCTTTTATTTTTAAATCTTTAGTCTTTTTCGGTCTTTTCACTTAGCTTTTTCTTTTTTTGTGCCATCTTTCATTCATTTTTCTTTTTCAATAAAAAACATTTCTTCAATCGTGCCATGAAACCTTCCCACCATCAAAAAAGGGAAAAATAAGCAACTCAAACACGCGTTCTTCTTTTCTTTATTTTTCCGTTTCCTTTCACCAAATGGCACAAATTCACGCTTTTATATTTAAAAGTTTATTTATATATCTGTGCCAGCCAAATAATTATTAAATAAAATAATATTTCTAAGCTTTTTTGACCGAGAAATATAACGAGGAATAGTAAACGAACATAACAAAAATTTAAAAAAATTTCGTAAAAACTAAAAAAAATATTTTGAATTAAAGATAAGTGTGGCCGCCCACATGAAGCGTGCGACAAAACACATTTTTATGTAAGTACAAAAAAAGTGAGAAGACGCCGGTGTATTTTTCATATTATTCGATAATGAGCAACTCGATTTAAGATACAGTTTCTCTCAACACCAAAGCTTTGGTCCGACTGTCATTTTTTATTTTTTTCAACACCAAAGTTGAACTCCGACTGTCATTTTTTATAATTTTATTCCAAGCACTACCTAAATAATTTAATTATTAAAATATTTTTTTACTCCTTTAATAAAAATACAAAAGTGGACACCACGGCTAATTTTCAACAAAAAAAGTTATTTTCTTTTTTTTTCAATTTCTTCAGTTTTTTCTTTTCGTTTCTCGGACGATGGCCGCGAATATACATATTTTTATTTTATTTGCTCTCGGCCTTTCTTTTTTTCTAAATTTTCTTCTTTTATATTTACTTATGTAAACGTTGGTTATTCTATTTTTATCAACGCGAATTGTAAGAAAAGAAAAGAGGAGAGAACCTTTTTTAGGACGCCGCGCGATCTGTCCTGATTTTTTTTTGCGTTTTTTCCTTTTCTATTTAAACTTTTTAAAAGTAAAAGTATATATTTATTTATTTTATATTTATTTTTGGCCAAGAGATAAAACAAAAAAAATTGTTTGACTACTGACCGGTCCTCAAAAAAGCTGCGTTTTTTATTCACTTTTAGTCTGAAGACGCGCGTTGTGGAAAGGCGTGTCACTCACACCCGAAAAAAAATTTTTTGAGATGAAAATTGTTTCTATCATACTACTGTTTTTTCTTTTAGTTTTTAAAATTTATTTTGATTTCTTTTAAGAACTTTTTATTTTTTAACAAGAAGGGGATAAAAAATTTTTTAAAGATTAATTGACTTGAAAAAATATCTTGACCCATCCTTCTGATTTATGCAGGAATTTTATATTATATAATTTGTGATTAGAGTTTTAGCCCTAAAACTCGATCTGGATCCATGTAAAATTTAAAACACCCTGATTTGGGGCCTTGAAATTTGAAAAGCCTAACTTTAATATTTTATAAAAAGGCGCAGTTCTCAGAATCCAAAAAACCTTTTTCGCCTTAATTTGAACTTAAGTATTTTTTAAAAATCAAATCTTGTGTAACTTTTTTATCTTTACTTAAATTAAGATATTCGGATCCAACACAATTTTAAAATTTAAAATATAAAATGTTGACATAAAATTTATTGTTTAAATCTGACTTTATAAAATCTGCACTTTCTTCTACACAATTTTTTCTCCATTTTTCTTTTACTTTGTCCTATTCTTCAAATTATTTCTTTCTACTTTTCCATTAAAAAAAGCTTCAAGACTTTTCCAAAAAAATCCAAAAATAGTTATATTTATTTATTCTTTTCTCAATTCTTGACCCATTCATTTCTCTTTCATTTTCTTTACTTTTTTGTTTACTTTACCTAACTGTAAATAGCGTGCGCAGCAACAAAAAGTCGGTCGGACATTCATTTTTAAAAGAGAAAAACTTTGGAAGTTCTTTTTATTTTTTACGGACGAAGGGAAGGATTATCTCCTCTCTCTTTTTTGGCCATTACTTTTAAAAAATCTTTTCATTTTCACTTTTTGTAGAAAACAATTTTGGATGGGAGTTTTTAAAAGGTTAATAATTAATAAATTAGTAAATATTTCATTGTATTTTCTGTCAGAAAAAATATAATCATTTAAATTTATCTCACAAGCAGTTCACTCATTATTCGAATGAATTGAGTTAAATGTTTGTATGTATGTATCTCTATTTTGTAAAAAAATTATAAGAATATTTTTTTAATTTTTTTTTTAAAATTTGGAATTGTAAAATAAAATATTTAAAGGGTTTTTAACAAATTAATTCTACATAATATTTCAATTTTTAAGTTAATTTATTTATTCTTTTACCTTTTTAAAAGCGAAAACAATTAAAACAAAATTAAAACTAATTAAATAAGAAATTAATTAATTTTTGATAATATTCCAACTCAAAATTCTAATTTTTATTAAATTTAAACTTTTCTAAACTTTTTTTTTGTTAATTTTTATTTTTCTTTAGCAACACAATTTATTGACACAATTTTTGAAAAAAATTATATTTTTTTAAAAATTATTAAAAGACACATTATTATGTAATTTTTACGTTTTATTGCGTGTTATTTTTATTATTTAATTTTTATTTTTTAAATAATTTTTTTAAAAAATATTCTCTTTTATTTAAAACCTTTTCTTAAACAATTATTTTTGTCCATAAATTTAAAATTGCGAAAATAAAGGGAAGATGCTCTCTAGCTTTTATTTATTTATTATCCATTTGTGGGCACTTACTTCTCCCCCCTCTCTTTTCCCCTCTTTTTTATTTTGTCACAATTGCGTGATCTTTTAAACTGTCAGCCGTCAAAACTAAAAATAAAAATATAAATTATATATTTATTTTTACTTTTAAATTTACTAAAAAATTTTTTAAAAGAAAATGTCAAAAATTTGTTTTTATTTCAAAAAGTCACGAAAATAAATTATTTTTTCTTTCAACACGCAAAAATTACGTTTATTTAGTACATAAAAAAAGAAGAGATTTATGTGAGGTAAAGAGAAAAGAAGAAACTTTGACTTTTTTATTTAAAAAATGATAAAATTCTTTGATTGCTTTTTATAAGTTTTATCCTTAATAAGTATGTAAAATAAAAATATTTTTCTGATCTTGCTCTGGCTATTTCTTTTGGTATTTCTGATTTTCTACTTAGTCTTCGTTCGAGAAAAGTTCAACTTCTACCATTTATTCTTGTTTTTAATTTCCAGGATTTTACAAATTGTCTTCTGTGTATCTAACAATTATCTTATATATAGGTAAATAACCTTTATAAATAACCTTTCTTTCCTTTATTTTTGTTCATAACTTTCTAATCAGTTCCAAATAATTTTGAAATTCTTTTTAAAAATTACTATATCCTCAAGACTGGGAAAATAAAATAAAAAAATTCGTACAATCTTCAAAACAAAAAAAAGTTTTTTATTTAACCGGACATTCATTATTTTATAAATTTTTTCTTGTTTTAACCGAATTCAAAAACAATCCAAACATTTGTTGTCCATTTCTTCTTCCTTTTCTGTCTTTAAAATTAAGTAACGAACACACACATTGGGAAGAAGGAAAGTGTTAAAACGCTTGGAATGGTTGTCCGAGAAAAATTGATTATAAAAAAGATGGCTAGTTTTTAGAGCATTTCTTTCACTCTCTCTTTGGCCAATGGCTAGCTTAGCTAGTTTAAAAAGAGAGGATATATATTTAATGTTTATAAATAAAAAGTAGCCAAATGACCTTTTTCCTCCTCCTCTTCTTTTTTTTGCCTGATTCCCCCCTCCATATATTTTACTCGGCACTACCACCGACTTGTTTTGGTTTTTAAGAATGGCGTCGACCGTTGAATGGCGGACGTCGGGCACGAAAAAAGAAAGGGGTTTAAGTCTAGATGCTTCTTTTCTTATATCCGCCCCTTCCCTCCACCCGCTGTTCGCTTTCTTTTCGAACCTTTTCATCCCCAATTACAACCGGCAGCCGGCCGTTGCCTATACTTTGCCGACCATTCGAAGATTTTCTTCTCATCTGTCCATTTCTTTCTTTCCTTTTTTCACTCATTCAATGTGGCGGCTATTTCATGGCCGTCCAGCGTCTCTCCGTGTTAGTGCCCGCCTAATACTTTTGTTTTGTTGTCCATTTTTAGAAAGCTTTTTATATCTTTAGAATTTTTTATAGACACTTGTTTTGACAAATTTTGAATTACTTACATATTTATTTACATGCTTAAGGTTCTCAATTTTTTACTTGAGAGAAAATTTAGTAAATCATTCTAATTTTGTATCAAACTTCCTTGGTCTCCGCCTACCTCTTTACGTGACTTGGAGAATTTCCCTTCACTTTCTAGTGTTCTGTATTCTTCCATGTTATTTTTTAATCAACTTTGTCTTTCTTACAGTAATGAAACAATCTGTGATTTTTTCAATTTCAAAAATCTCTCCAATCTTAGAAAAACTTTTAGTTTTTTTCCGTAGACTTTGACCTATTTTAACTTTAAAGGAGACACAAAAAGAAGATTGAATAGCTGTCCATCGAGAAATTCCGAACTCGTATACACACTACTTTCTCTCCAACGGCCATCTCATTTTGTGTCCCCAACCCCCTCCACTCGTTCCCCAAACGCCTTTTGCGTCCATTTTTCTTTTCCTTAACCCATTCAGTTTTCTTATAGATGTACCATTTCCTCATTCGTCACTTCTTTATTTTCGTCTCTCAATGTGCCTTAAACATCGGTCGACCGCCGTGTATTTTTAGTAGCGAATATATATTTGTCTGGTCTGCCTTCGGGGCTGCGTGTATGTATGACAGAGTGGACATTAAGGCTATATTTGAGTGGGCAATGGGGCGCGTCCTCTTTTTCCCTCTCGGCGCTGAAGCGTATTTGGCCCTCTATATGTGGGCCGAAGGGTCTAGGCCCTTCACAGCCGTACTAAAGCGTTAGCCATCCAAATGAAAAGCCTTAGAGGGTGGAAGGCCTTTAAACCTTTCTCAATACACAACTGTCCACTACCTTTTAGTCATCCAAGTCATTTAGCTAGTAACCCCTTCCATTTTTTGTCTTATTTTTTTCATTGCTCTTTCTATTCGCCCCCAATGGGTACGTCAACCACGCCACGCTAATATTTTTTCTTATCCAAAACGCGTCAACATAGTCGTCACTAACCGTCCCCTTTTTTTATTTTTTTGCGTCGCTTTCCTTCCTCATCCTCCCGTTCAAACGGTGCCCTTCCTCTCCTTAGCACGCCTTTACTCTTTTTCAGTTCACAACCAACACATGTGTTCGTTTATTATTTCACAACTTTTTATTTTTGCTAAAAAGCTGTTTTAGACAGGGGAAGAACGTTTAACGTAGAAAAAATCAGAACATTTTTTAGGGTCAGTTTTTGAGGTTGCGAATGAATGGCTGCTTATTCTTCCCTTCTTTTTTTTCCCTTTCTTACGTGTTTATATCTACGTGTGTGTATTTACATTTTGGTAATTTGAAATTGAGAAATCGAGGAACACATCTCTCTCCTCTCTTTTTTTAAATTTCTAAAATATGTATTAGCTTAAATTAGATTCTTTTTTGTACAATTTCGTATAAATTTCACGTTGTACAAACATTTGAATAAATACTAGCAGCTTTTAGTTGATGTTTAGAATTTTCAAATCATCATATTTTTAAAAAAATTTTTTTCGATTAATTTTAGCATTTATATTTTATTTTTTAAAATCGTCCTCAGGCTGAAATTTCAATTTTTTTCGTTTTGTCCCAAATATTCTTTGTTTAAATTTTCAATTTATTTTTGTGTAATTAATTTAAGAAATAAAGTTTTTATGGATTGTTTGGACAGTATCAATTCAGAAAAACAAGTAAATGCTTCTAATTTATTTCAATTTTCGTCAGATAAAATCCCGAATGAAGAATTAAAATCAGAAGAATTTATGGAATTTAATGAACAAAATAATCAACAAAATATTGAAGGAATAAATGAATTTAGTAGTGGAAATTTAAATTTTGAGGAACAAATTAATTTAAAAAATGAAAATTGTTTAGAAGATGAGGTGGATTTTTAAAAAAAATATTTTCTTTTAACGGTAAATGCCCGGTTTAATTGTTCGCAAAGAGAATCCGCTCATTTTATTCCTTTACTCCAACTGGACATTTACCTCTTTTAACTAAACAAGATTCCTTTGAGATAATACAGTTGGGCAGTATATGGGGGGAGCTGCCTAATAGGTTGGCGAATCCGGGTATCTAAAGGTTGATCGTTCGGATCTTGTTTAATGATAATAATTTGCTCGAATTCCTTGACAAAATCTTCCCTGAACATCCCCGTACTTTATCTACGCTGAAAATGAGAATTTTTACTTTTTGGCTTTCCTAAAATAAGTCAACTTTACCGGCTAAGTCTTATAAGATACGATTGGGGGAGCTGCCTATTGTCGTCGAGATATCTCGAGAAATCTCGATCTCGATAATTGAGATTTTCATTCGATCGGGTCTCTGTTGTGACTGTATAAATTCAAATAAAACTTAAATATTAACTTTTTCCTCCAATAAAGCAATTTGTTTCTATAGAAAAACTAGAAACAAATTGCTAGTAAAAACTACTGTATTTGCTCTGTTCTAAAAATTATTTGAGAATTATTTTTATTGTTTTATCAAAGCTAATATTTTTTAGGAATTAAATGGAGTAGATAATTATCACAACAATAATTTAATTTTTCAACAACAAAATGAAAGTCAACACCACCATCAACAACAAATCCAAACCCCAACAAGGCCTTCATCTTCTTCAAATTATTGCAAAAAAGAAGAATGTTCAGGGGATGAATTGCCTCCAAATGAAGAATTAATTGGGGCTCCTGTACACGAAATACGTTGTGGACTTTTAATTGGGAAATTACATATGATTAAATTTACATGTCCGGGAATTCATAGAAAATGTGTGGAATTTGAGGGTGTGTTTATTTAAAAATCTATTAATATTTACTAATTGGGCTTTGCCCTCTACATACCAAAATTTCCAAAGATCTTCTTGGGCTTTCGACCGATAAGATATATTCGACCCTACCAAAAAATTCCTCCATAAATCCCTCCATAAATCCTTCGGTCTTCTAAAAATTTTCTGTCTTAAAAACCTCAATTTTTTATATAATTTTTAAGGTAAATTAATTAGTCCAAGACAATTTACAATTAAAGCAGAAAAGGATAAACAAAAAGATTGGAAAGGAAGTATTCGTTTAGGAAAGCATAATTTAAGGTAATTTTTAAAAATATTTAAAAAAATATTCTTTATTTTTTTTAGAACTTTAATGGAAATGAAAACTTTGGATTTTTATGAACACGAAATTAATTGTAGTTTAAAATGTCAAAGTCGAAATTATATAAAAAATAGAAAAGCAGAAGGTGGAAATAGTGAAATGAATATAAATTCTGATAATAATTCTGAAAGATTTAGTGAAATGTGTGAAATTAATGAGTGAGTTGGAAATTTATTTAGATTTATTTACTCAAAGAATATATGTATTTATATTGGAGGTTGTTAAAATGAATAGAGAAAATGACGGGGAAATACAGTATTTAGTAGAAAAAGGTTGAGCTCTGGGGACGATTTTTCGGAACTTATGCTGTTTAACTACACACCCCATTTATTCGCGAGAGAAAAAACATTTTATTCGCAGGATAAATCATAAATGTTAAAAAACAAATGATGTAAAAAAACAATTTTTAAATTACTAATATTAAAAGTGGCTCAAAATGGTCAAACCTATTTTTTCGGGATGATTCAAAAAATACGTAGCAGCAACATCTCTACAAAACATCTTCCAATCGACAATAGCATGTGTTGATAAACCCATATCGAATTGAAATTCAGCTTGCGTATGTGTATCGCGACACCAATAGTATGTGAATTCGATCACTTGCTTTGGTGTCAAATGGGAGCCAGAAAAAAACGTACCATCAAAAAAACCTTTTGTGGGCATTTTACCACCATGGTTCGATCTTTGATTGCATCTCCAAATTGGCCATGCACTTTTTTTTGGTTAAGCTTGACCATTTGTTTCCCACATTCACAATTTCGAGTTGTCCAAATAAGCTTTTTTTCAGCAAGCCATTGCAAAACATCGTTATCATTCATTTTAATTAGACGAAATAAGTCATTAATGTTAAAATTTTTTAATACGTCCATTTTTGTCAAACTAAATATGGAGAAGTTAAAATAATTGTAAAAAAGACAAGAATAAAAGAGACGAAAACTCGCAAAAATTTAAATAAGATTCCCTGCGAATAAAATGTTTTTTCTCTCGCGAATAAATGGGGTGTGTAGTTAAACAGCATAAGTTCCGATTTTTCTCTCATTTCTCCTTTAACTTAATACTCTAGTACTCCATTTTTAATTCGGTTTCGCCATGTTGGGGGCTTTTAGAGTCTGAAATTTTTATTTGAAAAATATTTTAATTTAATTTCTTTTTAGTATTAAATCAATCCCTTCGTCAGCCTGTTCCTCAGCTACTTCTACTCGAAAAAGCTCTTCAGTATTGGAAGAATTTGCTTGTCAAACAGTTCCCCCAATATATTCAGACCATCACAATCATCACCACCACCAAAACAACAATAATCACCAAAATTTTGATTATTTAAATGAAATTGAAGAAGAGGAGGAAATGTTGACATCCCAAAATAATTCAAAAACTTTTTATTCTTCCCCTTCTTCATCTACTCCAACAACAACAACAAATACTTTCCTCCCTTCAACATCCTCAATTCCTTTAAATTCTCCAAATATTCTTCCCCCGTCTGATTTAATTAATTTTAAAAAAGGAGGAGAGTCTGCTAGTCTTTTAAATAATAATACTTTAAATACATTACTTCAATTACAACAACACCAAAATAATAATAATAGTCCTCTTAAACAATTATTACTTTTACCAAAGAATTTATCTCAAAACAATGGAATTGCTTTAAATGGGTAAAAATAAATAGATTTTTTGTTTTGGATATTTTTTTAGAAAATTAAATCTTATTTTAAAATTATTCCTTTTTCTTTATATTTTACTCACATGGATTCAATCAAAATTTAAGGCTCCTAAAAAGAAATTTTTAGAATAAAATATTACTTCATTTTAATTAGTAAAGGATAACTTATTATGATTAGCTCCTATTTTGGGGGTTGTTTAACAATAAATATAAGGTTGGAAAAGTCTCCTCCCAGCTTAACAGATGATGGAATAGTTGGGCGGTTAACAACTTTTAATCGGAGAGCTTTGAGGGATCGAGTCCCTTTCAATCTTTTGCTATTTTCTGGGAAAGGTTCGGCCATCTACCTCAAAAAGCAATATAATTCTTGTTTTTCAAATACACCTTTCAAATTTTCAAATTTCTAAATTATTTTTTATTAAGCAATGGAGGTCATATAGAAAATACCAAAACACCAAATATTGCAAAACCTTCTTCATCTTCAACAACTTCACTACCTTCCACTCATTTACCTCCTCCTCTAGAAAATTCTAACAATAATTTAACACAAGAGGCAGCTATAGCTTTATTACTTCAATCAGTCCAAACTTCTATAATTTTAGAACAACAACAAAAAGCGGCTAATTTAAATCAAAATAATAATCCAAATAATTTATTATTAGCACAATTAGTATCTACATTAAATGGGGGAGGAGGGGGAACAACAACAGCAACAACACTTCATCACAATCAACAACAACCACATTCTTCATTACTCTCAAATAAAAATTTAATTAATGGTATTTGAACATAAATATATTTTTAAATTTAGAATTTCTATAGAGTAAACCCTGAATTTGATAGGGTTTTTAAACCAGGATTGTCTGTTCTTGGAAAATCTTCAGATATCCGAAACCGAACCGAAAAAATCGGTTCTTCGATTCGGGTCAGTCCAGAACCGACAACCCTGCTTTAAATTATTTATCCATTAGCCGTGTCTGCCGAAATTTTGGTTTTTTGGAACTTGGACTAGAAAGTTTAACTTTTAAAAAGCCTTGATTTTTCTCTTGATCTTTACAACATTGACTAGATTATTGACTTTTAGTCAAGAAAATCAAGCAACTTTTAAAATGCCTGGATAATTTCCTTGGATCCCGATCAAGGCCTATCTTTAATAATAGAAAAACTACGCTTTATAGAGAAAGATATTTTTTTAAATTGATGAAACAAATAAAGGACAATGAGAATCTTCATAATTTAACTTTCCCCAATTTATAAATTCAAGACAATTTTATTTTTTATTTTTTAAAGGTAATGGAATTGAAAAACTTTTAGCAGCTGCAGCATTATCTCAACAATTACAACAACAACAACGAACTCCATTAAAACATAACGAGCAACCAACAGCTGTTACAAATATTTCAAATATTCGGAAAAGTATGGAAGAAAGTATGTAAATTAATTAAAAAAATATTTTTTTGAAAAAAATTAATTTTCTTGTGTATAAAATACCGTATTTCTTCTAATAGTGCGACCGGTCGGTTTATTTTTCAACCTTCCTCTAGGGGGTCGGTTTATTAGAAGGGGTCGGTCTAATAGAAGGAGTCGCACTATTAGAAGAAATACGGTAGTATATTAACTAAAAAATATTCAAATAATTATTTTTAATTATCAAGTAATTAATTAATTTATTTAGATGCCAGTATGTTTTGGTCACAAATGCGTAATATGGGTTTACTTGAGGATATGCTAAAAACTTTAAGTGACACATTAGAACGTTTAAAACAAATTTATTTGACTGGGGGAAATGCTGTTAGTGAAGAATTTGGTAAAAGAAAACTTTTAATTTAAAGGGGTTCCTTTAAACTTTTAATCTTCAAAATATTTTAATAATATAATTACCCAGGGTAATTATTAGAGCATATACGGTATTTAAAATTTGAAAAAATGAGTTTTTGGATCGAGTCTAGTGTCTCTAAGTTTAAAAAAATTATTTTTACTTTTATTTTAGCAGCCCAGCGTTTATCAGGCGTTGCTATAGCTCTAGATTTGTGTTCACTTTTTGGTGAAAAAATTCATTCTCGTTATATACAAGCAACTTTAGAGTCAACAATAATTAGCAAAGAATTATTAGGTAGAATTCTTTTAAAAATTTTCAAAAAAATTCTTTAAGAATTACAACGTAAACAAGACGAACAAAAAAGAAAATTAGAAAATGCAAAAAGAAAGTCCCAAGTTTTTGACCAAATTTTAAAAAATGGAAATGGGACAGCAACAACATTAAATAAAAATATTCTTAATTCAACTTCTCTTCGTGGCACAAATCACTCTTCTTCTACAAATGAAAATGGGACACCAGAAATTAAAAAAATTCACTTGAATATTTAAAAAAATAAAAATTATTTTGTGCAAAAAATATTTTTTTTAATTCTTTGTTCGAATCTCAAAAGACATTAAATTATTTATTTTTAAAAACTCTTCTATATTTATTCTCTGCAATACTTTCATTCTTTTTGTTTAAATTTATTTTTAAAATTGGCATTAAAACAGGGGGGATCTTTGTTTTTAAATGATATTTTTCTTCTATTTATTCAAATATTTGTATATATTTTTGGCCCATTCAAAATTGGAAAGTCCAACTAATTTCCAAAATTACTAACCAAAATTTAATTTATTTGTAAGAACAATTCATCTTTATATTCTTAATGAAAGTTTAGCAGTATTATTTTTGAAGATGAAGGGAATTTTAGGAAATTAATTTTAATTTGATTTATTTCCTAATTAATTTTAGGAAATTAAATTCCTTATTGAAGGGAATTTTAATTTTTCGGTTTATACAAAAAATCCCAATAGTAACTTGAACAAAAAATTTTTTTCAAATTTCTTTTTTTAAATCCACACATTTTATTGGAATAATGCTGTTATTTTAGTTACCAGTTATTGCCCATTCCCTTGGACATTAAAGGAAATAGTATGTACAGCTGCTATACATACATGTACATAAATATCTTTATTTTCTGATTTATTTAATTATTAAAAGCTTTAATTCTCTCTCTCTCTCTATTCATTGTCTCTCACCAAAAGAAAATTAATTTTCAGAGTTTTGAAAAACACAAGAAAATACAAAAATTTATTTCAGAAAAATAATCAGAATTTGTGTTTTTAGCTACATAAAAAATAAAAATACAAAACCAGAGCAAAACACAAAATTTATTTTTAAAATAATTTCAGAAAATCAGAATATTTAATTAAAAAGTAAAACCAGAATATTCCCTTTTTCTTTGCATTTTTCCTTTTCTACACTAAAAATAAATTAAAAATTAAAATCTCTGCAATAAAATTAGCTTTCTTCTCTCTTTTTAATTTACTATAAATATTTATTTATTTTTGTTCCAATTATTATTTTTTTATTTATTTTTAATATTTATTTTTTTTGTATTTATTATTTTGAATTTTAGTGCCGTATTGTGTCTGTGCTCTTTTTTTTGTTTATAATTAATTTATCGATAAATTAAAAAAATTGATTTTTGTTTATTTGGATGGATATAATTAAGTTTTTAAATTAAATAAATAAATTCCTAAAAAAAATTAGAGAATATTAGATTTCCAGAAAAAGAAAAGGGGGAAGTATAAAATATGGAAAATTTAATTTATATGTAGCCCTTAGGAAGGAATGATTTTTTGTAAATTGTGAAGAGATGGAGAGGGAAATGTAGGGATTTCGGAGATAAGGATTTCTTTGCTCTGATAAGAAGTAAAGAATATATTTGTGAAAATTATTAACAAAACTATCAAAAATCACAACGTCTTGAAAAATAAGAGAAAATTATTTCCATAACCAAAAAAGGAATTAGGTATGTACAAATAAATCTCAAAGAAAAAGTTCGATTTTAAATTCTAAGTAAAAAAAATTTTTTTTAATCTTTCTGTTAATCATTTATTTATTTATTTATTTTACACGAATTTAAATTTTAAATTTGTTAAAATTTAATTAGAAGAAAAGGATTGTGAGTTAGAAAAACTTGTTTTTTTTCCTTTATTCGATCGATCTAACAAAAAAGAATAAAAAGGTTGCACAATTTCTTGTTTTATTTCACATAATAATTAAATAAAAGAATATACCTACAGTGGCGGAAATTTACTTAAGACCGATTGAATTTTTTTCTTTAACCTTACTTTTCTCTCCAGCTTTATAGAAATATGAAATAGTTTTTTGGCTATTGAATAGCTCTGCTTTCAACCTACCTTTTCTGTAAATTTTTTTAATGTATTACAATTGCAACCCAAAATTTTTTAGCAAAAACTTAAAAGTGTGCGCGAAATTTACTTAAGACCGATATACAATCCTCAAATTTTCTGACTAAAATCTATTAGATGTCGCCATCCCTTTTTTTCTTAATAATACCCAGGCAACGTAGATTCGTAAAATTGACTAAATTCATACTCGCTCATTTGAGATATACAACCAAGCTTAATTTGATCCACATAAAAAGCTGATCTCGGTTTTGGGGGGTTTTTGACTTAATATGCTCGTCGACACAAATCCACAGCATCTCAATAAGATCTAGATTTGTACCTTGGGGTGGCCACTTCATGATTGTCCAACATTTTTCTTCGAAAAAATTTCCTGACTTCCTGGAAGTGTGAAAAAGTTACCCTAAGCATTCACCATTCCGACAATTACACTAAGCCTTCAACTCTCCTGAGAAATTTTTTTGAAGTCTGTAAAAAATATATGTGATTCTCCTCCAGAGCATCATCCAAATCGGTCGAGACATCATCCAAATCGGTCGAGATTCTACCGAGTTATGAATTTTTGAAAATTGAAAAAACGCGATTTTTTGCCATTTTTCGTCAAAAAATCGCATTTTTGCGATTTTCAAAAATTCATAACTCGGTAGAATCTCGACCGATTTGGATGATTTTTTTGTATTGTATGTAGAATCTTGAGGAGAATCACATATATTTTTTACAGACTTCAAAAAAATTTTTCCGAAAAGTTGAAAAAGTAGTACCTGTTAGACCGGTCGAAAAGTTGTCGAAAATATCAGAATTTCGAAAAACGCTGAAACATGTCAACTGAGTCGGAAATCAAGCTATTTTTTAAAATTAAGATCTGCCAGATCGGATAAAGATAAACGAAATTATTTAAAATCTGCGTCGGTCTTAAGTAAATTGCCGCCACTGTAAGTAAATCCATTCTTCTTCTTATAATCGCATTTTATTTTATTCCCTTTTTGTCTAATTTACTTGTTTTGTAATCCAATCGTTTTTGGGGATACCTACACTGGTTATGGCCATTTTTAAAAATCATAAAAATTTATTTTTAAGGAGTTCCCTCTACCCGCTTTTCATAAAAAAATTTTTTGTGAGGAAGAAAAATTTGTACATTTAAATAAAAATTATTTTTGCGTTTTTCTCTATTTTTCTTTCACAATTTTTCCCTCATTACTTCATATCTAAATAAGAGAAAATATTCTCACGAGAAAATATTCTATTTAAATTTCATATTCCCAATTCACTACCCCAGCATTTATCACTAATTCAATCCTCACCTCCTCTTAATTAGATATCGAGTCCTCTCTTTATATAAAAATATACCTTTACCAATCTCTCCTTTCACATCTTCTCCCCTTTTCAAATGTTGAACCATTTTTCAATTTTAATTTATACCCAATTAATTTGTATGACTCATGTATTAATCATGTTTTGCGCTTTTTCTTTTTAAATATTTTTTATTAAATAAAAAATTTCAAAATTATTCATTAAGCAATCGAAAAATTAATAAAATATTAAAATTTTATTAAAAATAAAAGTACATTTTTATGAAATTAAAAGTAGTCTCTAAATTACCTCTATTAACTATTTATTTACCTCTACATCCTTCAAAGAATTCCTTAATTATTTGCAAATAAAATTAGACTTCGATTTAGATCTCTGCAGTTTTAAATTTATTTCCATAACCCTACAGTACTTATCCAGAAGTTTTTTTTATTGTCGGAAGAAGGAAAACCTTTTAATAATTTTTTAAAAATATCAGCAGATTAGCCCAGTAAAGTATAACAACAACCCTCAAGAGAGTTGTCACCTTGGTGTAGTGGGATATTTTTAATTTATTGGGGGAGTGAATGGGAAGAGTTCGATATTGTTTAATGGAGAATAATTTTTCTTTTAAATTTTGCTTTTAAATTTTGTTAGTCTTATTTAAAAATAATTAAAAATTGATAGAATTTTTATTAATTTACATTTTTTTAAATTATAGTGTTATTCATCCTTTTCCCTATTTTTGAGCTAAAAACATAAAAAAGCGTGAGAGTCTGTTTAAGTCCTCATTTTAACGTTGTATAATTTTATATATTTTTTGTTTTCTATAATAAAAAAAGCGTTCCTACGCAACTCTCTCCCTCCTTTTTCAAAAATTCCTTCTCAAATACCACGATGTTTTGCTGGCCATTTCTCGTGGCGTTTTGTGGAGTGCTGGCTGGCTGCTCTCACAAAAGAGACAACCAAAAAAGGAATAGAAAAGAAAATCTTTTTTCTTTTTTTTTTGAGAAAATAGCGGCAGCAAACAAAACGCCGTCGGGGGTGAAATTTAAAGCTTTCCATAAATATTGACCGAAAAAATATATATAAAGTAATTCACATATAAAATTGAAAAAGAATGTTGGGTGGATTTAGAGAGTTTTTTTGTGTCATCTTTTGAAAGTTTTGAGAGACAAAAAGTTTAAAAATTGTATTTTTAAAAATTAAAAAAAATTTTTTTAGCTCAAGTTTAAAATAAAGAGCGGAACGGGATTGGACCCGTTTCCCGGCTTCTTTGAAGATGCCTGGATGAAACCGGGATCGGGAATTCCCGGTTTTCCCGTTCCAGGTCCCGGTCGGTTAATTTTCATTTCCCTTTCCCGGTCTTTTCAAAATTCTGCTCTCTAGTTTAAAACCTTACAAATTTATTAGAGTAAGTAGAATTTCCATAAAAGTTTAATATCCTTTAGAGATTTCTTCTTTTAAAAAGATTACTGTAAGCTATTTATAAGGCTGAGACCAAATGTCTCTTTTTTCAAAGTCGGCAAAACGTCCTGTTCTTTTGAAATTTTGAATTTTTAAAAAAATTTTCAAATTTTGTTTTTTTGGATTAATTTTTACTTTATTTTATTTTTATCTCAAATTTAGCCATATTCATATTATTTTTTTCTTTTTTTTTATTTGGCACAATTAAACATTTAATGTCACTTTTCCCTCTTTAATTTTACTCGCTAACTAAATAAACGTTTGTATTTCCTCTTCAGAATTTTTTTTCTAAATTTATTTTTCACTTCTTTTTTGAACGAAGATTTTTTTATTTTTTTGAAGAGCTAATTGTATAAAGAGGGAATTTTTTGAGTGAATACTTTTTTTATTTTTTATTTTATTTCTTAAGGGAAAAGGCGTCCCCTTGTGTGTCTACTTTTTTGTGCCAATTTTTCCAATATAAAAAAGAAAAAAAGCGGAAATGCCAGCTTCTCTCTTTTTGTTATAAGGAAAGGGGGCAAAAATCAATTTTATTTTTTATATATTTCCCAATATTTTTTGACAGATTGAAACAATTCTTTTTTTTCTTCACAAAGACTTCTTTGCTTTAAACAACAAATTAATTTAAAAAAATATATTTTGACTACAAAAATTTTAAACAACAAAAATGGCTTGGGTCAATCAAGGAATGCAAGCGTTGATTCCGTTAATTAATAGAATTCAGGTTTTTTTTGGTTTTCTAAAATTATAATCTAGAGGGATTAAAAAACTGTTAAAAAAATTTTTTAATGCCTAGGCCTTCTTTCAATTTTATTTTCCCTTAATTTCTACATAATGGCAGACTTCCTTTCTCGATTTCAGTCTATTTCCCTCTTTACAAAGATACTGAACTTTTCAATAAAAATATATTTAATTTAAAAACATTTTTTTCAGGATGCTTTCTCTCAACTCGGTACTACACTTAATTTTGACTTACCCCAGATAGCAGTTGTTGGAGGGCAGAGTGCTGGAAAATCTTCTGTTTTAGAAAATTTTGTTGGAAAGTTGGTTACTTGTTTTTTAATTTAAAATTAATTTTTAAATTTTTTAGAGATTTTTTGCCTCGTGGTAGTGGAATAGTGACTAGAAGACCTTTAATTTTACAATTAATTAATGACCCTAGAGCTGGTAAATAATTTTTTGTTGAAATTTTGTTAAAATTTTTTATTAGAATATGCCGAGTTTCTTCACAAAAAAGGACATAAATTTGTTGATTTTGATTTGGTTCGGAAAGAAATTGAGGATGAAACTGACCGTGTTACTGGTGCAAATAAAGGAATTTCACAACTTCCGATTAATTTGCGTGTCTTCAGTCCACATGGTTTTTTTAAATTTATTTTTTTGTAAATAACTCCTAAAATTCTCTAAAAATAATTATTTTTAAGTTCTTAATTTGACATTGATTGACTTACCCGGACTTACAAAAGTACCTGTTGGTGACCAGCCAGTTGATATTGAACATCAAATTCGAGACATGATATTAACATATATAACCAGAGATACTTGCCTTATTTTGGCTGTAACTCCAGCAAATAGCGATTTGGCAACTTCTGATGCTTTAAAACTTGCTAGGGAAGTCGATCCTCAAGGATTGAGAACAATTGGAGTTTTGACTAAATTGGATTTGATGGACGAGGGAACTGATTCTAGAGATATTCTTGAAAATAGGCTCTTTCCGTTACGAAGAGGTTATAATTTTTAATTTAAAAATTTTAAATTTTTTTGGTCTTTTTTGAAAATTAATTTAGTCCTCAAAAATTTTTTGGTGTATTATGAATTTGAATCCGGAACTCTTTTTCAATTTTGCAATTAAAATATTTAAGCAGAAACTTTTGACTTTTCAAAAAATTAATTTTATTTTTCAAGGCTATGTTGGAGTAATTAATCGAAGTCAAAAAGATATTGTTGGGCGAAAAGATATTCGTGCAGCTTTGGATGCTGAACGGAAATTTTTCTTATCTCATGCTTCCTATCGACATATGGCTGAACGAATGGGAACCCCATTTTTACAAAAAACGCTCAATCAACAATTAACTAATCATATAAAAGATACTTTGCCAACATTAAGAGATAGTCTTCAGAAAAAGTTATATTCAATGGAAAAAGAAGTACAAGAATATAAACAATTTCAATTTAATGACCCTTCTAGAAAGACTAAAGCTCTGATGCAGTTTGTTTATTTTTTTTTAATTTTAAACTTTTCCTCACATTAGGACAAAAAAATTTCTAAATTTTTAATTGAAATTTATTACATTAATTTTGCTTGATGGGACTTTTTTTAATTTTTGGATTTTTCTGTCCTTTTCTTGCCTTAAAATTCATCCCATTTCTTTTATTTTATAAATAATTTTGTAGAATGGTGCAACAATTCACTGCTGATATGGAGCGTTCAATTGAAGGTTCTTCTGCGCGTTTAGTTAGTACAAACGAGCTTTCTGGTGGTGCACGTATCAATCGTCTTTTCCATGAGCGTTTTCCTTTCGAAATTGTTAAAATGACAATTGATGAGAAAGAAATGAGACGAGAAATACAATTTGCTATTAGAAATATTCATGGAATTCGGTTGGATTTTCTTTTAATTTTTAAGAAAAATGTCTGGAGATATGTATAAGAAAGTTCCAATTGGGGGGAAATCCCTGCCAAATAAGTGAATTCCTACTGGTTATAAGATTCTTCCACTTTTCCCAGCAATTTTAATTTAGAAAACTGATAATTTTGTTTAAATTTTCTTTTCTAGTGTTGGTCTATTTACTCCTGATATGGCCTTTGAAGCAATTGTAAAAAAGCAAATTGAACGTTTAAAAGAACCTTCACTTAAATGCGTTGATTTGGTCGTTAATGAATTAGCTAGTGTTGTTAGAGGTTGTGCAGAATGTGTGAACCGTTATCCTCGGTTGCGGGATTGTGTTGAACAAATTGTTACAAATTATATGAGACAACAAGAAGCTTTTGCAAAGCAACAGATTGCAATGATAGTTGATTATGAGTTGGCCTATATGTTGGTTTTTATGATTTCTATCTATCCTCTTAATAAATCCCTTTTACTCTTTTTCTTCCTTTCTAAAGGAATACCAACCATGAGGACTTTATTGGATTTTCAAATGCCGAAGCTAAAGCCTCCTCAACTAGCACAAAAAAGAATTTAGGCAATCAAGTAATTAGGAAAGGATGGCTTTCTGTACACAATATTAGTTTTGTTCGGGGTTCTCGAGAATGTTGGTTTGTGTTAACTTCTGAAAGTCTTTCTTGGTTTAAAGATGACGAGGTTTTCTTTTAAGTTTTTTAAAAAATATTTATTAAATTATTTTTAGGAAAAAGAAAAGAAATATATGCTGCCTTTGGATGGAATTAAATTGAAGGATTTGGAGGCTGGCTTTATGTCTCGACAACACAAATTCGCGTTGTTCTACCCCGACGGAAAGTATGTTTTTAAATTTTGAGTTTGTTTTTTATTTAAATTGATAGCAAAAAAATATTTTTTTGCAATTTTAGTGCGTGAGTGACTTTAAAAAAATTAATATTTGCAAAATGGCTCTTCTAATACATATTTGATTGGATTTTTTGAGTTTTTTTAAATCCATTTTGCCGCTTGGGAAATGCAAAAAATCTATTTTCTAACAATAGGCTTACTAAAAATATAACAATTATTTTCATTTTTTTCTATTTTTGCTTTTTGCAGGAGGTGAGAACAGGCAAAATTACTTACAAATTAATTTTTTCACAACAATTAACCGTATGTATAGATTTTTTGATGTCCAAAAGTTGTTCCTTATTTGTACTTTATGTTAATTTGCACTAACTTTTAACGTTTTTTGTTTGTGTTTTTGTGTCTTTTGGTTTGATAAGTATCTGTAATTTTGTAAGAATCGACCAACTTTTTGCTTCAAATTATTTTTAAATTGAGAACTGACTAGTTTTTTCTTGTCAGTATTTGTTGGTTTCTTCCAAATTATTCTTTATTATCCCCTAAATTTAAATGCTAATGCCAAATCAAACCCTCTTTGTTTATCCTGATTAGCCTTGCCAATTTCTTTTTGCACAGTTTCTTTGTTTGCCTTTTTGCTTTCCTCTTTTTAATTTTATTATTCAATTAAATTCGTTTTTTCTTTAGGAACATCTACAAAGACTACAAAGAATTGGAATTGAGTGCCAAAAACTTGGATGATGTTGAAGCTTGGAAAGCATCGTTTTTGAGAGCCGGTGTTTATCCAGAGAAGGATCATCAACCAGTTAGTGACGAAGTTTGTTGTTTTTAAATTTAATTTGGATTTGGGCTAAAAGATCATTTAGATATTTGACTTATTTGTTGGGGTTTTTGGGTTAATTAGATATTTTTAACACATTTCCTTTTAATAGATTTTAATTTTTTCGGATCCCTTACAGATGAATAAATAAATTAATAAAAATAAATATTTTCTCGTTTAAGCAAGAGGTCAGCTCTCCTTTAAAACATTTTAACTTTGTAAATTGTCAAAGGTTTTTTGAATTTATGTTTTGTCCTTTGTTCTTGTTCTTTCTATATTTCCATACTTTTAGTTAAATTTCTTTAAATAAAAGTTTTTAGAATGGTGAAGTAGAATCGGCAAGCAGTATGGACCCAGCATTAGAACGCCAAGTAGAAACAATTCGTAATTTGGTTGACTCTTATATGCGAATTATTACGAAAACAATTCGTAATGATTTTTAGTTTTTTAAATAATTCTGAAAATATTTTTGAAGGTGATTTGGTGCCGAAAGCAATAATGCATCTTATAGTGAATAGAGTAAATTATTTAATTTTATTTTTTCAATTAAAATTTTTTTTGTAGATGTCAGATTTTTTGCGCGATGAATTACTCGCTGGTCTTTACCAACATGGAGGGGACACGGTTATTTTTTAATTTTTTGAGCGATCAGTTAATAATAAATATATTTTTAGGACCAATTAATGGAGGAATCTCCAATAGAAGCACAAAAACGAGAAGAAATTCTTCGAATGTATCACTCTTGTAAGGAAGCACTTCGAATCATTAATGATGTTAATATGACTACAATGTCTACTGATATGCCACCACCAGTTATGAATGATTGGCGGTTTGTTGTTTTTGTGGAAAGAATTAAAAAAATATAATTTTTAGGAACAATTCCTCTCCAGTCCCCCGCCCAGCACCTGCACCGCCAGGAAATCAAATCCCAGCTAATCGACCGGCTCCAATGCCTCCAATGGGTGTAGCTCGACCAATGGGTGTTGTTGGAGGACCGGGTGTTGTTGGGGGTCCACCAATGCCTATTCAAAATCGACCACTCCCTGGGCCCCCTGGACAAGCGCCAATGCCTCCAATGTAAGTTTTTTTTTCTATTCATTTTTTTTTAATTTGAGAGGAAATTCTAAAAATAATTTTAAAGGCGGCCAAGTCACAGTGGTCCCCATCTTTGAGAGAGGTAGGGGACTTGTGAGTGCTGTCCTTTTTGTGTTTTTAATTTTTGTCGTTGTATTTGGATGTTAAACATTTTTAGAATTAAAATATATATTCTCTTGAAAAATATTCGAACAAAATTTCAATTTTCTTCTTTTTTTACAGACATGCAAATAACATGGATAGACCGCGCATTCCAGAACGACCTCAAATCCCAAGTCGACCTTTTTAGTTTTTAAAATATTTGGTTAGACAAACTCACGGGTGTTGAGGGCATTATTTTATATAAAAATATGATCGACAACAAGGATTTAAAAAAATATTTTTTTATTGTACAAGCAATTGAATTCTCTCATTATTTTAATTATTTTTTATATTTATTTTAAAGAGTGACATTAAAAAATAAATTTTGGAATTTTTTGGCATTTAGATTTTACAAAAAAATTTTTCAGAATCTTAGATATCTTTCTTTTTTTTCACTCTTTAAATAATATATTTAATATAAATAATATTTTGTATGTGAAAGAAATATATCCCAGCAATTTTTCTTATCACATACCTTTTTATGTTTAATTCTTTTCCAGCCATTCTACCTTATTTTTTCAACAAATGTCGCATTCATTATTTTTAGAAATTTGTTAAAAATAATGAGATTTTGATGGAATTGGGTTAAAAATAGGGATGGATTTTTAAATGGAATTTTTGTTCAAATTTTTAAAGAAAAAAGATTCATAAATTATGGGCACTGATTTTGTTAATTTTTTAATATAAAATTAAATAAAATCTAATTTTACGTTTAAAATACAAATTTTTAGTTAAATTCTTTTGACTTGAATCCAAAAAAATATTGAAAATATTCCATTTTTTCTTTGTTTTGTTTTAGGTATTTTTTAAAAACTTGAAACATTTATAAATATAAAAACTTATCTTTTATTTTCAAACATTTTTAAAAATTTTTGTTCTCCAAAATTTGTTTTTTTTTTTGTAAATTGGGCTAAGAAAAGAGACCAAAAACATTTTATTGAAAATATATTTTTTATTAAACATTTAAAAATATTTGTATTTTGTTTTATGTATTTTTGCTAGCAATAAATAAATTTTCTGATTTTTTTTCTGAAATAATTCTGGAATATTTTTAAAAAAATAATTCTGATTTTTCTTTTTCCTCTTTTCTATTAAAATCCACATTCATGATATACACTTACAAATTCAGTAAGAGCATATTTCTCAATAGCTTTAGCAAGTGATTCATCTGCATTAAATAAATTGAAGCGCATTTGTGTTGCCAATTTGCATTTATTTAATTCATCAATTGTTTTGTTGCCTTTAAAAAATATTTTTGACAATTTTAAAGAATTTATTTACTTTTGTCATTTTGTTCATCATCCTTTGCTGCTTTTCCACCCGGAACTGTTAAAGATTGGAAAATTCCTAGTTGAAGAGCTGGATCTTGATATTTTGAAAGTTTGCAGAGTAAAGGGGCTCCTGTATCATCCTAAAAATGTAATTTTTGTTTATATTCTGTGTGGATGTATTGGTAGCTACCTACCAATATATTCACACAAAAAGGTATCTAAGATGGTTCTCCTTCCATGAAGAATTTTCCTCTCTTCGAGGAAAACTTACCGAAAATAAGGAAATTCCCCCAAAATATAAACTTACATAACAAGCAGTAAATCCACTATATACATCACTTCTGTATTGATTCAAGCCATCATCTTTTGGTGGTTTTTCTAACTTATCGAGGTAAATACGAAGAAGACGATTTTCATTCAAAAAATCTTCAGCTAAAAAATAAAATTTTAAAAATATTTTTAACAATTTTTTTGCCTTTCTCTGTTGTAGTAAATCCAACAAAAAAACATACAGCTCCCTCTCCGCTATTTAAGTCAGCTTGACTTACTTCGAGTCGAGGACCGGATGTCAGCAAAGGACGAAAATTAAGACGAGCAACCCATTTGGGGGCTGGGCTTGGTGGGCAAAGCTTTGGAAATTTTTAAAAATTATTTTTAGGTTTAAATAAACTTCAGTAATGTTTTGTGGGGCAATTCGTAACAAAGCCCAACCATTTTGTTCATTTCTCTCTAATAGTTTGCCAGTTGAACGAAGTTCTTTGTCAGATGGTTTTGAAACAAAAACCACAAATTCATTCAAACTATATAGAAAAATATTTTATAATAAAGGAAGTCTTCCTCTTTTAAATATTCGGGTTGGAGTATTTTCAAGACAGAGAGGCACATGGAATGACCCTCCATTTTTACCTTTCCTTAGTTGAACGATCAACAACACAATCACCACTTGTTAAAACTAACGAAGCTGACTATATTAAAATAAACTTTAAAAAATATTTTGGATGTTTAATTTACAATTAAAGAGCCAGTACAACTTTTTGTAGGCGCATTAGGTCCGTCTCTGGCAAGAACCTAAGTATATTTTTTACATATAATTTTGCATTTAAATTTCTCAACCTTCACAACAAATCCATTCCTTAAAAATAAATTCTAAAAAATATTTTCCAAATTTTTAATTAACCTATTCCAGTCAATTTCTTCCCCTGCTAAAATTCCATTTACAAAATTTAAAAATTGGAAATAGAAAAACAAAAATATAAAGAATATTTTTATTTGGAGAATATCAAAAATCATTTTTCAGTTAAGATATCCTATAAATTTTAAAATTATTATTTTTAAATTTGAAGGAAACATAAAGAATTATAATGGAGTTTTGTCTATAAGAAAAATTAACTAGAAGATAAGAAAGTTTAAAAAGTATTTCCCACCCCTTTCTACTATTTCTATGTTGTAAAATTCCTTTTAAAATATTTACAAAACATTATTACATTCACATAATAATAAAGAAAATAATCTGACAGAATAATGAGACACAAGATCGAAACCATAAATATTTTAACATGCATAATTTTGACTTCTCTCCGGCTTTGCTTCATCTAACAAAAATTTTAAAGTTCACTCTGTCAAATGAAGCAAGCTTATTCGAACTAGAGATAGGACCGAGAGGAGATTTTTTTGTAATAAATTATTGTTTTCAATCTTGTCTTTATATTCACAATTTCCTAATTAAAACAAATTTCTATTTTTTTTCTCTTTTAAAATTCATTTTCTCTCATCCTGTTGCCGCTACTTTTCGACCAAAAATTCGTTCCTCTGTCTGAATATTCGAAGGGTCAAATAATTTTGGCGGTCGTTTGTAAAGTATAGGACTTCGAAGAGGTAATGCAACTTTCGGCATTTCATCGTATGCCAAATCAACAGATCTTTAAAAGAAAAAAAATATTTTTTAAATAGAAAAAATATTTTCAAACCCAGAATATGAACGTATACGACAAAAATATGCAGCCATATCCTCAAAAAGGTGAGGCTTAATTCCTAAATCAGCAAATCCAAGTGTCTTCCCGCCAGTTAATACATCACTTGTTGCTTCCTTTGAAAAATTGAAAAAAATATTTTTTGTAATAAAAAGGTTGAGCAATTTTATAGTCCTTAATCTTTACCCACCTTTTTTCATAATTTATTTAGAAAAATAAAAAAAGAGTTTTTAAATTGCGTTCTTATAACAGTTAGAAAAATTTTTTTAAATCATTTTTTCCAATTTTTAGAAATTCAAAAAAAATTTTTTACCACAAAATCAAGCCATTCCCAATCAATATAAGAACCTCCACCTCTATACACTTTTGTATTAAGCCAACAAAGTGCTGACCAAAGAAGGAACCAAGGGTCTGGACGTGAAAAACGTCTATATCTATACATAATTTCCTCAAAGCAGCCAGCCTTTTTATAAATATAATCAGCCTAAAAAATTAAAAATTATACAGAATTATTTATTAATTTTTGTTACAATTTCACAGAATTCATAACAATGTGGACCAACAAATTCAAAATCCTTTCCAGCAAAAGAAGGGTCATTTACTATTCGAGAAATTCCAAGTCCAAAATCATTTACCTAAAATTTTAAATTTAAAAAATAAAAATTATTTCAAAGATGGTGAAAAAATCAGATGTCCTTCAAAAAACAAAAAAGGAACCAAGGGTTGAAAAAATTAATCCTATAAATAAAAACTTTTCTCAAAAACAATAATTTTTTAACTTCCCCACAAATCAAGACTGTAAAAAAATTAATTTTTTACTAATCACCTTAACCTTTATTTAAAATTAATTATTAAATTATTTAAAAAAACAACAAACATAAACAGGCATTTTGTAAATTCCACGTCCTCCTTTATAAATATAAACCCATCCAAGTACTGGACATCGACGCAAATGAGTAGTCATATATTGAAGAAAATAGTCACATTCTCCGTAAAGGACTGAAGGACGAACAATTGTAGCATTTGGAAATTCATCACGAACAGCCAATTCTCCTAAACCTTTAGTGCGAAGAAATTGCCCCTAAAAAATTAATTTGTAAAATTTAAAGACATTTTTGGTTAAAAAATTAAAGAGAATGACTAAATGAAATTGAAGAGGAATTGAAAATATTAATTCTAAACATTCCAATTTTTAATTTTACGAGAGCTAGACTTCATAGTTTAGACAGGATTATTTTCCCAAAACTAAAAAAAATTCTAATTTAAAACAGTCACATTTTTAAGATATTTAGATTCATGCTCAGGATCAGCACCCATAGCACTGACATGCACTAAACGTTCAACACCCATTTCACGAGAAATTCTAGAAATTTTACGAGGCACTTCTACATTACTATCGTGCATTGTGAAATTACTGAAAAAGAAAAATTTTTAAACAAATTTTAAAAACAAATACGGTGTGTTAATATAAGCACCAATTAAATTAACAACAACATTGCTGTATTTAACTGCTTTTCGAATGCTATCTTCATCAGTTGGTTGAAAAGGAAAGAAAAGAATTTGTCCAAGTTCACAAGAAACCTTTAATTCTTTAACAAAGAAAGCATCACAACGATAAGGAATTATAATTTGATTTCCTTGTTTAGCTAAACGATTAATAACACTGAGACCAGTAAAACCAGAAGCGCCAAATACTGAAAAATTTCTTATAATACTTTTAAAAATAAAAAAAAACCTGAAACAACATTGCCCGTAAAACTATTACGGCCACCAGTCCCTCTACGAAATTGTGCTGAATTTAAAGAACTAATTACTGGCTCCGGAATATTCTCAAGCGAATATTTTTTATTTTTAGAAGTTGTTGTTGAAGAGTTTCTAACTGAAGATGCCAAAATCTGCAAATTACCGGAGAGTGGAAAAAAGCGGAACTTTATTGCAAAATTCATTATTTTATCCTAAATATTAAAAACATATCTTTACAATTTAGAATAAAAATAGTAAACGAAAAATACCTAGTTAAAAATACCATTGAAACCAATAAAAATAATTAATGAAAATAAATCATCTTAAAGATTTTTAAAAAGAGAAAAAATTTATTGAAAGATAAATTAAAACATTTAAATATCATCAAGGTCTTGGTTTTTCAGGTAGAGCCATCTTGGTTTTTCAAGTTTATCTGGGTGCCACTTAAATAAAACGAATTAAAAATTTTTAAAGAAGAAATTTTAAACAAACTTGTACGAACACATCACGACCACTAGCAAACAGAACCTAAAGTAAAATTTTTGAAATAAAATTTCAAAAAAGTAATCAAAAAATTAAAATCTTTTTTACAATATATACAACTAACTGTAAAGTAAATTTTTCGTTCGTTGCGTGCTGCTTTCCTCATGCTACGGCGATCTGGTTCTGCATGTCTATAGCGTATACACACCAATCTTTTATCATTGAAACGTGCTTCTTCCTCTGCTTCACGTACTAATACAGCCAGATCAATTTTAAGATTTCTAAGTGGATGATCAAAAGGTGGTTGTAAAACCCATTCATTGTTTTGCCGTGTAACAGTTTCGATTGGTCTTATATAAATATATAAGTTACGCAAAAACCCAGAATGCAACTAAAATTAATTGTGAATTTTTTTAATAGTAAAAGTCTCACAGAAATAACAGGAGATCCATCGTAAGCCTCAAGAGCATCAATTAAATTTCCCAAAGTTAGTGGACCACGAAACATGCGTAGCTCATCATTTCCTTTAGTTGAAGAATCCTCCGAATTTGTTGGCAATTCAGGATGACCTTCTTCTCCCATTTCAGAATTTAAAATATTCCTAGCTTGAAAATAAAAAGTTTAAAATAAAATATAAAAATATTAAGAAATCGCAAGTTCAGATCATTATTGAAAACGTTTTTGAAAAAAAATTAAAACATTTGTAAAAAATTTTACTAACATAAGCTCTCTGACGGATTTGGAGGCTGGATTGATACCGACAACACAAAATTTGCGTTGTTCTACCCCGCATGACAGTATGTCTTTAAATTTTGAGTTTTGCTTTTAAAATTGATTCAAAAAATATCGGTCCTGTATCGAATGGTATCAAAAAAATGAGCAAATCGACGATCCTCTGTGAGACCAGTAAGTCCGGGTGCGGGAAATACCAAAGGATTTTTTTTAATTTTTAAAAATTCAAAACCTGAAACAACATTGCCCGTAAAACTATTCCGTCCACCAGTCCCTCTAGGAATATTGTCAAGCGAATATTTTTTATCGTTAGAAGTTGTTGTTGAAGAGTTTCTAACTGAAGATGCCAAAATCTGTATATTACTGGAGAGTGGAAAAAAGCGAGACTTTATAGCAAAATTCATTATTTTATCCTACATAAAACATTACTGTTTTTACAATTTAAAATAGATAGTCTCATGCTGACCATTTTTTTATATTTTGAGGAAGGAAAAATCATGGGGTATACCATCCGAACTATTACCAACAAGTCTATTAGTTTTTAGATATCAAGGGCCTTGATTCAAGGCTAATCCCTTAAATTAACAAAAATAATATTTTACCCAAAGAATATTTGGTTAAACGAAAAGACAATTTAAAATTCGAAGCCTAAAATATATCAAATTGGTAACTTTAAATTGGTAACTCGTTGAAAATTTTTGATTGACAAACTTTGTTTTATCTATTACCGTTTAGGTGAAAAAATTTCATCAAGAATTTTAAAAAATTAAATGGTTTTTCCTGTTTTTGATTTGCTTTCTATAATTCTCGAATAATCAAAATTCCTGTCAGCTGCAGAAAAGAGTGAATTTTTATTAAATTTTTATAGTATTTTAATCCTTTACAAGAATTTACTATCTAATATCGCAATCTGTACTCTATTCACCTTAGATTAAAGTTGAAGATTGTTACTTTCTTCCCTATTAAATACAAAATTCTTCCTTTAAAGTCAAAAATCGGAAATTAAATTTTTTCTTATTTTGTTTTTATTTTTAAATTTAAAAAATCCTTATTTTTTTACGTTTTTGCACCTTCTTAAAAACCCACATTTATAGCCACATTATTTCTTTCTTACGCTCAGCACAGCAAATTATTTTAGACGCCCCGCTGAGCAATTCTGAACTACTACCAGAAAAATACTGACTGCAAAAACACAATAAAAATTTTCCGTAGAAAAGGACAAAAACAAACATGGGTGAGAATACAAATAATATTAACAGCGATAAAGCTATGTCAACAAGCAATTATAACTTTGAAGATGTATTTTATTTTTTAAATATTTTGTTTGTAACTTTTTTTATTCAGGCAAGACTTCAAGCTTCAATAAGATGGCTAATTACTCGTATTTATAATGATCAAAATCAATTGCCGGATTCTCTTTCTGAACCTTTTAGATTAAATAGCGAGGTATGCTTTTTATGAAAATTTCCATTTTTTAATTAAATTTAGGATCGAATTGAATTAACGCAACCAGTCATTTTTTGTTTAACTAATGGATCTTTTTATGGTCAAGCAGCGGCGAAGATATTTCATGATCCTTCTTTTTTGAATGTTTGTTTTGCTTTTCTCTTTTTAATTTATATTTTATGTTAGGGGGGTCTTGGTCTTCTTTTCCATGCTTTGATGCAAGCAGGAATTGATGTTAAGGACAAGGATGGGCAATCTGTCACGGTAGAATTACTTAGAAGTCAATCACCATTCAACACGGTAAGTGCTTTAATTTGCTATTGTCTTTTAAATATTTTATTTTTAAGAATTCTCATCTTGTATTTATTGACTCTTTGATGGTAGCTCATCTTCGATCAATTATCTCAATCGATAGAGTAGTTCAAGCAATATCGTATGTTTCTATTAATTAAAATTTTAAATTTTTTGATTAGAAATTATGCTGTAATTGAGAAAAGAGAAGAACCATTAGATTGTGTTGATGCTTTGCTTTTTTGGATAAACAAGGTTCGGGTTAAATTTTTGTTTAAAAATTCGATTAATTTAAAGGTTTGTCTTATCGTTCGTGATGATGTTGAACGTAATTGTGTCGCTTTAACCAATGGAAGAAGTGAAAGTGACGAACCTTCTATTAATGACATAACAATTCCTGAAATGGAAGATCTTTATGAAGACCTTTGTGATGGAACTTGTATCTGCACGTTAGTATCTTTCTATCGACCTAATGAATTGCCTTTGAAAGGTTTTTTGAGTTACTAATAAATTTTAAATAAAATATTTTTATAGAAGTTTGCTTCAAAGATCCAATGAATGTAAATGATTGCAAGTTTAATTTAGAATTGTTGAGGTTTCTTTTTTTTTAATTTTTATATATTAATTAAAAAATATCTGTTAGAAATTTTTGTGCAACAAATTTGCCTTGGAATCCTTTTCATTTTCGAATTGATGATATTCTGTTTTTACATGAGTCATTGCAGCCGAATGTGAATGCCTTTCTAGCAGATTTGTTTATGTTTTTTGAAGGTCAACAAGTAGTGGATTCTGGTAGTTTTATATTTTATTTTTCTTTAAACAAATTTTTAAAGAGATTGTGCCAGTCCAACAAACTGTTCAACGCAATTTTCTTCGAACACAGCCACTTCCTGATCAACAAGTAGACGCAGGAATGATGGAAAAGATACAAAGTGCTCGGGACTTAAACAATGACAAAAGAAGAAATAGAGCCTTCTCTGCTGCAACGGATGATGTGTTCTTTCCTGGTACTGGTTCATTACCAAGAACAAGAAATATGTCTATTGCTTCGCCACGTCAAACAAGGCTGGAGCAGAATTTTCCTTTTCAGGTATGTCTCGTATGTTTTTGTATTGATACGGAAATTAGAACTTAATAAAATTGTTCAAAATAAATAATGTTTTATTTTCAGTCCTCTACGGGCGGAAGTTCTACCCTACATCGTTTTCCCGTCTCAAATCAAGATAGGGGTTTTAGTCTTCAGTTGGAACCCTGGCGAAATCAATTGCCCGGATATCAACAACAGAATTTTGGTCAATTTCAAGGATTTCAGAGATCTGTGAGTTTTTTTTGATAATTTGAAAATGATTCAGTCAACTGAATTTTCAAATTTTTACAATTTCTAGAATACACTAAATCGTCCTTCAAAAGATGAAGACCAAACTCCTCGTCCAACAAGTGTTTTAATGCAATCACAACCACAATTTAATTTAGGCAGTCATAATGCATTGGTTGATCAATTATCAGTTGTTTTTTGTTTTTTGATAGTTTTAGCTCATTTTCTTTTTTCAGAATCAATTCAACAACAATTTAAAATTTTCCTCTCCTCCTGGACAACGGCAACAATTTCCTTTACAATTTTCACAACAACCTCCAAGACAACAAGCAAATGTTTTTGGTATTTTATTAATTAAAATAAACGTTTTACGAAAGGAATATTCATAAATGTTTAAATTATTAGGTGTGAATGCATTTCCGACTTTTCAAAGTACTCCACAACAAAATTTTCTCAATAAACAATTTGCTTCTTTACAACAACAAGATATATCCCCTATTGGACCTCCTCCACCAGATTCAATTGTTTATTCAGATTATTCTTTTGCTGAACAACCAAATACTTCAATGCTTCAGCAAAATATTCAAGGGCAACAAATGCCGCAAACAATGCAGCATATGCAAGGGACTGTTAATCCACAGCTTTTTTCTGAACAACAGGTTTGTTCTGGAAAATTTTTGTATAGAACAGTTCAAGAATCGTTCATAATTTTTTGAAATAATTATTTTAATACCTGTTATATATTTTTAAATTATTTAGCAGTTGTTCCAGCAACAACATTTCCCTTCTGCTTGCCCACAGTCAAATTATATTTCTTCAACAAATTCTAGCAATTTATATTCAACGCCAATGCAAACCTTTAACTCTGGATATTGTGGACAGCAACAACAACCTTCGGTTTATTATACGCCAACATCTTATAATCAAAACCAAAATATTGAATATATGGGTGGAGGAGGACAATTACAACAATCTTTATCTCAACCTTCTCATTTACATTTGCTGCATCAACAAAATCAAATGCCACAATTGTCTCATTCCATTCATAGTCAATTTGGCCAAAAACCATCTTTTCAATATCAAAATCAACAAGTTCGTTGAAATAAAAAATATTTATAATTTTATCTTTTGCGTAATAGAATCAGCCTTATAATAATCAAATAATGCCACAACAGCAATACACACCAATTCCTTCATTGCCTTTCAATCATCCTGGAGGTAGCACTGTATTTCCTGTTTCTGCTGATCCATTTTCTCTTACTCATTTGCAAAATTATCAACAACAAATGCAACAATGCAACTCAAATCAACAGAAACCAATTGAACAAAATAATATTCCATTTCGATTGCAGCAATCTAATGTATGAAAGATTTTTTTGAATATTAAATTTGAAATACCTTCTATTTTTTTGTAGATACAGGATTCTGATATCGAACCTGACCCAGAAAACGATTTAAAACAAGAACTAGCTAATTGGGGAAAAACATATCGTTTAACAGAAAAGCCACAACGTAAAACGTGGGCCTCTAAAAAAGTTGAAATGCAACAAAGAATTATTGCGAGTAATCCTGTAGCAGCATTAAATGCAGCTTTGCATGGTTCTAGATCAGCAACAGCATTAGCTTCACAAGGAAAAGATCAAAATGGTTGGAAAAGTTTAAAAAATTTTATTTCTTAAATAAATTTAAAGATTCCTCTTCTACCCCTAAAAATGGCAGTAATGGAGGTTCTACATTGAGTAGTGATGAAAGGACTGTGAATCAAAATATAAACATATCTTTGGACGTTTCAGACTCGGATAGTACAGAAATGGTTTAATTTAGAATTTTTTTCAGAATTTATCTTAAAATTAACTTTTAAGACTCCAGAAATGCTTGCAAAACGTCAAGCGTTGCTTATAAGTCAATTAAAACGAAAGGAAAGAATTGTTGCAAAAAGTGAAGAAAAGGAACTTGCTTCTTTAGAAAAGCGACAATCTGAAATGCAAAAATTAGAATTGGCTGAACAAAGAAGGATAGAAAGGGAGCAAAGACGGTAATTGAATTTTTAGAGGAATTAATTTGCAAAATTTATTTTCAAGTTTAAAATGCCTAGAAGACTATAAACGTAAAAAATTGGAACAAGAACTAGGTGAACAACCAGGTGGTTCAGCACGAATGTGTAGCTCATCAACAATGTCATTAAATAATCGTGGACAAAGTCAACCTCCGTTTAGACGTCCAAAAAGTCAAACTAATGTAAAAATAAAAGATTTTTTCGATTCCATTAAAAAATTTTTAGCTTAATATAAACCAAACACGTACCCTTCAACGACCATTTAGAGCACAAAGTAGCGTTAATAATGGTGGTGATAATGATGAAAATGCAGGGATTTCGGGCTCTCGTAGTAATGTTCCAGCATCAGTTTTGGGAGAACCTTCATTAAAATTATATGCCCGACAACAACCGAAATCAAATCGAACTCTTATACTTAATGCATTGCAATATAGTATTTTCCCTGGTCATGTATCTAATGAAAGTAGACAAAAGGTAGAAAGATGGAGAAAGTTTCGTTAGTTTTTTAATTTCTTTTAAAGGTACAAAATGCCATAGCTTCAAGTGACTCTAAACACTTTCTTATTCTATTTCGTGACCATAGACTACAATATCGAGGTTTATATACATGGGATCAATTTTCCGAAGCTGTTCACAAAATTGGTAAAATTTGATAAAAAAAATTTATTTGAAATGTTCACTTTTTTCAGAGGGTTCGGGTCCAAAAGTTTGCCGAGAGCCAATGATGACAATTATGTATAAATATGGTAAAAATTATATTTTTTAAATAAAATTTATTTTAAACATTAATTAAAGATTCGGGTGCAAAATCTTTTGGAAAGATTCCAACAAAACATCTCTCCGCAACAATTGACGGGTTTGTGATTGCTGAACAATATTGGTGAGATTAATTCTACTAAATATTTTGAAAGCAAAAACGTTTAATATTTTTCAGGCAACGACCAAAAATTCCTTTTAGCGGAAGATGAATATCATCAAAAAATATTTTGCTTATCTACTTCTATATTTTTTACTTTTGAAAAATCGCCTTATTAAAGCCACCCTTAATTTTGTTGGATTTCACTGCTAAAAATGTTTACTTGCTATATATTATGTTTGGAACACCGGTGCTCAAAATACTGAATTGATGATGCTATGTGGCCGTTTGTAATTATAAAAATATCCGTCCTTTATAAACTACATATATTTACAAATGATATTATTTTTAATTTAAAGAATGGGAATTTTTGATAAATAAGCTATTGGCTTTTGAAGTTCACGAGCTAATAGGGGCATAAATTTCTCAACTCGAAAAGAAAACATGCATTTTGCACAGCTCAAACATGAACAAGTCGGGAAAAATACAAAAAATAAAATGACTGCCATTGTAATCCAGGTTTTGGTATGGAAAAGGCTCATCTTATAGTCCAAATTTTTCATTAGATGTTCCCATTCTTATCCGCCCAACTTGTTTTCTTATCTATCTAATTCTTTTTTTTTGTAGCTAATTGTAAGAATTCTTTCAAAATATTTTTTGATTATTTTAATCTTACTTAAAATGTTAGATTTTCGAATTGTGATTTGTATAGGATCGAAGATATTGTTTTGTGTTTTTGGTGATGGCCGTGTTTCTAATTTTTCGATTTTTTGACTTTGTGCTTTTTTCAATAATCTCGGGCATTTCGCTTTCTGCCTATTATTATATTATTGCTTATATAGGAAATAAATTTAATCTGAAAATGTTCGTATTGAATCTTGTAAGGATTGAAATTATTTAATTAGGTTATTCCTCAGCTTACTCATTAATAAAAAGTTAAAGATGCTTGATAGGCTAACCCCGTAATGTTGACGTTTCTTTATTGTGAGAACATGCTGACGTTGCTTAGTTACAAACATGCGCTAACTACATAGGACAGGTTAAAATAATGCTGACGAACAATGTACTGAAAAGCTCATTTTAATAACAGTTTCATCAATTAAAGAACTTCGAATTAAGTCAAGCCAGTCAATGTCCGCACCACCTCAATATAACGGGTACCCACAATATCCTCCACAATACCCACCTCCACCACACCCAAACTACCCACAACAACCGGAATATGCTAGTTATAATCCAGGAATGCAGCAGCCACAACTACAATATGCGCCCCAATCTTACAATGGATACCCGCCACCACAGCCTCAAGTAATGTAAGTAGACTCGATTTTAAATTTACATTAAAAATAACATTATTTCGACAGTGTAGTTGAGAGAGACCGGCACAGTGTTGCAGCCCCAGGAGGAGGAAGTTGTTGTTTATGGGCGATGTTGGCTTGTTGTTGCGCTTGTTGCCTCGCGGGCTGCTGCGATTAATTAAAATATCGAAACATTTTTCTAATTAAATGTTCATCAAAATATTGTATATAAATAAATATACATAAATGGTAACATTTATTAAATTTAGTAAAAATCTGGGCAAGAAAAATTTGTTTTTTTTTTCAAAATTTTAATTTTAAAGGAAAAATACAAGGAAATACAAGACAAATAAAAATAATAAAATTTTATATGATTCACACTTTAAATTTTGCCAATATAATGAGCAAATTTGTCATTTACTGTTTACAACCTTTTTCACCGGTTAAGCCACATAATTGTATAAACTTGCATCTTCCTTATCTCTACTCAAGTAGTCACGCTCTGAAAAATTGAAAAGTTATTTTTAGGGAATTCTATGATTTAGAAAAAGTATTCCAAAAATGTGAACTTTTTCGGATCTGTCCTTCCAAACATAAATTTTGATGAGAAAGGCAGGTTTCCCTAATGTCCCATACTCCCCTCCCCCCATAAAATATCCATTTGATTAAAAATAAGTTTAAATTCTCTCCTACCAATTAAAGACTCTATTCTTTTCTTTAAATCAGTTGCTTTAACAGAAAAACGTAGCTGACTTAAAGTTTCAGTAATTAATTGTGTATGTGACAATCTTTGTCTTGTTTTCATAATTCTTACAACGGCAGCATCTATTTGGTAAAGGCGATCTTGGAATATTTGTTCTTCCGTTTGTTGATGTTCTTGTTCCTTTAAAATTAATTTTTTTTAAATTTTTTTTTAGAAAATTTAGAAAAAAACCGTTTCTCTCATTTGAACTTGTGAAATTCTAATACGATAAAGTCTGTCATTAAATTCTTCATTTAGAACAAAATTATCGTCAGAATTTATATCTTTTCCTTTTGGTTGTTTAATTAATACTCTAAACTTTCCACAAGCAAGTGATTGTAAAGTACGTTTTAATTCAATATCTTCTAAAAAAATTTTTTAAATTAAATTTTATTTTTATAATTATACCAATTTTTGTATTTTCTGAAATTTCTTTAAAATTCCATTTTAATTTTTCATTAAACATTAAAAGAACCATTGATTGAAAAAGAGAGACTTCCAATTCTTTTGTTACCTTAGAAATTGTTATAAAAATAATTAAATTATATTAGCGATTCAAAAATTAAATAGGAGAGTTTTTTGCTAGCTTTTTAAAAGGATGGATGGCCTGCATCTTTTCGCGAGTCATTTTTTCCCCTCAATTCCTCATAGTACTTAAAATTTTTAAAGAAATTTATTTAGCTTAAGTGCAGGATCTTTTTACATATTTTCAATAAAGGAGGAATGGGAAACACCTCTATAACAAAAACTTAATTGTGTTAGAATAAAATTCAATTTGATGTTATTTTAGTTTTATTATTTTATTAGTTAAGTTTTTATAAGTAATTTTATTATAGAAACCTTTGGCTTAAAATTTGCTTTTAAAACTCCACTAGTTAGCGAATATTGCCATCGAAGTTTTCTTCCATTATGTTTTGAAGTATAAAATTTAGCACAAATTTGCTGTAATTCTGCTAATTGAGGAGGGATATTAACTTCTTGTAAAGGATAAGTAGGCCAATTTCCCATTGTTAAAATAGCTACATTTATTTCTAATTTTGAGAAACGTTTTTCTTTATCCGAAGCTTCCAAATACTTTAAATTTAGAAAGAAAATTGAAAATAATTAAAGAAAAACTTGTTTAAATGTAGCACAAAAATCTTTAGATAATTCCATATCTTTAAACATTCCTTCTAATTTTTGAGTTAAACCAGCACCACATTCTGTAAATAAAAATGTTTTTCACTGCTTTCTCAATTTCCTCCTATAAATCTAACTTTTCGTTATTAAGGATAATTAAAACCAGAACAAGAAAAAAGATAGGTTTAATTAAAAGCATATATAGGTAATTTTATTTTTTTTTTGATATGAACCAAAGACAGAATAATGGGAAACCCAAGACAAAAATACGGAAATCGATTAATTCTTGAACTTGAACAAAAATACGGGAACCCCAGTAATTAAATAAAAAATATAACCAGTTCTCAATTTTGAAAGCATTGCCTTTTCAGCATCAACAGATGCACTTCTTCCCAGCAAAAGTCGTTTAGCCAAATCTTTTTTATAAAAAGCCTCAAAAACATCCTTGCCTTGAACAAACCGAAATATTACAATTACTTTATCCATCACACTATCCAATTCATCTTCTGTACATTCTTTGTTTCCTGTACGTAATTTGAGGTCCATAAATTTGGCTAAATTTTAAAAATAAAAAAAGTTTTTTTCTCTAAAAACCTGTCAATTCTGCAATTTTATTTGGCCTAGAATTAATAAAAAAGTCAAAAGAATCTTTCAAAGCATTAAGAAATCTTTCATTAGAACAAAAACATTTTATAATTATTTGATCTAATTTTGCCTTTAAATCCATTAATTCTTGAACTAAAGTTTTGTCTCTTTCAGCATCCATAACCATTGCCCGACCAACTTTCTTTAAAAATACAAAATTGTTTTGAAATTTTAATAGAAAAAAACCTTTATATGCTCAGAAAAGGCATTCTTTAAAGCAAGTTGGCCGTCTTTAACACGTGACAGTAGCTGAAATAAAAGTGCCAAATCGTCTAACCTTTGTTCAGAAATTAATTGATATGGACCTTAAATAAAATTTTAAAAGAACAAGCAATTAAAAAAGGATTTTATTGCAGATATTTAATATTTTCTTGTTTGGGAAATGAATCAAAAAATTTTTTTCTCAGAATTTAAATAAACCTTTGGAAATTATAGAATCCATATAATCAGCAATAAAACATTTTTCCACAATTCCAATTAATTTTTTAAATGTTGAATATTCCAAATAAAGTTGAATTCGTTCTTCTTCCTCCATCAATCTTTTCTGTGCAAATTGTAAATAAAGGCTGATCTAATGAGAAAAAATATTTTTTTTATAAAATTATTTTAAAACAAACATTTAATTCTTGAATTTGTAAACTACTCTCTTCTCGATAAAAATGTTCTGTTGCTTTGAGAAATTCTCTTTCAAAAGAACGGTCATAAATTTGTAAATTCATAAACATTCTCAAAAGTGATTTTAATAAATGTTTGTCTACCTTTAAAAATTTTTTTTTAATTTTAAAATAAAGAATAAATTTAAAATACCTGAATTCCCCTTCTATCCCTCTCAATCAATTGTAAAATTCCATTTACTGCTCTAGAACAATTTCCTGAATGTTCAATTACTCTTTGGCGAAAAGCCTCATGACCAGTATCCCTAAAAATAAATTTAAAAAATGTTTAAATTACATTATTAACCAAATTGAAACGCCAGAGGTACTTTGTTGCATACGATAAGTTCGGTCGAGGTAGAGAAATACACTCCTTGTCAATGACTTAAAAAATGAAGTGATTTAAAAAATATTTTTAAGGAAAAGGAGAAATTTAGAGTAGCCAGAAGTTAAGATAAAAATTTTCTACCAATACGATAGTCTTAAAAACAGGAAAAAAGGGGGAAATACAAATACAAAAAATTTTTACGAATTTCTGCACCAAGGAAAATACAAAAAAAGTCTAGAAATCAAAATAAGATTCATAAATTAAATACCAATTGCTGGCAGAAATTGTCCCATAAATGATTCAACATTTCCAAAAAAGTTTCAAAAGAAGAATTTTGGCTCTTTTCAACAAGCCGAGCACATTCATCGTCAGAAAAGTTGTGAATAAGGATCTGAAGACGAGAAAAAATTTCCTGAGCATAATTCATTTGGCACAAATTTTCAACAATCTTTTTATAAAAGAAAATCATCAAAAATATTTTTAAAATTACATTGTAAAGTTCAACACAAGTAACATGGGCACTTTCCCTTTTTTGAATTTTAATAACAGAATCTTCTAAAATTGACCAATTTGCATCAAAATTTAAAACTTTAGGGTCATTTCTTTCTAAAAGAAAATAAATTTAAGAAAATTTTTTTAAAAGAAAAATTACGTTGAAATTTTCTAATAACAATTTTCTTTGTTGGTCCATTTAATGAAGTCGAATGAAGAGTTTGTTTATAAATTCCATTTGTTGGCTTATTCTGAAAGGTTAACATTGGCGTTTGAATTAGCTAAAAGGTCTCGCTTTCCATAATGACATTCAAACAAAGGAATTTTTGTATTGGGGCATTCCAAGGGCGTAGCCAGGGGGGGGGGCTGGGGGGGGGGCTGAAGCCACCCCCCGAAATGGGAGAAAGGGAAAAATTTGGGGAAGGGTTTGGGTAAAAAAAGTGATTTTTTTGGCCTACGGCCTTCGAAATTTAAAAAATTTTCGCCTGCGGCGCTGGAAAAGGATGAAATCTATCTTCTTGAGGTCCAAATTTCAAAAAATTTTCGCCTGCGGCGCTGGAAAAGGATGAAATCTATCTTCTTGAGGTCCAAATTTCAAAAAATTTTCGCCTGCGGCGCTGGAAAAGGATGAAATCTATCTTCTTGAGGTCCAAATTTCAAAAAATTTTCGCCTGCGGCGCTGGAAAAGGATGAAATCTATCTTCTTGAGGTCCAAATTTCAAAAAATTTTCGCCTGCGGCGCTGGAAAAGGATGAAATCTATCTTCTTGAGGTCCAAATTTCAAAAAATTTTCGCCTGCGGCGCTGGAAAAGGATGAAATCTATCTTCTTGAGGTCCAAATTTCAAAAATTTTCGCCTGCGGCGCTGGAAAAGGATGAAATCTATCTTCTTGAGGTCCAAATTTCAAAAAATTTTCGCCTGCGGCGCTGGAAAAGGATGAAATCTATCTTCTTGAGGTCCAAATTTCAAAAAATTTTCGCCTGCGGCGCTGGAAAAGGATGAAATCTATCTTCTTGAGGTCCAAATTTCAAAAAATTTTCGCCTGCGGCGCTGGAAAAGGATGAAATCTATCTTCTTGAGGTCCAAATTTCAAAAAATTTTCGCCTGCGGCGCTGGAAAAGGATGAAATCTATCTTCTTGAGGTCCAAATTTCAAAAAATTTTCGCCTGCGGCGCTGGAAAAGGATGAAATCTATCTTCTTGAGGTCCAAATTTCAAAAAATTTTCGCCTGCGGCGCTGGAAAAGGATGAAATCTATCTTCTTGAGGTCCAAATTTCAAAAAATTTTCGCCTGCGGCGCTGGAAAAGGATGAAATCTATCTTCTTGAGGTCCAAATTTCAAAAAATTTTCGCCTGCGGCGCTGGAAAAGGATGAAATCTATCTTCTTGAGGTCCAAATTTCAAAAAATTTTCGCCTGCGGCGCTGGAAAAGGATGAAATCTATCTTCTTGAGGTCCAAATTTCAAAAAATTTTCGCCTGCGGCGCTGGAAAAGGATGAAATCTATCTTCTTGAGGTCCAAATTTCAAAAATTTTTCGCCTGCGGCGCTGGAAAAGGATGAAATCTATCTTCTTGAGGTCCAAATTTCAAAAAATTTTCGCCTGCGGCGCTGGAAAAGGATGAAATCTATCTTCTTGAGGTCCAAATTTCAAAAAATTTTCGCCTGCGGCGCTGGAAAAGGATGAAATCTATCTTCTTGAGGTCCAAATTTCAAAAAATTTTCGCCTGCGGCGCTGGAAAAGGATGAAATCTATCTTCTTGAGGTCCAAATTTCAAAAAATTTTCGCCTGCGGCGCTGGAAAAGGATGAAATCTATCTTCTTGAGGTCCAAATTTCAAAAAATTTTCGCCTGCGGCGCTGGAAAAGGATGAAATCTATCTTCTTGAGGTCCAAATTTCAAAAAATTTTCGCCTGCGGCGCTGGAAAAGGATGAAATCTATCTTCTTGAGGTCCAAATTTCAAAAAGTTTTCGCCTGCGGCGCTGGAAAAGGATGAAATCTATCTTCTTGAGGTCCAAATTTCAAAAAATTTTCGCCTGCGGCGCTGGAAAAGGATGAAATCTATCTTCTTGAGGTCCAAATTTCAAAAAATTTTCGCCTGCGGCGCTGGAAAAGGATGAAATCTATCTTCTTGAGGTCCAAATTTCAAAAAATTTTCGCCTGCGGCGCTGGAAAAGGATGAAATCTATCTTCTTGAGGTCCAAATTTCAAAAAATTTTCGCCTGCGGCGCTGGAAAAGGATGAAATCTATCTTCTTGAGGTCCAAATTTCAAAAAATTTTCGCCTGCGGCGCTGGAAAAGGATGAAATCTATCTTCTTGAGGTCCAAATTTCAAAAATTTTCGCCTGCGGCGCTGGAAAAGGATGAAATCTATCTTCTTGAGGTCCAAATTTCAAAAAATTTTCGCCTGCGGCGCTGGAAAAGGATGAAATCTATCTTCTTGAGGTCCAAATTTCAAAAAATTTTCGCCTGCGGCGCTGGAAAAGGATGAAATCTATCTTCTTGAGGTCCAAATTTCAAAAAATTTTCGCCTGCGGCGCTGGAAAAGGATGAAATCTATCTTCTTGAGGTCCAAATTTCAAAAAATTTTCGCCTGCGGCGCTGGAAAAGGATGAAATCTATCTTCTTGAGGTCCAAATTTCAAAAAATTTTCGCCTGCGGCGCTGGAAAAGGATGAAATCTATCTTCTTGAGGTCCAAATTTCAAAAAATTTTCGCCTGCGGCGCTGGAAAAGGATGAAATCTATCTTCTTGAGGTCCAAATTTCAAAAAATTTTCGCCTGCGGCGCTGGAAAAGGATGAAATCTATCTTCTTGAGGTCCAAATTTCAAAAAATTTTCGCCTGCGGCGCTGGAAAAGGATGAAATCTATCTTCTTGAGGTCCAAATTTCAAAAAATTTTCGCCTGCGGCGCTGGAAAAGGATGAAATCTATCTTCTTGAGGTCCAAATTTCAAAAATTTTCGCCTGCGGCGCTGGAAAAGGATGAAATCTATCTTCTTGAGGTCCAAATTTCAAAAAATTTTCGCCTGCGGCGCTGGAAAAGGATGAAATCTATCTTCTTGAGGTCCAAATTTCAAAAAATTTTCGCCTGCGGCGCTGGAAAAGGATGAAATCTATCTTCTTGAGGTCCAAATTTCAAAAAATTTTCGCCTGCGGCGCTGGAAAAGGATGAAATCTATCTTCTTGAGGTCCAAATTTCAAAAAATTTTCGCCTGCGGCGCTGGAAAAGGATGAAATCTATCTTCTTGAGGTCCAAATTTCAAAAAATTTTCGCCTGCGGCGCTGGAAAAGGATGAAATCTATCTTCTTGAGGTCCAAATTTCAAAAAATTTTCGCCTGCGGCGCTGGAAAAGGATGAAATCTATCTTCTTGAGGTCCAAATTTCAAAAATTTTCGCCTGCGGCGCTGGAAAAGGATGAAATCTATCTTCTTGAGGTCCAAATTTCAAAAAATTTTCGCCTGCGGCGCTGGAAAAGGATGAAATCTATCTTCTTGAGGTCCAAATTTCAAAAAATTTTCGCCTGCGGCGCTGGAAAAGGATGAAATCTATCTTCTTGAGGTCCAAATTTCAAAAAATTTTCGCCTGCGGCGCTGGAAAAGGATGAAATCTATCTTCTTGAGGTCCAAATTTCAAAAAATTTTCGCCTGCGGCGCTGGAAAAGGATGAAATCTATCTTCTTGAGGTCCAAATTTCAAAAAATTTTCGCCTGCGGCGCTGGAAAAGGATGAAATCTATCTTCTTGAGGTCCAAATTTCAAAAAATTTTCGCCTGCGGCGCTGGAAAAGGATGAAATCTATCTTCTTGAGGTCCAAATTTCAAAAAATTTTCGCCTGCGGCGCTGGAAAAGGATGAAATCTATCTTCTTGAGGTCCAAATTTCAAAAAATTTTCGCCTGCGGCGCTGGAAAAGGATGAAATCTATCTTCTTGAGGTCCAAATTTCAAAAAATTTTCGCCTGCGGCGCTGGAAAAGGATGAAATCTATCTTCTTGAGGTCCAAATTTCAAAAAATTTTCGCCTGCGGCGCTGGAAAAGGATGAAATCTATCTTCTTGAGGTCCAAATTTCAAAAAATTTTCGCCTGCGGCGCTGGAAAAGGATGAAATCTATCTTCTTGAGGTCCAAATTTCAAAAAATTTTCGCCTGCGGCGCTGGAAAAGGATGAAATCTATCTTCTTGAGGTCCAAATTTCAAAAAATTTTCGCCTGCGGCGCTGGAAAAGGATGAAATCTATCTTCTTGAGGTCCAAATTTCAAAAAATTTTCGCCTGCGGCGCTGGAAAAGGATGAAATCTATCTTCTTGAGGTCCAAATTTCAAAAAATTTTCGCCTGCGGCGCTGGAAAAGGATGAAATCTATCTTCTTGAGGTCCAAATTTCAAAAAATTTTCGCCTGCGGCGCTGGAAAAGGATGAAATCTATCTTCTTGAGGTCCAAATTTCAAAAAATTTTCGCCTGCGGCGCTGGAAAAGGATGAAATCTATCTTCTTGAGGTCCAAATTTCAAAAAATTTTCGCCTGCGGCGCTGGAAAAGGATGAAATCTATCTTCTTGAGGTCCAAATTTCAAAAAATTTTCGCCTGCGGCGCTGGAAAAGGATGAAATCTATCTTCTTGAGGTCCAAATTTCAAAAAATTTTCGCCTGCGGCGCTGGAAAAGGATGAAATCTATCTTCTTGAGGTCCAAATTTCAAAAAATTTTCGCCTGCGGCGCTGGAAAAGGATGAAATCTATCTTCTTGAGGTCCAAATTTCAAAAAATTTTCGCCTGCGGCGCTGGAAAAGGATGAAATCTATCTTCTTGAGGTCCAAATTTCAAAAAATTTTCGCCTGCGGCGCTGGAAAAGGATGAAATCTATCTTCTTGAGGTCCAAATTTCAAAAAATTTTCGCCTGCGGCGCTGGAAAAGGATGAAATCTATCTTCTTGAGGTCCAAATTTCAAAAAATTTTCGCCTGCGGCGCTGGAAAAGGATGAAATCTATCTTCTTGAGGTCCAAATTTCAAAAAATTTTCGCCTGCGGCGCTGGAAAAGGATGAAATCTATCTTCTTGAGGTCCAAATTTCAAAAAATTTTCGCCTGCGGCGCTGGAAAAGGATGAAATCTATCTTCTTGAGGTCCAAATTTCAGAATTTTCGCCTGCGGCGCTGGAAAAGGATGAAATCTATCTTCTTGAGGTCCAAATTTCAAAAAATTTTCGCCTGCGGCGCTGGAAAAGGATGAAATCTATCTTCTTGAGGTCCAAATTTCAAAAAATTTTCGCCTGCGGCGCTGGAAAAGGATGAAATCTATCTTCTTGAGGTCCAAATTTCAAAAAATTTTCGCCTGCGGCGCTGGAAAAGGATGAAATCTATCTTCTTGAGGTCCAAATTTCAAAAAATTTTCGCCTGCGGCGCTGGAAAAGGATGAAATCTATCTTCTTGAGGTCCAAATTTCAGAGTTCTGTCGCCTGCGGCGCTGGAAAAGGATGAAATCTATCTTCTTGAGGTCCAAATTTCAAAAAATTTTCGCCTGCGGCGCTGGAAAAGGATGAAATCTATCTTCTTGAGGTCCAAATTTCAAAAAATTTTCGCCTGCGGCGCTGGAAAAGGATGAAATCTATCTTCTTGAGGTCCAAATTTCAAAAAATTTTCGCCTGCGGCGCTGGAAAAGGATGAAATCTATCTTCTTGAGGTCCAAATTTCAAAAAATTTTCGCCTGCGGCGCTGGAAAAGGATGAAATCTATCTTCTTGAGGTCCAAATTTCAAAATTTTCGCCTGCGGCGCTGGAAAAGGATGAAATCTATCTTCTTGAGGTCCAAATTTCAAAAAATTTTCGCCTGCGGCGCTGGAAAAGGATGAAATCTATCTTCTTGAGGTCCAAATTTCAAAAAATTTTCGCCTGCGGCGCTGGAAAAGGATGAAATCTATCTTCTTGAGGTCCAAATTTCAAAAAATTTTCGCCTGCGGCGCTGGAAAAGGATGAAATCTATCTTCTTGAGGTCCAAATTTCAAAAAATTTTCGCCTGCGGCGCTGGAAAAGGATGAAATCTATCTTCTTGAGGTCCAAATTTCAAAAAATTTTCGCCTGCGGCGCTGGAAAAGGATGAAATCTATCTTCTTGAGGTCCAAATTTCAAAAAATTTTCGCCTGCGGCGCTGGAAAAGGATGAAATCTATCTTCTTGAGGTCCAAATTTCAAAAAATTTTCGCCTGCGGCGCTGGAAAAGGATGAAATCTATCTTCTTGAGGTCCAAATTTCAAAAAATTTTCGCCTGCGGCGCTGGAAAAGGATGAAATCTATCTTCTTGAGGTCCAAATTTCAAAAAATTTTCGCCTGCGGCGCTGGAAAAGGATGAAATCTATCTTCTTGAGGTCCAAATTTCAAAAAATTTTCGCCTGCGGCGCTGGAAAAGGATGAAATCTATCTTCTTGAGGTCCAAATTTCAAAAAATTTTCGCCTGCGGCGCTGGAAAAGGATGAAATCTATCTTCTTGAGGTCCAAATTTCAGAAAGTTCTCGGCGGCGGCGCTGGGAGAGGATGACAGCGATCTTCGTGAGGTCCAAATTTCAAAAATTTTCGCCTGCGGCGCTGGAAAAGGATGAAATCTATCTTCTTGAGGTCCAAATTTCAAAAAATTTTCGCCTGCGGCGCTGGAAAAGGATGAAATCTATCTTCTTGAGGTCCAAATTTCAAAAAATTTTCGCCTGCGGCGCTGGAAAAGGATGAAATCTATCTTCTTGAGGTCCAAATTTCAAAAAATTTTCGCCTGCGGCGCTGGAAAAGGATGAAATCTATCTTCTTGAGGTCCAAATTTCAAAAAATTTTCGCCTGCGGCGCTGGAAAAGGATGAAATCTATCTTCTTGAGGTCCAAATTTCAAAAAATTTTCGCCTGCGGCGCTGGAAAAGGATGAAATCTATCTTCTTGAGGTCCAAATTTCAAAAAATTTTCGCCTGCGGCGCTGGAAAAGGATGAAATCTATCTTCTTGAGGTCCAAATTTCAAAAAATTTTCGCCTGCGGCGCTGGAAAAGGATGAAATCTATCTTCTTGAGGTCCAAATTTCAAAAAATTTTCGCCTGCGGCGCTGGAAAAGGATGAAATCTATCTTCTTGAGGTCCAAATTTCAAAAAATTTTCGCCTGCGGCGCTGGAAAAGGATGAAATCTATCTTCTTGAGGTCCAAATTTCAAAAATTTTCGCCTGCGGCGCTGGAAAAGGATGAAATCTATCTTCTTGAGGTCCAAATTTCAAAAATTTTCGCCTGCGGCGCTGGAAAAGGATGAAATCTATCTTCTTGAGGTCCAAATTTCAAAAATTTTCGCCTGCGGCGCTGGAAAAGGATGAAATCTATCTTCTTGAGGTCCAAATTTCAAAAAATTTTCGCCTGCGGCGCTGGAAAAGGATGAAATCTATCTTCTTGAGGTCCAAATTTCAAAAAATTTTCGCCTGCGGCGCTGGAAAAGGATGAAATCTATCTTCTTGAGGTCCAAATTTCAAAAAATTTTCGCCTGCGGCGCTGGAAAAGGATGAAATCTATCTTCTTGAGGTCCAAATTTCAAAAAATTTTCGCCTGCGGCGCTGGAAAAGGATGAAATCTATCTTCTTGAGGTCCAAATTTCAAAAAATTTTCGCCTGCGGCGCTGGAAAAGGATGAAATCTATCTTCTTGAGGTCCAAATTTCAAAAAATTTTCGCCTGCGGCGCTGGAAAAGGATGAAATCTATCTTCTTGAGGTCCAAATTTCAAAATCTTTTCGCCTGCGGCGCTGGAAAAGGATGAAATCTATCTTCTTGAGGTCCAAATTTCAAAAAATTTTCGCCTGCGGCGCTGGAAAAGGATGAAATCTATCTTCTTGAGGTCCAAATTTCAAAAAATTTTCGCCTGCGGCGCTGGAAAAGGATGAAATCTATCTTCTTGAGGTCCAAATTTCAAAAATTTTCGCCTGCGGCGCTGGAAAAGGATGAAATCTATCTTCTTGAGGTCCAAATTTCAAAAAATTTTCGCCTGCGGCGCTGGAAAAGGATGAAATCTATCTTCTTGAGGTCCAAATTTCAAAAAATTTTCGCCTGCGGCGCTGGAAAAGGATGAAATCTATCTTCTTGAGGTCCAAATTTCAAAAAATTTTCGCCTGCGGCGCTGGAAAAGGATGAAATCTATCTTCTTGAGGTCCAAATTTCAAAAAATTTTCGCCTGCGGCGCTGGAAAAGGATGAAATCTATCTTCTTGAGGTCCAAATTTCAAAAAATTTTCGCCTGCGGCGCTGGAAAAGGATGAAATCTATCTTCTTGAGGTCCAAATTTCAAAAAATTTTCGCCTGCGGCGCTGGAAAAGGATGAAATCTATCTTCTTGAGGTCCAAATTTCAAAAATTTTCGCCTGCGGCGCTGGAAAAGGATGAAATCTATCTTCTTGAGGTCCAAATTTCAAAAAATTTTCGCCTGCGGCGCTGGAAAAGGATGAAATCTATCTTCTTGAGGTCCAAATTTCAAAAATTTTCGCCTGCGGCGCTGGAAAAGGATGAAATCTATCTTCTTGAGGTCCAAATTTCAAAAAATTTTCGCCTGCGGCGCTGGAAAAGGATGAAATCTATCTTCTTGAGGTCCAAATTTCAAAAAATTTTCGCCTGCGGCGCTGGAAAAGGATGAAATCTATCTTCTTGAGGTCCAAATTTCAAAAAATTTTCGCCTGCGGCGCTGGAAAAGGATGAAATCTATCTTCTTGAGGTCCAAATTTCAAAAAATTTTCGCCTGCGGCGCTGGAAAAGGATGAAATCTATCTTCTTGAGGTCCAAATTTCAAAACCTTTTCGCCTGCGGCGCTGGAAAAGGATGAAATCTATCTTCTTGAGGTCCAAATTTCAAAAAATTTTCGCCTGCGGCGCTGGAAAAGGATGAAATCTATCTTCTTGAGGTCCAAATTTCAAAAAATTTTCGCCTGCGGCGCTGGAAAAGGATGAAATCTATCTTCTTGAGGTCCAAATTTCAAAAAATTTTCGCCTGCGGCGCTGGAAAAGGATGAAATCTATCTTCTTGAGGTCCAAATTTCAAAAATTTTCGCCTGCGGCGCTGGAAAAGGATGAAATCTATCTTCTTGAGGTCCAAATTTCAAAAAATTTTCGCCTGCGGCGCTGGAAAAGGATGAAATCTATCTTCTTGAGGTCCAAATTTCAAAAAATTTTCGCCTGCGGCGCTGGAAAAGGATGAAATCTATCTTCTTGAGGTCCAAATTTCAAAAAATTTTCGCCTGCGGCGCTGGAAAAGGATGAAATCTATCTTCTTGAGGTCCAAATTTCAAAAAATTTTCGCCTGCGGCGCTGGAAAAGGATGAAATCTATCTTCTTGAGGTCCAAATTTCAAAAAATTTTCGCCTGCGGCGCTGGAAAAGGATGAAATCTATCTTCTTGAGGTCCAAATTTCAAAAAATTTTCGCCTGCGGCGCTGGAAAAGGATGAAATCTATCTTCTTGAGGTCCAAATTTCAAAAAATTTTCGCCTGCGGCGCTGGAAAAGGATGAAATCTATCTTCTTGAGGTCCAAATTTCAAAAAATTTTCGCCTGCGGCGCTGGAAAAGGATGAAATCTATCTTCTTGAGGTCCAAATTTCAAAAATTTTCGCCTGCGGCGCTGGAAAAGGATGAAATCTATCTTCTTGAGGTCCAAATTTCAAAAAATTTTCGCCTGCGGCGCTGGAAAAGGATGAAATCTATCTTCTTGAGGTCCAAATTTCAAAAAATTTTCGCCTGCGGCGCTGGAAAAGGATGAAATCTATCTTCTTGAGGTCCAAAGTTCAAAAAATTTTCGCCTGCGGCGCTGGAAAAGGATGAAATCTATCTTCTTGAGGTCCAAATTTCAAAAAATTTTCGCCTGCGGCGCTGGAAAAGGATGAAATCTATCTTCTTGAGGTCCAAATTTCAAAAAATTTTCGCCTGCGGCGCTGGAAAAGGATGAAATCTATCTTCTTGAGGTCCAAATTTCAAAAAATTTTCGCCTGCGGCGCTGGAAAAGGATGAAATCTATCTTCTTGAGGTCCAAATTTCAAAAAATTTTCGCCTGCGGCGCTGGAAAAGGATGAAATCTATCTTCTTGAGGTCCAAATTTCAAAAAATTTTCGCCTGCGGCGCTGGAAAAGGATGAAATCTATCTTCTTGAGGTCCGAATTTCAAAAAATTTTCGCCTGCGGCGCTGGAAAAGGATGAAATCTATCTTCTTGAGGTCCAAATTTCAAAAAATTTTCGCCTGCGGCGCTGGAAAAGGATGAAATCTATCTTCTTGAGGTCCAAATTTCAAAAAATTTTCGCCTGCGGCGCTGGAAAAGGATGAAATCTATCTTCTTGAGGTCCAAATTTCAAAAAATTTTCGCCTGCGGCGCTGGAAAAGGATGAAATCTATCTTCTTGAGGTCCAAATTTCAAAAAATTTTCGCCTGCGGCGCTGGAAAAGGATGAAATCTATCTTCTTGAGGTCCAAATTTCAAAAAATTTTCGCCTGCGGCGCTGGAAAAGGATGAAATCTATCTTCTTGAGGTCCAAATTTCAAAAAATTTTCGCCTGCGGCGCTGGAAAAGGATGAAATCTATCTTCTTGAGGTCCAAATTTCAAAAAATTTTCGCCTGCGGCGCTGGAAAAGGATGAAATCTATCTTCTTGAGGTCCAAATTTCAAAAAATTTTCGCCTGCGGCGCTGGAAAAGGATGAAATCTATCTTCTTGAGGTCCAAATTTCAAAAAATTTTCGCCTGCGGCGCTGGAAAAGGATGAAATCTATCTTCTTGAGGTCCAAATTTCAAAAAATTTTCGCCTGCGGCGCTGGAAAAGGATGAAATCTATCTTCTTGAGGTCCAAATTTCAAAAAATTTTCGCCTGCGGCGCTGGAAAAGGATGAAATCTATCTTCTTGAGGTCCAAATTTCAAAAAATTTTCGCCTGCGGCGCTGGAAAAGGATGAAATCTATCTTCTTGAGGTCCAAATTTCAAAAATTTTCGCCTGCGGCGCTGGAAAAGGATGAAATCTATCTTCTTGAGGTCCAAATTTCAAAAAATTTTCGCCTGCGGCGCTGGAAAAGGATGAAATCTATCTTCTTGAGGTCCAAATTTCAAAAATTTTCGCCTGCGGCGCTGGAAAAGGATGAAATCTATCTTCTTGAGGTCCAAATTTCAAAAAATTTTCGCCTGCGGCGCTGGAAAAGGATGAAATCTATCTTCTTGAGGTCCAAATTTCAAAAAATTTTCGCCTGCGGCGCTGGAAAAGGATGAAATCTATCTTCTTGAGGTCCAAATTTCAAAAAATTTTCGCCTGCGGCGCTGGAAAAGGATGAAATCTATCTTCTTGAGGTCCAAATTTCAAAAAATTTTCGCCTGCGGCGCTGGAAAAGGATGAAATCTATCTTCTTGAGGTCCAAATTTCAAAAAATTTTCGCCTGCGGCGCTGGAAAAGGATGAAATCTATCTTCTTGAGGTCCAAATTTCAACAAATTTTCGCCTGCGGCGCTGGAAAAGGATGAAATCTATCTTCTTGAGGTCCAAATTTCAAACAATTTTCGCCTGCGGCGCTGGAAAAGGATGAAATCTATCTTCTTGAGGTCCAAATTTCAAAAAATTTTCGCCTGCGGCGCTGGAAAAGGATGAAATCTATCTTCTTGAGGTCCAAATTTCAAAAAATTTTCGCCTGCGGCGCTGGAAAAGGATGAAATCTATCTTCTTGAGGTCCAAATTTCAAAAAATTTTCGCCTGCGGCGCTGGAAAAGGATGAAATCTATCTTCTTGAGGTCCAAATTTCAAAAAATTTTCGCCTGCGGCGCTGGAAAAGGATGAAATCTATCTTCTTGAGGTCCAAATTTCAAAAAATTTTCGCCTGCGGCGCTGGAAAAGGATGAAATCTATCTTCTTGAGGTCCAAATTTCAAAAAATTTTCGCCTGCGGCGCTGGAAAAGGATGAAATCTATCTTCTTGAGGTCCAAATTTCAAAAAATTTTCGCCTGCGGCGCTGGAAAAGGATGAAATCTATCTTCTTGAGGTCCAAATTTCAAAAAATTTTCGCCTGCGGCGCTGGAAAAGGATGAAATCTATCTTCTTGAGGTCCAAATTTCAAAAAATTTTCGCCTGCGGCGCTGGAAAAGGATGAAATCTATCTTCTTGAGGTCCAAATTTCAAAAAATTTTCGCCTGCGGCGCTGGAAAAGGATGAAATCTATCTTCTTGAGGTCCAAATTTCAAAAAATTTTCGCCTGCGGCGCTGGAAAAGGATGAAATCTATCTTCTTGAGGTCCAAATTTCAAAAAATTTTCGCCTGCGGCGCTGGAAAAGGATGAAATCTATCTTCTTGAGGTCCAAATTTCAAAAATTTTTCGCCTGCGGCGCTGGAAAAGGATGAAATCTATCTTCTTGAGGTCCAAATTTCAAAAAATTTTCGCCTGCGGCGCTGGAAAAGGATGAAATCTATCTTCTTGAGGTCCAAATTTCAAAAAATTTTCGCCTGCGGCGCTGGAAAAGGATGAAATCTATCTTCTTGAGGTCCAAATTTCAAAAAATTTTCGCCTGCGGCGCTGGAAAAGGATGAAATCTATCTTCTTGAGGTCCAAATTTCAAAAAATTTTCGCCTGCGGCGCTGGAAAAGGATGAAATCTATCTTCTTGAGGTCCAAATTTCAAAAATTTTCGCCTGCGGCGCTGGAAAAGGATGAAATCTATCTTCTTGAGGTCCAAATTTCAAAAAATTTTCGCCTGCGGCGCTGGAAAAGGATGAAATCTATCTTCTTGAGGTCCAAATTTCAAAAAATTTTCGCCTGCGGCGCTGGAAAAGGATGAAATCTATCTTCTTGAGGTCCAAATTTCAAAAAATTTTCGCCTGCGGCGCTGGAAAAGGATGAAATCTATCTTCTTGAGGTCCAAATTTCAAAAAATTTTCGCCTGCGGCGCTGGAAAAGGATGAAATCTATCTTCTTGAGGTCCAAATTTCAAAAAATTTTCGCCTGCGGCGCTGGAAAAGGATGAAATCTATCTTCTTGAGGTCCAAATTTCAAAAAATTTTCGCCTGCGGCGCTGGAAAAGGATGAAATCTATCTTCTTGAGGTCCAAATTTCAAAAAATTTTCGCCTGCGGCGCTGGAAAAGGATGAAATCTATCTTCTTGAGGTCCAAATTTCAAAAATTTTCGCCTGCGGCGCTGGAAAAGGATGAAATCTATCTTCTTGAGGTCCAAATTTCAAAAATTTTCGCCTGCGGCGCTGGAAAAGGATGAAATCTATCTTCTTGAGGTCCAAATTTCAAAAAATTTTCGCCTGCGGCGCTGGAAAAGGATGAAATCTATCTTCTTGAGGTCCAAATTTCAAAAAATTTTCGCCTGCGGCGCTGGAAAAGGATGAAATCTATCTTCTTGAGGTCCAAATTTCAAAAAATTTTCGCCTGCGGCGCTGGAAAAGGATGAAATCTATCTTCTTGAGGTCCAAATTTCAAAAAATTTTCGCCTGCGGCGCTGGAAAAGGATGAAATCTATCTTCTTGAGGTCCAAATTTCAAAAAATTTTCGCCTGCGGCGCTGGAAAAGGATGAAATCTATCTTCTTGAGGTCCAAATTTCAAAAAATTTTCGCCTGCGGCGCTGGAAAAGGATGAAATCTATCTTCTTGAGGTCCAAATTTCAAAAAATTTTCGCCTGCGGCGCTGGAAAAGGATGAAATCTATCTTCTTGAGGTCCAAATTTCAAAAAATTTTCGCCTGCGGCGCTGGAAAAGGATGAAATCTATCTTCTTGAGGTCCAAATTTCAAAAAATTTTCGCCTGCGGCGCTGGAAAAGGATGAAATCTATCTTCTTGAGGTCCAAATTTCAAAAAATTTTCGCCTGCGGCGCTGGAAAAGGATGAAATCTATCTTCTTGAGGTCCAAATTTCAAAAAATTTTCGCCTGCGGCGCTGGAAAAGGATGAAATCTATCTTCTTGAGGTCCAAATTTCAAAAAATTTTCGCCTGCGGCGCTGGAAAAGGATGAAATCTATCTTCTTGAGGTCCAAATTTCAAAAAATTTTCGCCTGCGGCGCTGGAAAAGGATGAAATCTATCTTCTTGAGGTCCAAATTTCAAAAAATTTTCGCCTGCGGCGCTGGAAAAGGATGAAATCTATCTTCTTGAGGTCCAAATTTCAAAAAATTTTCGCCTGCGGCGCTGGAAAAGGATGAAATCTATCTTCTTGAGGTCCAAATTTCAAAAAATTTTCGCCTGCGGCGCTGGAAAAGGATGAAATCTATCTTCTTGAGGTCCAAATTTCAAAAATTTTCGCCTGCGGCGCTGGAAAAGGATGAAATCTATCTTCTTGAGGTCCAAATTTCAAAAAATTTTCGCCTGCGGCGCTGGAAAAGGATGAAATCTATCTTCTTGAGGTCCAAATTTCAAAAAATTTTCGCCTGCGGCGCTGGAAAAGGATGAAATCTATCTTCTTGAGGTCCAAATTTCAAAAAATTTTCGCCTGCGGCGCTGGAAAAGGATGAAATCTATCTTCTTGAGGTCCAAATTTCAAAAAATTTTCGCCTGCGGCGCTGGAAAAGGATGAAATCTATCTTCTTGAGGTCCAAATTTCAAAAAATTTTCGCCTGCGGCGCTGGAAAAGGATGAAATCTATCTTCTTGAGGTCCAAATTTCAAAAAATTTTCGCCTGCGGCGCTGGAAAAGGATGAAATCTATCTTCTTGAGGTCCAAATTTCAAAAATTTTCGCCTGCGGCGCTGGAAAAGGATGAAATCTATCTTCTTGAGGTCCAAATTTCAAAAAATTTTCGCCTGCGGCGCTGGAAAAGGATGAAATCTATCTTCTTGAGGTCCAAATTTCAAAAAATTTTCGCCTGCGGCGCTGGAAAAGGATGAAATCTATCTTCTTGAGGTCCAAATTTCAAACACTTTTCGCCTGCGGCGCTGGAAAAGGATGAAATCTATCTTCTTGAGGTCCAAATTTCAAAAAATTTTCGCCTGCGGCGCTGGAAAAGGATGAAATCTATCTTCTTGAGGTCCAAATTTCAAAAAATTTTCGCCTGCGGCGCTGGAAAAGGATGAAATCTATCTTCTTGAGGTCCAAATTTCAAAAAATTTTCGCCTGCGGCGCTGGAAAAGGATGAAATCTATCTTCTTGAGGTCCGAATTTCAAAAAATTTTCGCCTGCGGCGCTGGAAAAGGATGAAATCTATCTTCTTGAGGTCCAAATTTCAAAAAATTTTCGCCTGCGGCGCTGGAAAAGGATGAAATCTATCTTCTTGAGGTCCAAATTTCAAAAAATTTTCGCCTGCGGCGCTGGAAAAGGATGAAATCTATCTTCTTGAGGTCCAAATTTCAATATATTTTCGCCTGCGGCGCTGGAAAAGGATGAAATCTATCTTCTTGAGGTCCAAATTTCAAAAAATTTTCGCCTGCGGCGCTGGAAAAGGATGAAATCTATCTTCTTGAGGTCCAAATTTCAAAAATTTTCGCCTGCGGCGCTGGAAAAGGATGAAATCTATCTTCTTGAGGTCCAAATTTCAAAAAATTTTCGCCTGCGGCGCTGGAAAAGGATGAAATCTATCTTCTTGAGGTCCAAATTTCAAAAATTTTCGCCTGCGGCGCTGGAAAAGGATGAAATCTATCTTCTTGAGGTCCAAATTTCAAAAAATTTTCGCCTGCGGCGCTGGAAAAGGATGAAATCTATCTTCTTGAGGTCCAAATTTCAAAAAATTTTCGCCTGCGGCGCTGGAAAAGGATGAAATCTATCTTCTTGAGGTCCAAATTTCAAAAAATTTTCGCCTGCGGCGCTGGAAAAGGATGAAATCTATCTTCTTGAGGTCCAAATTTCAAAAAATTTTCGCCTGCGGCGCTGGAAAAGGATGAAATCTATCTTCTTGAGGTCCAAATTTCAAAAAATTTTCGCCTGCGGCGCTGGAAAAGGATGAAATCTATCTTCTTGAGGTCCAAATTTCAAAAAATTTTCGCCTGCGGCGCTGGAAAAGGATGAAATCTATCTTCTTGAGGTCCAAATTTCAAAAAATTTTCGCCTGCGGCGCTGGAAAAGGATGAAATCTATCTTCTTGAGGTCCAAATTTCAAAAAATTTTCGCCTGCGGCGCTGGAAAAGGATGAAATCTATCTTCTTGAGGTCCGAATTTCAAAAAATTTTCGCCTGCGGCGCTGGAAAAGGATGAAATCTATCTTCTTGAGGTCCAAATTTCAAAAAATTTTCGCCTGCGGCGCTGGAAAAGGATGAAATCTATCTTCTTGAGGTCCAAATTTCAAAAAATTTTCGCCTGCGGCGCTGGAAAAGGATGAAATCTATCTTCTTGAGGTCCAAATTTCAAAAAATTTTCGCCTGCGGCGCTGGAAAAGGATGAAATCTATCTTCTTGAGGTCCAAATTTCAAAAAATTTTCGCCTGCGGCGCTGGAAAAGGATGAAATCTATCTTCTTGAGGTCCAAATTTCAAAGGATTTTCGCCTGCGGCGCTGGAAAAGGATGAAATCTATCTTCTTGAGGTCCAAATTTCAAAAAATTTTCGCCTGCGGCGCTGGAAAAGGATGAAATCTATCTTCTTGAGGTCCAAATTTCAAAAAATTTTCGCCTGCGGCGCTGGAAAAGGATGAAATCTATCTTCTTGAGGTCCAAATTTCAAAAAATTTTCGCCTGCGGCGCTGGAAAAGGATGAAATCTATCTTCTTGAGGTCCAAATTTCAAAAAATTTTCGCCTGCGGCGCTGGAAAAGGATGAAATCTATCTTCTTGAGGTCCAAATTTCAAAAAATTTTCGCCTGCGGCGCTGGAAAAGTGAATTTTTTGGCCTACGGCCTTCTAAAATTCTCAAAATTTTCGCCTGCGGCGCTGGAAAAGGATGAAATCTATCTTCTTGAGGTCCAAATTTCAAAAAATTTTCGCCTGCGGCGCTGGAAAAGTGAATTTTTTGGCCTACGGCCTTCTAAAATTCTCAAAATTTTCGCCTGCGGCGCTGGAAAAGGATGAAATCTATCTTCTTGAGGTCCAAATTTCAAAAAATTTTCGCCTGCGGCGCTGGAAAAGTGAATTTTTTGGCCTACGGCCTTCTAAAATTCTCAAAATTTTCGCCTGCGGCGCTGGAAAAGGATGAAATCTATCTTCTTGAGGTCCAAATTTCAAAAAATTTTCGCCTGCGGCGCTGGAAAAGTGAATTTTTTGGCCTACGGCCTTCTAAAATTCTCAAAATTTTCGCCTGCGGCGCTGGAAAAGGATGAAATCTATCTTCTTGAGGTCCAAATTTCAAAAAATTTTCGCCTGCGGCGCTGGAAAAGGATGAAATCTATCTTCTTGAGGTCCAAATTTCAAAAAATTTTCGCCTGCGGCGCTGGAAAAGTGAATTTTTTGGCCTACGGCCTTCTAAAATTCTCAAAATTTTCGCCTGCGGCGCTGAAAAAATAAAAATTTAGTTCAAAAAAATTTGCGTTAAGAACGCCAGAGTAAACGCCAAAATTTTGGCGCACACCCAACTTTAGCCCCCCCCTGAAATCGGCCCCCTAGCTACGCCCTTGGGGCATTCTCTACTCAAGCATTAAAAAGGAATCAAGATCATTAAACCCTGAATAAAGGATAAGGAAAAATACCTTCCCGGTCTAAATTCGAAGGGTCGAACTCTTATCTTCTAAAGTTTTGGTATTTATACATCACTAATATTTTATTTAAATATAACTGCTATTAAAAATATAAATTTGAAAATAGAAAAACATACAGAATATTTAATTCCATCATTTAATGCAGAATGCCCAGCAATTTCATTAATATTTGAACTTAAAAGTCCATTTGGGTTTTCACACATACCATGTTTATCGTCCATTTTCAAAGCTGAGGCAAAACGTGGAGAAAAATCCAAATAATTACTTCTTTTATGTTCAGGCTAGAAAAGAAACAAAATAGAAAAAAATTAATTAAAAACAAACTTCTTGAATATTGGAGGTTTTTGAATGTCGTTTTCTGTTGATACTCGAATTATCTGTCAATAAGTCGTTATCAATTAAATTAACTTCTTTGGACATCAACTAAATCTTCAAAAGAAATAGAAAAAATTAAAAGATAAATGAACAAAAAAGGAAAAAAATCGAAGGGAAATGAATTTTGAAATAAAAATTTTGCCCAAATCTTCAAAATCCATGCTGCCAGCTGAGCGGCAGCGACGCTAGAAATCATTTACAGGAAATCTCCAGTCGGGTTCAGTTGAGTACCATCGATCCCCTGAGTCTAACGAGACTCTAATATTCATGTTACTTCTTAGCACGACACATTGTCGCGAGCATTTTGTCGCATCCGTTTTGTTGCTCGTTAGTTCTAGAATCAAACGATATTTTGTTGAAATGACGTTTTGATCTAACGATATTTTGTGCCGGGTCCATTATCAATTATTTTACAAAGGCTTTATTTTCTGTTTATTGTTAACCCACATTTTAGCCCCTAATTATATTATAAAGTTAACATTTTTTTAATTATATTATTTCTTAAACAATCTAATAAATATATAATTAATCATTCTCTTTTTATGATTCATCTTTTTTCCATGATTTTTTTTTTAATTTTAAAAGTTTACTATTTTTTAGGCAGCAACTTTTCAATGCATTTTTAACAATTACATATAATTTTAACAATTTATTTTACAAAATAAATAAATGACAACCCCTCAAAACCAAAAACGAGAAATTATTTTTAAGGGACAGTTACAACAAAAAGTTGTTAGAAAATGTGGAATTGTGTTGAGAAGAAAGGTAAATTTTTTTTTGCTTATAAATTTTAAAAGTAATTTTAAATGTTTCTAAGCAAACAAAAATTTATAAAAATCTTTAAAAATTTAAAAATATTTCGAAAATGGGTCGGAAGAGTATGTGCCATGAAAAACTCGATAAGATTGACTTTGTGATAATTTGAGAGTTAAAATGGTTAACAATAACTCTCCGATTTTTAAATTAGTTTGCAGAGATTGATTTTTGTTTCCGATTTTCCAGCCTTTTTCTTTCGGCCAAACTTAAAAAATAGGTTCTAGTATATTTTGTTAAATTTTGATTAAACCATAAATATTTTTAAAATTTATTTAATTTTGAAAGAATTTTATTTTTTAGAAGACAATTTACGAGGACGAATTATGGGTAGTTCTTTGTGTTCATGAGGGAGGAATATGTGGAATTCCACATTTGGAATGGTATTCAGACCTTAAAAATGTTTGTGAACACAATCCTATAAAAGTACAAGGTTTTTCTTTAAATTTATTTTTAAAGGTTTTGGAATTAAATTTTAGACTTATTAGATTGCCAATATGTAAATGTGTCAATTGGAGAAGAAAGTTCTTTTGTTATTGGATTTACTGACAAAAACAGGCCGATATTGGAATTACATTGCCCTACAATGTTTGAATTTTTTATTTAATTATCACCAATCTTAGTTTTTGCCCCAATCTGATTTTCGTTCCAACTCGAATTTTTGTTTTATCGTTTCATTCTATTAACTTAAAGGGCGATAGTTTTGTAAACTTTTTTTGACATTTTTATATCAATTGAGAATCTTAATCCCAAATAAAAATTCTTTTTTAATTTAAGAGAAGAGCGAAGACAATGGGTGGCTAAAATAACAGAAACTTTGAGTCGTTTAAATTGTCTTTTACCATTAGAAGATGATATTAATAATCAACAATTAAATGGGGGAGGTAATGTGCCTCGTAAAGAGAATTTATATATTGCAATGAATGAAATGGAAGAAGAAAATAAACAACCAAAAAATGAAAATATAATTAATAGAATTATTACAAATAATTCTTCTAATCGACTACCTTTGGTAAATAAATTTTTATTGAATTTAAAGAATTAAAAAATATTGAGAAATTTTAAGAATTTTTTTGAGAATTTATTTTTGGATTTTTTAGTTAATAAATTGGGAATTGAATTTAAAAATTAAAAAAGTTAATAAATTGGGTTATAAAAAGTTAATAAAAAATTGGCTGGGTTGTGTTTAATGGGTTTTATAATTTTTTAAAATTCTTTTAAAAGAATTTTCGGGCCAACCTTGTCTTTCTGCTTTTAATGAATAAAAAAAATTTTTTAATTCCGACTCCGATATCCAATGTTTATATCACAAATTAACTTTTCAGTACCTAGAAATATTATTTCTGAGAAAGAGAGAGATTAATTTTCCAAAAAATTTTATTTCTTTCGCAACAGATAAAATTTATTTATTATCCCATTTAAAATTTTTCTTTCCAGCAAATTGCTTCAACATCAAATTTTCACAAATATTCATTAAATACACCAATCCCATTTAATTCTTCACCTCCATCAAATAATTTATTTATTTCAACCCCACAATGGCAAAGTGCAAGTCTTCGACGTAATTTACCTGCAAATCAAAGAAATAATTTTTTCAATTCTTTACAACGACAACAATCGCATCCTATTAATAATTCTTTTGTTAAACACAATTTAATCAAGTTTATATTAATTTTAATTATTTGTAAATTAAAATTTAGAAAAGAAACATTTTTAGGGTTTAGAGGGTTGGAAAATTCTTTAATAAGGAAATTGGAGTTTTATGGTGAGGAACTTCAAAAACTAACAGAGTCGTTAAAATAAAATATTTGAGCGTTATCTTAGATTATCTCTTCCAACAATTTTTTAGAGATCGGATCGATACGATATTTTTCGATATCTATCAAAAAAATACCGATCGACCCCAAGGGCGTAGCCAGGGGGGGGGGGGGGCTGGGGGGCTGAAGCCCCCCCCCCCCCCGAAATGGGAAGAAGGGAAAAATTTGGGGAAGGGTTTGGGTAAAAAAAGTGATTTTTTTGGCCTACGGCCTTCGAAATTTAAAAAATTTTCGCCTGCGGCGCTAAAAAAGGATGAAATCTATCTTCTTGAGGTCCAAATTTCAAAAAATTTTCGCCTGCGGCGCTGGAAAAGTGAATTTTTTGGCCTACGGCTTTCTAAAATTCTCAAAATTTTCGCCTGCGGCGCTGAAAAAATAAAAATTTAGTTCAAAAAAAAGTTGTGTTAAGAACGCCAGAGTAAACGCCAAAATTTTGGCGCACACCCAACTTTAGCCCCCTGAAATCGACCCCCTAGCTACGCCCTTGATCGACCCCTTCGTCCGATCTCTAAATTTTTAAAGTGACCTTATGTTTTTCCTTGAAGAAATTAGGCCCATAGCGATGAAATTTTTGAGGGAGTCATAGCTACGATTTTTATTTTTGGAACTAATAGGGGCTGTGTAATTTGCGTAGGATGATTAAACATTTATGTCATAGTTAAGAATAACTATTTACGCCCATTTTTAATGCTCCATAGAAGGCGAGCGAGAACCGACCAAATAAGTTCATTCAATCTCAAGTTTTCCCACCGACCAAAAGTTGGCCGGTTCCCACTCCCTTTTTATTTAATAAATTTATTTGTTGAATAAACCTTTTAAAAAGAAAGCTTTCTATTTAATTGGTGGTTCGGCGCGCCCCAAGAGTGGGTTTCCACTCTTGGGGCCCAACGTCGACTAGTTCTGGTGTATAGAACTAGGATATATAATAATTTAATTATTTTTTTATAAATTTATTTTTTTTTAGTCCTCAACTTGACATTAGAGAGGAACAAACAATTGATAATGAAGTTGTTGATAACCTTTCCCCTCCCCCATTACCCCCACGACAACATACATTAAAAAAAGATTTGTCTGAACAACAATCAACTTCAATTAATAATAATTCTCAACAAACGACATATAATCCCCCAATATTGCCAAGTTCACCAATTCCATGTTCTCCACCAAAAACGCCAACGGTGAATTTTTATTTCTACCTATAAAAGATTTTAATCACTATCAAGTAGATATATAAATTAAAGTTTGGGAGGTGAGGATATGCTAAATAAGAAAAAAATTAGGTCATAAATTGGGATGATCTTTTTTAGATTTTTTGAGATGTTCTAATAGTTTTTTAAGGATTTTTATGATACGGATTTCTTGTCATTTTCTATTTTTATATTTTTCAGAACCTTGCTTCATCATCTGAAGAAACAACTCCTTTTAATCGTTCACAATATTCTCAATTAAGTCCTACCCATCAATATCAACAATTGTCACGTTTATCGGGGTAATTAATTTTAAAGAAATTATTTTTAATTAAAAAAATTTTTTGAAGAGATTTTGGAATTCAAAAAACAATTACAAATTCATCATCTAAAAAACAACCAAATGGAGGTAATATTTACAATCAACGTTTATCCCATACTTCTTCCTCAACAATAACAACAACTTCAAATTCTGTTCGGAGTAGTATTGAAGAAGAAAATAATAATAATAAATTGTTTTCTAAAAATATTCATCAATACGATGTTTTAGTTCCAAATAAAAGAAAGGAATTGTATCAAACAATTTCTTTTTCTGAAAATATTTTTCAACAAAATTTAACACAAACTAAACGTGTACATCTTTCTTTGGGTATTTTAGCTGATAATGTTATTTTTGTTGATTGGAAAGGAAAAGTTTTGTAAGTTTTTCTTTTGAAAATTAATTTTTTGTTGGGGGAGGGGGGGGGCTAATTTTGTGAATTTATTTGTTTTGCGTGGTGCTATATTTTTGGTGTTTTTTATTGGCCCATTCTGCATTTTTCGTTTGGTCTTGTTTTAATTAATTCTATATTCTTAGGGTTTTTACTTCGTTTAGAAGTTGAAACTCTTCTAATAAATATTCTCTCATTTCTAACCTTGGAAAATTTTTTTGGTCGTGGTATAAACGGGAATTAATAAATTAATTAATGAAGTATCTTATAGAATATAACACCCTCTTTAAATTAAGTTCTACTAACTTTTAATATAATCTTTCTTTAATTTTCCCTTTAAATTAAAAAAAATTTTTTAAAGAATGGCTGGTTGGAAACCTATAGCAGACAACTCTTTACAAAATATTTTACATTTTGGTGATGAATTATGTCAAGTTGCTGGTATTACAATTTATAGTGTTAAACAATTACCAGAAATATATACAAATTCTACACCTGGAATTCCTGTAAAATTATTTTTAAAAATTTATTTAAAATATTTTTTTAAAAGATTGAATTGGTTATTAAACCTAATTTTAATGCACAAATTTACACGTTAAAGAAGGAAAGTGAAAATGGGAAGGATTTGGGTATTGTATTACATAAAAAGAAAAATAAGGTAGTTTTTAACTTATTTATTAGTAAAATAATTTTTGTAAATCTTTTTTGAGCGGAACGGGCCAGGTGAGAGCCGCCAACTGAGAGCGGGCATCTGAGAGCCGAGCCAACTGAGAGCCCCTTATAAAAGGGCCAACTGAGTGCCAGGACTTATAATAAAATATTATGATTCGAAAAAATTAGCTTTTCGGGTCAACGATCGCTGGGGTCTGCACCAGTAAAATAACCCTATTCCTTTTTACTAATTCTCAACCTTGAACGACGATCTACCCCCTAATAGGAATACAAAAACATTCATTTCAGCGAAAGTTCAGTTCCTCATAATTTTGTTCAGAATCATCGAATCACGGTAATTTTGGTATCACCGACCCAGCTCGATTAGCTCTTTCGAATAACACCTCATTCGCCCAAATCGGTCTAGTCAAAAAAACCCTATAAGTCACAATACCCAAAATTGAGACCAAGACTTCAATATATGGCCAGAAAAACAAAAAAAAGTCTTATGTTATCTCGGCTGCCATTTAGAACATTCTTTAGAACGTAAAAAGTAAGAAAAACAAAAGAAAACAAACAAAAAAATATTCTAAAATTTTTCTGGTGATTAGAATTACTGGCACTCAGTTGGCCCTTTTATAAGGGGCTCTCAGTTGGCCGCTCTCAGTTGGCTCGGCTCTCAGTTGGCAGCTTTCAGTTGGCGGCTCTCACTTGACCCCAACCGTTTTTTGAGTTGTCTATTAGAGTTTGAAATTTAATTTTCGATTGGGTTATTAAAAGTAATTTACCGTACTTTTCCAAATAAAGCCCCACTCTCAATTAGAGCCCCACTTTCCCTAATACAGCCCCAGTCTGGAGGATCGTTTCCAAATACAGCCCTGGAGCTGTATTTGGAAAAATTCGGTAATTTGCTTTGTGTTCAACAAAACTAAAACTTTGGGCTTGAAAAAATTTGATCGGGTTTGAATTAGTTGAATTAGGAAGGCTTCTCTTTCCTATTTATTCGGGAGTGGATGTTAATTTTTATATCTCTACTTTATAAAATAAAATTATAAATTTTTTAAAATTTATTTTCAGATTTCTTCAATAATAAAAGGTTCACCAGCTTATTTAGCTTCTATACCAGATTCTCTCCCTTCTTATTTTTATATTCCCGAACCAACAAACAGTCAAAATACTAAACAAATTGAAGAGAGAACAGTCCCAGCAATAATTACTGAATTAAATGGAATTCCTTTAAGTTTATATTCTAAAAATGAACAATTTTTTAAAAGAATAGATTTATTACAAAAAGGAACGGAAATTAATTTAACCTTGCTTCCAACTGATTTTTGTGATTTAATTTTAAGACAACTTAGAGCTCAATGTAAAGATTATCAGAAATTTATGCATGATTCTTAAATTATTTTTTTACTTCAAGAAGTTCTTGTCTGAAAATTAGGGTTAAATTAAATATATGTATTAATGAAAGGAAATTAGGAGAGAAACCTTTTTTATTGACTATCCTCAGGTATTTCTTTACCTTAAGGCGAGCTTTTTGGGACGGGAATTGGGACCCTATATCTGTCTTTCCAGGTCCGGAGCGAATCTTTCTTGAAACACTCAATTAATTGAGATTGGGTTTTAATATATTTGATTGGTAAGGAATCCCCGTATACATAGATGGACTACAAAAACTACAAGGAGAACCTTTATTGAATTATCGAAGGATTTAACCCTAATTTAAAATTTATTTATTATGTGAAAATATTTTTTAAATTTAGTTTTTTATATTTTTTGCCTCACAATTTTAAAGCATTTTTTATTTTCATTATTTCATTAAATCCTATATTATGATTCTGTTGCCTATATACGAACGAAAAAATTAAATTTATTTTTAAGTGCCTTATATGTAAAAAATATTATTGTAATTACTTATTTTACTTTTCTTTTTATTATTTTAAAGTAAAAGAATAAATAAATGAGAAGATACTTGAAAATATTTTATTTTAATCTTATTTGAATAAATTAAAAATTCGAAAAATATCATTGTAGTTAGGAGTACATATTTCGAAAATACAACAAATAAGATACAGTTGATTTAGGGTATAAAGTATTTGGGATTTAAAGGCAAAAAATTGACTGGTCCCCGTTGAAAAGGTCTTTATTACTAGAATTGGAGAACAAATTCTGATTATGAGGGCTTCGAGTTCCTCAATTTTGAGTTGAATACCCCTTTTGCTGTTTGGACCTAAATCTGGTATTTTTTAACTTGGAATATCTCTAGCTATTTATATTTAAAACAAAAATCAACTGTCTTGAAATATGAGAAAATTTAAAAAAATTTCAAAAAAAGAATTTATTGTCTCTTTAAAATCACCTAATTTTATTCTTTTTTATATATTGTTTACAACAAATTTCTTTACAATTTTTAAAAGTCTCAAATTTATTTAGAGTTCCACCACAACCGCTATACCTATAACTAACACAAGTATCAGTCATTGGATTATAGCCATAACGAATTTGGTTTTCATTACAATGACCTGGGTCTCTTGGTTGAAGGCAAAAATAAGATGGATCCTATAAATATAGTATTTTTGTTTTAAAAAGCTGTGTTGCACCCTTTATTCCCTTTAAAATAAATAACCGCGATAATTTAATGAACTATTATCGTAATGGATCAGAACTATTTTTGAAATTTTGAAAAAACATTTCCTGTCTGCCTTAAATTCTGAATTAACGAAAAGAAATGGAGTGAATAGAAGTATTTATTTAAATGTTGAAATTAAAGTGGACCTAAACCTATCCAAAATATTCTGATAAAAAAGGAATGGATTATTTTTCCTTTCAAATCCTAATTTCCCCCCTCATTAATTACCTCACAACAAATCCCAATTTCCCCTTCAGTGTTTAAATGACACAAAAATCCTTCTCCACAGTCTGTATTAACTGAAGAATTTAATCCGCACTGTTTAGGTTCTAAAGTTCTTCCATTACTTTCTAATTTAGGTTCTCCATGTGGACAAAGCTTTTTATCTAAATAAAAATAAATTTTTTTAAATTTAAATATTTTTTTACTTTTTTTATTCTCAATACAAGATTTTTCGCATTGTTTTTTTGTAAGAAAATTATTTTCATTTCCTCTAATCCCGGCATAATCAAATACTTCACAATTACCAGTTGCAACATTAAAATGCCAACGAACTTGCCATTGCCCAATATTTACTCCTCTATTTAATGGAAGAAGACAACGATCTATTCCTTTGGGGGGAAATTTGATTATATATATATATATATATATGTGGCCCAGGACTAGGTAAATTTAGGCGGAATTATAGGGGAGGGGAAAAGAAAAAAGAGAAAAAGGGGAGAAAACTTGAAGAACAAGGATTGAGCACAAAAAGGGAAATGTTCAAAAATTAAAATAATTATTTTCAAAAGAATTAAAGGCCAAATAAAATTCATTTTATTAGATAATTTTCATTCCCTAGAGATTGGGCTGAGATAGGAGATTACATTTGATTCTTGTGATGTCGATCCCGTAATCTCCCAGGCTTGGGCTCTATTGGGGATTGTTTTGTGGACAGTTTTCAATCATTTTAAAATTAAAAATAAAGAATTACCAGATTTAAGACAACAACCACTTTCCTCAATAGAATTTCCAATATGGCAATAATGGGTATTAGGGCATTTATTATTATTCTCAAATTCTTCTCCATCATCCTTCTCTTCATCATTTTCCCTTTCCTTTTCTTCTCTTCCACATTTTATTAAATTTCCATCAAAAGAATTAATTAAAGGCTCTCCTCGCAAACAAAAATTTCTTTTTTTAGAAAATAAAATTTTTGGTAACAATTTTCCATTAATTTGCCCCTGTTGTTGTAAAATATCATCGGGTATTAAAATATTTGTATTATCTTCACATATTTGTTGGCAATGCTCACGTGAAAGGAAATTATTTCTATTTCCTTTTAGACCTTTTTTAATTAAAAAAATTTTTTTTTAATATTTTTATTAGTCATGTGATATGCCCCATTAAATTTTTATAAACTTTTATAATTTGTTGAGAAATTAGGGAAGATGACGATTATGTTGACTCAAAGTTAAACAAATAATGTCTCTTATAATGAAATTATTTAGAGGGGTTTTCTATAAAAATTAATCTTTCAAGTACCTGTATACCAAAACCGACGGCATTTTCGAACTGAAGAATCAAAATACCAACGGTCAAGTCTTTCCGTCCCATTACCTAATTCCAATTTTAAATCACAAACATTATTGTTACTACCTTTAAAATAAAGAGAATTTAAATTAATAAGCTATTGCTAATACAAAAATATTTCTTTCATCTCGGATAAAGAAATCAAGTTTTTCACGAATATAAAACGAGTGTTGAAAACTTTCTGAATCATAAGAATTTTCACAAAAGGAAAAAAGAGAAATTTCAGTTCAGGAGAAATAATGGGGGAATTGAAAAAATATTTTTTTACCAGACATAGTAGGTGTATGTGGACAACAATTTGTGGTGTCTGGAGAAGACCCAACATGACACCAATAACCACTAGGGCATCCAGAAGATATTAAAGAAGCATCGGATAAACTAAAATCAATCAATTCACTATTGCCACAAACTAAGGGTTGGTTGTTATTATATTCATCTATAGGTAGAGGATGGCCGTGAGAACAAGGATTTAAATGGATAAATGCTTTGAAAAGTAATATAATTTAAATATTTTTGTAAAAATTGAAAGTTTTTGTTTTAATATAAGTCTTTCATTAATAACTTCAATATAAGGTGTTTATTTAAATTTTGTTAGCTACTTAGTGGGGGGGGGGGGGGGGGGGGGTTACCTAAACAATAAGCCCCAGTCTTAAATACACTTTCGTATAAGAGGCACAATTATTTCACCTCCAAAATTTGGACAACTAAGACTCGAAAAAAATTAAAAAATAGGTATATTCTCTTCTTATTTTTAAATCAAAAAAATGCCCCAATTCACTCCTAATTAATCTCAAATTTCAAATAATTACCAGAACAAACATATTCACAATCATTTTCAAACAAAAAATTATTAGCATTTCCCAAAGCTCCACGATAAATAAATGGGCGACAACGACGTTTTATTGAATCAAAATAAAAACGTTCAAGTTTTGAATTTCCTTCCCCTTCAGATAATGGTTGAATACACGGCTCCCCATCTTTTTTTAAATTAGAAAATTATTTAAGAAATAATATATAAAAAATATTAGAGGTCCCAAAAGAATTTAAAAAATTAAAAGAAAATCCTCACAGAATATTTTTTCGTAAAATATAATAAAGAGGAAATAATTTTTAGACAAATTTCGAAATAATTTGTTTATTTTTAAAAAGAAAAAGAAGATTATTACAAAATAATTATAAAGAAATTTTGCACTTTAAAAGTTTATAAGAGTATTGGACATGTATGTATATAAAAATAAATAAAGAATTAAATGAGAATTTATTTTTTAATTTTAAAAAATGAATATTTATTTAATTTTAATATTTTTATTATTAATTTATTTAACTAAAGAGAATAAAATTGGTAATTAATTAATTAATTTAAAAAATATTAAATAAGGAGTTGTCTGGAGTTACCCAAATGATTACCCCTCCTCACAAGGATGTCACGGGCTGAGAAAAAAGTTGGGCCGGGATTGGGTAACGCGTGCATCCATACGACTCTTTCAGATTAAAAAATATCTAAAAATTAGATTAGACTAATTTTTCAGAAGAAGAAGAAAATGAAATAATTATTAAAATTTTTAATCAAGGTTTTTTAATATATATTTTAATTTAAAAAAGAGTAAATACTTTTAATTTAAGTTCGAGAAACAAATAAAGATAATTTCGAACTTTTAAAAATATTCCATAAAAGATTTATAAAAAAATTAATAAAATTTTGTGAACAATTTAAAACAAATAAAGAAGAAATTGAAGAAATAAAAAAAGAATTTTGTAAAAAAGTAGAAATGTTTAATAAAGCAAAAGAAAATATTTTGAAAGAATTAAATGTAAATAATGAGGAGGAAAATAATTATTATTTTATTAATTTTGATGATTTTTGGAAAATTTCTCATAAAATTAAAATGACATTTAATCAAGACCATCCAATTTGTAAAAAATTTATTTTGGAAGAAAAATTGTCGGAAATTAGAAGTAAAATTGGGAAAATAATTTATAATAGAGAAAATAAAAGAAATGAAAATTTAATAGAAATGAATAGATTGTTAAAGGTAAAATAATGTAAAATAAATAAAACTTTTTTTTTGTTTAGACAAAATGTCAAAACAATTTATCCTATTAAAATTAGGTTTAATAGGAGGAAAAGTTTTTAAATCGAGATATTGGGGAGAAATCTCTAATTGTGAATGAACGGCATTAAAAAGTGTATAGCTCTAGATAATTAAGGTCTCTGGTTTTGGAATTGATATCAGGGTGACCCTTTCCAAACCACCAAAAGGGGGCATGGCTTCATAAAAAGGGGGCGAAATTGGCCAAAAAGGGGGCAAATGCCCCCTAAAGGTGGTAAAAGGGTCATCCTGATTCAAACATTTGAAAAAAATTTAGGAAAGGAACCGTGAAAAGAGATTTTTCTAAATCAAACAAAGAGAGGATTTTTGTGAATATTTTAATTTATAGAAAAAAGTTTTTGATGATTAGTCAATAAATTTTTATCGGTCAAAAGAATAAAAAAGAAATTTAAAGTTCCAAAAATTATTTTTTCTTTTATTTTTAGGAAAATGTTGATAAAATAACATCTTTATTTAAAAAATATAAAATGACAAAACAAATAACAAATAATTATTGTAATAATTATTTAAATGAAAATATTCTCGAAATAATTAATGAAAAATGTAAAAAAGATTTATTAAAAATAATAGTAGAATTAGCTGGTGAATGTGCAACTATAGCAACACAAATGTGTTATTTTGGGCAACCAATTAATTGTTTATTTTTTAAAACATCTTTAACATTATTTTATATTGAATTACTAATTTATTCTACAAAAATTCCCCAACTTTCTTTAATTACTGAAAAATGGCCAATTTTGTTTTTTGATGAAAATAAATTAAAAGAAAGTGATTTGTATAATATTTAAAGAGGGAATGAAGAAAAAATCAAGAGAAAAATTTTTTTAATTATTTTTGAGTTTATTTTGCAATGATTAATACCAAAAAATAAAATCATTTCAATAATTTAACCAATTTTATTTAATTATCCGGATATCCCGACTTTTTTCAGATCCGGATCTGCTAACTCTACATTGGAGATGCTCTACAAACTTAGTTTTTCGTACACAAAAAATAATTTAGGACTAAAACATTTTCTGTAGAGCCTTGGAAAAAAGTTTTGATTCCAAATTGAAAGATACAAAAATTTAAAGGGAGAATATAATTATTTTTGGTTAAAGTACTAACAGTAACTATTTTTAAATAAATTATAATAATAAATATTTTTTTATTCTTTTAGATTATTTTTGACTTGAATGAAACTCAAATTTTTAAAATTAAATACTATTCTTTATTGAAAAGTGTTCTTTCTATTGAAATAAAAATAATCCAAATTTTTCAAAAAGAAACTTACTTTTAGGGCAACATTTTTGTGATAAATATTTAATATCACTAATATGACAAAAATGAGTATCTGGACATCTTTGCTCTGGTGAACATTCAAAAGGTAATAAATTATTTGGATTTAATAAAGGTTTACTTCCGTTACTACAAGGATTTTCTATTAAATTAATTTCTTTAATTATTAATTGTTGTTGTTTTGGTGGGGGTGGGGGTGATGGGGGAATTATTTTTATTTTTCTAATTCCTTTTGTTTTTAATGTTGTTGTAGTTAGTGTTTTTGTTGTTGTAAGCAATGGGGTTGTTGTTGTTGTTAAAGTCTTTTCTTTTTCTTCTTCTTTAGAATTATCTGGACAAGCATTCATACAATCATCATAATCAACATAATTATTCTTTTAAATAAAAAAAAATAATTTTTTCTTTCAAAGAATTTCTTTTCTATTACCCGATTTCCCCCAATTCCTCGATAAATAAATTTTTGACAATTTCCTTCCTTAAAATTATAATACCAACGAGAAAGAAGAGCATTTCCAAAACCCTCTGCAAGTGATTGATTACAAGCTTTACCTACTAAAATTCGAAATAAATTTGTACTTTAAAATTTTTCTAGTATAATAGAGATTGTGTTCTGGACACTAATCTTGATGTTTTCTGGACCCAATCAAAGTTTAAAAAATAAATATACATAGGTATACAAAATTTAATTTATTTGAGAACCAAAAAGACAGGGGTCTTTTAGATGGTTAAAGGAAAGATCTCTCCTTAGAAAGGGTATTTAACCCGGACTCCGGAAAAATTCTGACGGATAGGTCTAGTGCCTTGCTATTTAATTATTAAATGAAGAATAATCAGATAAATACCTCCACTACTACAACAAACAGTAGTTTCAACATTTGCCCCAATATGGCACCAATAATTAGGCGGGCATTGACCACTTTTTGTGGAATTACAACGATGTGGTTTTCCTTCTTTATTTAATAATATTTGTCCATTTTCTGAACAAGGATTTAAAGAGATTGGGCATTCTGATTTACAACGAGCTTCGCATTCTGTTTTTGTTAGAAAATTGTTTTGATTTCCTTTCATTCCTTTAAAGAAAAATAAAATTAATTGTTTAAAGGAAATTAGCAGTAAATAAATCTTTAAAAGGAAAATTCTAAGAATTCTGGGATATCCGCATATCTCCTCATTTCCACGTCCATATTAAAGGAAAGGCTTCTCCACAGGTTTACACAGAGATTCCCATCTTTCCTGGCTTTCCAGAGTCATTTAAACACACCTCTATATTGAAAAGGCCGACATTCACGCATGCAAGGATCTTCTAAATTAACAGCATACCAACGAGTCAAATTCTCTATTCCTTGTCCCAAATCTAGGGGAAGTTTGCAAATATCAACAACAGCTAGAATTTTTAATTCAAAAAAATATTTTTAAATTAAAAACCAGCAGGACAACAGGCAGTTGTTTCTATTTTAGACCCAATATGGCACCATTCTCCACGACCACAACTTTGCCCATCCGTCCCAGTACATTCCTTTCTTTCACCCAAATCGTAATGCATTGGACAGGGATTGGGTAATTCTTTAATTTTTAATTAGAAAATAAATTTAAAATTAATTTTCTAACTTTCACAAATAGCTTTACATTCATCAATAGTTAAAAAACTATTTTCATTTCCTTTAATTCCTTTATAAACAAATTCTGTGCATTTTCTTGTTAAAGTATTGAAATAAAAACGTTTAAGATTTGCAATTCCTTCACCAATACGTAAAGCCAAATTACAACGATTTGAAGCTTGAAAATTTAAAGAAAATTATGTAAAATTGAGATGGGAAGAGGATTTTTGAACATAAAGTTTCGGGAACACATATATGTACATCAAGGGGGAATCTTGATTTACTCTCCCCAATAATAACTTCCTCGATCATACGTAATTTTTATTTGGTCCCGAGGGTGGCTGGACCAATAGTGGACTAATCGGAAAGTAAAACTAAATAAGCTAGGGAATCTTTAAAAGATATATTTATTCTCGTTTTTTAACAAAAAAATTCCAAATAAATTTTTCTCCTTTTTTCATTCACCTGCAGTTGAAAGTTCACAACAAACATTTAAAGTAGCTAATTCCCCCAAATGACAAAAATATCCAGCAGGACAGCGAGAATCTGACGTTCCACAAAGAAATTGTTTACCAGCTAAATCACGTGCTGGCCACCCATTTGAACAAGGATTTCTTGTTGCTGAAGCTAAATAATCAGCTAAAATATATTTATTTTTAATTTTAAATTAAATTATTTTTAACTATTTTCACAAGTTTCAGAACAACTCATTGCTGTAACAAAATTATTGGCATTTCCGTGCATTCCTCGATATAAAAAACGTTTACATTTGTGTGCTCTGAAAGGAAAAATATTTTTTAGATCAACAAATACTAGAATATGTAAAGTATTTATTCTCAAAATTAACCATTTCTAGCCAAATCCCTCTATCCAGAAAATTTTTTAACATTTCACACCGTCCACTGTTTAAATTTATCCCCTTTTAAATTCCTGTCTGGTCCTAATAAAGGTAAGAATCGACTTTTTCCAAATAAAATTAATAAAAATTAAAATTCACCCAGCATCGAAATACCAACGAGGAATTAATTCATCCCCCGTTCCACCTGCACGGGGTATTTGACAACGAGATTCTTAAATTAAAAATATTTAAACATTAAAAGCAAATTAGTATTTTCTTTTACTTGAATGATCATTATATGGACAGCAAGTTGTTGTCTCATAAGAGGCACCTTTAAATAAAATCTTAATAAATCCTCAAAGAAAAATTAGCACCTGTATGACACCAATAATTATTTGGACAACCACCATTTGGTTTAACAACAAAATTACAGGTCATAGGGTTATGCAAACCATTAATTAATGGTTGTCCTTCAGGACAAGGATTTGGACGATGAAAAGAAGATACAACATCTAAAGATTTAAAAAAAAGATTTTGGAGTTTTTAGAGGTTTTCAATTTACCTCCAGGAACGTTTTGTGTATAGGGAGGGGGTGTGGGTAATTCTGAAACAACAGAACTTGTAGTAATTGAATTTGTTGTTGTTTGTATGGTTGTTGAATGAAATATTAAACGAATTAAAGCACTTTGAATGTTTGCTGATTGTATTGGTTGAATTGTATTGTTAAGTTGAATAACAATAGGTGAAGGTTCTGGGGGTATTGTTGTTGTTGGAGGAGGAGGAGGTGGAGAGGAAGTATTTGGTTGTTGAGGGCGATTTGAAGAGACTTAAGAATAATTTTAGATTATCGTTCTATTATAATTCTAGCTCCCTCTCCTCTCTACTCAGAAAACATTGAAAATTAGGGTCCCCTTTTTTACATAAAATATCCTCTTTAAAGGAATATTCAAAAATACAATGATATTATTTAATTAAAGCCCTCTTCCATTCTAATCTAGTTCAATGAGAGAATACAGTAATAATTTGGATGAGGGCTTAAAATAAAATTTACTTGCTCCATTCCATCTATAAGTTGTCCAACGATAAGGCTGGCATCTGCTTATACAAGGATAGGAATTAGATAGCCTTTGTTGATTATTAGAAGTTTGTGGGTAAGGAAAAACTAGTGGATGATTACCAAAAGTTAAATAAACTGTCGGCTGTTGTTGCTAAAAATATTTTTTTTCTTTCAAAAAACATTCCCTAAATATTCCCCTTTACCGCATATAAAAATGGATTTGACAAATTATTTTGATAATTATTAAAATAATGTTGATGTTGGTGACACAAACAATTAGAGAATAAATAAATTAAAAATAATTTAAAAATAAATTTGTTAAAGTTGAAAAGCATTTTTGAGAATATGTAAAATAAAACTAAAATTAAATAATAACCAAAATTTTATATTTAGTATTGAGTTAAAAAATAAATGAAAAGCTTAAAAAATGAAGTTAAACAACGAGAAAAAAGTTAAGGAAGAATAAACATTTTTAAATCCGGTCATTGCGAATAATGATGAGAAAAGTGTTTGTAGCTTAAAAAGAAAGGTCACGACGTAAAGAACGGAGAGAAAAGTTCTTTTGGCCACTCCTCGTAGTCAATATTTTTTCGGACATTGCCAATAAGAGATCAACTAACAAAACAGATTTTTGTTTATTTTTATTTTTCAAGTATTCATCATCTGACTATATAGTTAATACAACAAAATCCGCTTATTTAGAATATACCCTCACTTATTTTTTTTACCCATTATAGTTCACAAACAAATACAAGGCAATACAATTTTAAAAATAATTTAAATATACTGGTATATTTCAAGTTTTTAAAAAGATGTCCTTTTTCTCAATATTCTTCTCCTTTCCTATATAAAATGTTTGGGTGGTCCTCTTGATTTTTAAGAAGAAAATAAATTTAAATAATTTATTTTTTAAAACAATAAATGCAAATAATAAAAAGAAAATATGTAAACAATAACATTATTTTGCCAAAAATTTTTTACATAAAAGCAATAATTACAGATATATGAAATCACAAAAAATATAGAATAGATAAAGGGACGTGCCAGTATTATATGTCCGGAAATTGAGCCCAAATGTTGGGAATTTTAGGCTCTGTCGAAATTTTGTTTCTGAAAGAAGGAATACTGAACTTGAATTTTTCTTCTAAGTTAAAAAACTAAAGTCAACGTAAAAAGACACGGAGAGCACGCCCTTATCTTACAACACAAATTTTAACTACATACTAATCACAATTTTTTCCTAAAATTTCATTTATGCAGTTCCACTAGTTGTCGCCATCATGTTTTCTTCAGTGGACTCATTAGCACTTATTGCTATAATTCTTGAGAATTCACCACGAGCACCGTGCGGAATTATATTACTTGCTGCTGTTTGTGACGATCAATTTTTTTCATTTTATAGAGTGGACGCGTCGGCCAGGAAAGTTATTATTGAGGTTGTTCGTACAATGATTTGATTCTTCACAAACAGCAGCAAGTGATGTTATACCGCGTGGGGTTCGTGGTGAATTCTCAAGAATTATAACAATAAGTGCTAATGAGTCCACTGAAGAAAACATGATGGCGACTACAACTGGATCTGCCTAAAGAAATGTTAGGAAATTTGTGTTGTATTATAGGGGCGTTGTGTTGTATTATATAATTAGTGCTGTATTATAAGGGCGTGCCTTCCGTGTGTTTTAACGTTGATGTTGGTTTTTTAGCTTAAAGAATTCACCGGCTCAGGATTTTAGAGCTCAGTATTCCCTTTTTCAGAAACAAAATTGGTAAAATTCAAGTTCGTTCCCCCTCCTTTTTCGTTCCTCAAAGTATTAAAAAATGGTCAGGCAGACTTAGGTAATAGAACTCATCGAGCTGTGTCGAATGACACCAAAATCAAACACTAATTATATAATACAACACAACGCCCCTATAATACAACACAAATTTCCTAACATTTCTTTAGGCAGATCCAGTTGTAGTCGCCATCATGTTTTCTTCAGTGGACTCATTAGCACTTATTGTTATAATTCTTGAGAATTCACCACGAACCCCACGCGGTATAACATCACTTGCTGCTGTTTGTGAAGAATCAAATCATTGTACGAACAACCTCAATAATAACTTTCCTGGCCGACGCGTCCACTCTATAAAATGAAAAAAATTGATCGTCACAAACAGCAGCAAGTAATATAATTCCGCACGGTGCTCGTGGTGAATTCTCAAGAATTATAGCAATAAGTGCTAATGAGTCCACTGAAGAAAACATGATGGCGACAACTAGTGGATCTGCATAAATGAAATTTTAGGAAAAAATTTTGTGATTAGTATGTAGTTAAAATTTGTGTTGTAAGATAAGGGCGTGCTCCCCGTGTCTTTTTACGTTGACTTTAGTTTTTTAACTTAGAAGAAAAATTCAAGCTCAGTATTCCTTTTTTCAGAAACAAAATTTCGACAGAGCCTAGTAAGATGAATTAACAGTTCGAGGCGCGAAATTTTGTTACTAATATTTTTCGAATAATCGCTTTTTTGGAATAAATTATTTAAATTAATAATTGCAAACAATTAAAAAAAAACTTAAAATATTTAAGGTTTAATCTTCTCAAACCGAAATTGTGATTTCTGATTTTTGTTAAAACTCAAAAATTGTTGCCAAACATACTCGAATTCTTTAACTGCAAAATCATAGAATTCCCTTTCCATTTTGTATATTGAATTTTGTTTAAATTTATTTTCAACTTCTAGAGACGGCAAAATCTTTTTTGTAGTATGTCGAAGATGCTTCCTTTTTTCTATTTTTAAATTTAAAAATATTTTTCTAAAATTAAATTATACCATTAAGAGAATTAAAATGTCCACTAGCATTTTTGAAATATTCAGGAAGTAAAAACTCCAAAAGTTTAATCATTTGTTCCATTCTGTCTGTTGTTCCAACAAGAAGATAATTATTAAGAAGATTATATTTTGCTTTATTAAATGCTTGTTGATTTCCTGGGTCACTAAAAAAAGAAAAATAAATTAAAGAGAAAAAATGTGGATTTAAATTAGGGAATTAATAGCGAAGGAAAAAGTAAGAGCAAGGGAAATGGACATCGGCTGCTAATAAACAACAAAATTCGCACCAGCCGATGGGTAGATGGATAGCCGAACGGATTATGCCGCAGTTTGAAAAGGGGCCCTGGATCGGAGGGCAGCAGTCCAACCCAGTTTTTAACAAAATCACACAATTTATCTGCTAAAAATATTTTTCTTACGTGCAAAAATGTGCTGTTCCACAGAAAAAAGGAATCTGTAACCAAACAGAAGAGGGATCACATTCTTTACTTTTATTCAAAAAACATTCGTCAAAGGTCTAAAAATAAATTTACAAAATTCTAATTTTAAAAATAAACTAGTAACTTCATTATTCCCAGCTTTACTTCTTTTTAGACCAACACGAAAATTATCACCATGACGAAGAAAATAAAAATAAGAAACTAGACGTTCAAAAGGCTCACGCAATAAATTAATCCAAATTGGTGGAGGGAAGCCAAAACTAAAAATTTTTTTAAAATTATTGTAAAGGGAAGTATTGAGGACAAAATTTGGGGAAAGCCTAGGCTATAGCACTATGCAAGCTATAACATTTAATTCTCACGCAATATTTTTCACCAAGAATTAGCACCAATATTTTATAAAAATTAATTTAAAAACCTTTGAAAATCAACAAAAGAAAAATGTCCATGAAGAAATAACGGTTGAATATCCATCCATTCTGTTATATTTTTAGCCAACAAAAATTGATCTACTTTACTCATTTGCATTCGACTTTTAGTTAAATTAAGATGGGCAACGTGGAATCCATTTCTTTGACACAAATCATAAGCTATAGCATTTGTAAATGTTGTAGAGGCTGTCTTTGGAATCTTTTAAAAAAGAAAAAAGTTTAATTCCAAAAAGTTAATTTTTAAATACTTACTCGATTGTAAATAACAATTTTTCTTCTTTGAGATTGTTGTTGTGGAGTAAATATTGTAGTACATATTTTAGAGAAATTTGAAGAATTATTCCAGTAAATAGTGAAAACAATTAGTAAGACAAAAATTGATAAAAGTGTAAAACATTGCTTTGTTTTTGATAGTTTCATTCATTTATTTACAATTTTGATGGTTAATTTTTGAGCTAAATTTAACTTTTAATTATAATATTTTGAGTCCTGACAGTAAGAAATTTTTTAATAAAAAATAAAATAGTTCTATCGAACTTCTATATAACAAAAATCCTTCCAAATCAAACTTTATCTTTTTTATTGCAAAATCTATAAACACAAATTTAAAAATGGCAAAGACTTAAAGAACAGACACAAACAAAGATGGAAATTTTTAAGTATTAAAAGGAGGTTAAAATTAAATAATACAACGAGGATTATGCCCAAAAAATCAAGCAAAATAATCAATATAGCTTAAAATAATTCATAAAGAAGGGCTACCCTGTAAAAAGAACTTTAATTAAAAGAATGCATTCTCATTAGAATTTTTAAATTTATTCTATCCAAACGATAAGGTTAAATTTTTATTTGTTAAGCACATTAAAAAAGAGAAAAATCAAAGTTACAAGCCAAGAACAAAGTGGCAAGTTTTGAGGAAAATAATTAAAAAAAAGATAAAAAGGATTGCATTCGTTTTAAATAGAGTTCAACAAAAACATTAAAATATATTGAGCCTTATACTCTTTAAAATTTAAATACTAAGAATTCGTTTAAGTTTTTCATTAACTGCCTCAAGAAAATCCATTGTGTACAAATAAGTCCCTTCCTTCGCTCCTTTAAGCCCATGAATGCAAATAGCCAAATCTTTTGTCATTTTCCCTTCTTCAATAGTAAGAACACAAGCCTGTTCTAATGAACGCGCAAAATTAACCAAAGCGTCATTTCTGTCAAGTTTTCCGCGATGTTCTAAACCACGAGTCCAAGCAAAAATAGAAGCAACGGGATTAGTTGAAGTTGGATTTCCCTTAAAATGAATTTATCATTGCTTAAAAGAAAAAATTCAACTAGAAGTCAATTAACGACAACGGGTTTCTCGAAAAATGACTTGTTTAACGACAAAAAGGTGCGGAAATTTTGACGTCTTTTGGAACTTATTGTCAAAGTCTTGGATTTCTTAAGAATGCGGCCAATTTAAAGCATATTACACAAATACATATTACAAACTTAAAAATTACCTTTTGATGTTCTCTAAAATGACGAGTAACAGTTCCATGAGCCGCTTCCGCCTCAATTGTTTTTCCATCTGGACACATCAAAACAGATGTCATCAATCCAAGAGATCCATAACCTTGTGCAACAACATCACTTTGAACATCGCCATCATAATTTTTGCAAGCCCAAACAAATCCTCCTTCTCCTTTCAAAACTTGAGCAACCATATCATCAATTAAACGATGTTCATAATAAACACCCAAAGCATCAAACTTTGCTTTATATTCCCTATAAAATTAACAGAAAATAATTTTTATAATTAAGAGCTTAAAAACCTCTCAAAAATTTCTGCAAAAATATCCTTAAAACGTCCATCATATCGCTTAAGAATTGTATTCTTTGTGCTCAAAAATAGAGGAAATTTTTTGATCAGAGCATATTGGAAGCAAGAATGGGCAAAACCACGGATTGATTCGTCTGTATTATACCTAAAAATTTTTCAAATAAAAATTCGAGTTAAAATTGTATTGATTATTTCTAGTGAATTTTCTCAAAAATAAATGAAGGCATAAAAACGATTTAAAAAACAGGTTTAATCTTTGTTAGAATAAACAAAACTTACATTCCAAGAACAACTCCACCAGAATCGGCAAAATCAAAAACTGGAACCTTTTCAACTTTTCCATCAGAATGTTGAATATTTATTTCAAATTTGGATCCTTTTGGAACGACAATATCTGTAGCTTTGTATTGATCTCCAAATGCATGTCTTCCAATGACAATTTCCTTACGCCAACCAGGGACAATACGAGGGACGTTTTTGCAAAGAATTGGCTCACGAAATACTTAAAATTGTTTTGATATTTTCAAAAAATCTTTTCAAAAATTTATTTTCAAACCTGTTCCACCCAAGATATTTCTAATTGTTCCATTAGGGCTAGGCCACATCTTTTTAAGATTAAATTCCTTTACCCTTCAGAATTATATTTTAAATTGAATTAAAAAAAAATCCTAAAAAAACCTGGCTTCATCAGCCGTAATTGTTGCACATTTAATTCCAACACTAAACTTTTTAATTGCCTCTGCAGCATCAAAAGTGACTTGATCATTAGTTGCATCTCTATTTTCGATGCTCAAATCATAATATTTGATATCAAGATCCAAATAGGGAAGAATTAACTAAAATTAGAAAAAAATTGAAAATGGGAGAGTTTGACTCTTATTTCTGACAAAAATCGGTACTCCTGCAGTTCAAGAGGGCCGCCTTTCTATGACTATAATTTTGGCAAAAATTTCAATTAAACCACATTATATTCGTGAAAAATAAATGTTAGTTAAGGAGTAAAGAAAAATAAATTTTGATTGATAGAAAATAGAATATAATACACTGGTCTCATAATGGTCAGAGAACTGCGGTCCCTTAAACGGCAGGAGTACCCAAAAATCTGTTAGGATCAAGAAAATTTAAAATAAAAAATATTATACTTTGTCCTTTATTCCAGCCCAGATAATTCTTGTCATTTCATCTCCATCCAGATCCACAACTGGATTTTCAACTTTAATTTTTTGCATAGCAGAAACTGATAAAGAAAATGAACGTTTAAATATTTTAGGTGTTGTCTGAAATAATTGACGATTTATTGGTTTTGTTGTTGAATGAAAGAATGAATCAAATATAAGCAATGCTGGTGTAAGTTTATTGGCGGCGCGAAAATGAGAAGAGACGAGAGTAATAACCATTGTATACACAAAGAGAAGAAAAAATTATTTTATATTTTTAGACGAGATTTTATCAGTTTTAAAAGTTTTAAATGCAAAACTGTACAGAATATTTCCTTTTTCAATGACAAATTTTAAATGTCACAAGTAGAGATTGTTGGGCAGTTAAAGGAAAAAAATAAAAAAGAATGAGAACTTGTAATCTATAAATTAAAAAGAAATTTTAAGATTAATTAATCGTTTTAAAAATCTACATAAATTGTAATCAAAGAAAACATTGTTTAGTGTTTTATTTGTTTGGTTTGATCTTATCAGACTTTTGAAAACCTGCAAAAAAATTAGGCCAAAGGGAAATTTTAAAAGAAAAACGAAAATTTTTTTTCCTAATCTGGAAATCTAAAAAACAGGAAATTTTTCCGAATAAAAAAGACATTTTGCCAACAAATCCAAAATTTATTTATAATGCCAATAAATGCAAAAACTAAAAATTTAAAAGGAAAGATAAGGGGAAGTCTATTAGGTTAGAAGGAGGATATGAGGATGTAGAGGGTAATAGTAGATAGAATATGAAAATTAATAGAAAAATTTCCAGATTTTCATTTATAGGCTAAATGTCCGTATTTAGATAATTTAATTAATTTTCTGCTACAAAACCTTTAAAAAATTAAAATATTTTGTTTAATTAAATAAGAAAAATAAATGAACATAAATTCAGACTGAAAGACTTAAAAAAATATTTAAACTTATAAAGACTAAAAACTAAACCATCACAAATTAATTGGAATTCGTCTGGGAAAATTAGTGGAAAACAAAAAATAAGGAGGGCAAGTAACAAATGACATTTGTTGATAGAAAAATGTGAGAAAAAGGATATTTGAGAAGGTAATTTAAAATGACTAGTTGATTAGACTAATAAACATCAATTTAAAAAATAAGTTCATGAGCTCATGAATTTATTTTAAAAAATTTGGGACAAATGTTTTTTAAAAATATTAAGGAAAAGAACGATTAAAAAAGTATTGAAAATAATTACTAGTAGTTATTAGGTCGGGTCATAATTAGTGTCGCTTTTTTTCGATTAAATTTTTAGGGGTGTTATTTTACAAATATTCTTTTTTCTTATTAACCAACATAAAGATCTGAATCTGCTCTTCATTTTAATACCAGGTTTAGGTATAAATGGGTGATATTCCTAAAGTTATGATTTTTTGAACTTCACTACCTCGTAGTAAAATTTTCAAGCATTTGCACCATGAATTATAAATTACCGAAAATGCAACACAAGAAACAAAAAATCTTAATGATCTAGTCAATGGGATCGTTGACTATGCTAGACAGCAAAAAATAGGGTTCAGGCTATACGAGAAAGGCCGTATGACTCTCAGAAGCAAACATGGTCGAGGGAGAAGGCTGTCATTAAACATAACGGTCCTGCTCGGCCGGTTTAGATGAAATCCCGATATTTCTACTTCTTAATTGTCTAGGGATATCTACTCTATACATACAGCAATGCTTGACAGAAAAAACGCAGTCTGCGCTTAAGAAAGGCGAATCAAATGCCGTGTGTACTCACTTTTGCAAAAATGAACGAACGAGTATACATTTCTAGGGAATTGATTCGTCTCAATCGGAGAAAAATTTTTTTATGAATCTTATAACTTGTGATGAATCTTGGATCTTTTTCGATAATTAACATAGGGGAAATCAATGGTTGTCACCAAAAGAAATAGGAGTTCCCGTGCCTGAAGATCTCTACATGGAAAATGCATATACTTTGTGTTTTTTGGACAAAGTGAGGTCCGGTGCATTGGGAGCTCTTTCCTTTTAGTACCAGCATAGACTCCACTCTTTATTGTAACCAATACATAATGTTGCCCAAGCAGTGCGTGCGAATAGGCGGTGGGAAAGACCTGGATATTTTCAGTAAGACAATGCCCGTCCGCACGTGTCAGCGGTAACTCTCGATCACATTAGATAGGTGCTTGGGTGGCGTTTAATTTCACACCCGCCGTATAGTCCGGACCTCGCACCATCGGACTATCAACTTTTTCTTTCCTTAAAAAATTTTTTGAGGGGTCAAAATTTCAATTCCGTGGACGAGGTCCAAAATACGGTGGCGCGATATTTTGCCTCTAAAATGGGAACTATGATTTTCGAACATGGAATTCGAAGGTTGTGCCATCGTTGGCAATCTGTTATCGATCTTCATGAAGAATATTTTATTGTTTAATGATATTCTTGACTGTTATTTTGGAATAAATATCTTAACAAAAAAAGCGACACTAATTATGACCCGACCTAATAATTATGTAGTCATTAATGCATGAAAGATAATTTTTGATATATTAGGTATTTAACATGAAATTAGAGAAAATATTAATTACTTACATAATTCCCAATCTTTGTAAATTACAATCTAAATATTTATTAAAATTCGAAATTTATAAATAATTAATTTATCAGTAATTTTGTGTCGGATGATTTTAAGTTTTTCAAGAAATTTTTCGACCCTTATCTCCAGAGTTTTTAGCAACTTTAATAAAATAAAATAAAAATGATTTTTACTAAATATTAGACAATCTTTAATGAATAAAAAATAATTTTTAATTAATTTATTGAACACAAAGTATTATAACAAAGATTGAACATGAATAATTACCAAAAAGATAAGAAAAGACTGTAGGTACATTCATAATTATGATTGTCATATTTTAATTTGTCTACTTTTTGCCAAAAACTCAAAGTTTATTTTTTAATAAATTTTGAAAAAATTTCTTCAATTTATAAAATAAGTTTTCTTTAATTTTTAGTTAACTAAATCAATGGAAATGTAAAAATAAATTAGTCAAAAAATATTTTAGTAATTTTCGGAGCGCCTTTAATTTTGATTGCAAAAGTTCTTTCAGGGACATTTAATATCAATAAAGTTAGACAAGAGATTTCAGAAAGGCTTATAATTCAAAAAGGCCTTTTCGGAAAATCAAAAAATGGCTTTTTCAGAAGGCTACTAGTGAAGACTGTGGATATTTAAAGGAATATTCAAATTTGTGGAGTTTAATCTCCGAGACTAAAGTATGTATAATATTTAACAACATTATCAGATTAATTGTAAGACAAATTACAAAAATTAGTTTTTATACAATTTATTAAAAAAATTTCAATAAATGAAATAGGAAAATAAAAATAATTTCTACAATATAATTCAATCACATAATTATTAGAGATGTCCGAGACTCTTGGTCTTGGTCTTGGAACCAAGACTTTTCTTGGTTTTTTTTCGGTCTTGGTCTTGGTCTTGGTCTTGGGGTGTTTGTCTTGGTCTTGTCTTGGTTTTATTTTTTGGTCTTGGTTTTTTGGCCTTTTTGGACCTAGTGCTTGGCCGTCCAAAATCTTCAAAATTTTCGCCTGCGGCGCAGAAAAGGGAAGAAATCTGGCTTTTTGAGCTCCAAAATTCAAAAAATTTTGCCTGCGGCGCTGAAAAAGTGAAATTTTTTGGCCTACAGCCTTATAAAATTCTCAAAAATTTCGCCTGCGGCGCTGGGATGAGAAAATTTTTGGCTTAAAATTCCTCCAACTCCGCTAGTGGGTATAAAGTAGACGATGGATAAAATTGAGGATGGACCCAAATCCTCTGAGATAATATATCTCATTGATTTTCCACCCGGATAAATTCCCCAAAATTCTTTGAATTTCGCATAGATTTTTCGAAATTATAGGTGATTGTGCTGAAGTTGACTGTGATTGTGTCAAAATAATAAAAAATAAACCAAAAATTTGACCTATGGGACCTAAAACTTGTCTCGAGTCTTGTATTATTTTTGGTCTTGAGTCTTGGAGTTTTGGTCTTGGTCTTGAGTCTTGGTCTTGGAAAAAATTTTGTCTTGGGTCTTGAGTCTTGAGTCTTGGAAAAATTTCGGTCTCGGACATCTCTGATAATTATTATCAAAATTTAGAGCAATAACAAACCTCTTCCCGGCATATCCCCCGGCCGAAAAAGAATTGTAAGACGAATTTGTTCAGCACCTCTAACTGGCAATTCAACACGACGATAGGCTTTCAACATTTCAACGACTGAATTAAAACGAGGTCCTTCCCCAAGTACCCAACGGTCACAGCGATATTCTAATTTAATGTGCAATACACCTGTTAAATTAGTAGAGTGATTTTAATTAAAAATTACATTGAAATAAAGCCATAAACTATTTACTAAAAAGTGATTAAAAGGTTTTACAAAAGAAAGTTACACCAAAAAATTACACCAAAGGAATTTTTTGTAAATGGTCATTTTATCGGTGGAGATTGAAAAAAATGCTAAAATTGAATTCGAAAAGTCAGTCGAAATTCTATACATACATATTAGTCAAAAGACATTTAAAATTTATTTGATTTACCTTCATTTGCTTTAAGTGACAATGCTAAACTTCTGTCTGGTCTTCTTCTAAGCAAATGAGAACCTAAAGGCATGGCACCAAGTAATAATTCAGCCTCTGCCCTTTCCATATTTTCGTGAATTAAATTGTTGTTTAGCTTTTCTTTTTCACCAAATGGATTTTCTTGACAAAATGTAAGAACCTTTTGAAATAAATTATTTAGATACTTTAAAGTTAGAATCTTAAATTTTGATTTTAAATGAAAGTGGAAACTAAACTTAATTTTAAATAAAAAACTAAAAAATTGAAGCATTCATTTCTAGTAAAGAATTGACCGAGAAGAGATCTCTAACAAAAGTCTCGGTAATCAAGATCGATATTTTTAGAGATATCCTAGTCTTTGATATCTCGAAAAATCCCTGTCTGGTTTCTAATATTTAGTGATACCCTAATAAATTTCTAATGGAATTCAATAAGCAAATGCTGAAGGAGTAGTAAATAAAAACCAAAAAATTAAAGACTTTACCTCATTTTTATTTTTCGTTGTTAAATTTACAAGAGGATATTTACGTGAAGGAGCGGATCTTTGTTTTATATTTGGTGATAATTGCTTTTGATTTTTAATAATAATAATATTATTTTTATTTTCTTCTTTTGTTTCTTTTTGTAAGTTTGAACTGAAAAATTAAAAAAAGTATAAAACTATTTGGTATTTTTTAAAAATAAAATTTAGGTAATTTAATTTACAAAAAATATTTTCTTCTAAAAACCTTAAACTTTTAATTCTTTCGTTTATTAGTTTTTGTTGTTGTTTATCTCCAACTTTAACCAAATTTTGATTATTTAAATTAATTGATGAATGAAGGAATAAGTTTGGTTGTAAAGGGGATAATGGTGGTTTTGAGGGTGATTTAGAATGTAGATTAATATTGTTATTATTTTGGTGTTTTAAATAATTTTTGTGAGCAGGTAAAGGTGGAGGGGAAGGAGATTCTTTGTTGTTTTTAATTTTTAATTCTAGATTTTTATTTGGTTGAAGATTTGAATTTAATTGCTATTAATGATAAAAATATTTTATAATATTTCTTTTAAAAGTCCCTCTTTAATTAAACCCCTAATAGAAAGTCTATTGGCTTTTTTCTATCTGAATATTTAATTTAGTACTTAAATTCCTCTCCAATTAATTCCAAATTCTGATAGAATGTTTGTTCGTTACCTTTCTCTAATAGAGGGCCTAAACCTAATCGCCTTCCCCTAAGAAACTACATATTTAAAAGATTTATTCAAATCTTTACCCCGTCATTTTTTATTTTTCCTTTTCTTGTTTTAATATTGTCATCTAAAATTGACTGTTGTTGAATTGGGTGTTTGGAAAGATTTTTCGTTTTTAATTCTTCCATTTTGGAGGAATTAGCTTGAAAACTCAGACGTTTTCCAAGCTCTACAGTTTCCTCACCCTCACATCTTTCCTTTTCACTATTTAAAATTCTTTGATTGTTGTTGTTGTTGCAATTTGGAATATTTACTTTAAAAAATCAAATGAATATAAAATGATATTCCATTAAAGAGAAAAATATTGGAGTGTGCCGAAACAGATTTAAAAGGCGGAACGCACAAAAACGCAAAAAACCCGCGAAATGCTTTTTGCGTTTTACAAGTACCTGTGTACACCCCTGGTACACAGGTATACCTATGAATTTCCAAACTGAACTTACCTAACAAATAAAAATATTTTTCTCCTTAAAACTTAATTTTCTTTTGTTTTTTATCAATACCTTCATTATTTTTTGGATTTTTTATTTGTATTTCTAAATGTTTTAACTGTTGTTGTTGTTTCTGACGTTGATTTTCTAAAATTGCCGCTAATGTCCGATTTTTAAATTCCCAAGGAGTATCGTAATGATCAGAATTGGGGGAATTACTTCGATTATTTATTTGTTTTAATTGTTGTTTATTTGAAGGGGAAAAATGAGAGGAGGAAGAAGAAGAGGAAGGGGATGAAGAAGAGGAAGATGTTGAAGAAAAATATTGAGTAGCTGGAGTAGAGGCATCAAAAAGTGCCGCCATATTATTCTAAAAAATTTTTTGAATGAAAAAAGTTTTTGTTAGAAGCATTTTTGATTAATAAATTGGCCCCTAAGTTATTAATTAATTTAACCAAAATATTCTCAGGTAATAATAGAATTTATTATTTTTAGTTTGATATTTGTGGAATTATTATGAAGAAAATATCGAATTTACTGTCAATTTGTAAATATGTATATCCAGGAAATTAAAAATTTTTTTAAGTCAATAGAAGATTTAAAAGCTTCTTTATTAAACCCATCAAATTTGGAAATTTCTATATTATCCTTTATTAAGAAATTTTTTTCGTCGAAAAATTTTTAATTAAAAACAGAAGCATTATTAATATTAAAATGGACAGCAAAATAAAAAGGAAATAAGCAGCCACTTTTATTTTATCCAAATGATTTTCTCGTAAAAAATTTATTTTTTATTTTTTCGTTGCTTGGCACGCTTAATATTTTATTTTATTTTTTATTATTCAAAATATGTACAGATGTGAGGGAGGATTGAATAGACAAGAAAAGAAATTATTTATTCATAATGTTTAAAATATGTAAATATTGAATTGACAATAATGAATCTTTAATTGTTTTTAATAAATAATAATTAATAAATAATAATCCGGATAACCGAAGATTTCCTAGGAACCGCTACCTTATTCTAAATTTATTTATTTATTTATTAATTTACTAAAATTAATTAAAATTTTCGGACAGATTAAAAGAATTTTTAAAATTTTTTTTGTACAAAAATATTCTAAAAAATACTATATCAACTAAAAAATGCATGTAACCAGAAAAAAATTTACTAGAATAGTAAAATGGATGTAAAAAGAACAAAGAGGTTTTTGAGTAAATGAGGGGTAAAAAAGTGGAGGAAGAAAAAAAGAAGATTAGCTTTGTCCCCAAAAATCTTTTTTTACTTGTCTTCTAAATTCTTTTTTTTTCTTTTAATAACCACAAAAGATGGAAAGGAAATTACAAAATTTTGTACTAAAATAACGGTCGTCTTTTTTGTGGAAAATTAAATTTAAAAAAATATTTTTTTAAAATAATTTAGAAAAATTTTTAGCGTTAATAAAAATACTTGGGAATTGTTGAGAAAATTTGTATTGGAGTATTAGCTAATTTTCACAGATTTTTTTAATTTTTAAAAATATTAATTCGTTAGCGTTAATAAAAAAATACCTGGGAATTTTATATTAAATAAAATATATATTTATATTTCAAATGAATAAAAAAATATTAAAAATTAAATAATCAATTATTGGGTAATTATACATAGATGAACTTTATAAGATCTTTAATTTTTTGGGAATCAAGAGATATCTAAAATAGAGCTCCAACTTTATAAAGAATTTTAAACATTTTTTAATAAAAAACATAAAAATTTTCTTTTTATTTTTTCTACAATTTAAATATACAAAAAAGTGAATTTTTGGTAAATTGGAGCAGATGTTCGGACATTTCCTCTTTTACTTAAACTAACAATTTTGGTTTATGAAGAAAATTTAGTATGTATTAAGCCATGAAAATATGCAAAATATTAGGGAGGGGAAACGGAAATATAAAAAATATAAATTAAGAAAAATTTTTTTAAATTTAAAAATAAAAAGTTGATATATTTGAAATTTATATTTTAATAAAATTGAAGAGAAAAGTTTTTGTAAATTTATAATGAAAAAATTAATTAAATTCAACAAAAATATATTCATCAATTAGAGTTTATTTTGAATTTTTATCGATAAAAATGTTCTCAATTAATTTAAAATTAAATTAAAATATAAAAATTTAAATAAAAATCAATTTAAATAAATAAATTTTGTTAAACATTTAGGGAGCAATTTTGCTTTTCTTCTTTTTTTCTCGTTAGTCCTGCCCCTTTTATTCAACTTTTAGTTTATTTTGAGGGAAGCATTAAAGTAGTAGACTATGTACATATTCTCTAATGTTTCTCTCTCTTTTTTTCTGGCCAAAAATTATTTTGGATGGATGGACTATTGATGAATACTTGCTTTCTAAATATTTTATAGAGAAGAGAATATTTGGACTAAAAAAATTTTTTTCTAAAATTTTCTAGGCATTTCTCGACAAATCAAAAGTCTTTCCCTTTTTTGGAGTGAATAAAAAGACGTTATTTTTGCAAAATTAAGGGAGAAAATAAAGCTTCAATTTCAATCCAATTTTATTTTTTTTTTCTTTTCAATTTTCTCTAGGGAATTTTTTTATCTTTTTTGATTTAATTTTTAAATTTTAACAAAATTTATTAGAAAATAATTTTAAATTTCTTTGAATGATAGGAGAAATATTTTGTGATAAATATTGGCTGATAAGCGAGACAAAATTAAAGAGGTAAATTTGTAAAATTATTAGTTAGTGACTTCTAAAATGGTTTCTAAAAATGTTAATCTGTCATTTTTACAACAAAAAATTTAAAAAAATCAGAAAAGAAACTAACAAATTATTTAAATATTTAAATAACTTGAATTTAGTATAAATTTATTTAATTATTTAATGATTTTACTTTTAAATAGTAATTTTATTTTTTCATTAAATGTGTTTTTAGGCTGCGCAATTTATAAAATATTTAGATAATAATATTTTTCTATTTTATATTTTGGAGAAATTATCGATGCAAGTACTAAAAATGAATGAAATAAATGACCAATTGTTGAGTTTCGCTGACACCGTTAAAATATTTTAAATAAAATAATTGACAATAAAAGGGGGAAATTAAATAGTATTTAAATAGATATTAAAATAATGAAATAAAAATTTATTAAAATAATTTTAGAAAAATAATAGTACAAAAATAGTAAAGAAATTTCAAAAAAAAACTTAAAAATGGAGGATGGTCTCTCTTTTTTTGTTTTCGGATGATATAATTTAGAAAAATAATTTTTATTCTTTTATTTAGATTCCCTTTTTCTTAAACAAAAAATCCAAAATAACCTCTAAAAAAGATATCATCTTTTCATATCGCCGCATTCCTTTGTCCGTTGCACTCCAAGAATTTATTTTCTTTTAACACCCAAAAAGTTGGTTAGTTTCTTCTCTTTACCTCCCCCCCTCCCCCCCCCCCCCCCTCCGTTCACAACAAAATTATTTTTATTTTCTTTTTTATTCTGTTCATTTTCTTTTGGTTAAACAAAATATTCTTTAGGTAGATAAAATAAATTAAATGACCGGCCATTAATTTTAAGAGATACAATGACGAGGAGAATAATAAATATTTTTTGTTAAAATTTTTTGGTCTAATTGAGGAAAATTTTATAAATAAAATTGAATCTTTAATATCTTTTGAAAATATTTAATCTTTAATATCTTTTGAAAATACGGTAAATTGCATAAATTAATTATTTTACTACTTTCATCTATCTGCCAGAAATGTTTGAACCCTCAGAATTTATCGAACCGTCAGAGCAGCTTTTCATCTTGTCTTCAAAACCCTCAGATTTTATCGAACCATCAGAGCAGCTTTCCATCTTATCAATTTACCGTATAGTGCAGATCCTTCTTGTTGAAGCAATAGAATATAGTGCAGATCCTTCTTGTTGAAGCAATAGAATAAGGTTGGGGAATAATTAGGAGACAATTAGGAGACACGGACTGACAATTGTGTGAGGCTTTTATAGTAGCCACCACACCACAACACCTCCCTCTTTGCAAGGCTGAGGTTACAACACCACAATACAAAACATACAAACAATAACAAAAGTCCGGTCAACAAAATACATACAAAAAAATGAGGGAATAAGGGAACAAACAAAAAAATTTTTACAAACAAAGAATATATTTTATCTATTTATTTTACTACTTTCATCTATCTGCCAGAAATGTTTGAACCCTCAGAATTTATCGAACCGTCAGAGCAGCTTTTCATCTTGTCTTCAAAACCCTCAGATTTTATCGAACCATCAGAGCAGCTTTCCATCTTATCTTCAGAATTTTCGGACCAGATCTTTTTCTTCTTCTTCGGTGTTGCCCCTTCATTATACAGCCTCGCATCTGAACGTTTGACAGCGTAGCTCTTCTTTGATTCAATCTTTGGATGTTGATGATCTTCTTTAATATCTTCAATTTTTCGCAATATTACACTCTTCAGGCAATGTACTTGAACTCTAAACAATTGACCAACTTTTCCAACAATTTCGCCTTTGAGCCATTCAATTTTTTTGGTTCTATTGTTTTTGTTCTTCACAATCACATTTTTGCCTTTCCAGAGTTTTTGTTTTACAATTGGTTTTGGCAATGGCTTTTGTTTGTTCCAGACAATTTTCTTCCTTTCCTTTTCGAATTCTGGAACATTCACAATATTTTTCAATAATTTCAATTTTTGAAGCCAAGGCAATCCAATTACATTCAATTTGCCTTCAACAACATGGCAATCTAATTCTTCTTTTTTATCATTACAATCAATTTTTGCCACAAATTTTCCTTCAATTTTGAATTTTGATTGACCCATTGCAATTCCATTGTAGGAAACTTCCTCCAATTTTGGTTCACCCAATTGTGACCACGTTTCCTTTGAAATAATAGAAATTTGCGCTGCGGTATCCACAATCATATTCAATGAAGTCTCGTTGATTTTCACCTTTTGAACAATCCAATTTTGCTTTTTCAGCACTTCATTGTCTTCAATATCCAACAATATGCAATAAGGACCATCATTGTTTTTATCTAAACCAATTTTCAAATTATTCACTCTAGGTGAGAATTTACGCTTACCAGCAAAATAACAATTTTCAATCCAATGTCCTTCTTTTTTGCAATATTTACAATATGGCCTTTTTGTTGGTGGATAATGGCGATTCTTGTTCTCAATTTCAATATTTGATTTTTGCAATATAGGTTCCTGAATAATATTTATTTCCGGTGGTGAACCCAATTCAATTTTACTGACCTGTACAGGTTCAGATAACAATTTGACTTCTTTTTTCGTAGCCAAGAATCCTCGACAATCTTCCAATAACTCTTTGAATTTACAATCTTCTTTTTTCTTTGATTTATTTTCAACCATCCGAATGCAATTTTGTTTCAAATCCATTGCAGAGTCTGGTAGACCTACAATAAATATCAATATTTTCATTTCTTCAATAGTCAGATTCATTTCTGACTTTTCGCATTCGGCATTTACAAGGTTCCCAAATTGCAATATATTTTCAAATTCGTTAATTTCAATTTCAGCGTATCGAAACGCTTTAGCAATTTGGACCTCGGGTCCCCAAATTCCTCTTTCAATTCATTTAACAATTCCCCATATTTCAGGTCTGACAATTTTCGTGGCAATAATTTCTGGGCAATTTTAGAATATTCGGGACCACCTAATTTCGAAATAAGCAATCTAGCTTTCAATTCATCACTCAATGTGGCCCCTTCAATTTCAAAGTACGATTTGTACTTATCATACCACGTTTCGAACGTGAATGCCCGTGGAATATCACAATTGAACTCAGAAATTAATTTATGCAATTTACCGTATAGTGCAGATCCTTCTTGTTGAAGCGATGTAGCACTTTCAATATTTGGCATATTGCCCAATTTACTCAACAATTCCGCAATTTGCTTCTGCTGTATTAACAATTGTTGGTTTTGTTGTTCCTGGAGTTCCTTCTGTTGTTGATTGAATTTGTTTTGCTGCTGTTCCAGGAGTTTTTGAATATCCTCTGCCTTCATCCTGAACAATCAATGCAATTTTCAATGAACAAATAACAATGCCACTAACCTGATTTGTTCTTCAATACAATTTACAATTGAATCCGTTGTCGACCGCGCCACTTGTTATGTCCGAGCACAACAAGAAATAAGCAATACAATAATGTGTTTATCACACAAAGAAATAACAATAATATTGAAGCAATAGAATAAGGTTGGGGAATAATTAGGAGACAATTAGGAGACACGGACTGACAATTGTGTGAGGCTTTTATAGTAGCCACCACACCACAACAATTTACACCTATTCATTTGCGATAATTGATTAATGGATATTTAATTTAATAATGGAATTAAATAAAATATTAACAGATAACATAATAAAATCAGAAAAAATTACAGTTAAGTTTGTTAACCCGACTCGAGATAAAATTTGCCTGAAACCCCCGAACTCGAATAAACATGAAAAAATCTACTCCATAAACTACCATTATACCCGAAAATTGATACACAATTAAATGAGATGAGGGGTAGCCTTTTGTAATTGGCTACCCTAATTACAAAAAAAATACACGGTTCAAAAATACTTTTTTGACTTTTGCCTCACATATGGTTAATTTTCTAAAAATCATAAAAATTAGGGAGACCAAATTAAATATTTAGAGAATCATTATCCATATATGTTTGGAGAATAAAACCAATTTTTGGCAATCAAGCTAATTTTTGGTCATACCAAACTAGAAAAGAATAATCAAATTTTACCAATATTCTTTATACTAAATTACTATACTTTAGATTGAAATTTAAAAATTAATCACGGGTTTATAGCAATTTATGTTTATTTAACTGAATATTTATTTAAATTTAGTAAAATAAAAATTTTTAAAATAATTTTCAGTACGCAATTTTAAATAATTTTTATTTAAATTTAAATAAAATAAAATTAATTTGTTTATTCAGGCAATTTATTTAAAGTTTTATTGGATAAAGGTAGGGAATTCTAACAAAATCACCAAACACAAAAAAATAATTTTAATCCTAATTATGTTTAAAGTTTGGATATTTAATTTTTATTTTCTTTTTACTTTTTTTGATTTAACTAAATCCTTTTTGTGTCCCCAATTAAATTCTACCCAAACCCCTAAAAATAATTTGGATGAAATAACTGATAAACTGCCTGGACTTAATTTTAAATTAAATTTTAAGCATTATTCAGGTTTTTTAAAATTAAATATTTAAATAATAATAAACCCTCCTCCATTTTCAAAATAACTTTATTGGCTCCCAAAATCAAAATCTTGAAAAATTTTTATTGACGATTTTCGGTTCGCGTCAGCAGGATTTCTTAAATAAACCCTCAAAATAAATAAAAATAGAAAATAAAAATAAAATTAAAAAATAATACATTAAAAATATTAAGGATATCTCCAAGTTTCTGATACCAGATTCTTACACTATGTTCTAGTAACTGCAAAAAGTAACCCAGATAAAGCCCCAGTGGTAATTATTTTTTAAAATTATTTTTAGTAAAATAAATCTAAAAAAGGTTTTCTGGTTCAATGGCGGCCCTGGAGCCTCCTCTCTTTTGGGATTATTTTTTGAATCGGGCCCTTATTTGGTAAGCAATGATGGAACTAGATTAGTTGAAAACGTCCATTCATGGAATAAATATGCCCATAAAGTTTTCCTTGAAACTCCTGCTGGTACTGGCTTTTCTTATGTAACGGATGGAAATTATACAAATAATGATGATCAGGTTTGAAGGATCAGTCAAATAACGATTAGGTCTTTAGTTATAACCTTTTTTAAAAAATATTTTTTAGGCTGTGAGAATCTCATATCCGATGTTATTTTTTAAACTTATGTTTACGGCAATTTTTTAAGGATTAATTAATTTTAATTAATTAATTGATTAATTTAGGTAGTTGTGTTAAAGCCCCAGTGGTTCTCTCTCTAATGCTACGGTTACATAAAAATCGCGCGCGTCTTGAGACAGACGCTCGGCGACAAGACGCACGCGACAGTCGCTAGTGGTGTGGTTACATAAAATCGGCGTCTTCCGCTAAGCGGGAAGACGCAAAGCGACAAACGCTGATTTTATGTAACCACGCCACTAGCGATTGTCGCGCGCGACTTGTCGCCTAGCGTCTGTCGCGCGCGTCTTGCGATTTTTATGTAACCACTAAATCTGAGTAAAATTTTTTAAAATACAAGGCTAGATATACAGGCAATCACGGAGAATTGGGGTCCCTGCGAAAAAAGTTTAAAAATAAGAAAAAGGGTTTTTCTAGGGTAAAAAAATATGCTGATTACGAATCTGAACTCAAATTTCGATTTTCCCCAAAATTTTTTGTCTCTAACTATATGGGACGAGCCCTACTCATCAAAAAATGGTCACTTTTTCATGTTTTTGGTATCATTTGATAGAGAATCAAAAGCTCTACAACATATCAGAAAATCAGAATTTTTGACTGATTGATAAAAAAGTTATGATATAAATACTCGACCACTAGAAAAAAGCGACAAAATTTTTTTCCTCTTTTCTCTCCTCTTTTTACATTATCTTTTCTGTCGCAAGACGCGCGCGATTTTTATGTAACCGTAGCATAACCCCAAAATTCTCTCTAAACTCTAACTTTCTTTGAAAATTAAAAATAAACACTTTATCTTAAAACTCCGTTAAATAAATTTTATTCTTCAAATTTTTTACCATTGGAAATCAAAATTCTTTCTAAACTAAACTTCATTTAGAGGGTAATAAAACAATTTATATATTTTAATAAATTAAAAAGATAACACGAGAGAACTATAAAGCAATTCAAGTATTTTATGAAAAATTTCCCAATTTACGTTGTAATGGACTTTATATTGCTGGCTCATCATTTGCTGGACATTATACTTCAATGCTTGCATCAACAATTGTTAATAATCAAAAAAATTATCAAATTAATTTAAAAGTAACAAAAAATCTTTTAAAATTAATTTTTAATTTTCTAAAAGGGTTTATTAATCGGCAATGGATTAGTTAATATAGAGACGTCTAGTGAATCAGCTATATTATATCCATATTTTCATGGATTTGTGGAGGAAAGGGAAATGAAAAATTTTATTAATAAATGTTGCAATGGCAATCTCGGTAATTAATTAAAATAAAATTTAGAGAATAACTAAGTAAAATTAAGCCAATAAATAATAAAAATACTTTAAAATTCACAATAATTAAAGAAATTAAACTTTGTAGCAATCTTTTTGGTTGAGTTATAAAAAGATGGGGTGACCCTAAATTCTTACAGGGCCTATAATAATGACATACATATGTGTCTACTTCGGTGTCATTTCACCCTCTACAATGCAGAGGGCGAATCTATAATAAAAATCCCAACAAATTAACACTCAACATTCGACACTATTGAGGAATTAGCCATAATAATAATATACTGCTTAAAAAATAATTTATTCAATTTTTTAGAAACTTGCAATATAATGGATGTGTACAACGATGATAACAAAACTGATTGTCGGGATACAGTAAATTCTAAGAATTTTATTAAAAAATATTTTTTTTTAATATTCAGATGGATAATTTTGCCAATTCAATTTATAATGCAAACGTTAATGTTTATAATATATATAGTGTTCTTCAACGTTGTGGTATTTAATAAATAAATAAATTTATTTATCTATTAAATACTTAGATAATAAATTAACAAAAATTGGCAAAGATTTTGATCCTTCCCCAACTGCCTGCATTTCCGGTATATTTTATAGAAAATAATTTTTTAAATATTTAAATTTTGTTTATTTTCTAGAGGATGCCCGAAATAATTATATGAATAACCCGAAACGTAATTTTATTTTTATTTCATAGTTTATTAATTAGTACATATCTTTCCATCTCTTTGTTAATTTCCTCTATTCTTCCAAGCTTGAAAAAGGAAAATAAGTATTGTCTGCAAAATACTTGTCCAATTTTTTTTAAATTTAAATTATTTTTGGTTGAAATTCATTTTTCAAGTTTAAGTATTTTACAGTTCAAGTACCTGTTTCAAATTCTAATCGGTGAGGAATAGGCCTTGAGGGATAGAAAATCAAATGTGTAAATTTAGAATTATTTTTTAAGTTTTAAAAGCTTTACACATTCCAATTGAACGAAATTTTACATGGAGAATTGGTAGTGATAAAGTTAGACAAAATTATGAAACAACTCAAGGTTAATTCATTTAAAACTTAAAATTTATTTATTTTTAAAAATTTATTTATTTAAAAAAATTATATAAATTTTTTTTTATTTATATAAAAAAAATTTATTTACTAAAAATTTATTTATTATTTTTTTTAAATTTATTTTTTCAATTCATTTATTTTCAATTTGTAATGTCGCCCAAGTGGCAAATAAAATATTATAAATAAAATAAATAAAAAATATAATAAATAAATATAAATTAAAATTTTAGATGATATGTCCCCTTTTATTACAAATGTTTTAAATGCAAAAATACCAGTTTTGCTATATTTTGGAGAAGCAGACTCCGTTTTAAGTTTTATAAGTGGACAAAGATTTTGTGAAAGACTTGGACGAAGGGTGGGAAATCTTATATTTATTTAATAAACTTTGTTCTAACTGTGATAGGGATATTAAGAGATGGAAAGATCAGCCAGTCGTGGTATGTTTGAGAGGTTAACAGTCATGCAAAGGAAAGCTCCCAAAAGCATGCCCCAACTAATTTCTTGTGCTTCTTTTCTGTGATAGGTTCAGCTATTTTAATCTAATAACTAAAGTATTCCCTTATTTTACTCTTTTAAATTAGAGAGAATATTTTAAAATAATTTTTGATAATTAAAAACTCCATATTTAGATTAAAACTCCAAAAACTCCTTGGGTTTTTGACAAACAAACTGCAGGAATGAAAACTGAATATGAAGGTGGATTGACATTTATAACGGGTATTTTATAATTTAACAAAAAAATAATTTTTTAATTTAAAGTTTTTGGTGCTGGACATGCGGTTTTATTTATTTTTAATTTAAAAAATAAATAAATTTTAATATTTAATTTTAAGGTAAATGGTGGAGCACCTGAACGTTCCTTATATTTTTTCAAACAAATGTTGGACAACAAACCAATTTAAATAAAAAAATTTTGGAGGGTAAATAAATATTTTTTTAATTCTATCTAAAATTAAAAATAAATGGGAGCATTTAATTAAATTCTATGATAATTCTACATATATTAATCATTTGGTAATATAAAACTTGAATAAAATTTTTCTTTAAATTTATTTTTTGTTAAAAAACTCTAAAAAATAATTGTACATATATAAATTCTCTCCAAAATTAGTAAATCTATTGTATTGAAACAATTGTATTTTATATAGAAGTTTATTTTACTCTAAACAGAGGGTGTAAATAAAAGGTATATAACGTTTTTCGATGAAGGGCTATGGTCAATATTCAGCAACCACCCTGGTCATTTACTCAGCAATCACGTTCCTATAAATCTACGGGCCAGGGATGACCGAAATTAAAAAATTGTATTAACTTAATAATAATTAAATAAATAAACTAAAATTTATTTTATTTAAAAAATACAATTTAAAAATTTAATTTTAAAACTATTTAAATATTTTAATTTTAAAGTAAATTTCTTTTCGCGCCCCCTCGAGAATCACTACCACCAATTCTTAAAGTATTTCTACATGCTGCTGTGGCCATGGGCCCAATCCCTATTCTAGTTTTTTGTTGTTTTCTTTCATTATTATTTGGAGAATGGGGAGAATGTCTACCAATTCCACTAATGCCTCTTGGAGAGGTTGAAGAATTGCCTCGATGATTTCCTGATAAAAGAGCTGTTGTTGTAGGTGTTGGGTGGGGAGAGACTGAACTGCTACTTGTTGACCGACGATTGCCAGGAAATTGAATACTTCTATAAAATTAATTTGTTGGAATTAATTTATTTTATTTTCTCAGAAAAATAAATAAGGTTTGTAAATATGTCTAAAACATTCTAGTTTGCGTACATAAGGAAATAAAAATAGGTACAGGTATAAATAGGTATTAATTTTATATCCGGTGGGGAAAATGCACATCATTATAACTAGAGACAGGACCGAGACGAGATCTCGATCAAAAACCTTGGTTATCGAGATCGAGTCTGTAAAATTATGAATTGGGCTTTAATTATAATTAATTTAAACACACCTAAATTTTCTAGTTTTATTCATTAATGGAAATCTAGGTGGCCAAGTAGCTCTACTATTTGGAGGTTTCTCACAATTATCTTCATTTTGTTGTTCACTTGTAGAAGGAACAGTTTCAGACCGAGCACTTCTCCAGCCATCAGAACTAGCTGTAGTTAATGTATTTATTGAATATTTCCTATTATCTTCATTAATAATAAGGGGTTGTTGAACCTTTTTAAGAAAATTTTTTCAATTAAAAAATTTTTTCTAAATAATTTTCTTACTTGTGCTTGAACTTGTTGTGCTCTAAAATATTCTAAAAGACGTTGTTTTTCTTCTTCATCTCTATTTTCTCCATTTTCTTGTTCTTTAAGCCATCCAACATACCCTTGTATTTGTTCGGTTGATTGTTGGTCTGTTGAAGATTTAATACATAATTGGCGAAGCATTTCAACTGGATCTAATGAAGAAGTTGAGGAAAAGGCTGCAGAGATTGAAGAAGACTCTGTACTGCTTGGACCTGATACTATTTGCTGGAAAAAAGAGGATTGAATTGAATTGTTTAAGGAAAGGAACGGAAGGTCTAAATCCCCTTACAGAATCTATTGGATCCCTACGAATAGGGGTGGGAGTGGGGGTTTTTTCCGAGCTGCATTTTTATCAGGCCGGTCCAACCGAATCTTTTTCGGCCAAGATACGATGCCTGACTCGATCTTTCGGGCCGGGCCCCCAACCCTACTTAAGAAGAAATTTGCTAGATTCATAAAAAGATATCCTTAATAAGAGACAAAAGAGACAAACGTGTCCTACTAAATTTTAACAATTTCTAGTATTCCTAATAAGGCACGAATTCCCTCCAAGTTCATTTAAAATTTTTAAAAATTTACTTGTTCAACAGAATTAGAAGAATAACAGGCCGAATCACTCGAAGTAGAAGGTGGCGAATGTTGTTGGGAGAATTGTGAAGGTAAAGATGAAGTAGCAGTAGGGGAAAGGGAAGAAAGTAAAGGCGGTTGTTTGTGTCTAATTTGTTGTAATTGTTTTTGTTGAAGTAATAAAAGTCTGTTTCGACGATTATTAATTGAAGATGTTGTTGTTGTTGCTGTTAATTGTTGATGTTTTTGTGTATCATCTGGGGAAACACAAAGGTGGGCATCTAAAGAAAGTCGATGTTTTTGTTGTTGATATTGTTGTTTTGGATTGTGAACAAAAGTTAACAAAACAACTTCTGGGCCTTTAAATTGTGAAAGATGGACAAGTTCACCTTTAAAAAGATTTTACAAAATATTTTTTCCTCGAAATTATTTTTACCTCCAGGAAGTTGTAAAGCATCAAATCCATAATGTTGATGTAAAGTAAAATAAACAGAATTTAGATGGGCAACGTGATCACGTAAAGAATTTTCCAAATCCTTAAAAAGAAACTTGAGTTTTGATTTTTAGGTTAAAAATTTTAGGTTAAAAAATCCGAAAAATCAGTAAAAGCTGAAATCTATCTTGTGATGGTAGTGGAAATTCTGAATTTAAAAAAGGTCTGGGAGACCACCACAAGCTAGAAGCCTCCCCCAGCTACCTTCACAAGTTGTGAGGATAGAATCCACTGAGGAATAAAGGAAATTCTTTTTTGATAAATTTTCTATTTACAGACACATTGATTCTATAGAGAGCTCCTTATTCCTATAAAAATCTCATTAAAGGACTTTCCTAACCTGAAAATCCAAGAAAGTAATTTTTATCAAATCTTTATCAGTTTTCCAATTATTTTTCTATATTCTCAAAAATTTACCTGCACTCTATTAGTCAATTGTTGATTTTCTCTCATTAAAACAGCATTGCTTCGACTTAATTGGCCAACTGGAGATTGAGCGTAACCATTTGGATCGAGCAAATGAGGGGGTAAAGTAGGAAAGTCAAACATCATTGGATGTGAAGAATTATTTGCCAAAAAAGAGCCAAATATTCGGCTATTAAAGAATGAAAATGAAGAAGAGGATGCTCGGGTAGAAGGAGTAGAAGTTGGGGAATTTTGCTTAAAAATATATAATTATATTATTTTTTAATTAAAAAAATAAGAAAAAAAGGAAAATATATAAACATGTAACAAGATTAAAAAATAATAATTTTTAATAAGTACCAAGTATTTTTTTACAAAATTTAATATAAAGTTAAGGGGGGAATGTTTATGTAATTTTTAATATAAACGTCAATTTAATGTTTCTGCTTTAAAAGGTGTAAATAAAATAAGTCTCTTAACAAAAGGTATTGGTCGGTCTTGATAATTTTTGATACATTAAAAAATAAAAATAAAGATCCAAACAAACATAAAAAAAAGAATTATTTTTCTCTTTATTTGTTAAAAATAATTTTTTGCTCTATTTTTACGCATTTTTGGGCGATAATAAATAGACCATATAAATATATTTATTTATTTATTAAATTGAGCTTATTCATTAAAGCATAAAAATGCTAATTATTGTTATTTTTATTATTTCATCATTATTTATCACTCATCTCATTATTATATTCTTTTTTTACTTTTTATAAAAAAATATTTTTAAAAAACAAAAATATTCTTAAAATAAAATAAAAAATAATTTTTAAATCATTAAAAAACAAAAAATTGGTACAAAGTATCACACCCTTATTTAAATTTTCTTTTATATATTTATTTTTTAATGACGGCATAATGGCCAGGGATTAATATAGAATCGGGAAATTGACAGAGGGGGACCAAATTTATTTTTTTTAAATAGTAGAAATTTGGCTTAGAAATAATGAAGACAATCGCTTATTATTTTAGAGATGAGTAAATATCACATTTGCGGGATCTCAAATTCAAGATTTTCTATAATAATTGTTGCGAGATTAATCCCGCATAATACAAAATCCATTGAGCATTTGTGATTTCTAGAAGAGAATGAAGGCTTTAAGAAAAAAGGGGTGAGATAATGAAATAAATAGTACCATAATTTTTCTTAATAATTTTAGTTTTCGATTTATTTTTGGTTAATCTGCTGTAGAGAGTGATTTATAAGGCTTAAATAAAATTAATAATTTTAAATTATCTCAACAAATTTACAATTCAACATGTAACTAGTTAACTTTAGAAAATCAAAAAAAAAATTATTTTTAAAAAATTATTTAAAACAATTAAAAACCAAAATATTTTTGTGAACATTTTTAATGAAAGAAAAAAAGAACAAAAAATATTTTTTAAGAAGAGAAGGTGGCGGCTATATTTTAAAACCTTAATTAAAAAGATTTAAAAAACTCTCAAAATCTTTGTGCAATAAAAAATCAGCAAAAAAAATCTTTTTTTTTTCTGACTGATTGATTGATTGTTATGCCCAATATTTACTTTGTAATCAAAAATAAAATTTTTTTTTCTAAAAAAATTGTCAGGTGTTAAAACACCCCCACCCCTATTCTCTATTTATTTTTCCAATAAAATCTCTCCTCTCTCTTTTTTTGTCTAAGAATAGCACCAAAATGATTAAATATATTTTTATTTAATTTTCTTTTAAAAAAAGACCATTTGTTGTGCTTGATCTTAACTCTCTTTTTTTTAATTTCCTCTGAAAAATAATTCTTTTTTCCCTTAAATTAGTTTAGGAAATGGAAACAAGAGTCAAAAAATTTTTGAGAAAATCATAAAAATGACATTTTTACTTAAAAAATTATTGAAAAAAATTTTTTTTTGATTTTTAAAAGAAACATTAAAAAGAAGTAATTTAAACATTTTTTTAAAAATTATTTAAAATATCTATTTTTAAAAATAAAAATTTTAAAAGATTTAAAGTAAACAGTTGTAGGTAGAAATATTTAAGAAAAAGTTTTTTAATTTATTAAAAAAAAGAGATTAGTAAAACAAATTTAAAAAACCACAAAATAAATTAATTAAATAAAAATTTGGTTTTTTAATTTTTCTATTTATTTTTTTGATTTTCATTGGTTATTAAAAATACAAATCCCTTGGGGTTAGTGGATAATAACGAGAAGGGGGGATAGGGGAGGTAAAGCTAATGGAGTGGGGGGGGGGGGGGGGAAAAGGGGGGGGGGGGAAGTAAAAGGTATCAGATCCACAAGAAATTTTCTCGAGCTTTCCTGCCTTCCATACATTTTTCGAAAACAAATAAATTTTAATTTTATAAATAGAAAATCCTTAAAATTAAATTATACATTTAAATAATTCTAAAAAAGTGCCAATAATTAATTGCAAAATAATTCTTCCCCAAAAATAAAAAATTTAAAAAAGCAATAAAATTAAATGATCAAAAATTAAAAATGTGCTGATTAAAAAAGATATAATATATTAATCTAAATTTAGAAATAAAAAGAAAGAAAGGGAGGGAGTGGAAAGAAAATAAATTAGAAATAAAATTAAATTAAAAGAAAAACGTCAGAGAGAGAAAAACCTTTTTTTGGAAGAAAATTTTAATTATATAAAGTCTAAAAAATTAAAATAAAAAAATATTTAAAATTAGAAATGTTCAAAAAAAGAGAGAGAATTCTTTGAATTAATTTTATTCTTAAATTAATCTATAGATTTATAATAAATCAAAAAATAGGTCTAATCATGTAAAATAATTTTTATTTTAATTTAAATCTCAAAAGAAATTTTACAATTTTATTTAATTTACATTTGAATATAGAGAGGAATTCAAAAAAACAATTTTTTGGAGTTTTTATTTATTTAGAAATTTGGAGGCAATTAAGGGGGATTACAACAGGGCTGGGACTCAATTACTGTGGTGAATGAGGGTATCTCTCCTTAATGGCTGACTAAATAGAAAATGAATAAAGGGGGAAATATTAAAATCAGGCCATACATAAGTGAGATATCCATCTTTATTTAAAAACAATTATTTAGAAAAAAACAATATTTTTGGGTATTTTCCAGATGTTTTTTCTTTATTTTTTTTATTATTTTGTACTTATATACATAGGAAGAAGAAATATTTTTGTTTGTTTCCCCCCAAGGGAAAGAAAATGAATGAAGACGAGAAAATAAAAAATAAAAAAAGAAAAAGCTCAATGAATGGGTTCAGATGGTATTAATTAAATTTTAAATAAATAAATATAGAAAATGGAAATGGAATTAGATGGGAAAGGAAAGGAAAGAAAAAAAAAGTAAAATTAGGACCCAAAAATTTATTTTTAAAAAATTAGCTTAATTGAGGAGTAAGAAAGTTTAAAAAAATGAAAAAAATTAATTTATATAAGGGGGGTATATAGATATTAGACAAAATAAAAATTTAAAATTAATATTAGTAATTGATCAAAATTTCTAAAAAAAGTTTAGATTACAATCGAATTTTTGATTTTAATCTAAACTTTTTTTTCAATTTTTCATCAAATACTAATGTTTATTTAAATACTAAATACTCTCTATTAAAAATAGAATTTTTAAATTTTGTCTGGTCATTAGGTGTGGGACAACTTTTTAAAAAATAATTAGAGGAATACATAAGTTTGTAAACTGAGAAAATGTCTATTTAATTAAAATATTGAATTTAAATTTTAGCAAATAATTTATTTTTTTTAGTAAAAAAAATATTCTAGGCCTCATATAAAAATTAAAATTTTTCCAGTTAAAGAAATGAAAAAAAAAGAAATGCAAAAAAGAAATTAAAAATAGAATTTAAAATATTGCAAAAAATGACTAACAATTAAAAATACAAAAATAAAATAAAATTTTTGAAGAAAATTTTAGGTTAAAAATAGAAATAAATAAATAAAAAATAATTTTTTGTGTTTTTAACTAAAACAATAAAGAAAAACGTTAATAATTATTTTTTTCTTTTGAAGAGGATAAAATGAATGAAATCATTTAAATAATAAAGGTGCTTAATGTGTTAATAAACAAATAAAAATATTTTGTTAAAAAAGAAACAAAAGAATAAATTTAAAAAAAAAGAGGAAAGAAAAGGGAGAGAGAAATTGAATGGAGAAAATATTTTTTCAAAATTAAAAAAAGAATAGAGAAAAAAAATATTTAAATTTTTAAAATATAATTGATAGATGCCAATAGAAGTTCCTGATTTAGGGTTGTCGGTTTCAAACCGAAACGAACCGAAAACCCGTAGATTTTCGGTTCGGTTTCGTTCGGTTTCGGTTAACCGAAGAATTTGTTTCAGGAAATTTTATGTTTGTTGGAAACAGAGGTGAATGCAAAAGAAAATTAAAAAAACATAAAACGCAGCAAAAGGCCAAAAATCAACAAAGATAATGGAATTATTTAATTTTTAAATAAAGAATATATGTATAAAAGTAATAAAAGATACAAAAAGGTGTTTGGTAAAAATTAAATAAATTTATTAGAGAAGGAAGAAAAATACCGTATTTCCTCTAATAGACCGACATGTCGTTTTATTTTTCAACCTCCCTCTAGACTGTCGTTCTATTACAGGGTGTCGTTCAAATAGAGGCTGTCGTTCTATTTTTCAACATATTTTTTTGCAATTTTTTTGAAATTTTTATTAAGATCTATATCATTTTAATAATTTTATTAATGAAGAAAAATAGTTAAATTTTATATTTCAATGGAATTATCACTAGCCCTGTCCCATCAGGCCCTGTCCCCCTGTTATTTTCCAAGTTCCAAGAAATTATTTTCCAATTGTTTCTTCTGAAATTGGAAAAGGAAGATTTTTGGAGGGAAATGGAAGAATTGTCGCAGATGACCTTAAGTAGTAGGGGGTATCAATGTACTTGTAAGATATCGAGGCTTATGAGGATTTGAAAGGAATAGAGGTGGATTAAAGTTAAGAGGGATATCCGGAGATTTGGAAGGATTGAAATAAACATAAAGGGATTTGTGCGCGGCAACGAGGGATAAAGAAGATATCGTTCGATTTGGAGGGATATCGAGGGATATAAGGAGATTCTAAGCGATTAATGTGAAATCAGTGGGTTAAGGTGGATATCGGTAGATTTAGAAGGAGTAAAGTTATATTGTGGATTTGAAGATTCAATGGATTTAGGGGATTATGAAGGATATATAGGGATTTTTGGGAATTAGGAAGTATATCAAGTGATATCCCTCCTAATTTGTTGGTATCGACTCTAGGTCTCGATCCGAAACTCGGTCTCGGGGTTGATTCCCGGTCTCGGTCTCGACTCTCGGGTTTTTTTAACTCCCGACCATCACTACCGCTTAGGTAAATAATTAAATTAAAAAAAGAAAGGGTGTCGTTCTAATAGGGGGTGTCGTTCAAATAGAGGCTGTCGTTCTATTTCTCAACCTCCCTCCAGACTGTCGTTCTAATAGGGGGTGTCGTTCAAATAGAGGCTGTCGTTCTATTAGAGGAAATACGGTATTTGAGATTGTTTCCGGATATTTAAAAGAATTTCCCGGAAAATCTTATTGAGGAGAGTATTAAGTACTTTTCCAATACAAAAAAAGGTACTTTCCTGTTATCTGCCCACATTTTTATTTTCATTTTCCCTCTTCTATTTTTCTTAATATTATATACAGAACGGTCAGGCTTTATTCCTTCCCCAATTTAACTCCGTTTCCCTGTGGCATCTTCTTAAAATGTGAGACATTAATAAAGAAGTGAAGGAAAGCAAAATTTAAAATCTTTTTGTGACCCAAATTGCCGTGGTGACGAACCCTCTACCCTGGTGACAATGGTAAAAGTGAAGTTCGTACCCCCTTTTTTCGTTCCAAAAATGCAAAATTGGTCAGTCTTAATATGTGTCAATCCTTTTAGCATCAATTGTCCGGCAATGTGCATAATGCGAATAGAATTAATGGTACACACAACCAACCTTGACATGGGTTTTAAAAAGTAGAGCTGGGTACTTACCGACATAGATAAGGTCGTAACATATTTTAAGTTGATCATAACGGAAAAAGAAGGGGTACCAAGTTCAGTTTTACCGTGACAGGTACCAGCTCTTCAATTTATAACGTTGTATGTACCATAACACATTCCGTATTAATTTTGCCACAGGGTAATGGAGTGATATTGGGGAAGGAATAAAGCTTGACCGTTCTGTATATAATTTAAGAAAAATAGAAGTGGGAAAATGAAAATAAAAATGTGGGCAGATAACAGGAAAGTACCCAAAAAAAATATTTAATAATACTTGACTACAAATAAAGAATTAAATTAATTAATTTATAATAAATAGCCAAACCTTTTAAGATAAAAATTTAATTAAATAATTTAGAGAAAATAATTATTTTTATTTTTTATTTTATTAAATGTTATAATATCTTAAAAAAGGTTTGGCTTATTAAAAAATATTTAAATAGAACTAAACCAAATATTTATTTATTTTTAAAAAAAGTTTAACAAAAAAGTTATTATTTTTGGTATTATAATAATTATTATTTTTATTTTATTTTTTACTCTCACAAATATCTTTTGCCCAAAAAAACTAAAATAAAGGGGAGTATTTGTTTAAATAATTTATATCAAGAAAATAATTGAAAAAAATAAAGAAAAGAAACAATTGGAGGAAGAGGAAACAAACTTCCCCCTTCTCCCCCCGCCCCCCCCCCCCTACCCCCTTCTCCCCTCCGCCTATATACCTATTTTTACCAACTTTATATTCTTTTGTTTGCAAAAAAGAACAAGTAAAAAAAATTTTTGTTTTAAGTAAAGTTTTTATTAACACTTTTATAAGTTGCTTATTTTAACCGGAAATACATCAATTACATTAAAAACAAAAGAAGTATTGGAAAAAAAGATTTTTAATGTTTAAAAGAAAATTGTTTTGTTTTTTTGAAAAAAATTTAATTAAAAATTTATGCAAAACTTGAAAATAATTTTATTTTTGTATTTTTGTATTTGGAAGGGAAAATAATTTAGAAAATCAAAGTCTAAAATAAATTTTAGAAATTAACAGATTTTTAGGATTAATTTAAATAAAGATTAGCTTCTTATTTTTTTTTCTTCTAAGCAATATAAACAGTAAAGGACTGTGAGGATCGCACGAGAATCGAAGAATAAATATCTTGAAGGATATTAATCTCGATATCCCACATTTTTCTTTGAGATCTCTCATGGTTCAAATAATAAAAGATTACGATAACAGTACCAATTTAAGGGAAATATAGGTCCTAAAATTTATATTCAACAAAAATGATTTTAAATTCTGAAATTTAAAAACTATTAAAGTGTGTCAAGAAATAATAAGCATTTAAGAATGTCTCAATAATTTCCTTAAAAATCCCAAACCTCTAATTTTAAATAAGAGATTATTATCCCAAAAACGACTATTTTATATCCATCGCTTAATTTCCTCTTAAGCTTAAATATTAAAAAATACAAAAAAAGATTTATTTAAATGTCCCACTTATTTAAAATATTTTTTTAAATAAAAAGGATTTTTCAAAAATGCCGAATTTTAAATGCATGGAGAAAAGGATTAGAAAAAAATAAAACATTAAAAAATATTTATTTTGCAGGAATGGAACAGTAAAAAAATTTGTAATATTAAACGAAGGATTATAAAAATAATTTTTTATATATTTAGTAGAGGTTTGTAATCGTTTAAATTTAAAAAGACGGAAATGAGAAATGATGTGAACAGTGGAATTTTGAAATTTAAAAAAATAAAAAAAGGGTTTTATTATAAAAAAAGCTCGTAATAAATAATAGGTTTGGATGGGTAGAATGAATATAATAGGTTAAGGGAAGTTGGGGAGATCTAAAATAAACGATTAAAGCTCAGAGATAAATTTTTGATAGATAATAGTACACACATTTCTTTTTAATTTTTGTTGAATTAGCGATGAATCAACGGTACTATGTAAAAAAACTATGTTACAGTTTTCAGTTTTCTTGTAGAATATTGAACTTTTTAATATAATTTTCGAAATAATTAACAAAAATTATACAATTTTTAGAGAAATTAGATACAAAAATATAAAGATTATTTTTGTAAAATTGTTGTTATAAGTAAACAATTGGTAACTTTATGGATTTGATTAATGGTAATTAAGCCAGTTAATTGTTTCTTTTCATAAAAATTGTTTATTTTAGAGATAAGTGGATATATTTTTGTTTTTAATCTTTTTCCCTTTTATTATTTAATCTCAAAAATAAACGTGTAATAAATATACGTATTTGTTCTTAAAATATTATTTAAAAGGATTATTTGTTCAAAACCAATTACCTAACAAATAAAGAACACCGATTAAAAAAAAAATTTTAAAACTTAACAAAATTTAAGGAAATAAATAATTTTATTATTATTAAAGTGTGAAATTAGGTGAAATAAATATTTTAAAATTTAAATATAAAATATAAATTATTTAAAAATATTTAATTATGCAGAAAATAAATTGCTTATTAAACATTTTGGTATATCAAGCGTGACAAATTATTTAAAAAATATTTATAAAAAAATTTTTTTTTAATTAAAATTACAACATTTTAAAGAGTAAAATGAAACAAATTTAATTTATGACGATATAATAAATACAAAAATTAATTTAAAAAATATTAAAATCACGCAAATATAAAAAATGTAAAATTAATTTACAAGTAAAAATTGCAAAAAAATTTATTTTATTTTTTTTATTTTAAAATTTAAAAATAAAAGGAAATAGAGAATTAAAATAAATCTAAAAATTAAAAAAGGAAATAAAAAATGTTGAAAAAATATTTTTAAGTAAATTATTTGCCAAATATTATATGTATTTCCAAGTATGGAAAAAAGAACAAGTACTTAAAAGTAGTATACTTAAAATTTTAATATTAGAAAAATATTCTTTGGTCGTCCTCATTTTTATTTTATAAACTAAAATTAAACTACAATTCAAAAAAATATTTTTTGGTTATTTATAAAATGACAGAGCTCAGGATTTCATATAAAATTTTAAAGAATTATTAAATTAGTATATTATATATTTGGGATATAATCTAAAATTCTTGTAGTCAAGAATAAATAAAGAAATCCTGATAAGTTAATAAGAAAAAAAGAAAATCTTTAAAATAATTATAATTTTTAAGTAAACTAAAACTTTTTAAAATTTAAATCCAAACAAAATAGTAAGTATTCAAATAAAAATAGAAATCTACCCAATGACCGGCACGTGCTCTTAATTCAGTTTCTAATTTTATGTAGTATATCTACACATCCTCATTTTTCAGTCCTTTCTCAAATAATTTTTTGTCTAAAATAACCAAAAATTGAAATAAGAAGGAAATAATAACAAAAAATGAGTACTAAATTTAATAAAACGGCCTCTTTTTAAATACCAAAAAATCTAATTTTGAGGACATTTAAATATCAGTTAGACAAATTTAAAATTCCTTTATGGCAAGAAATGACAGAAAAATTGAATGAATAATTAGGTATTTTAATAATTATTTGTTCCGCCTTTTGCATAAAATTCAAATGTGAATTTAAAATAAATTAATAGATTATGAGTAATTTAAATTATAACCTAAAATGAATTAAATTAATTAAGAACAGTTAGCGTTATCTATCAACGTTTTTCAACTCCTTAATTTTCCCAAATCCAAATATCTCCGAACGAAAATTCAGGCTAAATTGTTGATTATTGGGGTTTTGACATTTTGGGTATAGGAAAAGTAGATATAAAAAATAAAATGAAAATAAGAAAATAAAAATTTGGGAGAGGAGGAAGGGGATTTTTAAATTAAAAAATAAAAAAAGAGTAAGAAGGAGAAGAAGATATAAATTAAGTTTAAATAAATTTATTTATTTAATTTTTGGGTTTTTTGACTATTTTAGAATAAAATTAAATAAAAACAATTTAAATAATTGAATTTATATATATATTTAATTATTTTTACCTTAAATATATTAAATTTGTTTTGAGAATAAAATCTTTAGTCAAATTCTAGGGATATTATTATTTCACCCATCTCTAGGGTAGGGAATATAAAGGGAATTAATAGAGGGTTGAATATATGTAGTAAGTGTCTAATTACTTTATTTAAATATTTAATTCAACTTTTATAAATTAATTTCACATACAAAACAACCTAAAAATTAGTAAATATCAGAAAATGGTATAAATTCCAATTCTGATTTTTTAAATAAGATTTTTAAAAATTTTACAGCGAATTTAATACAAGAATGTGGATAGTTGTAAACTAATTTCAAATACCCTACTAGAAAATAAAAACTAAAATTAATATTAAATTGACTGATTTTCCTACCTTTTTATTTTGCTGTTTTGTTGACGATAATTTACGTTCTCCATTATTCTCATTAATTTCTTCATTACCAGAACCGCTAACTTCATTCCGTTGTTCCAATTCAAGACCAGAGTCGGGGGACTCTCTTCGATTTGTTAAAACGGTTCGGTAATTATTTTGTTGAGAATTGTTGTTGGTACAGAGGGCTAAATAAAATTAAATGAATTTTTTCAAAATATACCGTAAAAACTGTATTAATTACCCTGGGTAATTATTGTTTCAATCTCTCGCTGGAGGGGGTAATAAAAGCAGGCGGGGTAATTATTTGAGGGAGGGCAATTGTTATTTCGACCTGTAAATTTTTTATTTTATCATAAATATATGAACAGTGATATACAGTTACCGAATGTAGAGATAAATATTAAATTTTTACAGATATTCTATATTCCCTTAATATTTTCATATATGTATATGTAATATACCCCAATATGGTACAATAACACCAATGCTTCCTTCCTGGGATATATAAAAACATGATGAGCATGTATACAAGTACGTATGATTCCTATTTAGGGAATATACCCTACATTCTCTAAATATACTTTTTATAATGTACCTATATGTGGGACCATACCATCAATAATTCCGTCTTTGGATTTAAAAAGTGCAAATGAAGACGAATTATTTTTTGATATTTATCCTTAAATGCCATTATTAAAAAGGGCATCTAGGTAGATTTGACGAATTTTTTGGGAGAGGTAAGGTTATTATCAAAGGAGATATAATGGGACTGAGATATAATGGAGATATAATGAGACTGAGATAAATCTCTCTTAAAACCTCGATATCCCTCTTGATTTACACAAATCTCCCGATATTTTCCCCAAATCCTTTTATCTCCCGATTCCTTTCTACCTATATTATCCTTAAAATTTATAACGATTTTTTAACAATTTCCTTTAATTAGTGTAGGAAAGAATAGGGGGTAATTATTTGAGGGAGGGCAATTATTGTTTTGATCTCTCTCTACATGGGGTATTTAATACAGGTGGGGTAATTAATTCAGGGAGGGACATTAATACAGTTTTTACGGTAGTTAATCTAAAGTATCGTTAGATTTTTTTATATTTTTTATTTGTGGAAATATATGTAGTATTTTTTGTTTCCTTTAGAAATCAGATTATTCGACTTGATCTTAAACAATGGGGGTCTCAAGCCAAAAAATCAGTAAAGACATTTCATTTGCAATAATTTTAATAGTTTTAGGTTATGGAAATAACATTTTTTGTATCCTTTAAAAATAAAAATTTAAAGGTGTTAACATCTCTAGAAATTTTGGATTATTCAACTAGATCTAAACCAATCTCTAAACAAAAATCATTATAGGTTTTCCTACAAACTTGCAATAATTTTAGAAAGACCTTTCTGTAAAATAGCCATCAATCCATTTCCAAAATTTATTTTTCCATTATCCCCATTTTGAATATTATTATTATTTAACCAATGCACAGTTGTAGAACTTGTAGATTGTGAAAGTGATCTGTGGGCCTTTCCTGGTAATAATTGCCTTCTCTTATTTGGTAATGAAGGGCTAATAGGTCGAAGATATAATAAAGAATGTGTTGGTGAAGAAGTGTGAAATAATTTTGTTGGAGAGGAATTTGTACTGCTACTTTTATTATTTTTATTTTTTGGAGATAAAGAAGGAATAGAAAGTTTATGTTCTGTCATTTAAGTTTTCAAAGTTCTAAAAAATAAAAAAGAAATGATAAAAAAAAATTTTTTTTGGATTTGGATTAATAAATTAAAAGATAAGTATTCAAATACTAAACAATATTTTTTTTAAACTTTGTAAATTATTACAAAATATATTCGTGTAATAAATATTAGGTTTAGTCCCCGACGGTAGGAAGGGCCACGGGGAAAGTTTTTTGAGGAGACAGCGCCACGGGCGGTAACGGGGAATTTTTTTCTTTCGGGTACGGGGACCAACCCTAATAAATATGTATATGTTTTTAATATTTAAAGTAAATCCAATAAATATATTTTCGATGTTTTTCATTTACTCGTTGCTATAATTATTTTTATTTTTTCTCCTTTAAAATCTTTAAATATATTAAAATAATTAAATAAAAAAAATAAAAGAAAAATATTAAAAACACACACAAATTTTCTTTTAAAAAAAGATATTATTATTTGTTTTGTTTGGTGTAAATGTTATTATTATTATAAATATTTTTATTTTAATTTAATGTAAATGTAAAAAATAGGAGGTCTCAATTTCTAATGAAAAAAAAAGAAATTTTTTGCCTATTTTTTATAAAAAAATTTTTGACATTTAGCTTTAAAAGCATTTAAATATATAATTTTGAAAACTCAAATGGTCATTAATATAAGAAACAAGAGATAATCAGAATCAAAGAAAAGTATTAAAAACAATCATCATTTAGGTAGGTATGAATAGGGTTGGGCCCCGAACGCTCGGGGGCGTTTGTGTCGGGGCACGGGGGTCTTCGAATTGTTTCGGGGCGGGGAACGGGTCGGGGAAAATCTGAAAAAAATCGTTCGGGGAACGGGCCCGGGTGCAACTCTAGGTAGAAAATGAGGAATCGAGGATATGGAGGATTTAAAAGAGAAGGAGGGATTGCATACATACTTCTTTAAATCTCAAAAATAAAATTTCCAAACAAAATTTTATTTACCTATATAAAATTGTAAAAAAATTTGAGGTTAAAATTTAAAAATAAAGTGCACAAATAAAAAATCCTTTCAAAAAAAGCAAGGAATCAAGCAAAATCTCCCGTGGGATTTTGTAAAAGTAGCAAAAAAATAAATAAATATTTTTGTCATTTTCTAAAATTAAAAGAACAGTCTACCTAAAATAAACATATTTTTTTATTTAATTTAAAAAAAAAGTTTTCCCTTTGACTGACGCTATTTTTTAATGCTAAATTAGTAAATATTTTTTATTTTCTTTTAATTTTAATTTGACAGTCTGACAAAGATTTAAATTAATTTTGATTTGGAAATTTAAAAATAAATTCTTAAGTGCAAAAAAAGGAAAAAATAAATAATTTATTGTTTAAATTATTTTTATTTTTGAAAAATTCAAAAATAATTTAATATTTAATTGATATTTGGGTGATTTTGAATGAATAATAAAATGAAAGAAAATTTTATAAAAAAATTTTTTATAGATCCCTTTATATGTAATAATTTTAAGAAAAAATAATAATTGGGCAAATTAAAGAAAGAAAAATTATTATTTCTCTTAAAAAATAATTTATTTGGTTTTTCCACTAATTTTTTAATTAAAAATTTTTTGAAATTTTAAATAAAATATATTAATGTTATACATAATCATTTTAATAAAATTTAAAGTAACGCCACTTTTAAATAATTTTATTATTTAAATGAATAATTTAATAGAAAAATTTAAAAATTGTTTAATTAATTAATTTAATAAAAAATTGTTCTTTTTGAAAAAAATTTTAAAACTAAAAATTGTTAAAAATTAAATTTATTTAAGAGAAGTTAGAATACTAATTTAATTTTGAAGAAAACAAAACTTGAACATTTCACTTATTTTAAATTAAAAATAAAATAAATAATTAAATATATGTAAACTTTTAAACAAGAAAAACAAATTTTCTATTTAAATTTTATATTAGCTTTAATTTAATTTAAAAAATAAATTAAAATTTAAATTGTTTTGAACTTTTGTTCTTTTTGAAAAAAAATTTTAAAAACAAATTTTCGAATGAAATACTTTGACTTTAAATGTTTTTTTCCTATTTATTGCTTTAAAAGAAAATTGTTAAAAATAAAAGTATTTCTTTGAATATTTTAACAATAAAAAATAGCAACCAACCAAAGGCATAATTGATTTGGAGACCCTAACATTTTTTTATAAAAAAATAAAAAAAATGTAAAAAATGCTGGCGCGAAAAATGTTGAAGGAGAAAGTTAAGGAGTAGAGGAAAAGTGCCTAAGGGCGGCTAAAAAATAAAATATTTTGGTGGCATTTGGTGTAAAAAAGAATATATATTCCGAAATAAAATGATGTTTGAATTGAAAAAATAAAATTGAATTTTGATTTTATAATTTAGAAATATGCTTAGACAAATTTTAATATTAATGTGTATTAATTAAAATAAAATGGTAAGGAAGTTAATTCCGTCTACAATTATTTAAATTAAATAATTAATATTCCCCTTCATTATTCTCAAAAAATCTTATTAGTTTTTGGTTAGCCAATTTAAAATTATAAACTAGCTACATATAAAATTATTGAGAAAATTAATGACTCCTTTAACAGAAAGATTAAAAATTAATAAAAATCTTAGAACAAATTCTCTATTTAAAATTAACAAATAACTCGCTGCTCTTTCCATATACTATTTCAAAAATTCTTTAAATTTTCATTTGTTTAATTTCTTTTTGGATTTTTTGGCATTATTTTTTCCTTATTTAGTTTTTTTGGTTAAACAAATCTCCTTTGTGTTTTGCCCTTTCATTGGAACCCAAAAATAGGAAAAGTCAATTTTTGCAAGAAAAAAACTACTCGCTGCTCTTTCCCTTTTTGGCATTCATTGTATGATATATTACGTAAATAATTCGTATACATTTCAAAAAAATTTGTCCGAAAATATAATAAATGAAATAAAAAAAGGTTTTCTCCATAGAAGGACAGAAAATCTTTATTTTTATGAAAATAGCAAAAAATGTTTTAAAATATTTAAGGTTAGCAGGGATTTTTTTGAAATAAAAATAAATTCCAAAGTTTGGAAATTGGAAACAGGACAGCAAGATCTATATGTATGTAACGAAAATCACAAAACTGAGTAAAAAGAGAGGTATTTTGTTGGGATTTTGAGTTGAAATTTAAATATGTAATCGGATTTAATTATTTATATCAGGTACGATTGGGGTGATTGAGCTTGGTTTTTTACTGTGCCTATTTAATAAGAAAAGGAGTGATTTGATTAATTACAATATGTAGTATTCAGATTTTCCCTGATATTCGTAAAATTCAATATTTCATGAAATTCAATAAAATTTTCGTGTTTTTAAAGTGAGTTTTAAGCAAAATATTTTTAGTGAAGTTTATGGAAGTAAAAGTCATTGCTTTTTAAGAAATACATAAATTAATCTTGCTCACTTTTTGTTCCTCTTTTTTTGTTTTTCTATAGTTAATATCCCAAACCATTCTCGCTAACATAAAAAAGTGGTAAAAAAGAGTAAGAATTAGTCTCTAGAGAATTTATTTTTTATTTTTTTTTTATTTTTAGAATCATTTTCTGGCAGAAAATTTTTGAATTAAAAATTAAGAGAAAATATTGAAGGAAAAAACATCAAAGGAAGGGAAAGATGATTAATTAATTGATTTATTTTTTGATTTTTAAAGCCAAATTTTACTGAAATTTTCAACCCTAGATTATCTTAGAAGATAGAATTTTTAAAGGAAAAAATCCCTTCTCAAACAGTCAATTAAAAACCTTTTAAATTTTCACTTAAATTTAATGTCAAAATAAGTGTGGCATACTGTTTAAATTTTCGACATTTTATCCATTTCCTTAAAATTTGTTTTAAAATTGTGTTACTCATTTTCAAGATATTTTTAGTTGTTTTAGTGTTGCTTCTTCTCGTTTTCTTATTTTTTCTTCGATTTGGTTTGGAAATCTTAAAGGCTTTTCACTTCTTAAAGACTTTTGTATCCTTTTTAGTTTAATTATGTATTCTTTTTATCCCCACATTCTTTCAATTATCAATTTTATAATTTACTGTTTACTTTCAGTATTACATATTATCTTTTTACGCTTAATTTTATTTCAAGAATAATGACGTCTGACAAGGTGACTGAGTCCAAGGAAGAACTTGTGCAGCTTGCCAAACTCGCCGAACAGACTGAGCGTTATGATGACATGGCAGAGTCAATGAAGAAGGTTACCGAATTTGGAGACGAACTGTCTAATGAGGAGCGCAATCTTCTCTCGGTTTTTATCTTTTTGATTTGTTAAATTGAAATAATTTCAAAGGTTGCTTATAAGAATGTTGTTGGGGCTCGTCGCTCTTCTTGGCGTGTTCTTTCGTCTATTGAGCAAAAGGCCGAAGGGGAGAAGAAGACGAAGACTAAGGGATATCGTGAGAAGATCGAGGGCGAATTGTATGACATTAGTAAAGGGGTTTTGGTAAGTTAAACTTTTTGTTGGGTTGATAATTGGGAACTTCTAAACCAAAAAGAGATGTGGAAATAGTTTGGATTTTCGGTAATCCTTAAGATGTTAGGATCGATTAAGCTTTTAGGTACTTTGTTCATAAACCACCCCCCACCCCTATTTGAGTCTCGGATTAATTTTCCTTCTTTGCTGTCAATCATTTATTTTTCTCATTTTTTAATGCCAATCATTTTTCAGAATCTTCTGGACAAATTTCTTATTCCGAAAGCTGGAACTCCTGATTCTAAAGTGTTCTACCTTAAGATGAAGGGTGACTACTATCGTTATTTGGCTGAGGTTTCTTCTGGTGATGAGTTGACTGGTTTGTTGAAAATCAAATTATTCTTTAAAAATCTTTTTCTATTCAGATGTTATCGACAAATCACAACAGAGCTACCAAGAGGCTTTCGGTTTGAATTGTTGATTTTTTTGAAAAATATTTTTTCATTTAAAAGATATTGCTAAGGACAAAATGCCGCCAACTCATCCCATTCGTCTTGGGCTGGCTCTCAACTTTTCGGTCTTCTACTTTGAGATTCTCGCCAATAAGGACAAGGCTTGTCAGTTGGCTAAGCAGGTTTTTTGATTGACAATTTTGAATAATTTAAAAAAAAATATTTTTTAGTCTTTTGATGAGGCCGTTGCTGAGTTGGACACTTTTGACAAGAATTTGTACAAGGACTCGACTCTCATTATGCAACTTCTTCGCGACAATTTGACTCTGTGGACTTCCGATGGCGGCGCTGAGGAACCGGAGGCGGCTCCAATTGCTGCTGATGCCGAAGGCACAAATTAAGTGGAAGGGTAAATAATTAAATGGTAAAGAAGGGAAAATATAAGGGAAGACAATTTTTTAATTTATTCGAGTATTTGTTTGTTTATGATTATATTTTTGTCTTTCGACCATCTATAAAAAAGTTGGCAATTTCACGTAGACTATTCGAAGCGCTAATTTTGATCTAAATAGAAACTCCACAATTCATATGCGGCAATAATCTATATTGTTGTTGTGGGGGCGTCGCCAGAAGAAAACGATGCAACACCTTTATTGCCACATATGAATCGTGGACAATTCCGGTTTAGTCAAACTTAGGGCTTCGGATAGTCTACGTGAACAGACAATTGCGATCAATTAATTTGCGTGTCTTCAGTCCACATGGTTTTTCTAATTTTTTGACATGACTTAAAATTCCTCAATTAAATTTTACTTCATTCTTTCGAGGAAAACTGAAAAGAATTCTAGAAATAATTATTAAGTTCTTAATTTGTGTTGGTGACCAGCTAGTTGATATTGAACATCAAATTCGAGACAATATTAACACTAGGGAGACTTGCCTTATTTTAGCTGTCAAATTCTTTTTATCGTTGTAAAACTCAAATTTAATCGATAACATTGAGAGAAATCATGCATACTACATAATTGTTTAGTCATAATATGCTTATGTAAATAATCAAATTTTATTTGTTAGGCCTTAGTAACAAAGTATTGTTAAATTAAGAATTTTTTAAACATTATTTGCTTATATGTACATATAAAGCAATCATTCACACTTATAACTTCAATATAAACACAAAAGGTCGGGAATATAATTTTTTCAAATTCCATTTGCTTTCGAATATTTAAATAAAATTATTTTTTACATTCCAAAAAAATGATAGGTCTTTTTAACATTCCTTGTGATTCCCCCATTGAATTTTATGCCTTACCCCCTCCAGAAAGGCATTTTACATTTCCGTTAACGCCAGAAGAAAATTTATTGATAGCAACATTTGGAGGCAAAGAAAAAGCAAAAGAAAAAATTGGGACAAAATATTTGACAGGTGAACGGGAATTTGTAGAAAGAGATAAAGAAGAGGTAATTTTTTGATATTTAAATTTAGTTAAATTGTAGCAGATTTTATAAGAATTCTATTAATAATTTGGGATACATTTTATATGTTATATGCAAAAATATTTTTTGAAATAATAGATACATCCCCTCCAGGGTTGCGTCGTAATTACGAATTACGATTACGAAAAAAAATTTTCAATTACGACGCAACCCTGACCCCCTCCTAAAAATCTAATAAATTTCTGGTCTTAAAGTAATAAAAGTATCCTGTTAATTTTTTAGCCAATCTTAATTTTCTATTATTTTTTCAAAAACAAAAAATAATTTATAATATTTTTAAGCCTCTCTCTTCAACGGAGGCATGGAAACTTTTAATCCACCGTTCACAATTGTTAAGGCAATATGCTCGTTTAGAATCACCATCTGACTCAATAAAAGCAAAAATAATTAAAAACGCCAAAAATATCCAAAATAATCCAAAACTACAATCCTCCCAATCAACAATTGTTCGTCGACAAGCTTTTAGAATATCATCAAAAGAAGTTAATAAAATTTTAAGAAAATACAAATAAAAAAATTTTTATTTTTTTTATTGCTATTTGATTTTTAAATAAATTTTTAAAAGGCAAAATTTAAATTAAAAATTGTTGAGAGAGATCAATGAAAGCTTTCTTTGTTTAAATTGCCTCTTTTCTTTTCAATTAGCTTTTCATTAATCTTCAAAATTTTTTTTTATTTTATTGAAGTAATACATAAATAAATTGGCCAATATAACTTGCAACAATAACCCAACAACAAACCTTTTTGTAAAAAATAATTTTTATAAAAGACAATTAAATTACGGCTACCCGACACATGAGGATATGACTTTTGAGGACCAGACACTTGAGGACCGACTTTTGAGGATGCGACTTTTGAGGACGCGACCTTTGAGGATGCGACTTTTGAGGACGCGACTTTTGAGGATCAGACATTTGAGGATACTCTAATGTCAAAAAAAATTAAAAAATAAATAATGTTAATTTTATGTTTAAAAAATTAAAATTTTATAATTTTATGGCTTTCTCAAGGACTAACGAGCAAATAATTGAATTTTCCAGACATTTATATGAATGATTATTCTTTTTAGTTTAGATCTGGTAATAGATAAGTTTGTTTTAATCCCCCCCTCCCCATATCCTACTCGATCCGACTTTGAGGAATATTCTCTGATATGAAGGTATTTGAGGAATATTCTATGATATCAAGGGATTTGTGGATTTGCAAGTTTTGGAAAGGATGCTATCAGGATTTGGAAAGGATATCTGTGAATTAAAGTGGATATTTTTGATTGAATTTTAACTCTTTATCACTATTAATCCCCCAAAATCCTCTCATATCCATCAATCATTCATTATCCCTTAAATCCCTTTATCCCTCCCTAATCCCCTTAAGAGAGTCCCTAATCCATCAATATTTCCTTCGATTCACTTAATTTTAATCTTTCGATATCCCTCCTAATCATAAAGATCGCTCCTACAAAACGTATGCCCCTCGTTATTTTATTGATATTAATTAAATCCCCTTGACCAATTCAGAACCCTTCTATCCCCGATATAAATCCTCTTATATCCAGAAATTCACTTATACCCCAACGCTAATCCTTAATAACTCCTTAACCCTCAAAAAATTTCGGTTCGGTTTACCGGTTCGATTTCGGTTAAACGAATAATTTGGTGAAACCAGCAACCCTACATAAAATTATAAAATTTTAATTTTTAAAACATAAAATTAAAATTATTTATTTTTTAATTTTTTTGACATTAGAGTATCCTCAAATGTCTGATCCTCAAAAGTCGCATCCTCAAAGGTCGCATCCTCAAAAGTCGCATCCCCAAAGGTCGCGTCCTCAAAAGTCGGTCCTCAAGTGTCTGGTCCTCAAAAGTCATATCCTCATGTGTCGCGCCACGTAAATTACCGTCACAACAATCAATCGTGGTAAATAATTTAGTGAAAGAGCCCCAGGCTCTGGAGAAGGATGAGGAGTATCTCCTCCTTTTTTTCCACCAATTTCTTGATTTAAATATAAACTTTCAATTATTGCTATTCCAGAAATAAGTAATCCATTTAATAAATGCATAAAAAGTAACTAGAAATAGGGGAAGATTTAGAAATAAATTGGAATTTAAGTTTTTAAGGAGGAAGTAAAGCCCCCCCCCATCCAAACAACGCTTCTCTCAATTGAATTCCCCCTAATTCTATATCCATTTACAAATTCAAGTTTTCTAAAAAGAATTGCTTCGAAACCTTGTTTTCCTGTAGAGAAAGACAGAAACCCAGATAGAAGGTGACTATTTAGAACGAGAAATTCAGGAATTATTTAACAAGAAAAAGCAAAGAAAGTTGGTTGGGTCTTTATCTAAAGATTAGGTATTGGGTGTGACCATCTAAAGTAATTTTAGAAAATCTCAAAAATTTTCAATTAATTATAAACCTTCGGTTTTCCAATTTTTTCAAGTAAATCATTAACAAATAATTGTTGAAATAATATTCCCAATCCATATAACCAACTTAATGACAAAATAACTAAAACAACGGTTGCTAGTGGCTTTTGTCCCATATAAAAAAGCCAATAAAGTTCATCGTTTGTGTCATCCCAAAGTAAATAACCAGCCAACAGAGCAATTAAACCCAAAAACTGTTTAAATTTTGTTTTGATTCAAAATAATATGTATATGTAGATTTTGGAAATTTCCTAGGTCGAAAAATTTGCCCTGTTTACTCGTGGATAAACGGAGACGGCCTCCCCATTACTGCGAGCTAGGCAAACTCAAATACTACTTGGAAATAACAAACCAAAGATTGGTAAAATAACGGAAGTTGGATATCTAAAGAAATATCCCTGCTAAACTATAAGTTATCTCAACGTGTTCGTTATATAAAAATTCTCGATAGTAACGACTCTGTTAAAAATAATTTGATATAGGTGAGATGTATTTATAAGCAAAATGAAGGTCCAAGTAAAAGTTTTAAGTTAATTTTATTTTTAAATATTTAAAAGATTACCACTTGAAGAACACTCAAAATACCATGAAGTGTTTTTAAATAAGCAAGTCCCATAATTTATTTAATTCTTAATTTGTTGCTTTTATCAAAAATAATTGTAAAAATTTTAAAAATTCAATTCGTTCGAATTTTAAATTTATTTTTTACCTAAATTAAGGAAATAAAAAAGGCAAAAAATATAGTAAATTAAAGGTTAAATATTCTTTTTTTAAATTCCTAAAAATAAATAAAATAGTTAACTGATAATGTAAATATTGTTAACATTTTTTCTTAAATAGATATTTACTGATAAAAAATTTAAAACAATTTTTGTGGTGACAGGTTGAATAAAAGTGATTGGAAAAGGAAGAGAAAAGAATAATTAAAATTAAAAATAAAAATATTTTTAATTTAGAAATAAGAGAGTTAAATTTAAAAATAGAAAGAGGAGAGAGAATAATAATCAAATTTAGAAAATTAGGGAAGTTTTTTTTAAAATTAATTTTTTAAACACGAGTATTGTCTAAATTAATTAAAAATAATTATTGATTTAATTATTTAAAATTCTAAAATTGATTTAAAAATTTAGCAAGACAATAAATATTTATAAAATAATCCTAAATATTAAATTATAAAAATTTTTTAAGGATAAAAGAGAAGAGAGAATACCTTTACTAATACCTTATGGTGGTTGTCAACAAACAAACTAGTAAGTAAAAAATAAAATAGTAGTCAATAGAAAGCCAACTTTACAATAAATATTTTCACGTGTCATCAGAATAACTACATATTTACCTTTTCTTTCTCTTTTCTTTTCTCTTCTTTCCAAACACACCTTTTGTTCTCCTTTCAAAATCCATAAAAATTTTCTTTTCAATTTTTTGAGATTTAAGCTTTTCTACACAAATTTCCTCTTCTTTTCTTCTCCTTTATTTCATTTTATGAATAAAAATTCTTATCAATTTTCAAAAGGTTTCTTTTCTTTCTCAAGTGATTTTCTGAATATTTTCTATTGATTTCTTTTATTTCTTCACGTCATTCTTTTATGGATTATTTTTTAATATTTTTTAAAACTACGTGGAATTTTAGTTAATAAAATAAAATAATTTTGTTGGAGTTTTTGAGGGAATTTGTTAAAAATAAAAATGAAAGAAAAAGAATTCTTTTGGAGGAATAAATACTTTGTTTCCAGAATAACTGTGTAATTTCTATCTCGACCTCTTGATGAAGGCGTAATTAATTTTTGAGCCCGGGAGCCCGAAAAATTATTTTTATGATAAAACGAGGTTTTAGTTCTGATAAAATTTTAATATAATAAAAGCTTGGAAATTTAAAAATTCTGACAAAATACTGTGTGCATATTGTCATCTCTCCGGATCTTTGTTTTAGCTTTGTATTAGTCTATGTTGTAGCTTTGATAAAATAATAAAAAATAAAAGCATTTGCTTTTATTACCTTTTAAATTAAAAATTTTAAATTTTATAAAAGAGTTATGTAGAGCTCACCATTTGTTAATGCTTTTATTTAAAATTTAATTAAAAATAAATTTTATTTTAATAAAATCCTTTAATTTTTTCATTTTTTAAATTTCTTTTTTTATGAAAAGATTAAATGTTGAAAAGAAAAGAAGGAAGAATTTGCGGTAAAATTTATATGTCGTTAAGAACTATTTAAAAAAAGAATTAAAAAAGACACAAAAATACTTGAATTAAAAAAATTTATTTGTTAATTTGTGCTTCTTCTTTTACTTTCTCCGCGCAACATTTACATTTGAATAACACAAAAGAAAAATGCCGATTTCCTTTTTTGTGTGGATTGTTGCGCTTTGTGTGTGAAGAGATTTAAATTTTATTTTTTAATTTTTTAATAATTTAACATCCATTTTGAATTTAATAAATCCAAAAGAGACAATCCATAAATTAAAATTAACTTTTGTTTTTTAATTTACCAGTGAAGAAAGGGGGCATTTATAAATGGATTTTAAGAAATTGATACATGCCTTCTTCAATCCATGATTTCGATATCCATGCTCTATACTATATTTACTATTTGGTACATTTTTTAATGTGTTACAAGCAAAATTAAGAATTAGATATAAATTTTTATCAAGTTTGGTATAAGTTTTGATAGAAACAAAAGCAACGTTATCTTGTCGCACCCTGTATTAATATAAGTATTATATTTATATTTTTTTCTTTAGTCATCCTCTTTAGCTAAACAAACTTCCCAACCGCCAGGAAGTTTAAGGCCAATTTTGACCGTTGAGCCGTTTAAATTTGATTTTGTTCTCTTTCTAACTTAATTTTAGTTTTTTTCCAAATAGAAGAGAAGGAAGGAATTGTGAAGAGGGGGTGAGGGAAAACAAAATAAATTAAATCAAATTTAGAGGAATTCACTCAAGGAGAAAGAAAATAATTTTAAAAAAAAAGGATTTTTATTTTTATCTTTTCTAAATTTAAACAGAAATTTAAAGTCATTGTTTATAATTTAATATTAATTTTTTTAAAATAAGAATAACTATTGGATTATTCTAAATTATTTTCTTAAAATAATTAATTATAGGCTCCAATCAAAATTAATAAAATCTTAATTTTATTTAACGATTTTATGGTTTTTAAAGAAAAATACCCAACCCCACCTTTAAAGTATAAAATTGTTTGAAAATTAAAAAAGCTTCCTAGAAAGAGAGCTTAGGGCAATAAAATGTTTAGCAATTAATGAAGTAAATTAATAAAAGATTTAGGAAATAAAAAAGAGGTTAAGGAGGACAACAAAAAATAAATAAATAAAATTATAGAGGTCAATATAATTGTATTAATGTACCTTCCCCCTCCATCCCCCCCTCCTTCCTTCCCCCTCCTTCTCTAATTCTTCTAATCCAAAGAATTCCATTTAGCAGCTAATTTGTCATCTTTTTCCGGTCAAATAGTGAAAATAAAGAAAAGAAAAGGGAATTGTGCAATCCCTGAAGGGCGCCAATTTGTAAGGACATTTTGTCCCTCATTTTGTTGGATTTTTGGACATTAACTTAATCTTTTCTTTGGTTGACTTTTAAATTTTAAATTATTTAAATTGAAATTATTGTTGTGAACGAATAAATTATTTTATTAAAAATACTAAACATTTTTATATTTTGTATTTTAAATTTAAATTTTAGTTGTTAAAAATAAATGGTTTTCTAAATAATTTTCAAAAAAAAATTCCTTTAAAACGTTCAGAGAAAAAATTTAATTGCAATTAGCTAATATAAGGCTCTGAACAGATGATACTCGAAGTTGATTTTAAAACTCCAAGAAGATCTACTACGACTTATATCTTGCTAACTTTCACAAAACAGTAAAAGTATGTGCTACAATAACTGCCATCCTCTTAAATGTATAAAAATTATATTCAAAATTTCTTTTAGATATATATATATAGTAATTAGTATATAGATATAAATTTATTTCTCCAAATTTTATCCTTCCCGCAATTCTCTATATAATTATATGTATGTTATTTTAGTATAGTGTATTTTACTAAAGTACTTTAAGCGAAGAATTAAGTATTATTATATCATAGGATAAGAGAGGATCTGTAAAATAAAAGATTTTCTGTCTTCCTTTTCCTAAATATATTTTTGTAACACATCTGCCCTTATTTTTAAAATCTGTCCACTCTGGATTCTGTAATATATGTATACATATTAAGTAGCAATTGAAGAATTTTATAAATTATTTGTACGGTCAAGTAAGACTAATATTGCTGTTATGTAATTGTTATAAAATTGGAAGAAAAATTTACTGTAAATTTCTGGATGAAGATGATTAAAGATATAACAATTTTTAAGTTAAAATCTATTTTGCTATCATTAATCGCTTAAATAAAATTCTACCTTATACACTGCTCCACATAATTATAAGTCCACCCCTTTTTTCGGGATTTTTTGACTTCTAGTGATCCAAATTTTCTGAAAATTTAGAAACACACCTTTTAGTGAATAACTAACAAGATGTGAATCGATTTTTGGCTGATTTTTTATTTAAAAATTTTTTAGACCAAAAGTTGCGTTTTCGGCCTCCACAAAATTATAAGTCCACTTTTCAAAAAAGATATTTCCGAGATTAGGAAAAATCTACAAAAATTCTAGCAAATATACATAATGATATTAAGAAAAAATAAAAAAGAACTAGACCCATATCTTTACCCGGAGCCGAGATCCTGAGACCCCGAAAATCAACGTAAATCGGGAGTAAGGCTCTTTAAAAAATTTTTTCGACCCCTTATGGATTGTTTTGAATTTTGATTTTGGGCTCATTCGAAAGCCCTTGAAATTTGCTACAAGATAGCAATAGTCTTATTTTTCAGAAAAATTCCATAGAGAGACACAAGACGATAATCTTTCTAAGCGTCATTAGAGGGCATTTTATGTGGGCATTTTGCTGTATGAGAATATTAACGGCTTGTGTCTCTCTATGGAATTTTTCTGAAAAATAAGACTATTGCTATCTTGTAGCAAATTTCAAGGGCTTTCGAATGAGCCCAAAATCAAAATTCAAAACAATCCATAAGGGGTCGAAAAAATTTTTTAAAGAGCCTTACTCCCGATTTACGTTGATTTTCGGGGTCTCAGGATCTCGGCTCCGGGTAAAGATATGGGTCTAGTTCTTTTTTATTTTTTCTTAATATCATTATGTATATTTGCTAGAATTTTTGTAGATTTTTCCTAATCTCGGAAATATCTTTTTTGAAAAGTGGACTTATAATTTTGTGGAGGCCGAAAACGCAACTTTTGGTCTAAAAAATTTTTAAATAAAAAATCAGCCAAAAATCGATTCACATCTTGTTAGTTATTCACTAAAAGGTGTGTTTCTAAATTTTCAGAAAATTTGGATCACTAGAAGTCAAAAAATCCCGAAAAAAGGGGTGGACTTATAATTATGTGGAGCAGTGTACATAAATATTTGAACTAAACATTTTTTATATTATAATTTCCAAAAGAGATTTTATTAAAAAATATTATATTCAAAAATATACAAAATAAACATTTTCTCTTCATTCCTGCTTTTCATTGTTATTTCAAAGAAAATCTCTTAATGAGCCTGTTTGTGAGATATATACAAATAGGCGGGACATTGTGGAAGGTTTATATGGAATCTTCAAAATTTTATGCCGCTTGAATGGAGAGTTTTTGTGTTGGCTGGTTTATTCGTCGTCGTCTTCCCTTTTCTCCTTTCCGTTTTGTTAATATACAGTAAGCCATCCTGAGGTTATTTAGTTTGTTTTAAAACATTTTCTTATTTTTATTAATTTTTAAATAAATATTCTTACTTGATATACAAATAAATTTTTAAATAAATAATACTTTTAAGTTTATATTATAGTAATTAGGAAATTAATTTTTAAAATTTCATGCCAATTCAGATTTTTGATGAAGGAAACAAATAAAAATAAAATAAATATAAATCTTTAACTTTCATTTAATCCCCACAAGTTTTTATAAACTGCTACCAAACTTATAAAAATTAATTAAAAATACAGAGATTTATTTATTTAAAGATATTTTTGGTTAATAATATTATTTTACTTATAATAATTAAAAATTTTATTTGGATATGTAAATTTAAATATTCCCAGGTCCTCCCCAACTTTATTTAATTCAGCCATCGACAAATTTTATTTAAAAATTTTTTCATCATTTTTTGGCCTTCCTCTAAACAACTATGCAAAATATAAATCAAGCAATTGTTGGAGGAGAGGAAGGAATTCACCAACAAAAACTTCCTTTTTTTCAACAAGCTTCCGAGCCAACTCCTTTATCTTCACAAAATTGGAATGAAAATATAAATATTTGTCAGAATTCTCAGCTTTTTCAGAAACAAGAATTTAATCAATTTTATGGAATTGTGCCCTTCACCGATATCTCAACAGATTTTCTTCAACAAAATCAACAAATTTATGAAGAACATGTTAATTAATAATATTTTTTTTTATTTAAAAATTAGTGATGCTCGGGAGAAGAAAAAACCCGGGAATCGGGAAACGGGAGTCGGGTCGGGAACTGACCTCGGGAGTCGGGATCGGGAGTCGAGCAATAAAAAAATTTTCCAAAAATTTCAAAAATTTTGGCGCCTTAGCGCCAAAAATTACGATTTTTTTCACCACAGGCAAAAATATTGAAAATTTTGGAAGGTAAAGAAGCCTTACTAGCGCCGCAGGCGAAATTTTTGAGAATTTTTAGGTCAAGAAGTCAGATTTATCCAGTTTTGCGCCGCAGCCAAAAATTTTGACTCTCATTGGAGTGAAATAGAGGAAAAGAGAGTGAAACGGAGAAAAATATTTTTACGTCCAATTTTGGTGAAATTTTGGTGAACTAGCCACATATCTCTTCATATCCCCTCTATAGTATTAACACCCCCTATGCAACATTAATCATCCATTAATAACTTTCTTTATTACTGCAAATCCCTCGTTATCTCTTACAATTCACCATACTCTAGTAAATCACCGAAATCTTCTATACTACAACTCCACAGATTCTTCAATTTTCAGCGCCGCAGGCGAAAATTTTGAGGATTTTGGAAGATCCTTAAGCCAAAAATCTTCCCTTTCCAGCGCCGCAGGCGAAAATTTTGGTAATTTTAGAAGACCAAGAGGCCAGATTTCTTCATTTTTTATAAATGAAAATATAATTTTGTCAGAGAAATACATTCTTAGGTGTGTAAAAATTTCCCGACTTAGTCGGGAATTGACACCGGGAGTCGGGATCGGGAGGCCAAAAACTCGGGAAATTTTCCCGAGTCGGGAGTCGAGATCGGGATACCCGAACATCACTATTAAAAATATCAAAATTTGGGGGATTTTTCGTTTTTTTCTTTTTTTAGAAGAAAACTTCTTGGGAAATTTAAAAACAAATCTTTATCATTAATTTATTCTTTAATTTTTTAAAGAAAATCCAAACACAAAATAATTCTGTTCTACTCGATTTACAAACAAATTCATTATCAGACCAATTCACTTCTTACAGTAATATGATTGGGGAAAATGACAATTATTTAACACAACAATTAAATAATATACAATCAACACAACAAAGTAAAAATTGTTTTTATTTAAAATCTTTATCATTTGTTACCTTATGTTTGATTAGTTACCGTAAAACTTTGAATAATTATTAATTGAGGGAGGGTAATTATATAAGGTTTGAAATTTGAACGTGCTTTAGGGTATTTGATTGGGGTATTATTTTAATCTATCACTGGAGGGGGTAATTAATACATAGAAGTGGAGTAATTATTAAAGGGAGGGCAATTAAAAGGTTATACGCTAATCTAGTAATTTACTTTTTAATTAAAATCTTTTAATAAAATAAAAAAACAAATTTCCAGATGAATTACTTTTAATAACAACCCCAACCTCCTCCTCTACCTTAACTTCAAAATCACCAACAGAATTTCCATTATACCCTCCAACATCCTTAAATAATCCAAATTTTCTTCTCCAACAATCCTCCCCTTCCTTACCTTTAACTAAACAATTTTCGTCATTAGAATTTACAGAACAACAAACAAAAATATTTAATAACAATAACAACAATATCCCCCAATTTTTATCAAATAATTCGAATATAAATTCAACAGATAATTTGTCTACTACATCATATAGAAAATCGAGTTTTGGTTATTTTAATTTAAAATAAATCTTAATTATTTGTTAATTATCTCCTTTAGAACCAATAAATCTTCTAAAATAATTCTGTTTATTTTTTTATTAATTATTCCAGTTTTTTTTATTTTGAAGATTTTTAGCGTTAGAAATTTAAAAAATATAATACATATGTTATCGTTATTTAACTTTTTAAAAAAAATATTCACTGAAACATTTAAATTTAGTAAACACAAAAAAGTCGCTAACTTCCCGTCGTTTAAATGGAAGTATTCAATCTAATACAAGAAAACGTCGAAGAGAGAGATTTAATAATCCAAATCATTTAATATGTGAAACAAAACAATTAAATCAAATATTAAATATTGATGAAAATAATGAAAAAGAAAAGGCCTTGTTATATCAACAAATTGGACTTTTAAAGGCAAATAATATGGTAAATAATTAAAATATTTTCTGGGAAAAAATTATTTTAACTAAATAGATAAAGGATTTAACAAAATCAGAACAGCTTGTTAATACACAATCTCCAACAGCAATAAATGAAGAGGTAAATTTTGAATATACCGTAATACTCTAATACAAGCCCACCTCTAATATAAGCCCATCCGAGGAGACCCATTGAAAAATATAAGCCCAGGGCTTATACATATTAGATTATTCTAAAATTATTCGTGAGTTTTTTTTGTATATTACTGATCAAAATAAACGGTTAAACAAGTGTTTTTTTAATAATTTTTAAAGCAATTTTTCATTATTTAAAAATCTCTTTAAATTCAGAATAAAATAAATATCCCACCAATATGTATTCATTGTAGTGAACAAATTCAAGAACCAGAAATGCTTTTATTAAAAAAGAAAGAAATAAAATTAAATGAAATAATATCTGAAAATAATTTAAATTTAAAAGAAGAAAATATTCAACAACAAAAACAACAATTTTATCACTTAAAATGTTTAAATGTAAATTTGCTTTTAATTGTTTAAAAAAATATTTTTTTAATTTAAAGTGTTCTGTATGTAATTTAGATTTAGAATCAGAAGATAAATGTTTTGTAAAAGATAACAAAATATATTGCTGTAATTGTTATGCAAAGCATGCAAAGACAATGATGGAGTAAGTTTTGTTTTATTTTAAAAGGGTGCAGCTTCTTCACTGTGTCCCTTAAGGACCTACTAAAGCACTTCTAATAGTTGTATTAAGGAGAAATTGGGATAAGAGGAATTAAATCGTTAAGGCTTATAGTTAAGGCTAATGCTATCTTTCTACTCGTTAGAATAAGCGGTTTAATCACAAAATCTGTCACTTAGAAAAAATACCAAATTTTACTTTAATACAATTTATTCATCGTTAACTCACAAAAATTAGCAGCATATATATTGTACATACATACACATTAGCATAGAAATCACAACAGCGGGAAACACAAGAATAGCAATGTGGTATCGGAATGAGTAAATAATATATTTGGGTATATACATACAACCTGACAATGTGACACCAATACGATAAAGGACAATTTAGAGTGAAGAAATTTAGAGGGGGGATATATATAGTTTCCTATTTACATTACAAGGTAAGGGGAGAATAGAAGTGGGGAATAGATGTGATATTCTGATTATTCCTCTCCTCCTTCTTCGCCTTTGCCTTCATCTTCTTCCTTGCCGCCTTCTTCCTTCTCATCCTTCTTGCTTTCTTCCGCTCCCTTCTCGCTCTTATCGCCACCCTCCTTCTTCTCGTCGCCGCCCTCCTTCTTCTCATCGTCGCCGCCCTCTTTCTTCTCCTCGTCCTTGGCGCCTTCCGCAGGTTTGTCTTTGTCAGCCTGTAAATAAAACACAAATTTAGGCAAGTCAAAAATTATGTATTTTTAAAACTCACGTCGTCTTTCTTCGATTTCTCTCCTGGTTTCTCGGCTCCAGCAGCGCTTTTCTTGTCCGCTCCCTCAGCAGCCTTATCCGCCGGTGGCTTGTCATCTCCAGCCTTCGATGTCTTTCCATCTCCTGGACCCTTCTCTTTTGCATCTTCCTTCTTCTTGTCGTCCTCCTTCTTCTTGTCGTCGTCCTTCTTGTCCTCACCAGGCTTAGCAGCAGCAGGTGGAGCGCCAGGCTTAGCAGGAGCGCCAGGTGGAGGAGCGCCAGGCTTTGCACCAGGTGGTGGAGGAGCGCCCGGTTTAGCGCCAGGAGGTGGAGGACCGCCAGGAGCACCAGGACCAGCAGGAACGCCAGACTAAAATGAAAAACAAAGAATTTATTTATACGCCTTGTGTAATAAGAAGGTAAAACTCACTTTTTTAGCTGCCTCAGCCTTTGCGATAGCGGAAGGAGTGCCAGGCTTTGCACCAGGAGCGCCAGGTGGAGGAGCGCCAGGGGCGCCAGGAGCACCAGGTTTCGGAGCGCCAGGAGCGGCCGGAGGTGCACCAGGTTTCGGAGCGCCAGGTCCAGCAGGTGGTTTCGCTGCTCCAGGTTTCGCTGCTCCAGGCTTTCTAAAATGAAAAAGAATCATGTTCAGATTGATTTGAGCTTTGAATATAAAAAATAAAACTCACGCAGGCGGCTTTGCAGCTGATTTTGCTGATGGTGGGCCTTTCTCCGATGCTCCTTCTTCCGGTGGTGGTTTCATCTCTGTACCTGGAGCCTTCTTCTTCTTCTTGCAGCATTGCGCGGCGAGCATGGTTGCAACGAAGAACATCACCAGATATTGACAGCCGAACACGAGCATGCGGATCGCCTCTGGAGATACCGAAGATATGTCCATCGTGCAGCAATCGAAGATACGAGTTTTGTGACGAAGTAGTTACGTGTTGTTGATAGGAAGTATGATAAAAAGCTGAGCTTTTATAGTATCATATTGTTAGGGCCTCTATAACAATTTGATAAGAGCTTAGGGACAGAGCTAAGTTGTAGATGTGAAAGTAGTAAAGAAAAATATTACTTAGCACTCCGAAGATGAGAGACATTATGTGTATCGTACTTAATTCGAAAAAAGGAGCTGCCCAGGACTATGAATTCCTGTTCTAAAATTTTTTGTCATAAATCTTCTTTGAAAACTCATTTTTATTGTTCCAGTTACAACAATAGAATTGTTCCCCATTGTGCAATGTGTGAAAAGCAAATACCAGCAAAAGTCTGGATTAGACGAGCACGTCAATGGATATACCATTTAACTTGTTTTAAATGTGAATATTGTCACAGACAATTTAATACCAACGATCCGTTTGTATTGGATGATACTGTATTAAGAAAATCAGAAATTCATGAAGCCAATGGTTATGGTCTAGTTCCAAGATTACTTTGTAAAATACATTTTATGGAATTAATTTTGGGTGAACAATGTTTGTTATATTTTAAAGTTGGAAAAAATATTTTTTAGGCAGCCAACCAAAAACCAAACGTATACGTACAACTTTTGGTGAAGAACAACTTTCTATTTTACAAGAAAATTTTAAGATCGACAGTAATCCGGATGGGGCCGGTTATCCATTTTTTATTTTGATTTAATTATTATATTTTTTGATAATTGTGTATTAATTTATTTAAATATTCATTTAACTTTAAGTAAATTATCTCTTTTATTATAGATCTTGAACGAATTGCTAGATTGACTGGGTTGACAAAGCGTGTGACTCAAGTTTGGTTTCAGGTACATAATTAATGTAGCAAAATCTCTTGCAGATCAAGTGAATAAGGTGTAGAGGACCTTATTTTTTATATGTATTTAAGTATTTATCATTCTCAATTTTTCAAAAAAAATTTTTTAAATAAATGTAAATAAATAAAATATTTTTCAGAATTCCCGAGCTCGTCAAAAGAAATATTGTGTGACTGGCAGTAGTAACGGAGACGGGAATACTTCGACAAATACTAAAACTTGCGGAAGTTCAAGTAATTCAAATTGTTCAGCAAATGGGTTTGGAAATAGTGGAATTGTTGGAAGTTTTTGTCGTTCAATAACAACAACACCAGTTTCTTCCTCTCCTAATGGAGCTAATAGCCCTTTTGAAGCTGTAATTTTTGGAGAGGAGGAAAATGATAATAATGAGAGAGTAGAGGTGGAAATAACTGGAGAACCGACTGAAATGAAATGAATTTCCTGAAATTAATTTAATAACAAATTTTAATTTGGCTATTCCTCGTCCTCAAATTTTGCGAAATACTCTCTCCTCTAACCAGACTCTTTATTTCTCCCAGCAATTACAAAGACTCTATTTTTCCCTTCTCACAGCAAGGTGGTCGAGCGAGGTCGGGGGAATGACCATTAAAAATCATCATTTGTTGAGATGGGAGACAAAAAGCGGAAAACAAATGTACTTTGTGTTGGGAATTATAGTACAAAGTCCAAATTGTTGGGGGAATACCATTAAAAATACCATTAAAAAAAGCCTTTCATTATTCTTCATTGTTGCAAATAATCATTTTACTCTATTTTATGTAAAAATATGATTTTGAGCCAAAGTCTCCAAAAATTTAACAAAAATTATTTTAAGAAATTATTTTTGATTTGCTAACTTTCTGTAGTGATTTTTCAAATTCTTAAACTTTGCTTTTTAATTTTCTGATCTCACAACTTTTTCTTTAAACATCTTTATCTTGCAAACGAAATAATGATCTCATAAAAGAATTAATAATTAATTATTGTCTACTAGTCTAATAGGTAAATATGTAAATATTTTAATTTTTGTAATAAACATTAATATATTTTTTTAATATAACTAATTATTGTTTCCCAATTTTTAATAATAAATATTTTAAAGTAACTTTTTAATCTCTGAAATAAAATATTCTTTTATTTTTAGATAAAATGTTTAAAAAACTATATGTATTTATTTAATTTTACTTTAAATTCCAGACAAATTTAATATATTTATTTGTTTATTTTATTAATTAAAGTACACATACTTTATTTAAATAATTAACAATTTCAGAACATTTAAATTATAACATTTGTCATTATCATATGACAATTAGTAATTTTCTGTTAAATACAATAATGGTAACCATGACAAAGAAAAACTTTTAAATATGTCCTTTAAATTAAGTTCAAAATAATTATTTAAAAATTTCTTTTGTCGTTATAAAAAGTAACTTTTTTACAAGAATTAACTAATTAATCAGAAATTGTGAAGGGGATTTTTAGAAACTGTTCAGGAAGTGTTACAGAATTATTCCCTATAGCTGCCTTCCTTTAAACTTCTTTATTTACTTCAAGAAAAAATTGCCCTATTAATTTACTTTAAATTTTAAAATAAAATCACTTCTTCCAGTCATTATTTAACCAATTTGTTTTGGAAAATTTAAATTTTAATTACTTAAAAACTATATCTTTTTAATATAAAGGGTGCGGCAAATTGGCGGCCGCTTTTCTTTTTGCTATAATTTTTTAAATTTTTAATCAAAATCATTAATTCTTTTTTTACTGGATTCCCAGCTCTCTAAGAATTTTTTTGGTGCCAAAAAAATAGAAATTTGGTTTACAGATGGTAAAGATATGCCGGTCCAAACATTTAAAAGCATCAAAAAACATTTTTTCTTACCAAACTTTAGTTGATCATAACTTCGTCAAAAATGATTCAATCTCGATGATTTTAGTACCAATCGACTCGTATTGTTCAGGCGCGTCGAATTAGCTTATAATTTCATTTTTGAAAATTCTATCCAAAAATTTTGTATTTGCGAAAATTATTTTTAATAAATCATTTAGTAAGCCATATCTCGGTACATTTACGTGATAGACACCTGATTTTGGTGTCATTCGAATCAGATTGGAGAGCTGATTCGAATTATATATAAATTTCTCAAATCAATATAATAGCCTTGAATCTAGGCCAGCTTTTATTCAAAAAATTTAACTTAAAGTTTGAGAGATGATTAATCAGTCTAAATTATCAAATTTAAAGGTGATTTTGCTATCACTAAAATTCTTAGAGTATCAGGAATCCAGCAAAAAAAGAATTATCGGTTTTCATTAAAAATGAAGAAAGTTATAGCCAAAAGAAAAGCGGCCGCTAATTCGCCGCACCCTGTACATACTTATCCTGTTTTTAATAAATTTAATTTTGTGCAAATAAATTATGTTTTTCACTTTTTTTTAAATTACCTATCTTTATCAGATTATTTTGTGTAAAAAAATTTTTTTTATTTTTTTTTGTGGCGATTTTCCTCTTTATTTTTTTAAATTAAATTTCTCTCATATAAATCGAACGCCGTTCTCCTTTATAATCAATCCGTTCCACGTTCTTCACATTAAATGATAGGGGAAAGAGAAAACCTTGTGATTTTTTAGAAGAATGGAGGGGAGAGGGAACATATGTGAAAAAAGTACAAAAAAGAGATGTTTGTTTGTTTTTCAAGCCAGTCTCGAAGGGAGGGAGGAGGGGAGAGAGAGTTGCTGAGAAGAAAATTAAAAAAGAAATTAAGAATTTTCAGATTAAATTAGGAAAGAAAAGGAAGATATCATTTCATTTTATCAAACCTTAATATGGTTAAGCAAGACAATAAACTTAATAATTTATTATCATGAGATTCTCTGTAAACGATTTTCTCTTCTATGCATTATGTACCCCGAGTCAACTACATACTGCATAAGTTTCCAATTCTTTTATATTATGGTAAAGACACCATAGAGCTTGATCGAAAGTCCTTTTTTAACTCATCCTCACATCATCTCCCCAAAAAACCTCAATAACACATAATTAAATATACATACATATATTTATAATTTTAATTTTTCCTTTTCTTATTTTTATTCTGGCTTTAAAAAACTAAAAAAAAAAGAAGCAGTAAGCGAAAATAATAAGGGAAAACTTAGAAGTTGTTTTGTTTACGATTATAAAGCAATAGAGGAATGCAAAAATAGAAAGGAAGCCTTAAATAAAAAGCAAAAAAGTGCATCGACAAAATGTTGAATATTGACAGTCTTTTTTGGGTATTGGCCAAAAACTCTCCCGAAAACCTTTGGAAACGATAAAGAGAAAAAAGACAAAAATTGTGTTTAAAAATAATTTTATAGTGCTAATTTGTTTTTGCTTAAATGTAGAAACGAAAAGCATTGGGTGGGGGCAGATAAGGGGGATTTTTTTAAATAATATGCTCTGATTATTTGCTCATACATCAATCAAATTTTATAATGCAAAAATAAATTTTGAGATTATTTTAATTTTAGATCAAGTTAAAATTTAGAGTTATTATCGAAAGGAGGAGAATTTTTTTAGTTTTAGATACCCATAGATTCCTTCTTTTCCTGTTAAATCTTTTTCATAATTTCTAAAGAATTTTTGTCTTAATTCTTAATAACGACGCAAACTCGGTTAGATTATTTTTAGAGTTTAGTTTGTATGTATTTAGTTGTAATTTCTTTAGCTATTTTTACAGAATACTTTAATGTTTTTATTTTATATTATTTTTGTTATTTTTAATAACAAAAATATATCCAAACTACACACATTTATTAAAACACAAATATACATTTTAAAATCTTTTTAACAAAAATTGTTGTTTTGAGTCATGTTTGACTCATATTTTTGATCAAAACAATTTCTAACAGGCTATACATAGTATAAATAAATGTGCTTTTTCTCTCTTCCTTCATATTAAAAATATTTTTTGTTTTGATGTTGAAATTATTATTTTTATTAATATTAATTTTTTAATTTTTAAAATCCATCAAAATTTTTCTCTTATCCCAATCATCTGTATTTTTAACAAAATAAGGTTAGAATTCGCAATTAGATTATTTAATTTTTTAAAAATATTTTAAAAATGTTTTTTAAACCTCGAATTTGCGTACAACATTGGACCAAAAATTGCACGCTAAATAGAGCGTTATTTAATCAAAAAATGTCTCAGGGATTTAATAACGAGTTTTTGCTACAGAATAATAATTTTCAGGATTAATTATTATTACAATATTTTTAATTAACAAATGTAAAATTAACAAATACATATATTCACTTAATTATCAATTTTATAAAAAAGATTTTACAATAATATTTTCTGGAAAACTTAGCAAAATACATATACTGACAAAATTTTTCTATAAAAACTTTGTTTAAAATTGAGGGTTAATTTAAGGGGTGAGTAGACTAAAATAGTGAAAGACTTTATATATAAAATCGTCTATCTATCTTACTAAAATCTGCAATATTTTTAAATATTAAATAAATTATTTATCTAAAACCCTCAACACAATTAAAAAGCTAAACGTTGAATAAACAAAAATTTTCCTCTCAAAAAAAGCAAAAAATGTCCACAATGTCCTTCATTTCAACTGCTGGTTGTTTACATATACTTTTTTTTCTTCTTCATATTTTTTCTCTAACTTGTCTAATTTTATCCTTTCCTTAATTTTTTTTTCATTTCCATCTGCTGCCAGCCCTTCTCTCTTTTTTTTTTCTTTAAGCCCGAAAAAAAACTCCCCGTTCGCGTGCTCACACATCTATATATGTTTGTGTATATTTTTAGTCCATTGTTTTTTTCCTCAGTCCCTCATCCAGTTAATTTATCCAGTAATATATTTTCTTCTCTTATTAATCTTTTATTCCCTTTTTTGTATCCACGTGAAGGAAAAAATATATTTTTAATCATCTAACCTCCAAGTAGGTACTTGTCTATTGCACTTTTACTCATTAAAAAATATTTTCATTTTTGGAATCGAAATATTTTTAGGGTTTATAGTTAGTCTTTCTTTGAATTCTCCTTTAAATATTTTAAAATATTACAAGGATTTTTCTTAAAAATTCTTTTCAAAAAATTGCACTTTTACTCATTAAAAAATATTTTATCCGCAAAAATAAACTCTCCGCAAAATTAGTCACATGTTCTTCTGACTGGTCCTTTCTTTTTTTTCACTTATTTCCAAATAAATATACACAAACATCCCCCCAATTGAGAAAAAATGTTTTTTCTTTAACAAAAGTGCATTTTTTATATTATTTTTTCCTTTCTTTTTTAAGGCATTTTCTCGTGTGTGAAAAAATATTTTTTTAAATATGTAAGTCTACATATAAATTTCTATAAATAATTTTTTTAATTAAAATATTTTACATACATACATATGTTCTCAATTTTTTAAATGTTTAATAAGCAACTTTTAAATTAAAAAAAGAAAAACAATTTTTTTAACTTTTATTTTATTGCAAGGTCAGCGAAGTTTGCTCTCCTCCCAGTCTAGCAAATAAGCAAAAAGAGGACGAAACGATCAGTCGGTACTGGGAATGGGTAATAATTTTATATCGGTGAGCTCTAAGGATCAAGTCCCATTCCAATACTTTTCCATTTTCTATTTTGGATTTACACTTTATCTCAAAGAAAATTATGACCCTAGCCTTAAGCTGCCCTAGAGGATCAACTTCAAAATATCAACACCAAAATTAAAAAAGAATGTATAGGAATTTATGAATAGAAAATGAAAAATATATTGAAAAATAATTAAAAACAAACTTAAAAATAAAATAAATTGTTACTTTACAGAAAATATTAAATAATTGTTTTTGTCCAAAAAAGAAAAAAATTGTTGTTTTTATTTAAAAAAATATTCTTTTTTTTTACTATCTACTAATTATCTCTAAAATATTATTAAATATTTATTGTAAAAAAACATTTATTTTTAATAATTGCAATCCATTTTATTTTAAATTTTTCTTCTTTTTATTATTAAAATAAAAATAAATATTTTTTTGCCCTTTATGTATATTAAAAATGTACATGTCTAAAAAAGGTTAGCGTTATTTTAACCATATGAAATTTATTTTTATTTGTTTTTAAATATTTTCTTTTATTAATTTTTAATGTTTTTAATTTATGGTGAGTGAAAAGAATGTTATTCTTCAAAGAATTTTTGTTTAAAATATTAATTTAAATACATACTATGTATTTATAATTTATTCCTTTCTATTTAATTTTTGTTTGTTTGGTACCATTTTCGGTATCAGTTGGACGTGTAGTATTTATTGCCAGCTGATAATTATTTATAGACATTTAACTTTTTTTTCTTCCCACAATTTTTTTATTTCTTATTTGTAGAACCATATATATTTTTTAAATTATTACTCTTCCAACACCTAAATTAAAATTCTAAAATTATTAAGAAAAAAGTTGAATGACGTTCCTTTGTTATCTCCATTTAAATTTTTATTTCCCTTCGTTTTTATTTATTTTTTCATAATTTTTTTACCCAAACATTTATTTAATTTCTGATAAACATCTACATATCTCTCTTTTCCATTTAACAAACATTTATTTAGCTTTTAATTTTAATTTCTTAAATATTTATTTACAGTTTTTTTACCTTTCCTTCCTTTTTTTTTATTCACAAAAACAATTACTAATAACTACAAAAATAAAATAAAAACAACAACATTTTTATTTTTAACGTGCCGTACTTTAATTAATTGTGTGCGTGCACAAACACTTTCATTTAAAATATTTTCACTTTATTTTTAAATAAAAAAGTAGAATGACTACTACAGAACACCAACATTTTAATATTGTACACAACAATAATGTCCAAACTTCAACGCCAACAACTACTAGAACAATTCAACAACAAACATATAATGGTGTCAATTCTTCATTAAATCATCATTATAATGGTCAACAACGTCATAAACATCCTAGAACACCTGGTAAAGGATTGTTAAATAAATTTCTGTTAACCAGATTTATGCCTTACAAACAGGTCTACCGCCTATATTTCCCGGACCAGATTTTTATAAATTAGATGATTGTATATCTAATGTTATAAGTTTAACTATTTTTATGTCTCTACAACAAGCTTTAAGGAATAAAGAAAACTTTATTATCGGGTGATGAATTTTATTGAACGGGTGATGAATTTTATTGAGCTTATCCTTTAATTATTTATGTTGATAGGTCCACATCCTCTAATATAGCAGTTCCCCAAAAATTAATCAAATCTTTTAAACTAATTTCTCCAAGTTTACAGAATATATTATTAGTAAGTGTGACTTCTTCAAATTTTTTTAAAATAAATAAATTTAATAACTTTTAGTGCCTTTGCCATGTCCTCCAGCAGCTGCCTTCCTTCCCTATTATTCAAATAGTTATTTTTCTTCACCACAACCAGTACCCCCACCTCATTCTCTTCGTCCAGGCATTTTAGGCATTGCTTGTAATAATAATTCTTCCTCCCCTCCCTATCAACATCAAAATTCTTCCAATGTTGAAGAAGAAATACCTGTACCTGAAGGACTTTTGGATTTTGCTGATTTGGAATTAAATTGCACAAAAGATTGTAGTAATAATGAACTTGTTATGGAACCAATTTGGGAACAAAGAGAACGTCCTTTCCAAATAACACAAGGATGTACTAGTATTTTACCTAACCCAAAGGAAACACCGGCTAACATTATTCCGCCAGAAATGGAAGAAACAAGTCAGAGGTGTGAATTTAAATTCTATTGAATATTTATACATTTCACAATTGATCTGTCATAAGTGAAAGTATTTGAATAATTTAAGGACATAGATTGAATTAATAAATTTGATGAAAGAAAATTAATTGTATTATTTCATCCCTTATATCTGGGATATGTAAGAGTTGATATTGAGTTTTAAGTAAGAGAATGTAGAAAAATTAAGGTTCTCTGTCTTGGAAAATCTTCGGATATCCGGAACTGAACCGAAATGTCCTCGTTTCTTCGATTTAGTTCCGGACTGACAAGTGTTTGAATAAGGTGAAAAATTCGGGTTTATTAAAATTAATTAATATTTAGTTGGCGTCAATATGCTGTAGCTTCTCTAACTGGACATCGTTTGAGCGTGACTTCACAACCACGCCGAAAAATTAGCAAAATCAGCACATCAGCAATTGATGGCAAAAATGGAAGTAATGAAACGGAAGAAGTTAATGTATTGGATGATAATGATGATGGGGAGGATTTTGAGGAAGAAGAGGGAGGATTTAGAGAGCGCTGTACAACCGTTACTTATAGGGTGGGTGTATTGAATTTAATTTTTTTTCAAAAATTTCTCTTCTCTTTATCATGTCTTTCTTAGATTCTCTTTATAATCCTTGTTTTTATCACTTTTGGTTTCCTCCCTTTTTATTGAACTTCCTCCTTTTTGGAAATTCTAGAAATACCATCTACTAGTCTTGTATCTATTTATGTATTGTTTGCCCCAAAAATCACAATTATTCACAAAATATCTACACTCAAAAATACATACTTCATTCTCTCATTCTATCACAACAATTTATAAATAAACTTTACGAAGATAGTTAACTAACTGTCGATGAAAGGAAGTATTCGATCATTGTCTAAAATAGTAAATGATGAAATACTTTAAATAGCTTTGTTAAAGGATTTATTTAAATAAATAAATTCTTTCATCTTTTTTTTCTCTAAAAATAGTTAGTACATTAAGCTTTTTATAGAACTAAAGGAAAAAATAATAATAATATGTAAACTTTTCCGGAAATGTTATTGGTAATCCCCCTCTTTTTTGGTGTAAATTTCTTTAAATTTTGTTTTTATTTATTTATTTTTTCTCATTTAATTTCCCCCTCCGTTCTTTTAATCTTTTTAAAAATTCTGAGGAATTTTTATTTTAACCAGAATCTTTTTTTTATCTAAAAAAAGGACAATAACAATTCCTGAATTTTAATTAAAAAATATTTAAAATGATGCAACAGATTTAATTTAATTTAATTAAACGTTCCAAACACAAATTTGTTTGGGAAAACAATTTATAAAAAAATATTTAGAGAAGGGGAGAAAATATTTCATTTGTGTTTTCTTCTTCAAAGCTTTTGTTTTAAAAATAAAAATCACACATTTTTTGGCTACATTCTTTTTAATTTTTAAATTAATCATTTTACACTTTAGTGAAATTAGAAAAAAAAGAACTTTTTTTTATTTTATTTCAAAAAACTTTTGAGGTGTTTAACACTTTAATCTCTCTCTTTTTTCAATATTTTTATAATTTTGTGTGTTCCATAAATTTTTATTTTTTTTTGTGGAATGTTCATGAAATTGTGTTTATTTTATTTTTTAGAAAATTTCCTTTATTTTCCTTTTATAAATATTTTAATAATTTTATTTAAATTTAACGATCTTTAAAAATTAAATCACATTTTTTGACTACATTCTTTTTAATTGTATTTATTATCAAGGATTTGACAATTAACTTTTAATTTTCTTTCCTAAAAATATCAAGTTTTTAGAAATTAAATTTTAATTGAAGACCTGCATAATTCCTAAAAGTAACACTCTGTATCTCCTTTTAAACTCCTTTCTCTATGGAATAATTTTTTTTAATTCTCTAAAATATTTTTTTAATCTTTAATTTTTAAATTTAAAGTATCTTTAAATAAAAAAAATTTATTTTATTTTTAATCGATTTAAATGAAAATAAGCTTTATTGTTAAATATTTTTTGTTTGTTTGTCTTTTTATTTATTCACACCCTCCTTTCCCTTCTTTTCTTTAAAAATAATTCTCAGCTTTTCTTAAATGGATCCTTTTCACAAAAATGTTTAGACAAATTTGGGAATTATTTTTAGAAAAAAATAAATATTTTTGGTTAATTTATATATTTTTAATTATTTTTTAAAAAATATTTTTTAATTTCCCATTTATGTATATTTAATTCCATTATAATTTAAACTTTCTAACATTTATTACATTTCATTAAATTTCACAAAAAAATTTTTTGGGATGGAGAGACAATATATATTCTATTTTATTTATTTAAATTATATATTTAATTAGGTGCTTTCTTTTTAATTTTGAGGATTTAAAAATCTTTTGATTTTAAATTTAATTAATTCCGGCTCCCCCTAATTGATAGGCTTTAGATTTAACTAGAATCAACGTTATATTTATACCCTTTTAAAAGTACAAAACCTTTTAAAATCATCTGTTCAATGTTCAGCCTTGTGAGAATTTTAATAGTTTAAATATTTTTTATCGAGCCCCCCCCCCCCTTCTTTCCCTCCCCCCTTCTTTTTTCTCTCATTTTATTCTTCTTTTCCAAATTAATTTTTAATTTAATTTTTCTAGTTCCCAACAACAAATAACAACAATAATAATTCCGAGGAAAAAGATTTTTGTAGTAAAAGACGAATTGTAGCTGTTAGAAAACTTTCTATGGGACATCAAAGACAATCTGGGGATGAAAGAAAATTTGCTAGTAGTCTAAGTCCGGATAAAGCTAGGGCTGGACATCGAAGACTTTCAATTCCCGAACGTTCTTTACTTAATGCTGTAAATTCTAAAATTAAATTATTCTTTTTAAAAATTCTTTTTTTTTAAAGAATTATGCAATTCTTCGGAAAAGTATTGACCGTTTTGAAGTTGTTGGGTCTTTTCGTAAGTCTTGTTATGTAAAAGAAAGGAAATAAACTATTCCTTTTAATTTAGATAGTTGTCATTCTGAAGCATATCGAAACTTTCTTCAGTCATTAAGTTGTTATGATTTATCCTCTGTCCACACAATGATTGTAATGATGGATTCTGAACTTCAAGTAAATAAACAAATTATTTTTTAAAAATTATTTTTTCTTTTTCCCTTTTAAGATTCAAAAAGCTGTTCAATTACTTAGTTCACATATGGCCCCCCGTTTTGCTGTAATTGCAAATGCTAGAGGTATTTAAATTGTAATAAAAAATTATTATTTTAAAGTCCAAAGTATTTTTAAATAAATTTTTTTTATTTAAAAAAATAGTTGACGGTCAATGGGCCCCATTTACTGTGACAGACTGTCTGCTGGCTTTAAGCCAAGCACATCGTAAATTAGATGGCCAATTGGGTGAGCAAACTCTTCGCTTTTTTATTGAACAAATTCAAAATGGTAGACGTTTAATTTCTGTTGATGACCAGACTTGGTATGCAAAATATTTTTGGAATTTTTTAAAATAAAATTTGAAAAATTAAATTGACTTTGGGATGACATTCTTCTTTATTGGAAAATATATATCTACTTATTTATTCTTGGCTACATTATATCAAATATACCTATTTTTGCATTACAAGTACTTAAAATCAAAACTAATAATAATTAGCTTTTTATGGGAATGGGGGTGGGGGAGGGTTTTGGGAATTGTTTTCCTTTCGTAAAAGCCAATTTTACCAAAAATATTTATTTTTTAATTAAAAAAATTATTACAATTTCTTCAATTAATTTCCTCTAATTTTACAGTGCTTGGGACTTGGCACGAGTTTTTGCATTAAATCGTGTCCATCGAGTTCCTGTATTTAATGTTGAATCGTTTGAATTAGTTGGAGTACTTAGTCCTCGCCAAATAACCCAAGAATTGTTAAAACTAGTTTCTTCTGGTTGTTCATTATCTCCAGATTTAAAGTCAATAACTCTTGGCTCTCGTCTTATTGGAATTTGGGGAGGGCCAGAAAGTATAGCAACAATTAAAGAAGGCCAAAGTTGTGCTCAAGCAATTGATTTATTTTTAGAAAAGTTTTTTTCTAATTTTTTCTTTGAAAAAAATTTTTTTTAATTTAAAGGCAAGTTTCTTCACTTCCTGTACTTTCTTCTAATGATGGAAGTCTTTTGGGTGTTTTAGACAAAAATGGACTTTTGGATAGGCTATTTGAGCATTTAGGCTCTCATCAAACACCTGAACGTTGTTTTAGACTTATGGAGGAAACTCCTGTTGAGGTTAAGAAAATCTGAGAGAAAATTGTTTTTAATTTTAAATAATTTCAGGATTTACTTTCCCAAACAAGACGTAGAACTGTTTCTCCTAATTGTTCTGTTTTTGATGCTATGCGCATTTTAACAGAAGTGAGTAAATATGTATTTAATATGTACCTCAGTAAATATGTACCCTCAATTTCCGAAATTTAAAAAATTCTTTTTGTATTTTTAATTATTTTTTTCCCTAATTTTCAGGATAATCTCATTAGTTCTTTATTTATTATCGAGCCAACCTCATCATTTTCTTCTTCCTCACCAAAGTCAACAAATAATGAAAAAGGAGAACGTTTATGTGGTGTTATTTCGCATACAGACATTCTTAGTTTTGTTATTAATAATGACTCACAATAATATGTAGATTTTAGAAAGGTGCTCATTTTGTGTTTATTTATTCTAAGACAAACAAAATTTAAATTTTAAAATAGGGAAAGGAGGAAGCTAATCCCCAAAATGGACAAATATTTTTGGGTCAAAGTTAAATACCTCGATCTAATTTTATTTAACTTTTTTTTCAAAATTATATCGAAATACATGTAAACTTTTCGGTTTGTTAATTTAAAGGTTTTTAGGTGTCTCCTAAAATTCACATATGTATTGGACTGAGTCGCCTTCTATTTTTTTTTAAGAATTCAAACATTCCCTGTTTATATCTATAGACTCTTTTACGAGTATTTTTATGTAAATATTTTGTATGTATTTAAATATATTTTTTATATATTTTTTCAGTTTTGTTAAAAATTTATAATTATGTATGTACCTTTTAAGCAGGGGTCAATCGGAATTCCGATTTCCGACGTTTTTCCTTTCAATTTCCGAAATTTTGGAAAGATTTCCGATAATTTTTGAAGCATATTTCCAACTGAAGATTTTATATGAATTTCCAAAAACTTTCGGCCGAGCACTGAAAAAGGAAGAAATCTGGCTGAGTGGCCTTCATAATTCTCAAAATTTTCGCTAATATGAGTAAGTCATGATCTAGATAACAATATTTGGCTTCGCTTCTGAATCTCTGATTTGAATAGCATACTGATCGATGTCTTTTTAAAGTCAACAGTCATGCCTTCATCAAATGTTCTTTAGAAAACATACCTAATTTCATAATGTTTAAAAACTCCCTACAATTCGCATGTCAAAATGAGCGCAAAGAGAAATACTTTTTTTGAATTTATTAGGGAACTTCTAAAAAGCCGAGGAATGTAGGAATTTCATACTAAGGTTTTATGGAAACACCTAATCTCACTATTAAAAAAAGAGACGAGAAAGCAAACAAAATTCTTTATCGCAGGTAAATACAATATAGCAAATTACAACAATACAGCAATTTACAGAATAATATGGATATCAACAATGGGGCACAAATATTTATATAGGGGCACAAATATCTACAAACAAATATGGATGAGTCTCATACAATATAGGTACATGAATATCACAAGAGAGCTTCCTTCTTCCTGTCCCCATCATTTCCGGTGTCCCTTCTTATTGCCCTTCTGGCTCTTATCTCGACCACTTTCATTCTTGTCCCTCCCGCTTTTTTCCTTCGCAGTTGTTCCATCCTTTGACGTCGGACGTGATGGTTTCGAGCTGCCTCCTCCTCTCGTGTTGTCCATGCGGCTCCTTTGACTGTCGGTCATGCGCTTGATGTTATTGTCGAACCATAGCAGCACTTGCTGCATTGGACTCCTGTCGTCTGCGTCACCGGCCCAAACCTGCTTCGTCATGTAGTCGCAGAATTCCGCTGGAGCCTCGCCAGAGAACTTCATCCTTTCGCCCATAATCACCTGAATGTTAAAACGAATCAATTAATGTTTATAAACAGAAAAAACTAAAACTTACTCTTCTTGCAACTTCGTTATTGGTACCAAAGTTTTGGTAGGGATTCTCGCCGTTCGCAAAGATCTCCCAGCAGAGGATTCCGAAGGCCCATACGTCCGACTTCTTGGTGCAGACCCGGTCCCTCATCGTCTCCGGTGCCAACCATTTGATCGGGAGCTTCTGATCCTTGTCGAGCTTGATTTCCGTGTCGCCAGGCGTCAGCTCACGAGCGAGCCCGAAGTCAGCAATTTTGACCTTAAAAATTAAAACAAAAATTAATTAAATTTTTGCATTCTATCCACCTTTTGCTCGCTGTACAGGCAGTTCCTTGCCGCAATGTCGCAGTGGACGACGTTGTTCTCGTGAACATGGGCGAGACCAGAAGCAGCTCCCAGACACATGTACAGCTTGCTCCTTGGGCTCCTCTGGATCTCCTGCAGATAGTCCTTCAGTGCACCATTTGTCTCGAGCTCCATTACGATCATCAGCGGCTCCTGACCAACGGCTACACCTTAAAATTTGAAAATATTTAGAAAATACATGGAACCTATATCCTGCAACTCACCATAAGACTGAATGACGTTCGGATGCTTGAACTTGCGCATTATACGGGCCTCGTTCATGAACTCCTTTATCTGCTCCTTTGTGCACTTGGTCAATGTTGCCTCTTTGATGGCTACCTTAACCGGTCCGCCGCTTTGTTTGAGCTCTCCGCGTCTTACAATGCCGAATGCACCAGCTCCTAGCTTTGCTCCGTTCACAATATCCGCATGCGCCAGCTCCCAATCCTTCCTCCCAATGGGCCGCGTGATGATGACATGGCTTGCCTAAAAATAGCTTGTTAGTTAAGCTTATGTTTTGTATCAAATGTACCGAGCAAACGGGTTGGCGACTTTGCAGATGACTGTCGACGAAATCCCTTATTGATTTGTAGCCCTTGTCTGATTTGAAGTCGATGGAGATGCGCCCCTTCTCCTCGCGGAAGAGATAGTGCTTGACGTTGCCGTAGACGACCGACAGGACGAACGTTCTTGCATCGCCTGCATTCTCCTCACTCTTTCGGATCAGGAACTCGCCATTTGCCTTCAGCATTGCAACAGTGTCCTCTCGCGGAAGCTAAATAAATGAAGGGAAATGTATCAACATTATATAAAAATAAAATTTAGGCTCACCAATCCATGGTAATATGGTAGCTCCCACAGGTTTCTGTCAGACTCCATTAGCAGTGAGAAAATTGAGATGACAACCAGCAACAAAGCAGCAGAAGATCGTTGGAAAGTCGAACGTTGACGAGGACGAGGTACAGCAACAGTGTCCCGAACAGCAGTAGTCGTGATGCAGTCGAAGCGCAATGCCAGTGTTGTCGAGTCGTTGTGTTGAGTTATCTAAAGTTTTGCCGGCTTTTATATCTCTAGCGTCATTAACCAAAAAATCATATAAAAGGCATCTAAAAATTCTCAACATAACTCACAACGACTCGACAACACTGGCATTGCGCTTCGACTGCATCACGACTACTGCTGTTCGGGACACTGTTGCTGTACCTCGTCCTCGTCAACGTTCGACTTTCCAACGATCTTCTGCTGCTTTGTTGCTGGTTGTCATCTCAATTTTCTCACTGCTAATGGAGTCTGACAGAAACCTGTGGGAGCTACCATATTACCATGGATTGGTGAGCCTAAATTTTATTTTTATATAATGTTGATACATTTCCCTTCATTTATTTAGCTTCCGCGAGAGGACACTGTTGCAATGCTGAAGGCAAATGGCGAGTTCCTGATCCGAAAGAGTGAGGAGAATGCAGGCGATGCAAGAACGTTCGTCCTGTCGGTCGTCTACGGCAACGTCAAGCACTATCTCTTCCGCGAGGAGAAGGGGCGCATCTCCATCGACTTCAAATCAGACAAGGGCTACAAATCAATAAGGGATTTCGTCGACAGTCATCTGCAAAGTCGCCAACCCGTTTGCTCGGTACATTTGATACAAAACATAAGCTTAACTAACAAGCTATTTTTAGGCAAGCCATGTCATCATCACGCGGCCCATTGGGAGGAAGGATTGGGAGCTGGCGCATGCGGATATTGTGAACGGAGCAAAGCTAGGAGCTGGTGCATTCGGCATTGTAAGACGCGGAGAGCTCAAACAAAGCGGCGGACCGGTTAAGGTAGCCATCAAAGAGGCAACATTGACCAAGTGCACAAAGGAGCAGATAAAGGAGTTCATGAACGAGGCCCGTATAATGCGCAAGTTCAAGCATCCGAACGTCATTCAGTCTTATGGTGAGTTGCAGGATATAGGTTCCATGTATTTTCTAAATATTTTCAAATTTTAAGGTGTAGCCGTTGGTCAGGAGCCGCTGATGATCGTAATGGAGCTCGAGACAAATGGTGCACTGAAGGACTATCTGCAGGAGATCCAGAGGAGCCCAAGGAGCAAGCTGTACATGTGTCTGGGAGCTGCTTCTGGTCTCGCCCATGTTCACGAGAACAACGTCGTCCACTGCGACATTGCGGCAAGGAACTGCCTGTACAGCGAGCAAAAGGTGGATAGAATGCAAAAATTTAATTAATTTTTGTTTTAATTTTTAAGGTCAAAATTGCTGACTTCGGGCTCGCTCGTGAGCTGACGCCTGGCGACACGGAAATCAAGCTCGACAAGGATCAGAAGCTCCCGATCAAATGGTTGGCACCGGAGACGATGAGGGACCGGGTCTGCACCAAGAAGTCGGACGTATGGGCCTTCGGAATCCTCTGCTGGGAGATCTTTGCGAACGGCGAGAATCCCTACCAAAACTTTGGTACCAATAACGAAGTTGCAAGAAGAGTAAGTTTTAGTTTTTTCTGTTTATAAACATTAATTGATTCGTTTTAACATTCAGGTGATTATGGGCGAAAGGATGAAGTTCTCTGGCGAGGCTCCAGCGGAATTCTGCGACTACATGACGAAGCAGGTTTGGGCCGGTGACGCAGACGACAGGAGTCCAATGCAGCAAGTGCTGCTATGGTTCGACAATAACATCAAGCGCATGACCGACAGTCAAAGGAGCCGCATGGACAACACGAGAGGAGGAGGCAGCTCGAAACCATCACGTCCGACGTCAAAGGATGGAACAACTGCGAAGGAAAAAAGCGGGAGGGACAAGAATGAAAGTGGTCGAGATAAGAGCCAGAAGGGCAATAAGAAGGGACACCGGAAATGATGGGGACAGGAAGAAGGAAGCTCTCTTGTGATATTCATGTACCTATATTGTATGAGACTCATCCATATTTGTTTGTAGATATTTGTGCCCCTATATAAATATTTGTGCCCCATTGTTGATATCCATATTATTCTGTAAATTGCTGTATTGTTGTAATTTGCTATATTGTATTTACCTGCGATAAAGAATTTTGTTTGCTTTCTCGTCTCTTTTTTTAATAGTGAGATTAGGTGTTTCCATAAAACCTTAGTATGAAATTCCTACATTCCTCGGCTTTTTAGAAGTTCCCTAATAAATTCAAAAAAAGTATTTCTCTTTGCGCTCATTTTGACATGCGAATTGTAGGTGATCAAATTCATGATCAAATTCCGAGTAAATTCCGATTCCAACACCCTGCTTTCGTAGATATGGGCTGTTATTTGCATAACGGTCAAAACATCCTAGATTTTTGTGAATCTTGAGGTCAAAATAAATAAATAATTTTTGTTTAATTACCTAAAGTATCACAAAACCAAAAAACTTTTGACATTACGTTTTTTGGGCTTCGGGGTCCAAAGAATCTCTACTTTAACAATTATTTAATTTATACAGTTAACTCTAGTTAATGTAAAGGTTCTTGATTTTTTTATAAATTATTTGGGGAAAGGGTTGCCTGTTAAATGTAAATTAATAAATAGTAAAAGTACATTAATTAATATTTTTGTTTCTTTTTTCCTGCGTAAATTAAAATTAATTTAGATAAAAATAGATAAAATAGTAACTTTTTTTACATAATTAATTTTTATTCTTCAAAATTAAATTCAAATATTTTATGTATGTATAACTTTGTTTAAAAAAATAATAAAAATGAGATTAAAAAAAAATTAAGGAATTGAGGTTATTTCATTAATTGGTGCATAATAATGTTTTTGAAATGTTTGTTGTCTTATATTGTTGTTGTAATTTTCAAATCTGACTGGAGATTGTTGATATTGTAGAGGAGGAGGAGGAGAAGGCTAAAAAACATTTTTGATAAAAAATATTTTTTTAAATTTAGGTATTGGGGGAAGGGAGGAAGTTCCATATCCACAAAAACTCTTTAATGAACCCCCTTGCCTTGAAAGAACAAAGGAAGTGAAGAGAGGACAACCTTCCCAAAAAAATGAACTGATTTACTTGTCTAAATATTAAACTATTATCATCAATTCTTCTACTATTTCCCCCTTCCATTTCTGGATAATATTGTGAAGGATATTCAAATTGTTGTTCTTGTTGTTGCCATTTTAGTATTGGTGGGGGAAGTATTTCTTTATTATTATATTCTCCATCATAATCTCCATATGGGACCGGGGAACCAGCATCTACTTCTCGGGAAAAGAAAACTGAACTTGTAAGTAATATGGCACTCCTATGTTTAAATTTAAATAAATTCATAAAAATTGAAGATATCCAAAAATGTATACATTAATGCAAAAAGTAAAACAAGCATTGCCCAACACGCCAAATAAAAAGAATATCCATAAGATTTCTAATAAAAATATTTAATTAATTTATTTAAAAATAAAAAACTAAACAGGGAATATATTTTGTACACCAATTAAATAACGAGATTCTAACATTTCTCCATTTATCATAAAAACAGCTAAACCAATTCCACAAAGTAAAACTTTTTAATTTTAAAAATTATTTTTTAGAAATTTAATTCTTACAAGCAAACCCAAGCAAAACATCCAAAATTATCTAAAAAAAATATTCTTAGCAAAAATTAATTAATTCCCCTTACAGTCATAGTTCTAAGCAAATTTTCTTTAACAATTCCAATTCCCAAAGCTAAAATAGCTCCACCTCCAAGTAATAAAGTAATAAACATTAAAATAAGAACAGCATAATGCCAGCCAAAAAAGTAGGGAGTTCTCAATAATTTTTTACGGCAATCTCCAATTAATAAAAATCGACAAACTTCTACACGTTCATAATAATCTGTGTGTGTTGTAAAATTAATAATTTATATCTAGAAACTAAGATTTAAAAAGCTCAATCCCAGACCCCAACCTTGCTGGTAAATTTTGAAGCTAATCTAGTTTTGTTTATATTTTCGATAGACGAAAGTATGAGCTCTCCAAAGAGTAAATTCCTGTCTGCCAAATCACTCACGTCTCACGCCTGAACCCATACCCAGGTCTGTATTTTAGAGCCTGTTCCATAGGGCAAGATTAAAAGGGATGTAAACTATGGATAGGCGTGGTCGATAAGAAGGTTTTAATCTTATTTCTGTCTTACAAAATCATTTATTTACAAAACTTACTAATTAAATCATCACTAAATATATACCAGCATTGTGATTGTCCTGGACAATAAATCCAAAGACCACTTTGAATATTTCTATGAATATCTGTATCTTCCGCAACTTGCCAGGAAGGCGTCAATGTTGCTATAAATAAAAGAAATTCTGCTGAAATTGTTAATATTAAAGTTGTTATTCTTAATTTTGATATATTTCCCCATAAATTATTTTTTATTAATTGAAGAGGCATTTTTAATTGTAGATGATAGAATTATGCAAAACATGAACAGAAATACTAGAAAAAAGTAAAAAGAAATATTTTTTAGTATTTTTGAATAAAATTTGAATTGGTGTAAAGTATCTACAGCTATTGGAGGAACCATTCAATAAGCTGCACTTATTATTAGAAGGTTATCATTATTAGAAGGCTTTAATTTTCTAATAGACGGAGACTTCGAGAATTAACAGAATGAGATGTACCTATGTCTTTTAAAAATTTTAATTTCCATGTCATTGGTTAAAAAGCCAAAAACTGAAATATATCGAGCATTTCCTAATAAAAAATAAAAGGTTTTGGAATTTAAACATTCACGCCTAGTTATAAATTGTGTTTATATTGATTAAAAATATTCAAGAAAAAAATAATAATTCCATGAAAAAAGTAATAAAATTTGAATATTTAGGATAAAGAAAAAAATAAAGAAAGGAAAAAAGAAATTAAAAATTGTTGAGGGGATATTTGAAAAGAGGTGGAAAGTCGTAAACATGGGAAATTTTTAGAGGAAGACGACGGCGCAAAAACGAGTTTTTATGATGGCAAAAGGAAAATGGAGAGGATGATTCTCTCTTTTTTTATTATTTGTTAGGTGGTTGGTTGGTTGTTGACCCTAAATACACATTGATTGAAGGAAGAAAAGTTTTAAATTGGTAATCACATGGAGTGTGGGGAATTTAAATTTTATATTTCAAAAAAGGGATTTGAACGAGCATATGTAAAGGCTAGTAAGTATTTGTTTGTGAATATTTATTATTAGGGCAGCATGTCAAAACTAGAAATCGGTATGATTCCGACGTCAGTTTGATCCAATCTTTAGTTTTGTATGCAGTTATATGTACTTTGGTAAGTTAAAACCAAAAATTGTAAGTTGGGGGATATTTAGGGATTTTTTTGAGATTTTTCTGTTTAAAAAATTATTCTCCAATAAATTTTGTGGAAGAATTATTTATGTACATTTTAGTAATACATACATTTTTCTTCTTATGAGAAAATTAAAAAATAAAATTATTTTATTTAATTTACATACCTATATGTATAAAAATATTTTAAAAGAAAATTTAACAGAAAAGAATTTAAAAAAATTTATTTTAAAATAATTATATTTCTGTTCTTTTACAATTGTATGCATCCAATGGTTGTCAAGGCCTTTTAACAATCGATTGTGTCCTTGGGTTTTTATAAGTTTAAAATATGTACAGTGAGGTGCATATGTTTATGCCGCTTGAATAAAACATCATAAAATTTTTCAGGATCGATCAATGTAGACATTCTTGGTCTTAAAAAATAGCTTAAACGATAACTCAATTGACATCTATCGGCATTTTCCTCAAATTCGACTTTTCGACCCCTTTTAGACTGGTCGAACGAACAGTCCATTGGCTCTTTGGAAAAATTTTCTAGAATCTTGCTGATTTTATATATGATTCTCCGTAAAATTCTGTACAAAATGCAAAAAGCCGCATTCGAAATGCTTCGGTCTGAACCGAGATATGATTTTTTGAAAATCGAAAAAGACAGCTATTTTTCAAGTTTTTGGTGTTTTCAGCTGTTTTTTTCGATTTTCAAAAAATCATATCTCGGTTCGGGCCGAAGCATTTCGAATGCGGTTTTTTGCATTTTGTACAGAATTTTACGGAGAATCATATATAAAATCAGCAAGATTCTAGAAAATTTTTCCAAAGATCCAGCAAATGGGCTGTTCGTTCGACCAGTCTAAAAGGGGTCGAAAAGTCGAATTTGAGGAAAATGCCGATAGATGTCAATTGAGTTATCGTTTAAGCTATTTTTTAAGACCAAGAATGTCTACATTGATCGATCCTGAAAAATTTTATGATGTTTTATTCAAGCGGCATAAACATATGCACCTCACTGTATGTAAATATTACTTAAATTAAATTTAGATTGTTTTTATATTTTATCCAATAGTTTTTTCTAGAAAACTTCTTTTAAGAATCCACCTTTTCTCTTATTATAAAAGATATTTATCATTAAGGCATGAATTTAAGGCAGGTGGAAAGTCGTAGAAAATTTATTAGGAAGTGGATTGAAAATCTAAAGATTAAAATTTACGGCAATTTATTTAAATTTGAAAAGCTAGAAATTCGAAAAAGAAAGTTTAAAAAGAGAAAATTGCTTTACAAGCCTTTTACTAAAAAATAATTAAGGCCAAATCCAACTAATTAATTATCAATTTTATTTTAAAAAAATTACAAACAAAATTTAAAAACAAAATGGCATTTAAAAACAAATTCAATTTCCTTTTAAAAACACACACAATTGAGATCACCAATTTATTTAATTCTTTTCATTTTTTAAAAATTTCTTCCATAAAAATTAATATTTTGTTGTCTTTTTGGTAATGGAGGTAATTGCCTCATTGCAAAACGCTCTTCTTCGTCTTCATCTGTCCAAAATTGTTGTTGAAATTGGTGTCGGTGGTCACCAAATGGGGATGGATCATCTTGACTGTTATAGTATGTATCTATTCCTCCTAATTGACCCTGAAAATTTTTATTTTTCTTTAAGTAAAAAAATATTTTTTATTTTACATAGGTATACTATTTAAAAATATTTTTATTTTCATTAGAAAGAGAATTTTAAAAAAAATTTGATTAATATAAAAATATTTTTGTAGTTTTTTAGAGAATATAATTTATTAGAGAGTGCCCTTTTATTAAAATATTTATAAAATATTCTTTTAAAAATTACCAAAGTTGTAGGTATAGTAGATGGACTTTCATAACGATTTCTTTGTTTTTGACTATTTTGACTAATTATTTGAGCTAAATGTATTGTTGCTGGTAAAAAAGTAGTAATTAAAATAGCTATGGAAATTAATTCTAATAAAAAAGAATATCCACGATGTTTCTAAATTAATTTTATTTTTTAAATTAAAAAGTTTTTTTTATTAAACCTCATAAATTCCACTAACACTAACATGAAAGAAACGATATTCTACCTAAAAATAATTAAATTATTAAATTTTCTCTTTATCCATTTTTTCTTCCTAAAAGGTGATATTTAATTTTGTTGATATTTCCCTTTAAATGGTTTTATGTAAATCATTTTTCGATCTATCAACAAAATTTATGTACATATCAAAGAAGTCAATGGTTATCCGAAACCCGGATTTTTTACAATTTGAAGACCGATTGAAGAAAACTTTTACAACCAGTCTCGAAACTCGACCTGACTTTTTTTCTCAACTCACGACATTCCTGATAAATAAATAATCGAAAAAAGAGGAATTATAATTTTATTAATTTAAGTATTTTTGACGGATAAAAAGATTAATTTTTTAAATAAATAAAAGCACCATTTGTGAAAGAACAGCAAAAGCAATAGCTACACCAGAATGCAAAAATACTTTTAAAAAATACTTTGAATTTAAAAAATATTTTATAAGTACCAGAAATAGCCAAAAATCCAATAAAAATAAAAGCAGATAATTTTCTGGTGGGTAAATGAAAGGATAAACACAGAGAGAATAAACTTAAAATAGCCAATAATTGAGCAATTAATAAAATAAATAATAAAGTTTTTTGCCATCCGTGAAAGGGAGGGGAACGTAAATTATTAAAAGCTTCTGTTGGTGAGGATAATGAGGAAGAAGAATAATCTGTTGTTGATAAACTATAAACACAGGCATGCATTCCGTTTGGTCTTTAAAAAATAATTAAATCTAGTAAAGCAGCTGGGCTTTTATTTTACCTTGTTTGGCAATTTAGCCATAAACCGCTAAATACCCATTGATCAATTTCACGTGCATAAACTACTTGCCAACTAAATAAATAAATATAGTTTATTTTTTAAAAATAAAAATCTTTTCTCTCAAAAAAATAAATTACCAAGTTTCCCTCGCAATTTTAATTAAAAATTAAATAATTAATTTACCTAGGTGTAAGAATAGCCGCAAATCCAATTATAATCCCAATTAACAATAAAACTAAAGAAACAATTTGAGCAACGGAAAGAGGGAAAATTGAATTAATTGAAAATATTCCCCCTCCAGAGGGTGAAGAAGCCATTTAAATTTATTTTTTTAAAAATATTTTTCCAATATTTTATTTAATTATTTTCTTTAAAAATATAGAAAATATTTAAAAAATTATTTTGAGAATGAGAGCAAAATTAAATAAAAAATAGGGATTGCTTTTTTAGAGAAAATAATAATTTAAAGTGTTAGAATAATGTTATTCAATAGACCTTTAGAAAAATAAATGTTGAGAACAACTTGCGCATATTAAAATTATTGTTGAGAGTTAATAAACTTAAAAAAAATATTTTTTATTTAATAAAGTTTAAAGATTAAATAAATTATATACAGTTAACCCCTAGAGACTAGCCGATAGTGAGAGTAAACTGTGGTCTATAAAATTATTTTTAAAATAAAGTTTTAATAAATAGTAAAAAGTTTTTAAAGTTTAATAAACTAAAGTTTTAATGGATGCATGAAATACTAATAAATTGTAAAGGAAAATGAAAATTTTAAAGGAAATAAATATTAGTCATTATTATTTTATTATATCGAAGTTAAAGCAACTCAGAAGTCTGGATTTCTATTCTTTCCAAATTCTTTAAATCTCTATTTACATCTACAAATATCTTACAAGCTATTTATAATTTTTAAATAATAAAGAAATTACAAAAAAAAAATAATTTTGTTAGATATTCTCGTTAAGGTGTAGCAGCGATCGCGCAATTCAAAATAAAAGAAAAATAAAAATCGGGGGGAGTTTGGAAAGTCTTTTAAGGCTGTTTTCTCATCGATTTTCATCTCTCTTTTGCTGTTAGATTATTTCCTGTTTTTCTTTTTTGAATGTGTCACCAAACAAGGTGCAGCCGTTGCTTGGGGCAATAAAAAGAAATTTTTTTTAAATTATTGTTTGTTAGTTTGTGAATTTTAGATCATTCCACACGACAAATTTAAGTAAAATTAAAACTTAAGATAAATTTGAGGATATTATTTTTTAAATTTAATTATTAGGTGGTATGTTAAACCCTTCCGCCCAAGAATTTGAGTATCCGTTAATAACAATAAAAGTTGTTAATATTTTTTAAATTTATTTAATAAAACAATATTTAAATAAAAAATATACAAAATATATATCATTACAAATTCATCCATAATATCCCATTCTTGGTTTATGTCGTTTCCAAGCCATTTCCTCATCTGTAGATCTCCATAGCCATGGCGGTGTTAATGATGAACCATCTCCTCCTTTATAATAATACTTCTTTTCGTAAGGTATATATTCTGGTGGTGGCCGAGGACGAGGAGATGGGGGTGGTGGAGGAGGAGGAGGTGGTGGTGGTGGAGGAGGAGGTGGTGGTGGTGGTGGTGGAGGAAGCGGCGCAAGTGGAGGAGGTGGTGGAGGCGGTAGTGGTGGCGGAGGAGGCGGTGGTGGAGGAGGGGGAGGCGGCAGCTCATATCTTTGATATCCATATCCATGTTTTTTCCTGCTGATGCTGTTAAATTTAGATAAAATATAATTAGAATAATCATCGACAAAAAATAGGAAGAATACAACCCGGCTTCAGGATCGGTTTTGCAAAAATCTTAGGAAATTAAAAGCCCTAGCTATAGATTTTTTGAGTCCATCCCTTTTAAAACATAAAATATCCCATCTATTGTATCTTAATAAGGCTTTTCTGCCATTAAATTAATTAATTTATAACCCCATTGGCGATGAAATGAGGCGGCTTTCCAAAATAGTTTCTTGTGGTGGAATTATAGGAGGTGGTGTTATTTGTGGTATTTTAGGAATAAGTGGTCCAGCAATTCCTCTTTCAGCAATACTTAATGTTTCTTCTATTGTAGAGCCTGGTGGACTAGCTGCATTGATTGAGGCTAAATCTATTAATCAAAATTATTTAAATGAGAAAAAAACATGTTAAATTACCAGTCGGTGTTTGTATACTTGGAGGATCTGGAATGGATGGTGGAGATCCCCAACCTGGGGGAGGTCTAAGTACAGGCACTACAGGCAATGGCATATTATTTGAATTAATTGTTTCTTGAGTAAGCGACTCAGTTATATCGATACCTCCACCGTCAGGGGGTGTTCCTGGTGCAGCACGGGGAGGTCGACTAATTGAAAAAGATTTTTTGAAAATTTTTTAAAATTTCTCTCACAATTTTGGTTGCAAAATAGAATAGACCAAAATATAATTATAATTAAAAATAATTAAAAATAATTGTAGATACATCCAAACTCCTTTCTCCATTCTTTTAATGGCAATATTTTTACAAAGTAAAATATGTCAAACCAGAAACATAAATTTATTTAATAAAATTATTATACAAATTTTGTCATGCATTAAAAGACACATTTTAACACCTTTTTGGTCCGCCTTTATATATAGAACTTCCCCCATCTTCAATTCTTTCTCAAAGTTTTTATAAAAAAATTTTTTGTGATTTTTTGTTTTTTCCTTTTGTATTTTTATATTATTTTTATTTAAATGACTTTTCCAATTGTTTAAATTTTTTATAAATCTTTTGTTAATTTTTTGCCTAATTATGTTTACTTTCCAAAAATAAATTGAATTAATAATTAAAGGAAAGAAAGTCTTTTAATTTTCCTTTCTCGTTATGTAATTTTCACGGTCACGGCCCACAGCTTTTTATTTTTTATTAATTTAAGTGCTTTCTCCAAGTTTATTTTTTGTGCTTTCAAAAAAGTAGAACTGAGAGAGAGAGAAAAACTAACTTAAACATTAAAACAATTCCTTTTTATTTTCTGTTTCGGTAAGTTTATTATTAAATTTTTTACAAAAATTTACAAAAGCATAAATATGAGCGTTCTTCAAAAATCAGTGCTGCAAAATTTAATTTAGACCTAACAATTTAATCTAATAGTTAAAACACTATCAGGTTTATTACACTTTTTGAAACATATGAAACCCATCGTTATTAGTTAAATTTTTCTGGAAAATGAGATCAGATCTTAAGGCCATACGTAATTTAAGACTAGATCAAGGTTTTTCCTTCCCTATTATGTTTATAGTTATTGTGATTAACATAGATTAAACTAAAAGAGTGCCATCTAACTTTAATAGAAATCTTTAATTTTCAATTAAATATTTGATCTTATTTTTGTACCTCGATAAAGTAATACAAATATAAAAAATATTTATTAGACAATCTTTGATAAAAACAAATTGAAAGAAATTCAATAAATTCAACCCTGCTTGGCATTCACACAAAACATGATAACCTAACTCAAGATTTCTGTTTTTTACCTGCAAACCATACAATTCAAATTAGTTCTAACTGCATATAGCTTGAATAAAAATGAAATGTGATGGTTAACTTTCGTAACAGATTGTTTAAACATTGCTAAGTCTGCAGATAAAGCAGAAAGCTTTAAAATGACCCACACTATCTGAAATTACACCTATGTGAATGCCAAGAAGAAGGAATACATTTATTTTTCAATTTGCTTTCTAATAAAATGATAACAAAAATTTTGGAAAGAGGTCCACTGAATGAGTAGAAAAATATATTTAATTTCTGCATATTTTCTGTATAGAAAATATGTATAATTATTATGAGGTCTATAGTACTAGGCAGAGTGCATTATAAAATTGGTTGAATAACAGATTCGTACCCGACCAATTTAAAATAAATATACAAAACCGAAAGAAATGAAATGACAAAAGAAATAATAAAACGATTTTCTGAAGAAACAAATTATTGATGTACCTGTGTAGTTATAATATTATTGTTGTTGTTTTTGCACACTTTATATATGTCTTCTGCTAATCCTACAAAATGATCACGATAATCAGCAAGTGTGTGCAACTGCAGCACACAGTTTGAATCACGTGCAAAAGCACTTAATTTTTCCTAAATGAGGAATTTATTAATTTTCTTTTTTTAATTTCAATAAACTAACCACCAATTTATTATATAACCGTTGAGCCAAGGAACGCTCATTAATATACAATTTATCAGAATGTACTCTTTGAATAGTTTCGCAAATAGTCGCCAAATTTGGCAGCAAAATTCTTAGGATAACCTAAATTTAAAAATAAAAAAAATAGAAAAATGTTCAAGCAAACATCAGCGCCGAGCTCGCATATAGCAAAAGTAGCACCATACAAAGTAGGCAAAGAAATGTTTTGGTCTGTAAAAGCTCTTGAAAGAGCGCGAATTACTCGAGTATGAATATGCGGTAGACGATAATGCCTAAGAAAAATTAAATTATATAAGCTCTCCCGAAAAAATTGATAAAACCTAAGTAATTGAGCAAGCAAATCTGCTGAAAATTCACGAAGCACACAGTGAGTTTCAGACGTGTGTTGGTTGGATGAAAGTTGACGGCTAAGGATACAAGACATCATTGCAGGCAAGAGTTCATGAAGCTGTCATTTATATTTTAAAAGCAATAATAGTAGTAGAGCTTACACAAGGCTCTAATGAGAGAGCAGCATTCTGAGAAAGAGCCTGGATCATACGCATCTTAAAAAATATAATAAAACCCCCAAAATACATGACAGGCCTGAAGAATCGAAAAATAATAAAAAAAACATAATAAACCCAAAACAAACCAGGTAGACCAGAATAGCCATATTATGGACAACTATGTTGCATCGAACCTTAATAGTTAAATTAAAACCTTTAAAAATAATTAAGTCTAACCCCTTCAGTTATGGCAATACAAAATCTTGGAAGAAGCGAGCGAAGACCGCAATCCATTTGCAAGCAATTCAACGCTTCCTAAAATTTGACAAATAAAATAATATTAAAATTGCATGAGGATTAAATTCTTTCCAAAGACCTATTATGAAACCAAAGATATGTTTACCTATAGAGTCTGATTTAACTTACAATGCGTTTCTGCTCGTCTTGACCCATAATAGCTTCCATAATCTTGAGGAAGAATAATTGCTGCTCCTAAAAGAAAATTTTCTTCAAAATAAAAATGTTCTCAAATACCAAAGACAATGAATGAGTTATAGTTGATTTAAGTTGAACTTGCTCTGTTTTACGCATTGTTTTGGCAGCCTGATTGAGGAAAAGACCACCGCTACCCGTAGAGCCATTTACAAGAGCCTGCTTCTGAGAATGATCATCAGAAAGACAAATTTCAGGTGGTGCAGGTGGCAAAGGATTTTCTGGGATTGCTGGTTGTGTTCCGGTGATAACCAACCAATGAGCTAATCAGATAAATTTTTATAAAATTATAAAAATAATTTAGAAACAATCACCTTTAAGTGTTGTTTCTAGTGGCATCTTTCCAGATGGTGAAGATAGAAATGTTCCAATTTCATACTCTTGGTCATCGCAAACAAAAATATCATGACCCTGTTTACCAACATGCCTGAGAGAAGGATCAGTAGATTCACAGCTTGTCATGAGCTAAAGTATCTTTATATTTACAGGTCAAATTAATCAATTCATTATCCCAATTAAAAAAAATACATTTCATCTAATTCAACCATTTTATAATTTTAATTGAAACATACCGGAGAATGACCATAAAAAGCCATTGCAACCTCCAAATCATCTGCAGTAATCCACCGCCGTCTACTGCATTTGTGAAATTTACGTACAAGTTTTAAAATCTTTCGTAAATGGGTAGAAACTTCATCTGACACTTGCTGACATGAACCAACCGGTAATTCAATACCCAATTGTTCGGCAACCGACTAAATAAATTTATAAAAATAAACATTTTCCTTAAAATGTAAAAATTTTAAATACGAGTCCATATCATAATCAATGTCCGAAAAATACCATCAAAAAAATGAGTAACAATAAGACTCAAGCGCCAGCAGGTTTGAATTTCTGGGGAATTTATTTAATTCTATCAAACCTTAACAAAACTAGCATCCAATCCAACACTATTTTGATTTAATATTGCAGTTGAAGTTGATGGTGTCGGAACACATTGACTGCCATCGAGATCCATAAAAATAATAATTGGTTTTTTGGGCTTATGTACCTTTCGATGTTGTTAAAAATAAGTGAATAGGACCACAGCCAACCCAGAATTTTCACTAAAATTTTTAAATTGTAAAGAAAAGGTTACTGGCTATACCGATTTAGGAAATAAACACAAAAGCGCCGACTAAGGTAAAGTCCAAGATGTACTCAAAATAAATAAAAATATTGCAATAAAGCAACAATTTATGAACAAAAAAATTTAAGATCAGCGAAAAAATTTTTTTATCGATACGTAAGAAATCTTAGTGTTAGCATACAAGGAAACATCGAAAACTTTACTTATCTCCTACAAATTTTTAAGATTTTGCCTCCTTGTAAGCCTAAAAAAGTCGAAATATATAGGTATAAGCGAAGGGTTCCCGAAATAAATTGGAATATGCACAATTTACAAAGAAAAATAAATGAATTTATTTATATCTCTGATTTTTCAAAAATTAGATTTTTAATGAAAGATTAATTTTAAAATTTAATCTATCATAAGAAAAATTCCTTTATAATAAAGAGAAAAAATAAAGAGACAAATTGAAAGGAAATGCCGACATTTTCAACGTTAGGCATTCAAAAAAAGAAAACATCACCAAAATAATTAACAAAAACGAAAAGACAAGAAGATAAAAATAGATAGAAAAACTACCAGGCTATTTTTCCCAATTTTGAGTGGTCATTAAATTTTGGAAAAATAGCCGCCGCAAGAATATAACAACAGAAAAATATCTTTTAAAGACATACTCCCCTGTTCAGCTTCTCAGATTATTCCGCCTTGTCTGACTTGAGAAGATTGTTTCGTAACTGGTCAACCTCTTTCTTCACCAAGGGCAAAAGAACTTCACCATCCTCGCTAATATAAGCGGCAATTGATTTGACCACCTTCATTGTTCCAGACCTAGTACCTTGTGAGAACTCAGCGATCAATATATACTTGTCATCATATCTAGAAAATAATCAAATAAACTAAAAAGAAACAAAAAAACCGCTTCATGTCAGAAGACCATTTCCAATAACTGGGCGGGCTTTTTTCATCTTTACTTGACTCCATCGCTTGGTAAAAAGTTAACTTCTCCACATACCACTGATAAATTTGCAATATAAAAATCATAACAAAATAACTAATTGAACATAAGGCAAGAACCTAAACAAGGAATCCAATCAAATTTTATTTAAAAAGTTACTCACAGATTTTGATGCAGGGAAGGGACGGAAGTAGTCGTAGATGAGAGCGAAACCGGCAAAAGCCACTGCCAAAAATGAAAGTGCCAGACGGCCATTGGCCAACGAGTGACATTCAGTCCAACCATAGTTGTCATTAATTATCTAATTTTAATTGGGACAAATCATTTTAACGTATATTTACGTAAAATATTTTTTATTAAAGTAAAAACAAGTCACCTTCTTCACAGTGTCGTCCAATGTATTCTTCACATTAGCACCGTCCCATTTATTTACACGTATCGGCTCTTCCTCGGCATCATTTTTATCCTTATTTTTTTTAAAAATACTCTTTAACCATGCCAATTTCCCCACCTCTTGATTGGTCATTTTCAGCCAAAATAAAATTAAAACAGGTTAATAAATAACTAAAATCTTTAAAAAACAAAAAAAAATAGGCAAAATTCTTCAAAAATTAAAAGAAATGTCGCTAACTCTCTATTTTTAAACAGGCGAACGACACGTTGTTTTCTACTTTTCTTTTGCAACAACAGCTAAAAATAAAAAATTGTCTGCCAAAATTTAAATGATTTTGTTTTAAAACGAATGAATTGATTTAATATCGATTTTAATTTTATATAATACAGTAGCCTGCATAAATAAAGTCACATTGCTCGTTTTCATTATTCATTTGTTACTTTTCCTAACTTTTTCGTGATTTTGTATGTGTTTGTTTTTATATTACAGGACAAATATTTAAATTGATTTGACTTAATTTTGTTTCAATTACTTCAACACAACGGAAATTTGTAAGCTGTTTATTTTGATTTATACTTTGATGTTTTGTGATTCAAATTTTTACCGTGTTAAAGCTACCTTTAGGGATGCGTTGGCGTGTGGTTCGGCAATTTATTTAAGATTTATTTTTAACAAAAAAATTTCGTTTAATTGATCGTGAGCGAAGCAAAGTTCTAACAGGGTAAATCACATGGAGTTCAATAAAGCCGAGTGGGCACCCCAAGAAACATGGAGATGACATGGCTGTGCTCATTGTCAGTATAACAGGATGAGTTTGACCTATTCAATAAGTGGTGCTAAAACTGCAAAACAGTTATTTTAACAACCAAAATAAAAATATTGAAACGACGCGATTTTGAATGACACCGTAATACCCTCCCGGCAAAGCCCATTGTGAATTATTTATCGGCATTATTGTCTCCAGCAAATTTAGATATCTTGCAATATGGCAATGTCAACTTCAAAGCTGGAGATGAGCTTGGGTATATTTGTTATCGCAATAAACAATAGTTATTTGCTAATTTTAGACCAGATCATTGATGCTCAAAAGCGTAAGGGCCAAACTGCTGGAAAGAAGCCGATGGGTGGAAACGGTGGTGCGCGTAAAGTTTTTGCGAAGAAGCGCCAACAAAACAACCGTGTTTCGAAATTCAAGCGAAATACTGGCCGTCTTGGTCGAGTTGCTCGTTTTGGGAACAAAAAGAAGTCAACAGCAGGTCCTATGCAGGTAACTTTTTATAGGTTATTTATTTTTATCTTTTTTACGTTAAGAAAAGAATTGTGGTTGCAAAGCGCCAGACTTTTGCTACCGTTAAAAATGCTAGAATTCAGAAGAATAGAAACATGATGAAAGTTACTAAGAATTTGGTTAGAAAGCTTGTTAAGGTTTTTGTAAATTTTAATTTAGAAAATTCCAATTCTTTTTTCAGAAAGCGATTGCTCAGAATTTGACTACCGTTCCTGTCAGCATTCGTCCTAGTAAAAGACAAATGCGTGTTCGTGCAAATCGTCTTCGACAAAAGAATATTCTCAGCCGTGTCAATGTTCAATCTCGAATAATTGGGCGACACCGTATAATTGCGAATAATTCTCCAATTATGGCAACGCGACGTGTCAAGACTGATAGAGGGCCAATTCGTTTTAATACTCGAATGCCAGCTTTTCAGCATGTTGTGTAAGTTTTGGATCAAATCAGCAATTTTTCATTTTTTAGTTCATTACCTCCACGCATCGTTTCTGCTAAACCACAAAAAATTGTACTTCAACCTCAAACTTCTTCGCTTTTTACTACGCCCCGTCGTCAGCAAATAAGCTTTAACGGTCAAAATGCAAGTCAAGGATCATCAGTTCGAGCCCAGATTAATGCAATGCGTCGTGCTAGTCGTGTTCAACAACTTCAGAATCAATTTGCTAAACAACAGCAGCCGACTCAGAAGTTTATTGTTCAACAGCCACGTGCTGGACGTCGTGTGCAACAGGTTATCTTGAGCCGACCACCAGTTAGAACTCAATATATTCTCGTTCAGCAGCAAAATCGTGGTCAGAAATTTGGTCATATTTCGAACAACAATTCTAACACTTCGAAACGCTTTGTTCGTCGACAGCAATTCTTCGGCAGAATGAGTGGACAGAATCGTGGGCAGAAGTTTTCGGTAGGCATTTCTTTTTTTGTTATTATAAATGACAATTTTAGGTCGTTGATACGTTCTATGAGCCACCGAATTTTCTTCAACGAATTTAAGGATCGACAGTGTGCGGACGATTAAGAAGCGAAGAAATTTTGGATTGATAGTTTATGGATTTTATTATCCAAGGTATATACCTATTTTCATCGTTTACCATTTCTTTTTAAATCGGATAAATATATGAAAACCAATGTAAAATGGATAGTTTGATTGTTTTTAGGTAGGTAAGCGATAGGAAAAGGGTACTCAGTTTTGAGTGTGTGTTTCTGTTGATGGGAGCGTTTGACATTCGAACTAATTGTAAGATGAGGGAGTAATCGGATTAAAAACTTCATTTCTAGCGCTAGGTAACTTAAGATCAAATATAAGGAAAAATTACAGAATTAACGAGTTAGAGTTTATAATCAAGTTTTACATGTTCATGTGAAAGCAAATGGAACGCCGACATGGCATGACTGTAACAATATAATGCGTGTAAATTAAATATTAAATGATAAAGAGAACAAAATGCATAGGTGTATCCAAAAAACAAAACAACATCAGCTTCTTAAAATTCTATATTTTCACCATAACGCGCCATTAAATACATGCATGCTAGCCCTAAAAATATTTCTGTTTTTTTAATTGGAAAGGAAAACCTGTTAATAGTCCTGACGTTTGAAGTGCTAAAACCTCCAATCCACTTTTGCGTGAAACATTTAAGGCTTTTTCCATTGCATTTTTCATTTCAGGCATCATACAGCCCTTAAATAAAATGGGGTACGGCCCAAGTAGGCGCGACCGAGTAGGCGCAGGCCAAGTAGGCGCACGGCCAAGTAGGCGCAAGGGCAAATTTCTTAAATTTTACCTAGAATTTTCTTTGTTAATCTTCAAATAATTTTGTTAATTAGTTAGCTGAATTATCAAGCAACTTTATTTTGACACTGGACTTTTTCCAAAACTGCCCTTCTTAGGGCAAAAAATTTATTAAGTGAAGAACTTTTCTTGTAATATTTTTGTCATAAAAGCTCCATACTTAGCTGTTGATAAGTTTTAGATTACTGGCTAAGTTTGTTAATTAGTGAAAGCCGTTATGCTTTATAATTCCTGTGGCTTACCAATGTTATGAATACTAACTAGTTCATCTAGTTTAAGGGGGACTAATTAGTTTAAAGGAACGTGAAGTTATACAAAGGTACAATTAACAATCAAGATAGGACTAAAAACTTCTTCAAGGCGTTTCATAAAAAAGTCCAGCTACAGTTAGGAGTCTTTTGATAATTAAAAGCTTTGATGGATTAAAAAATAAATATACGCTTTTGAACTGCCCAGTACGAACGTATACTAACAAGGTATCGATATTTAAGGTGTTTTTCTTCTAAAATAGGTACCTTTCTTCTAATTTTTACCAAGAATCTTTCTCCTAACTCATTAGCATAAGAATATTTATGCTGACTTATTTTTTAATTTGAATATTTTACGCTAAAAGACTTGCGCCTACTTGGCCCGCGCCTACTCGGGCGTGTCCCAATAAAATGTTTTTAAAATTAAAAAAATTAAAGCATACAAGCGATATGTATAAAAACCTGAAATTTTAAATTTTTAAATTTTAAATAAATTCTATTTTTACATTCCTCCAGCAAAACCAAAAGTATAAGCAGCAAATGTGTGTGTTATATTTCCAATCAAAACTCCAATAATGAATCCAATATAACAAGTTAAAGCAGAAAGTAAATTGTAAAACAATGCTTGACGCATTGTCATACCCGAGTCTAAAAGGATTGCAACATCCCCTAAAATTTAAAAAGGTTTTTTAGAAACAAAATAAAAAAATAAGAACCTAATTCATGAGGGAATTCTTCACAAAGCACAGCCACACTAACGCTTATACCGCTCAATAACGACTCAGAAAATGAAGCACCAATGGTAACACCGTCGATAAAATTGTGTAATCCATCACCGAGAATAATCATCCAAGCAACTGTAGCAATTACTGAATCACCTTCTTTTACATCATGATCGTGGATACATAAAGCATGTGTCTAGCATTTTTTAAATATTGACGAGATTTGAAAATAAAAAATAAAAACAAACCTGTTGTTTAATTGAATGATCAACATCAAACCTTTTATCTTTTCCTTCGTTTGTACGAAGTAAATTCTCATTGCTCTAAAATTTTAATATTTTTGAAAATAAAAATAATGAGATCCGAATTGCTTATTGTTAGTTCCCAATTTTTCTATCGATCTCTCCCCTACTGACATATATCGAAAACCCATTAGAAAGTTAAAAAAAAAGCAAAAAATTACCTGGTCCACCTTCAAATCTTTTCCATTTGTTGGCTGCCCATTCTCTGCGTGATCCTTTTTTGTGTTCCCATGTCGATGCCTTGCTTGGTGAAGTTCTGCTGAGTCTTTCTGTGGTCGCTAATTAGATTAAATTTACAAAATATTAAAATTAAAGTAAACAAAACCTTTCTTGATTCGACGACAATTTTGATGATTTTGTCCGAAAAGAAAAATAAATATATCCCAATAATTGCAGCGAAAGACTTGTTCAGGTAGTCGTGATTGTCATGGGTATGCTCTTCGCCAAAACCTCCATGAGAATGCTCCTGAGCCAGGTCAAAAGCCTTTATTTAAAAAATTGCCCTTTTGTTTTGATTACCTTAAATTGCTAGGTGTTAAATATGAAAAAAAGAGGGAGAGAAAATGGAAAAGAAAAACTAATCTCACAATCCCAAAATTTATTTAAACAGGCCTGTGGTAGGAGATGAAACATTGCTGAACCAGAAAGGGATCCAACACCAACACTGACAAAAAATGTGATGAAGCGATTGTAGTATTTTTTGGTGAGAACTCGCATCACCAAAATTCCTACAACTGCACATAGCCCCACAACTTTAAAATTTTAAAATAAATATTTTGTCAAATAATATTCCAATTAAAAAACCTGTAACGAAGGAAAGACCAACAGACCAAACTGAAATTTTTTATTTAAAATTTAAGTTAATTTTAGAAAATATTAAACCAAGTAAAGGAGACGGCCTCGCATTTTGCTGTAAATGGGAATGTTGTGAGTGCTCATGATGGGGTAAACAATGTTCATTGCACCATTGGTGAAGCTGTTCTGATGAATTAGTTTCTTGAGCTATTTTGCTTCCAGAGGGGAAAGAGTCATGCATTCAAAATTGTATTAAAACAAAAATTTAGCAATAAATGTCAAAAGCTCTAAAAAATAAATTAATTTTACATTTTTATAATAGCTAAGGGTACTTTCCTGTTATGACGCAACAAATTTAAATTTTTTTAAAAAAGCTAAAAATGCTCAAAAATAGTAATAATAAGCATAAAATTTTTTCCCACACGCATAAATTAAAAAAAGCACTATTCATTAAGGGAATGCAGACTTTTTTTAAAAAAATTACCTTTTTGAGAATAAAAAGTTTATGGGGAGAATAAAAAGTTTAAAAAGTTTATGGGGAAAGTTTATGGGGAAAATAGTACTTTTGATACTATTTTAGACCAGATAATTGCATTTATGCCGCCTAGTTAACTGTATTGAACATTTTTAGCTTTTTTAAAAAAATTTAAATATGTTGCGTCATAACAGGAAAGTACCTAGCTAAGTTTTAAAAATATAAATAAAATTTGCTGATATTAATCAACTTTACAAAAGGAAATAAAAAGAGATTGAATAAAGTGTAAAAATGAAAAAAAAAACAAATTGACTCTGCGTTAAAAAATAAAATAAAGTTTTATTTTCAAAAATAAAAAATTCACAGTAGAACAACATTATTACATAAATGATCGCTTTATATTTTATAAATCGATCTAAACAAAATAAAAAAAATTTTAGTTTTAAAGAAGTGAGTTGGGTAGATCAAAAATTAGCAGCCATTTACTTTAGTTTGAATAAACTTCGAAAAAGTTAAATCACGAAAATTAAATACCAAATCCTCAAAACTAATTGTGTGTGGTTTTTTTGCAAAAAAATATTTATAAAAATATTTGTATGTAGATTACAAATACATTTATTTATATTTTGCATTTGCAGAAAAACAGCTGCTCACTCAAATATTTTATTTTTGTCACAAACATACATACATAACTTAAAGACTACCTAAAATAATTTTTAGGTAGTCTTTTCTTGCCTCATTTATTTTCCAACTTTTACTTCCACAAAAACACATAAAGGGGTTATTTTATGCGCGAATCAAATATGATTTTAACACTCAAATTAAATAATAATAAAATCAAATTTAAAATAAACTCGAAAACAGTCAAAAATATAATTTTTGTGAAAAAATAAAATTCTTAAGATAAAAATGTTTCTCAAACAAATCAAAATATATAAAAATGATGTAACATTTGAAAGAAAAACAAATAAAAAAAAATTATTTTTCTAATTTAACTCATCTCCTAAACAACAAATAAATAATCAAAAAAAGTACAAAATAATTTGTGTAGATCATGAAATATAAAGAAAATAAAATTAACATTTAATTTGGTTTTATATGATAAATAAATTTCTGTTGCATTTTTTGACGATAAAAATCAAATAATTCAAGGCAATTGTGTTCGGCAAGTTTCAAAGCCTTCTGAAAAAAATATTTTTTTCTAATTTTAATTAAATTTCCTTACATTATGTTCTTCTAATGTAAATTCTCCTGTTGAATGTGTCCCAATCATTTTTCCACTTAAAATAATCGATGGTCGAAAAACAAAAGTTAAAATAGCTTTACTAGCATTTGATTGGAGTTGGTCTGGATTTATCAGTAATTCACCATCTGTAGCTCTAAAAAATAAAAAAAAAAGTTTATTTTTTGTTAAAATAATGGTTGAAAGAATTTTAAATAAAGTTTTTAAAATTAAGCATTTTTGTGAATCATTTGAATGGAATTTATTTAAAAAGATATTTATTTATTTAACCTTTATTTATTTATGAACGATATTTAATCTTTTGTAGTTGTTAGCGAAGGGGATTTGTATTCTATGAATTCGAAAAATAATTGAGGGCAGGTCGTAATTTTTCTGCGCCGTAAAAATCGGCGCAGAAAATTCCCCCACCCACCTTGGCCCCTCTCCCGAAAAAATCCTGGTTACGGACCTGATCGATGGACATAGAATATTCCCAATAACCCGAAAGAATCCCTTGTCGAAAAATTAAAACTAATCCACAAATTATTTAAAGGACTCGAACATTTATGTGATTTAACTAACAATGCGAACACCTCGCGAACTCTCCTTGTAAAAATATTTACAAAGAAAAAGTAATTATTTTTTGTGATCAAAAATTAATGTTTTACCTAATTCCAATTGTGACAGAAGCAAATATATAATGCATTCGAATTCCAGAATCCAAAAGAGCCAGACAAATAGAATTTAAATGTAAAGCATCTGTTGGCCCGTCAGCTTTTAATTCTTGAGTACAAATTTGAATGCAAGTTCGAGGATAGGCAAATTCATCAATTGAAGCTTTAACAATTGAAGAAATAAAACGATCAGAAGTATGAGCAAAAGAAGAGGATAATGATGAAGAATTTGGTTTGGAAACGGATGGGCGAACAGTTGAAGCTAATTCTTTAAGAAAAAATTTTTTTTGAAAATTTTTAATTTAAAAATTTGTTTTCCAACCTTCTTTACTTTTTTGTGGAATTCTGTTAATAGAAAAGAAAATATTTGCTTTGTCAAAGAGTCGTTTTGAAGATGAAATATCACCAGGACCCATAACTCCACAAAGCACCAAAGATAATTTTGATTTTAATTCACAAGAACCATCAGCATTAGAAAGAGGAGAAAGTATTGCTTCCATTTTGTTTTTAAATAATTTTTACTAAATTTGTAGAAATAAAGTTTTTTCTAAAAAAGAACGAAGAAAAACTGAAAAATTGTAAAATATTAAAAAGCGTGTCTGTACAAAAGACCGGTGCAAAAAAAGACCGGAACGGGTAAAGAAAGACCGGGACTGGTCTTTTAACCCTTTTTGCCCATTCCGGTCTTTTTTTAAAACGGTCTTTTGTATAGGAGCCTAAAACGATATTGACCCTTTTCATCATATCAGTTTTATGGGACACGCCCGAAAAAACGCGGGCCGAAAAGGCGCGACCGAAAAGGCGCGACCGAATAGGCGCCGGCCGAATAGGCGCGAGGCCATATAGGCGCCGGCCGAATAGGCGCCAATCTTTTAATGAACACCCCCTTCCACAAGGCCTACGCGGAAAAAAGTTTTTGCCGCTGCGGAGGAAGCCGGGCATGTCGAGCGGAACGACGGCCGCCGCTTCGCTTCGGTCGCCGCGAGCGAATCGAGCACGACCGCAGCGAAGCACGGCCATCGTGCAGCGAAGTGCAGCGAAGACCATGCCCGGTCTACCCTCCGTAGCAGCACAAAAACAGTTTTTCCTGCGAAGATTCAGTTGATCATAATTCTGTTCAGAATCATCCAATCGAGCTGATTTTGGTGTCATTCAACTCAGCTCGACAAGCCCTTTCGAATGACATATAAATGGTCCTATTTTGAGTCTGGTACGGAAACTGTAGTTAGGCCGGTTTTTTAATTTTGGAAAATTTTTTGGAAAATCTTTGTTTTATAATTCTGAATGGTCCTATTTGATTGTCGTTGGGACCATTCTAATTGATTATAATAGAATATATAATTAAAAAGCTTGGCGCCTATTCGGCCGGCGCCTATATGGCCTCGCGCCTATTCGGTCGCGCCTTTTCGGTCGCGCCTTTTCGGCCCGCGCCTTTTCGGGCTGTACCCCAGTTTTATCGTTCGCTCTTTTATTTTACTTTTGTGATTGTTGATGCTGTCTTCAAAAATATCCTTTGTCATCAATTACTTTTGTCATCGTTATATTATTATTCTTTTGCTGAAAAATTAAAACTAAACCAATTTTTATTATTGTAATATAATCAAAATAAATATTTTCTTTATTTATTTTTCATTAGTAATTTTATCTAATTAATTTATTTTCTTTTTATTTTCTTTAAAAACAGGAAATATTAAAGTACATAAAACGTGAATTTCTATTTCCTTAATATATAACAATGACTGAAGAAAAATTTTCTAAATTGCCTGAACTCGTTAAAACCTCTCGATATGAGATTCAGCTTGCGCCGTGTTTGAGATCATCTACATTTAAAGGTTCCGAGAAAATATATTTGGATGTAAGTTTTTTTGTTTTGTTTATTCTAAAAATTCGACATTTTTTATAGATTTTAAAGCCAACAAATTATTTTAAACTTCATTCGAAAGAAATTGAAATCGAGAAAACTTCTTTGAAATTAGCTGATGGAACGGGTTTTGTTTAAAATCTTATTACTTAAAATTAAAAATAATTTTTGTTTAGTCATTAAAGAACTAAAAATCGAGCTCGACCGGAGATGGGAGTTATTAACTGTTCACTTTCCAAATGAACTATCACCGCAAGCTGTGGAACTTGATTTGGAATTTATTGGAGGAATTTCCAATGAATTGAAAGGTTTTTATAGGTGATGATTTAATTATTTTGAACCCTTTAGTATTTATTTAAACCTTTTGATGTTTATTTAAAAATTAGATCTCCCTACAAAGATCAAGCCGGAAATAAGAAGATGCTGGCTAGTACACAATTTGAAAGTGTTTATGCTCGACGTGCGTTTCCCTGTTTTGATGAGCCTACTTACAAAGCACATTTTGACATTCAATTAGAAGTTGATGAACAATTAACTGCTTTATCTAATATGAATGTTACTGAAGAAAAAATTATTGGAAATGGCAAAAAATTGGTGACATTTGCCAGAACTCCATTAATGTCCACTTATTTGGTTGCTTTTGCTGTTGGAGAATTCGAATATATTGAGGTAAATTTTTGGCTCTATGTAAAAGGAGTGCCGTCCAGGCCCGTAGCCGGGGGGGGGGGGAAGCCTGGCTACGTGCCTGCCAGAATCATATTTTCTCCTTACCTCCTTCGAATGGACATTTTTCCATATTCTGTAACGCTGTTGATTTTGCCTTTAGTTAAATAGTACAGACGAATTAACTTTCATTGCATAAAAATGAAATAAATAATGACAATATTTTTCTTCTACTTTGTGGAAGAAAAATTCGAAATAGGTTCACTTATTCGCAGAAATTTTTTTGGAATAGAGAGTCTTAGGTTCTAGAATGCAGTACCTATTCAACACGAGACAACTAGCTTGACTTTTACTAAAAAAACTCCTTTCATAGTGTAAATTTTTTTAAATCTTTTTCTAGTCAAAAACAAATGATGGATGTATTGTTCGTGTTTATACTGTGCCCGGAAAGAAAGATAAAGGACATTATTCACTTTCTGTTGCCGTTAAGGCTATTGAATGGTTTTCTGAATGGTATGGAATTAAAATGCCTCTTCCAAAATGTGACTTGATTGCAATTCCTGAATTCTCTATGGGTTCATTTTTGCAAATTTTTGGCAATAAATTATTTAGAATTTTTAGGAGCTATGGAAAATTGGGGTTTAATAACTTTTCGTGAAGTTTGTATTCTTTGTGATCCTGTTTTGACTTCTTCAACTCTAAAAGAAAGGATTACACATGTTGTTTCACACGAAGTCGGGCATTTTTGGTTTGGAAATTTGACAACAATGGTTAGTTTATTCATATTTGTTGGACTTGTCGTTCCGTGTTTTGTCTGTTCTGTAAGTTAGCCAGACATGTCCAATTCCCCCAAATTTAAATCACTGTGTTCTTGAGCATACCAAGGCTTACGGTTTTTCGTGAAATTAAACTTACCTTTCTCTATGTGTATTTCTCAATCTAAATTCTCTTTATTTTATTAGAAATGGTGGTGTGATTTATGGCTCAAAGAAGGTTTCGCTTCATTTATGGAATATGTCTTGATGGGTCATAATTTTCCGGAGTTTAAAGTGTGGATGAACTTTATCAGCTCCCGAATAATGACTGCTATGGAGAGGGACAGTCTTCGAAATTCTCACCCAATTGAGGTAATTTAATATCTACTTTATTATTGTAATTTGGTGTTTCTAAGGTTCCAATTAATAATCCAAATGAACTAGAAGAGATTTATGATGCTATAACCTATGCCAAATCCTGTTCAGTTATTCGAATGTTATTTAATTATTTGGGGGAACCAACATTCCAGAAAGGAGCGCAAATATATCTGGATCGTTTTAAATATTCAAATGCGATTACCTCGGATCTTTGGAAATGCTTGAATGAAGCTTCAGGAATTGTAACATTACAATAAATAATAGGATTAATTTAATTATTTAAGGATGTTGGTGCCTTAATGTCTTCTTGGACTCAACAAGTTGGGTTTCCTCTGGTAACTGTCCAAGAAAAAATTTTGGATGGTGATAAACGTGAATTGATTCTAAAACAAAGACGTTTTCTTATTGATGGCAGTATTGATGAAAATAAGCCAGTTTGGCAAATTCCAGTTTCTGTAACTATTCGTTCTGATCCTTCAAAGCCTGCTACAAAGTTTTTATTAACCAAAGAAGAAGATAAATTTGTTATTGAGGGTGTTAAATCGTCGGAATGGATTAAGGTTTTTGTTGTTTGATTTTAAAAGATTTTTTTAATTTTAAGGTCAATTCAAATTTCTCTTCCTTCTTTCGAGTTTTCTATCCAGACGAAATGTTAAAAAAGCTTCTTCAAGGAATTCAAGACAAGGAACTTGATGTTATTGATAGATTTCAGATTGCTGATGACCTTTTTGCTGTAAGGATATTTGCTGAAAAGTTTTAAAATTTTAATTTTTAGGTGATATCTGCTGGACATCTCCCAATTTCACAATTTCTTGATTTCTTTTCTGTCTGTGATAAAGAAGATGACTTGATTGTTTGGCAATCTATTGCTACAGGTCTAGCAAAAATTAGACAACTTGTTGCAAATTTGAATGATGTTGAACTGAAAGATAAATTTAATCGCTTTGTTTGTAAAGTTATTGAACCTGTTGCTAAGCGTTTTGGATGGGAGCCAAAGAAAGGAGAAGGTTTTTGATTTTACCTATATATATTCTTGATATTTAATATCAATAAAATTTAGATATGCAAACTTCCCAATTGCGTCCATTGTTAATTGGGATGCTATCCCGTTCCCAGCACAGTCCAACAATTGAAATAGCATTAAACAAATTTAATGAACATGTTGAAAAGGGCACTGAATTAGTGCCTGAGCTCCGAACGACTATAATGCAAACTGCTGGCCGTTCTAACGATGAGAAAATAATTTTGGCTTTGCAGAAGATATTAACAACATGTAACTTCTCTGAAGTTGAGATTGGTTGTATTGTTGGTTTGTTTTTAAATTTTGTTATAGTTCTGAAATTTCATTTATTATATTCATATTTATAGCTCTTGGCCAATGCACAGATCTTAAACTTTTGGAAAAAGTATTCGAACATGGAATTCTGGAAAGAAACATTAGAAGTCAAGACGTTTTTTATTTATTCTGTTCCGTTAATTCGTCTGCCAACTCTGCTGCTCAACGTTTTCTTTGGAACTTTTTTAAGGATAATTTGAAGTTATTAATGTTGTATTGGGAGCCGTCTTCAGCTTTGTTTCAAAAATGCCTTTTATGGAGTGCAGATAATTTTTGTACATCTTCCGATGCTGATGACCTTCAGGTCTTAAAATTATTTTTTAAAACCCAATTATTTTATTTAGAAGTTTTGTAAAGAAAACTTTACTGAACGCGTTTTGGGAACATTGGATAGTACAATTTCTCGTGTGTTAGAACAAATAAAATTAAATGGTGAATTTATGAAGAACAATTCAAAATGTTTGAAAGAATATCTTCAAGCTGCCGGATTTTAGGTTATTATTATTGACATTGAGAAGAAGAATTGATATTAAAATTATCATAATACATGAGTAAAATTTTAATTAAATTTGTTGTAGATATGATCTAATTAATGTTGTATTCTAATATTTTGGCATAAATGATTGTTAATTTTTTTTGTAATATTAAGTAGATGCTTGTATTTCTAACAGATTTATTTGAAAATTTTTTATTTAAGAAGGAGATTTTTTTGAGATTTTTATTTTTTTAGATTTTTTCACAGGTTTATCTTTAAAGCAAACATTAATCTCTTACGGACATCGCTTCACCATTTATTGGTCCCGAGGATCTCTAACTTGATAATGGCGGATAAGTTTTCTCGAATACCTGAGCTCGTTAAAACGTCTCGATACGAGATTCGACTTGCACCATGTTTGGAGACATTTAAACTTAAAGGTTCAGAGAAAATACATTTGGATGTAAGTTTTTTTGTTTTATTTAAAATAGAATAATTTGACTTTTTTTGTAGATTTTGAAGCCAACAAATTATTTGAAGCTTTACTCGAAGGGGATTGAAATCGAAAATGCTTCTTTGAAATTAGCTGATGGAACGGGTTTTGTATAAAATCTTAATTAATATAATTTTTGTTTTAGTTATTAAGGAGATTAAAAACGAATTTGATCGTAAATGGGAGTTATTGACAATTAATTTTCCGAGTGAGCTAACACCTCAGAGAATTGAATTAAATTTTGATTTCAACGGCGAAATTTCTAGTGAATTATCGGGGTTTTATAGGTAAATTCTTTATTATAATCTTTGATGGCTCAATCTCTGGTTGTTATTTTTTAATTTTCTAATATTCGTGCCATGAAAAAATGGTGAGGATAGGTGATGGAATAGAACCATTATCGACTGGGCTCTTCTGAAGCACAACCGACTGTGTTAACAACATAAAAAAGGAGGGGAGTTAATAAATAATATTTAACTACTAGATCTCCCTACAAAGATGCAACCGGGAATAAGAAAATGTTGGCTAGTACACAATTTGAAAGCGTTTTTGCTCGACGTGCATTTCCATGCTTTGATGAGCCTACTTACAAAGCACATTTTGACATTCAATTAGAAGTTGATGAACAATTAACTGCTTTATCTAATATGAATGTTACTGAAGAAAAAATTATTGGAAATGGCAAAAAATTGGTAACATTTGCCAGAACTCCATTAATGTCTACTTATTTGGTTGCTTTTGCTGTTGGAGAATTTGAATATATTGAAGTAATTTTTTACATTTTTTTCAAATTATTTTTCTAGTCAAAAACAAATGATGGATGTATTGTTCGTGTTTATACTGTACCCGGAAAGAAAGATAAAGGGCATTATTCACTTTCAGTTGCCGTTAAAGCTATTGAATGGTTTTCTGAATGGTATGGAATTAAAATGCCTCTTCCAAAATGTGACTTGATTGCAATTCCTGAATTCTCTATGGGTTTATTTTTGCAAATTTTTGGCAATAAATAATTAATAATTTTTAGGAGCTATGGAAAATTGGGGTTTAATAACTTTTCGTGAATCCACTCTCCTTTGTGATCCTGTTTTGACCTCTTCAGCTACAAAGCAAAATATTACTCAAACAGTAGTTCACGAAGTTGGTCATTTCTGGTTTGGTAATCTGACAACAATGGTTTGTTGATTTTCTAAAATAATTTTTTATTAGACGTTTTCGAACTATAAATATTATTTTTAAATTAGAAATGGTGGGGTGATTTATGGTTGAAGGAAGGTTTTGCTACATTTATGGAATTTGTAATGATTGGTTATAATTATCCTGAATTTAAATTATGGCTGCACTTTGTTAGCTCTAAAATAGTTTCTGCAATGGGGAGAGATTCAATGAGAAATTCACATCCAATTGAAGTACCTTTTAATTTTTTTCAATTTATTTTTATTTTCAAAGGTTCCAATTAACAATCCAAATGAATTAGAAGATATTTATGATGTTATTACTTATGATAAATCGAATTGTGTTATTCGAATGTTGTTTGATTATTTGGGCGAACCAGCCTTTCAGAAAGGTGCACACATTTATTTGGATCGTTTTAAATATTCTAATGCAACAACTGAAGATCTTTGGAAATGTATGAGTGAAGCGTCAGGAGTTGTTAGTAACTTGTTGGTAAAAATAATTATAAAACTTATAATTTAAGGATGTTGGTGTCTTAATGTCTTCTTGGACACAACAAGTTGGTTTTCCTCTGGTAACTGTCCAAGAAAAAATTTTGGATGGTGATAAACGTGAATTGATTCTAAAACAAAGACGTTTTCTTATTGATGGCAGTATTGATGAAAATAAGCCAGTTTGGCAAATTCCAGTTTCTGTAACTATTCGTTCTGATCCTTCAAAGCCTGCTACAAAGTTTTTATTAACCAAAGAAGAAGATAAATTTGTTATTGAGGGTGTTAAATCGTCGGAATGGATTAAGGTTTTTGTTGTTTGATTTTAAAAGATTTTTTTAATTTTAAGGTCAATTCAAATTTCTCTTCCTTCTTTCGAGTTTTCTATCCAGACGAAATGTTAAAAAAGCTTCTTCAAGGAATTCAAGACAAAGAACTTGATGTTATTGATAGATTTCAGATTGCTGATGACCTTTTTGAGGTTACAATTTATTTGATTTTTCTTCAAAAATATTTTTAGATAATCACTGCGGGACTTCTCCCTATTTCACAATTTTTGGAATTTTTTTCTGTTTGCGGTAAGGAAGATAACTTAATTGTTTGGCAATCTATTATATCCTGTCTTTCACAAATAAACCATATTCTTATTAATTTGGACGATGATGGTCAATTATTGGAGAGATTTAATCGCTTTGTTTGTAAAGTTATTGAGCCTGTTGCTGAACGTTACGGATGGGAGCCAAAGGAAGGAGAAGGTTTTGATTTTTGATGAAGTTTTTATATTTTTAAAAATTAATAAAATTTGTAGATATGCAAACATCCCAATTGCGTTCCTTGTTAATTGGTCGTCTAAGTCGGGCTAAACATCTTCCAACTATAGAAGTAGCATTAAATAAATTTAAAGAACATGTTGAGAAAGGTGCTGAAATTGTTCCTGAACTTCGAGCTATTATTTATGCAACAGCCGCTAGGTCCAACGATGCCAAAATTATTGAGACGTTACAGAATATTTTGACTACTTGTAACTTTGCTGAAATCGAAAATACATGTATTATGGGTTAGAAAATTGTTTAAAATATAATAATAAATCTTCTACTTTAGCTCTCGGTCAATGCACAGATTTAAAACTTTTGGAGCAAATATTTAATCATGGAATTCTTGATAATAACATTAGAAGTCAAGATATTTTTAGGCTTTTTGCATCAGTAAATTGTTCTAATAATTCCGCAGCTTCGCGTTTTGCTTGGAATTTTTTCAAAGATAATATTGATTTAATGACAAAACTCTGGGATCCATCTTCATCTTTGTTCGAGAAAGCTCTTTCGTTGAGCTCAAATCATTTTTGCTCCGCTTCTGATTCTAATGACTTTCAGGTCCTTTAAAATAAAACGATATTTACTTTTAGAAATATTTTTTAAACTTTCTTTTACAGAATTTCTGCAAATCTATTTTTTCTGGAAGTGTTTTGGAGACATTACAAAGCCCGATTCAACGTATAGTGGAACGAATAAAATTGAACGGTCAATTTATGAAAAATCATACACAAAATTTGCAAGAATATTTACAAGCTAATGGTTATTAAAAGTTATTAAATTATGTGTAGTGGTAGTACAATGCTTCGATCCCTCATCAAAGGCAGTCCTTTGAAACTGACTGTTAAAATTGAAAATATTTTTAATCTCTCTCTCCTTTGAGATTGACATTTTGTCAAAATATCCAAAAAAATTTCATCCATTTTTAAGAAAGAGAATGTCTGCACATTAAACGAAAACCGTTAAATTTTCTCAAATAAGAATTCTTCTAAAAATCGCCGTATACCCTTTGAAATTAAACTTTTTGTTCTTTATCTTATTCTCGATCGAAGCCCTGTAATATGAGGAAATTTGCAATTTTGTTGATGAATATTTTTAATTTGTTATTTACATACATGGACCTCTGTTTAACGTTGTTTTCTCTCAATTGTTCAATTTTTAAATATCTTGTAATAAATATTGTTAAACTGCTTCTTATTTATGTTTTTATCTTTACATATTAGTTTCATTTTAATTTAATATTTTTTGTTTATAAATATGTATTTCAAATTAATTTTTAAATTTTTGTTTTTAATTCAAAAGATGAGCACAAACCGACAATATCCAGCAAGAGAAATTATTTGGTAAAAATTAAAAAAAATTTAAATACTATTTTATTTGAATTATTTGTAGTGCTTTAATGTTTTCTAATGGAGATTCAAATTCTTCTTTGGATGAGTGTCAAGATTTTGTTTACTCTACAGTTAAAACTCAGTTGAGGATGATTGTTAATAAAAGTAGAAAATTATCTCAAATACGTGGGTAGGTTCTTTGAAATCTTTTTTGAATTAATTCGTTAAAAAATTTAGAAAAACTAAAATTGGCTTTTTGGATGTTCTTTTTTGTTTCAGGTAATTTATTTTTTAATTTTTGTAAATATTTACCACAATTAAATTTAGACGTCACCCATTGATAATTAAAAGAATGATTGCCTACATAAAGGTTAATTAATTTATTTTAATTTAAAATAATTTAAATAACAGAGAGTTGAAATTATTCCTGTACTTACTCATGCTTATGAAAGTACTCTTCCTAAAAATGAAGAAATAGTTGATGATGATTTTAATCAAAACAGTAATATTTCTGCTATTGATCTTGAAGATGAATATAAAGGGAAATTGTTAGTGTTTTTTAAATTAAACTTGGAAAATATATTTGTCTAATCCCTGGACAACTGATTTCCAAAATTTTCTTATTAAGCTACTTTCTAATTATTGTAGACTAAAACATTTCTGGGGGAGTTATGATTAAACTGAAATTTTTTTAGTTTCGTAGATTTTTCAAAAATTATGCCCTGATTTCTATATTTTTATTTTCCTCGTACTTGTCTTATTTTTTCTCGTACTTCATACACAGGTACGAGTACGAATTTTGGAACGAGCTTCCAAACATTGAATTTATTTTAGACAAAGAATATTTTTCGATAATCAAATTTTAATTTCAAAATTAATTTTTTAGAAGCAAACATGTTTTGGACGCTCTAAAAGAAATGGATGTTCTCGGCACTCTTCTTAATGAATGTTGGTTACCCGACAACGAGTGGCAAGACCCAGCAAAAATTGAAAGAATGCGTCGAATTGCTGACAGAGTTCGAGAAATGGACGGACATTTATATGATTGTTTTTCTGAAGCTAGACAAAAATCTTTTTGTTCTAAAAAAGGAAGAGATTTGCCTTCTTTGAGAAAAGGATTTCTTAAATGGATTGAGGCTGAGGATATAGAGCAGGGTGTTTCTTATTTATTTCAATTTTGTGCTATTGAGATTGTGGTGAGTTTGGAAACTCTAAAATAAAATATAAGCCTCGTGTTTAATGAAAGCTTTGGGTCAGAACCTATTCCGTCCTGTTACGTCTAAGGGTTGTCCGAGATTTAGCGATGTCGACGTCCAGAATAACATTTTATCCATAGTAGAAATGTAACAATGGCGAGGGATTGAGGCTGGAACAGGCGAAGGAGATCAGTGGCTATCCGAGATAGATCCATCTAGACTGACTGGCTTTTATACCATAGTCACCACTACAAAACACGTCCTTTTAACATTTCAATTCCTACATATCCCAAAATCTACGAATTGTTACTATACATTCAGTTATTCCATTCATATCCTAAAATAATTAACAAACTATAATTTAATAATTTCAGACAATTCTCGTTGAAAGCGCCCTTCTTTGTAGAACAGAAGAACAACAAAAGAAAGAAAAAACGTTGGAGGGATATTCTGCTGAATTTAATGATATAAATACTCCTCTTCGTTTGTTTCATTATGAGGAAGCTTTAAAACGTAATAGAGGATGGGCATTGAGAGGGGATATTTTATTTGGAAATTTTTAACAATTTAAAGATTTTTTAAACATTTTAATTTTAAAAAATTAATTATTTTTGTATATTTTAATTTAATATTATTTTTATTACATGTGTTATTTAATTTAAATAAATATTTTTTTAAATAATTAGTTCAATTTCTTTTACTTAAGGAAAAAATAAAAAGAATAAGAAAATTAAATTATAAATATTCTTTTTGGATAATCAAAGCTTTATTTAATTGAAAATCTTTTTGTATTAAAATAAATCCTTTCTTTGTTCGATTCTTCCGGCATTCTTTTCTTAAAAGTAATAAAATAGTTGTTTTTTTTCTTTTTAGAACAAAAATGGGACTTTTCTTAAATTACTAAAAATGTATTTATTTTTTAAAAGTTTATTTTCAAATTTGATTTGTTTAATGTTTTTAATTGGTAAATAAATTCAAAATTTATTGAAAAAATATATGTATTCTGACCACAATAAATTTGAGACTAAAAATAAAATATAATCCTCAAAATAATTGAAAAACATAAAAAAAATCCAAATTTTCAAGTATTTCATCATTCACTTTTTTCGTGTCAAACAACAACAAAATTATCGTGTATCAAAAATTGTAGTGAAATATTTAAACATTCACTTTCTTCAATTGCTGGCGTTGGATTTAGAACACCTTTAGATATGTTATCCCCTTTATATTCAATTATTAGGTTATTAAATTTTAAATTAAATTTTTTTAATTAAATGAAAATTAGGTATAGTGCAAATAATGTTGTTGTAATTAGAAAATCAGAATGGATTTGTTTGTATGTTTTTTAGTAAATAATGTTATAAAAAATGTTTATAAAAAATTCACTGGAGGGGAGATAAAAATAAATATGGAGCTATACATCTGTGAAACAATGTAGACCCACCGAGAAAGGGGCCCAATTCCAGATAACAATGGATTGTGCCGATAAGATTATTTTTCCAAGTACAGACACAACATTTACTTTTGTAAAGTAGTTCACTCAAATACTTAAGTACTACATATAATATTTCATCTCAACTTCAAATAACAATATTAATTATTACTTGCCATATATCGGGGGGAGGGGAGGGGGGGGGGGAAGTAGAAAAAAATAAAAAAGTAAATAAATTCTCTCCGATAAGAAGAAAATTCTTTTTTTTAAATTATCTGAAAGAAAATAAAAAAAAATTATTAAGGTCTGTAGAAAAATTTAAATTATGTTCAGACAATTGTATGGATAACAGACAAAAAATGGTTGAATTAGCAAATGTTGGTTATTGGACAAATATATGTCAAATACTTGCTGATAAACCAAAAAGTTTTTCTTTATTTAAAAATAATTTAAATTCCTTTTAAAAGTATTTTCTGAATTTATTACATGTCAAAGAAAACATTTAGAGGAAGTTGGCAAAAAATGTAAACCTTTACCTTTAAAAGAAGAATTAACAATTAGTTTATGGCAATTTTGTAGGTAATCAAAAATTTTAATTTAAAAAATTTAAAATGGAATTTTTTTAAAAGAATAATGAATGATTATACAAAATGTTATGCTGGAATAAAGCTTAAATGCTCAAAAAATGCAATTCAAGTAACACTTTTTGACTTTTGACAAAAACAAATTTTAGAAAATAATTTTAGTAAGGAAAAAGTTACTCCTTTACATTACTGCCAATATTTATTCTAAAAATCAGAAAAACTCCAATTTTTATTTAATAGTTTTTTAGAATTTTATTTTAATTAATAATTAATTATTAGGTGGCGTCATAAGTAGTGGCCGTTTTTTTAGTTTACATTTTTAGGATTGTAATTTTCCAAATTATTTCATTGATATTTTTTATGTTTGTTATTTTGCGTTAAATTGTTTTAACAGAAAACGGCCACTAATTATGACCCCACTTAATAATAAAGATAAAAAGTTATTTAATTTTAATAGTTCTCTCAAAATTATCAAATATTTTAAAATTTTTATTTAAATAATAATTTAAAAAGATTTATCGTCAAATAAGTGAATCTATAAATAAAGCATTTGAACGTATTAGACATATATCTAGAGAACATTTATTAATGCCGGAAGAATGTAGAAAAAGAATTTCTGAAAGTAATAAAATAATTTTAATTGAAAAATCAGAAGAAGAAAAAGAAGAAAATAATAATAATGATTATTGGAATGATTTAATTAATGAAAGAAATGTTACTTTAAAAAATAATGGAAATTGTGATTATTTGAGAATATATATTTTAATTGTTTTTATTTGTTTAGATTTTTTAATTTAAATTTTTAAATAATAAATTTATTTTTTTATAAAAAAAAGATTGTTTTTTGTGTTTAAAGAAGAAATTGAATAATAATTAGTGGAGATAAAGATAGGGACAAAAGTAAATGAATTTAGCCTATGCAACCAACGTTCGCCGCCTCTACATCTAATCGAAATATTTTTTCTGGAAAACGGGATTTAACACGTTTATAGCAAATTTAAAGGGCTTTCGAATGAGCACAAAATGAAAATTTAAAACAATTTTTTGAAACAAATTTTTTGAAGTTGCTTAGTTGACTTGCTCTTTATGTCCACCACTTATTTTTCAAAACTTTTTTAACATAAATCAATTTATTTAAAATAGTTTTTGTGCTTTAATCTAAACAAAAACAACACCTGTTTCTAATTTATATATGTATTTTTATAAATTTAGCAGCCATATGCTTAACGAAAAATTAAAAGTTTTAGGCGATACACATTTTGATGACTCATTGAGGGGAAAAGAACACTTTTTTCCATAAAATAAATTTTTCTGTCTGTCTGTAAATAAAAAAATAATTTTTTTTTAAATTATTTTCATAAAAAAATATTTATTTCTTTAACAAAAAAATTTGTTTATTTACAAACATTCTCCTCTCTATATTGATTCTGTTGGTCATATTTTCCAAGAAAAAGGTCAGGGGAAGGAGATGTTCGCCGTTTTATATTGATTAATTATTTGTGCAACACAAGTTAATGCTTAAAAGTTTTAGAAAATTGTAATAAATAAATAAATAAATGAGATTTTTAGTTAAAAAGTTTTTTTTAAATCCTTTAAAAAATATTTTTTATTGTTAGATATTAATCTGTATAAATGTTTGAGAAACATTCAACAAACAAATATATGTATATTATATATTTTCTGAAACTTTAATTGTTTTTCCTTTGTTTTTAAACTTTACATTAAGCATAAACAAAGCCTATAAATAATTTTTTATCAATTTTTTACAAAAAAATGTTTTAAATTCCAAAATTGGTTTTAAAATATTTTTTAATCAACTTACATATGTATCTCAATTTCAATATTGAAATTTTTATCTAAAATATGCCCGAAAAGGAAGTAAATCCCAATTACAGTAAAGCCTTTGTTACAATGACATTCTATTTTCCTAATGTACATATGCTTTCAAGCTCAGTTAAATTTCAAATTTGACTGGAATGAAATTGAAATTTGATATCGAAATATTTTCTGAATTTGTGTCAATTTATCTCCAAAAGTTGACAATAATTATATTTATTTAATTTCCAGCCAAAAATAATAATATTTTCAAAAAAGGCTTGGTGTGGGAAATGCCTTTAACAACTAATTTATTATTATTTATTTTAATATTTATTTCAATACAAAATTTAATAATTAATGGACAACTAAATAGACCCGAACCTAAAGTCCCTCATGTCGATCCACATCATTATCAACCAAGTTTAAGTGCTTGTTATGATGAATTTAAAAGACCACAAAGATGTGTTCCTGATTTTATAAATGTTGCTTTTAATTTGGAAGTTGAGGTAAATTGGAGGGGGGATTGAGGAAAGAAGGAGGGAGGATTGAGGAAGGAGAGGGGGGGGGAGGAAGGGAGTTTAAAATTATTTTAAAAATTTAAAGGCAACAAATACTTGTGGTGTCCGTGCCCCAACACGTTTTTGTGTCCAAACTGGCCATATGGGTAGCAACAAAGTTTGTGATGTTTGTGATGTCCGAGTTCCACAATTAGCACATTCACCTATTTATTTAACTGGTTTTTAAAATTTTTTTGTTTGAAAAAATTAAAAAAAAATAAAGATTTTAATAACCCCGAAAACGCAACATTTTGGCAATCAGAAACGATGGCTGAGGGAATGCAATATCCCCAAACAGTTAATTTAACTCTTCGTTTAAATAAACGTTTCGATATAACTTATGTTCATCTAAAATTTGTTTCTCCACGTCCTGAAAGTTTTGTTATTTACAAAAAAGTTAAAAATACTGATGATTGGATACCTTGGCAATATTATAGGTAAATTAATTGGGGGAGGGGGGGGATTAGAATTGGGAAAAAGTTAGTGTAGGGAAGAGCTATTATATAAATAATTTTTTGATTATAAAATTAATGAAACTATGAGACTTGCACAAATTATATATGTATTAATTAGGGTTGGACACTACCGGTTATTAACCGGTACCCCCGGTTTTCGGTTAATCCAAATTTTAAAAATCGGTTTTAAGTTTTAGGCAAATACCGGTTATATTTTGGGGGGATTTTTAATAAAATCACTCATTTTCACAAAATTCCGGTTTTCGGTTTTTTAAATTTTGTAAAAACGGTTAATTTTTGGCAAAAAATATCAAAATTTTCGGTTTTAAAACCGGTCGTGTCCAACCCTAGTATTAATCATTTCAAAAGAATCAAAATTCAATATCCTGAATGAATTCTTTTATGGACATTAAATTAGAATTTTGGTATAAGTCCATATATTTTTTTAAAATGAGAAACTTTAGTGAATTCATTTTTCTCTTGTGTGGGTCAAAACTAAAATAAGTTTTAAAAAACCTTTATTAATTTAAGCGGTTCATGTCGTTCAACATTTAAATTACCCGAGAAAGCACCGATACTTCCTGGTAACGAAGCTATGGCTCAATGTACGAGGGAATTTTCTGATATTTCTCCGCTTACTGGGGGAAATATTGCTTTTTCTACTTTGGAGGGAAGGCCTTCTTCTGAAATTTTTGAAGAAAGTGAAGTGCTACAAGTATGGAAATATATTTAAATATTTCTTTGAATTATTCCACAGCTTTATTTTAAAACCCCCTAATTTTGACTCCTCCCACTTCTAAAAAATAAAGGAGTTGGAATAATTTAGAGATTGGAAAGTGATGAAATAAAATTTTTTTATTAAATTTAATTTAAAAAGGATTGGGTAACTGCAGAAGAAATAAGAATTTGTTTAGTTCGAATGAATACTTTTGGGGATGAAATATTTGGAGATAATCGAGTATTACGTTCATATTATTATGGAATTAGTGATTTTGCTGTTGGTGGACGTTGTAAATGTAATGGACATGCAAATAAATGTACTAAATCAACGGGAGAGGGAGTAGCTCAACAATTGGTTAGAAAAATTAAATTTTATTGACTAAAAACTTAAACAAAATAAGTAAATATATAATTAAGTTGTTTGTGGTTAAGTGGTGTAAAAATAATTTATTGCTTGTTAATTAAAAGAAACTAATCAATGATGAAACAATGGTCATGCTAATCATGAAATGGCATCTATACGTCTTTAAAGATGCCAAAATTCCATGTTGGATAATTTTCCCATTAACTGAGATTAGTTGTTGAAAAAAATACATAAAGAATTTTTAAATAAGGATTGTAGATTTTTTAGTTTTATTTTTCTGCCTATCCTCTCATAATTTGGAGTAACCAGATTTCTTTTTAATTAAAAAAATATTTCCTGAATTATTTAAAATCTAAATCTTTTGTTTAAAAAAGGTTTGTGATTGTCAACACAACACTACAGGCATTGATTGTGGAGAATGTGCTCCTTTCTATCTTGATCGCCCATGGCGTCCAGCAACAGCAATGGAGGCAAATGAATGTTTGCCTTGTAATTGTAGTGGATTATCGAAAAGATGTTTTTTTGATGCAAAACTTTTTGAGGAAACTGGGCATGGAGGGCATTGCATTGATTGTGCTGGAAATACACAAGTACTTAAATGAAGAAAATTTTGGGAAAAAAATTATTTTTTTTTCAAAGGGTCCTCATTGTGAACAATGCCTTCCAAATCATTGGCGACATGAAAATGAACTTTATTGTCGTCCTTGTCATTGTAGTGAAACTGGTTCTATTGGGGGACAATGTGACGAGAAGGGGCAATGTCATTGCAAACCTGGTGCTTTTTTTTTAATTTTTGAAAGAATTAAATAATTAATTAAAGGAGTGACTGGACAATTTTGTGATCGATGTGAATCTGGGTTTTATGGTTTTAGTTCAGCTGGTTGTAAAGACTGTAAATGTGATGTTTCTGGATCTCTTAATAACACACCAAGTTGTTCACCAAATGATGGAGTTTGCACGTGTAAAGAGGTAAAAACTGGGGAAATTAAAACATTTTAGTTAATAGAGATTAAATTTTGTTCAGACCCACTTCAAAAATTGTTTAACTCTAAAAGGAAAACATAGACAAACAGAACTTCATTTAAAAAAAAAGAGAATATGCCTTTCTCTTCAATTTTATATATTATTTGTAGAATGTAGAAGGCCGTACCTGTTCTCAATGTAAACCTGGCCATTTCCAATTATCAGCCAAAAATCCATTTGGTTGTACCCCCTGTTTTTGTTTTGGACATTCTTCGATTTGTTCCCCAGCTGATGGATTTTATTCTGTCAATATTTCCTCTCATTTTAATGAGGATGTGGAAAAATGGACTGGGGCTTCCTCTGCTCGTCCTGAAGATGTTCAATGGGCACAGTTAGATAAAGCTGCAGCTGTTAGCCAAGTAAAAATAATTAATTGATAAACAAAAACAAAAAAACATTTAAACATTCCTTAAATATTTATAAAAACTTTTTTTTTCAGTTGGATGATTTCCCTGTTTATTTTTACACTCCAGAAAAGTTTTTGGGAGATCAAAGGCAGATATACAATCAATTTATTGAATTTACATTACGTGTACAACAGGTAAATTTAATTTTAAAATTTAAATGTTAAATAAAAGGGAGGAGGAGGAGGGAGGTAGCTTTAAACTTATAAAATTGAAGTAATTAAAAATATTCAGATTTTTTCACACAAAATTGTGTACTTATTATCTGTCAATTTCTAATTAATTTTAGCAAAGGATTATGTACATAATTTTTAAATAAAAAATGAATAAATGTATAGAGTCAATACTCTAATGGACTCAAAAGACATTTATCTAAAAGTCGAATGAAAAACGAGAGTAGAGTAACTTACTCTGCCTCTCTAACTTTTATTCTCTTAAAATTAGAATTTTTATTTTAAAACATTTATAAATTCTTTTTTTATTTAATATTTTTGAAAAATGAGTTACAAAAATAAAAAAATTATTCCTCTCTCTTTGCTCAATTTGAAATAATAATTAAAAGAAACATTTGCTCAATAAATGTTAATAAAAAAGATAAATATTTTATTTAATTTTTAGGCAAATCCAGGTCCAAGTAAAAAAGATATTGTAATTGTCGGTGCTAACGGACAAGAATTAGTTTTACCAATATTTGCCCAAGGAAATCCTTTACCCAGTGCAACACAAGAACAACATTATCGTTTTCGTATTCATTCCAATCCTTCACTTCAATGGAGTCCAACATTGAGAGAAACTGACTTTATTGCCGCTCTCTATAATGTTAGCGCTATTAAATTACGAGGAACATTTTCTAAGGTAAAGGAAAGCTAAAAATTATTTTACGATTTGAGTAATTAGAAATTTAAAAACCTTACATATTATTCATAAATACGGGAAAGTGTAATTTTACTAGTAGATAAACACAACACATTTTCTCGATGTCCATTATATTGGGAGTTGCTTATATTGGGTGTATATTATAGGGATTTATATTTAATTAAAATTTCTAGAAATCCTTTTTAATTTTAAATTTGAAGGGAGATGTTGGTTTTCTCTCCAATTTTTCTATTGGAACAGCAAGTTTAACACCAGCAGAATATGGGGAGACTGAATCTGCTGATTGGGTAGAACAATGTAAATGTTCTGATGCTTTTGTTGGACAATTTTGTGAATCTTGTTCACATGGCTATAAGAGAGTTAACAGATTTGGTGGTCCTTTAGATAAATGTATTCCTTGTGAATGCCACAATCATTCTTGTAAGGAAATTTTTTTAAATAATAAAATTAAATAAGTGAATATTATAGAAAAATAAATATTAGGGGCAGTTAAACTAAAATTAAAAATTTTTGAATTATAAGAAAGTAACTATAAAACCCCAAATACCTATGTTCGTAGAGGTGTACCCCAATCCCAAATAGAAAACCTTCATCCTCAACAAAAAATTTTTTTTAGCTAGTTGTGACGCAGAATCAGGAGTTTGTATTTGTCAACATAACACAGCAGGAGATACTTGTGAAAGTTGTGCTCGTGGGTATTATGGGGATGCTTTGGCTGGAACACCTGATGACTGCAAACAGTTCAGAAAAATATTTTATTTTTTAAAATTTATTTTTTTAAAAGATGTGACTGTCCAGAAGGAGGACCTTGTACTATTGTGTCTGATGGAACTTATTGTACTGATTGCCCTGAAGGTGGGGAAATAAAAGAATTTTTAAATTAAAAAATATTTCAATTTAAAGGATATACTGGAAGGAAATGTGAAATTTGTGCAGAAGAATATTTTGGCAATCCATTTAATGGAATTGCTTGTCAAAAATGTGTATGTTCTGTTTTTTTTAATTTAGAAATTTTAAATTTTTTTAATTTTTAGAATTGTAATAACAATACTGATTTAAATGCTATCGGCAAATGTGATACTGTTACTGGGGAATGTAAACGGTATTATAAGAATAATATTTATAGTTGAGGTTTATTCGAAGGTGAAACATTTTTTAGAATATTTTGAGAGTTGCATAATAATCCTTGAAAATAATTTTAGTCAATTTTAAAAGTTTTTTTTAAATAATTACCTAACAGACTCTCCTAAAATGTTTATCAATATTTCTATTTAAAGTTGTATTTATCACACAATTGGGTGGAATTGTGAACGTTGTGAACCTGGATTTTGGGGAAATGCTTTAGCAGAGATTAAAGGAGATTGTAAACAATGTAATTGTTATGTACCTGGAACATTACGACCAACACATGATCATTCTCTTTTGGAATGTAGACAATCTGATGGACAATGTGATTGTCAACCTAATGGTTTTGTTGAGATCTTTAAAATTAAAAAGAAAAAAATAAATTTAAGTAATTGGCCAACGTTGTGATCAATGTGAACCGGGATTTTATAATATATCTTCTGGTAGTGGTTGTCATTCTTGTGGTTGTGATCCATTGGGTAGTTTGGATGCTGGTGTTTGTGATTTAATTACTGGACAGGTGGAAGATTAAATTAATTTAATTTTTTTAATTTTAATTTTTTAAAGTGTCTTTGCAAAACTGGTGTTACAGGCAGAAAATGTGATAAATGTGCCCCTCGACATTTTGGTTTTAATTTGGATGGATGTAAGCAATGCGATTGTGATCCGGTTGGGTCTGAATCGCTGGACTGTGACACACATACAGGACAATGCCTTTGTAGACATGATGTTGAAGGGAGACGTTGTGATAAATGTTCGGAAGTGAGTTTGCTTTAATTTTACTCTGAGTTTTAAATTCTAAACATCCCGGGAGGATTCGTCAATTTATTTTTAATAGGTATGGTTGAACCTGAAATTGAGCCTGAAATTTAACTTAATTCGTTCAGTACTGGTTTTTACATATATATTTTTTAGAATCGTTACGATCTTCGCCGACAATGTCCAGCTTGCGATGATTGTTATGCTTTAATTCAATCTCGAAAGAATTCAATAAACGAAAGTATGGCGGGTCTTCGCGAAAGTTTGGATGAAATTCAAAATAATCCAATTACCGTAAATGATGCTGAATTTGATGATCGAGTAAGAAGTGTGAAAGAAGATGTAGACTCTCTTGTAACGAAAGCTGGACAGAAATTTGGTAAATATAAAATATTTTATTTTTTTTTAAAATGTTCAATAGCCCTTCTCACTTAAACTGACACTCTTCACTTTTATGTACATTTAGAGAAAAACCAAATAAATATTTTAATTTAAAGCTGGAAATGATGAAGCAACCCAAATCCACGTTATTAACATCAAAGAACAATTCTCCGAATCTGGCAATTTATTAGAAAATGTCCGGGATAATTTACGTTCAATAGACACAAATTCAGCAATCATTGAAGCGCAACTTGAACGTTTTGCCAAAGAAAAAGAAGCAACATCAAAAGAATTAAATGTTGGGATTAATTATGTACAAACACAGGGAGAACAACATTTGGCTAGTGCACAGGTAGTTGAGATAAGAAGTTTAATTTGAGAATCGTTACATATTTTTTGAACCGATAAACCCTTTCTGCCCCCCTCCCCGTATCTCACACACCCACGCCCGAACGTTGGGGCAACTATTTCATATATTATGTAAACCTTAATTCTAAAACGAAAGTAAAATTTAACCAAAAACTCCGATATTTTTAAGGAAGCAGCTGACCGTTATGGCGAAAAAAGTCAACAACTTTCTGACTTTGCGGAAGAGGCTAAACGTCTTGCCGATCAACAAGAACAACGAAAAAGAGAAATTTTCAGAATGTCAGAAAAAGTAAGGAATGGAACTAGACAAGCACTTAATGATGCAAATGAAGCTATTTTTGGGGCATCAAGTAGTGTTCAAAGAATTGCTGCTTTCCAAACAGAAGTTAATGAATTGGAAAAACGTTTAAATAGCACAAAACATTTGGCTTTGGAACAAAGTGCTGAAACTAATAAAACACATGATGATGCTGCTAGGGTTTTGAGTAGTGTGGAAAGGTGGGTGAGAGAAAAGGGTTAAATTGGAAGGATTTTGGGTTGATTATGGCTAGCATAAGAGGAGGTTCTCTACCAAATAGAGGAGGAAAAATAATGTTTAGAATACTTAATCTGGTAGTTCATGACGCTAATTAAGTTTACAATATGGCCACTCACTTTAAAAAAAATTTTTATCAAATTTTTGGAACGAGTGAATGATCCCTGAAGGGCTACTTTCTTTTAAAAGTTTATTGTTAATTTGTCATTAATTCTCTCAAAGTCGAGAAATTAGAAAGGCTAATTTTGCTCATCTTTTCATTTTAAAATTAAAAAATTATTTTGTTCTTCATTTTTTAGTGTTCGTCTTCCAAATATTTTACCGGACTCTTTTCGTACCCAATCTGATACTGTCCATTCTAATGGGGAAGAAGCTCTTAAAAAAGTCGAATTGGGATCAACAACACATGCACAATTATTCGAGGAAAGTGGACAGTTATTAATTGATTCTAAAAATCAATTGGAAAAAGTTAAAGAAAAACAGAATATTATTGATAAACAATTTGAAGAAATTGATAATTTCCATAAACGAACTCATGAAGCTTTTAATTTGGCAACAAAAATATGGAATGATGCTAAAGAATCTTATGATGCTCTTTCTGGTAATTTTTGAAAGCTTTAACTGCTCACATTTTTAATTTAATAATCTCGTTCAAATATCTGATAGTCAACAACCGAAAATTTAATTTTGAATGTTAGGTGAATATGGAGTGTAGTTTTAATTCTTGTTCCTTTTAATTTTCGGTGGTATAGTCCTTATATGTTACTTAAATTAGACTTACTTAATTAGACTTTAGAAAAGAACGGTTTAATTATTTTAAATTTCTTCTAAGATTTCCACGGAAAAATCGAGCAATCCCGTTCTGACGCTTTAAATGAATTGTCTGGTGTTCAAGAAATTCAAGACGAATTAACTTCTGTTGAAGAACAAGCTAAAGAGGCAGAATTAGCTTTAATAGATATTAGACGTAATTCTGAGGAAGCAAAAAATTTTGCTGAGGAAGCGAAATTAAAAGCAGAAAATTTAGAAAAAGAATCAACAAAATTAGGAGAAAATGCTGAAGAAACAAATAAAAAATCTGAAGAAATTAAAAATTTATTAGATACTTTACAATTAGATATTGATAGAACATCTACTACAACTAAAGATTTTGAAAATGAGGTAAAAAAGAGGAGGAGGAAAGAAGAGGGAAGATGGTTCCTAGGAAATTTTCTGGATACACGGAACCGAAATCGATACGAACCGAAAATTCCCGAATACCCAGACTTTCTTCGGTTTCGCATCTTGAAAATTGTCAATATTATATTTAATTTTTATGGGGCATTTTAATTATTTCCACATAAATTCTCATTTATAATTCTTGAACTTTTATTGATAATTAAAATTTCCTTTTCATTTTCTCCCAATTTCCAAAATTTCCGACCTCCTTCGATTAAAATATTAAAAAATAATTTCTAAATTTTCTAGGCAAATTCTGATATGGATCGTTCTAATGAAGTTGCAAAGAAAGCAAATTTGGCTGAAAGTATGGCAAGAACTTTACAGGATAATTTGACAGAATCTGAAAAAATATTATTTTCTGCATTAAATCAACTTAGTAAATATTTAATTAAAAATTAAAGGAAAATACTTTTTTTAGATTCACTCGAAAATGTTAATGAATCCCAACTTACTGAACTAGAAACAATTTTGGAGGACACAGAACGGCAATATATTGCAAATGAAAAGGAACAAAAAATGCGTGAAAGAATGAAAAGAGTTGAACTTGATGCTTTGGCTGATAAAAGACAAATAGATTATTTAACTAAAGAATTGGAAAATTTGAGAGGAATTAGAGGTGGGTGTTTGAAACTTTTGGGTTTTGATTATATAATCCACCCCAAAAGGAGATTTTTAAGGAACAATTTCATTCCCCGAATTGTTGCTTAAAAATAATTTTAAATTTTAAATATTTATTTTTTAGATTCACTTCCTACTCGTTGCTACAATTTAATTAATTTAGAACAAGAAGGTCAACGATAAAATAAATAAAAATTAAAGAGCTCTGAAAAATTAATTAACACATTTACTCTATTACAGACAAATTCTCCAAAAAATTAAAAATAATATTTATTGTAAGGATGATTCACTAAAGCGTTTAAAACGTTTAGGCGGGGGTTAACGAACTAAAGGATAAAAGAGAAAGCGATAGTCGATGCCCCGGTGTCTAAACCCTTATTTTGATAAACCCTTTATTAAAATTATACCTGTGAATTTATTATAATTAATTAATCTAATTTTCTGAATTTGTCTGTGTCTTTGCTTTTCCAAAAAAAATTTAATATATTTTTGCTAATTGCGGAAATTTAATAATTTTTTATCTTCTATTTTTTCAATCCCTTATTTATTTGTTAATATGTACTAGAGATGTAATTTAAAAATAAATTAAAATTTTTTTCAAAAGAAACGTTTATATAAAAATTATTTTTAATTAAAATTACATCTTTTTTTAATTATTTTTTAATTCTCAATTTCTCTCAAATGCCTTAACAGTTTTATATATTTTTACATATATATCTCTGGGATTGTTTGTTTTGTCTATATAAATTTAAGGAATGATTAATACAAAAAATATTTTCATTAAAGTTAAGCCATAATTTCCTGTCTCTCATTAATTAATTATTTTAAATACTGCCTTATTTTTTAATTTATATAAATTGTTATTGACATCCTTAAATAAATATTTTAAATAATATTTTGAAGTTTTTTTGGATAGGAGAGAAGGAGATTTAAATTTAAGACAGATTTTAACAGAAAAGGATTTATTCTAATTTTATTTTATAGTCCCCCCTTACCTACTTGATTTATTTAAAAAGGACTTCTAAAATAAAATTATTGTTCCAATTAATTTCTGGATTGAGTTTTCGACAGGGTGAACCTTTTTGGCCGATCTCGCTCCCTTTTTGCCCCCGTTTTGTGGAGCCATGCTCACTTTTGATGGTTTGGAAGGGGTCACATTGGGTTTCTGTAAGAAAACTGTTGGGTGAAGCTAAAGGTTTTGGCACAAGAGCCGAAGCCATAAAATTCCAATACTCAATAATGGTATAAAAGACGTGTTTGTTTTGATCCTTGTTGTAAACATTATTCTCAATTTTCTCTCAAAACAACATTTAACAATGAAATTCTTCAACAACAAAATTTTATCCTCTGCTACAATGGCGCTCGTTGTTTTTCTTCTCTTTTTTACTCTCAAAGTCAACAACGCAAAGGAAAAAGTGAAAGAATCCGAAAGCAAAATTGTTGGCCTAGCAGAGCACAAATTGGATGAAGACAACAAAGTTATTCTTGCTGAAGGTTCTAATGTTGTCAAAACCCCTGGAGATGTCAAACATTACAAGAAGCGTTTTGCTGATCGTGGATGTGATGTTAGTTTAGAGGAGAAGGATATGTAAGGAATTTTCTTTAAAAATACATATTCTCTTATCTTCTTTAAGCATTATTCATTATGATGGGTCTGTAGAAGATGGTTGTACTGTTGATTTGCTTACCAGTACAAACAAGAAAAATGGTATCAAATTCAAAGTTGGAATGGATTATGAGAATGGATGTTTGACAAACTCTACAGTTGACAATTTGTGAGGAATAAATTTTTTTTTCTTAAAATTTTTCCAAAAATTTTTTAGAATTCCTTTTGTTTATGGCTTAACAAATGAAGAAATTGAAGAACATCATTCGGGGCCAATAATTTCCGATAAAGACTGTAAAGGCTGTGGAGATAAGAATAAATGTATTACAAGGACGGGACTTGAAGTTGGATGGGAAGGAACGAATGAAAGTATTTCTTTTGTTGCCAAACCAAGTAAAGAAATTTGACTGGTTTTTCTAAAAATTTTTTTTAAATTTTTAGTTGGTGAACTTCAAAATACTCTTCTTCCATTAAAACATGAGGAGAATGGAGAACGTTCTGAAATTGAGATGGAAATTAAGGAACCCAAAAAAGTACCCAAAATTTCTCTCAAAAATCTATTAGAAGAAGGAGCAAAGAAGATTAATCTCAACAATGCCTTCTCTTGTCTTGCAAATAAAGAGAAAAGTATTGTTTCTCTAAACATTTGGGAAATTGAGGGAGATACAAGTCCTGATCCAGAAAAGAAGAATTTGTTTGTTTTTCATCTTCTTCCAGGACACGAAGCTGGTTGTAGTCTTTATATTAAATTTGTAAGAGAAATTTGTTATAAATTTTTTGAAAAAAATTCTTTATTTTTTTAGCCTGTTAATGACTTTGCTTTGCTAACTATAGAAAGCAGTGAAGGAGGAAGTACTTCTACAAAAAGTAGTTCTTCATCAAAAATCTTTTGGATTATTATTGCTGTCACTGTATTCATTGTTTGTCTTCTATCAGTTTTGGCAACTGTGTTGATCTACTTCATTTGTAGAAAGAAAATTTCAAAACCAAAAGAAGAAAACAAAAATGTTTCTCCATATTCACTTGCAAAGAAGCCTTCAGATCCAAAATTGAAAGAACCAGTAAAGCCAAAGCCAAAAAGAAGAGTCAAAACAGAAGATAAATATGAGACAATCACTACAAAAATATCTCTTCCAGCTGTGAATACGAAGAAAAGAGGACCGAAACCTGGAATCAAACCAAAAACAGATATAAAACCCGGTACAAAAGCAGGCAAATTAAAAACTATTGGTCCTACTCAACGTACTATGGAAGTATCGAAGATGACTCAAATGGAAAATGGTGAAGATCCTGTGCCGGATAATGTTCAATAAAAAAATAAAATAAATAAATATACTCTAATAATTTCTATATATAAATTGTATGTATTTTCTGATTATTCTATAGGTATATATAAATATATATTTATTTATTCCATCTTTGTATGTATATTTAAGAAGCTCGTTTAATTTTGGCTAATTTAGACTAACTGGGTTTACTCTAAAATGTTTAGTATTTTGTTTTTTTGTGGTTAAATAAAAAATTTTAATAAATTTGAAATAGAATTATTATTTTATTTCTGGTTCCCGGATATTATCTGACAAAAATCTGACAAAACTATTTATATTTTTAATATTTTTCCTAAAATCTTATTAATTTCGCCATTCTCATCTATTCATCTTATTTTTCTTATCACTATTTATATTTTTAATATTTTTCCTAAAATCTTATTAATTTCGCCATTCTCATCTATTCATCTTATTTTTCTTATCACTATTTATATTTTTAATATTTTTCCTAAAATCTTATTAATTTCGCCATTCTCATCTATTCATCTTATTTTTCTTATGACTATTTATATTTTTAATATTTTTCCTAAAATCTTATTAATTTCGCCATTCTCATCTATTCATCTTATTTTTCTTATCACTATTTATATTTTTAATATTTTTCCTAAAATCTTATTAATTTCGCCATTCTCATCTATTCATCTTATTTTTCTTATCACTATTTATATTTTTAATATTTTTCCTAAAATCTTATTAATTTCGCCATTCTCATCTATTCATCTTATTTTTCTTATCACTATTTATATTTTTAATATTTTTCCTAAAATCTTATTAATTTCGCCATTCTCATCTATTCATCTTATTTTTCTTATGACTATTTATATTTTTAATATTTTTCCTAAAATCTTATTAATTTCGCCATTCTCATCTATTCATCTTATTTTTCTTATCACTATTTATATTTTTAATATTTTTCCTAAAATCTTATTAATTTCGCCATTCTCATCTATTCATCTTATTTTTCTTATCACTATTTATATTTTTAATATTTTTCCTAAAATCTTATTAATTTCGCCATTCTCATCTATTCATCTTATTTTTCTTATCACTATTTATATTTTTAATATTTTTCCTAAAATCTTATTAATTTCGCCATTCTCATCTATTCATCTTATTTTTCTTATCACTATTTATATTTTTAATATTTTTCCTAAAATCTTATTAATTTCGCCATTCTCATCTATTCATCTTATTTTTCTTATCACTATTTATATTTTTAATATTTTTCCTAAAATCTTATTAATTTCGCCATTCTCATCTATTCATCTTATTTTTCTTATCACTATTTATATTTTTAATATTTTTCCTAAAATCTTATTAATTTCGCCATTCTCATCTATTCATCTTATTTTTCTTATCACTATTTATATTTTTAATATTTTTCCTAAAATCTTATTAATTTCGCCATTCTCATCTATTCATCTTATTTTTCTTATTACTATTTATATTTTTAATATTTTTCCTAAAATCCTATTAATTTTGCCATTCTCATCTATTCATCTTATTTTTCTTATCACTATTTATATTTTTAATTTTTTTCCTAAAATCTTATTAATTTCGCCATTCTCATCTATTCATCTTATTTTTCTTATCACTATTTATATTTTTAATATTTTTCCTAAAATCTTATTAATTTCGCCATTCTCATCTATTCATCTTATTTTTCTTATCACTATTTATATTTTTAATATTTTTCCTAAAATCTTATTAATTTCGCCATTCTCATCTATTCATCTTATTTTTCTTATGACTATTTATATTTTTAATATTTTTCCTAAAATCTTATTAATTTCGCCATTCTCATCTATTCATCTTATTTTTCTTATCACTATTTATATTTTTAATATTTTTCCTAAAATCTTATTAATTTCGCCATTCTCATCTATTCATCTTATTTTTCTTATCACTATTTATATTTTTAATATTTTTCCTAAAATCTTATTAATTTCGCCATTCTCATCTATTCATCTTATTTTTCTTATGACTATTTATATTTTTAATATTTTTCCTAAAATCTTATTAATTTCGCCATTCTCATCTATTCATCTTATTTTTCTTATCACTATTTATATTTTTAATATTTTTCCTAAAATCTTATTAATTTCGCCATTCTCATCTATTCATCTTATTTTTCTTATCACTATTTATATTTTTAATATTTTTCCTAAAATCTTATTAATTTCGCCATTCTCTTCTATTCATCTTCTTTTTCTTATCACTATTTATATCTTAAATATTTTTCCTAAAATCTTATTAATTTCGCCATCCTCATCTATTCATCTTATTTTTCTTATCACTATTTATATTTTTAATATTTTTCCTAAAATCTTATTAATCTCGCCATTCTCATCTATTCATCTTATTTTTCTTATGACTATTTATATTTTTAATATTTTTCCTAAAATCTTATTAATTTCGCCATTCTCATCTATTCATCTTATTTTTCTTATCACTATTTATATTTTTAATATTTTTCCTAAAATCTTATTAATTTCGCCATTCTCATCTATTCATCTTATTTTTCTTATCACTATTTATATTTTTAATATTTTTCCTAAAATCTTATTAATTTCGCCATTCTCATCTATTCATCTTATTTTTCTTATCACTATTTATATTTTTAATATTTTTCCTAAAATCTTATTAATTTCGCCATTCTCATCTATTCATCTTATTTTTCTTATCACTATTTATATTTTTAATATTTTTCCTAAAATCTTATTAATTTCGCCATTCTCATCTATTCATCTTATTTTTCTTATCACTATTTATATTTTTAATATTTTTCCTAAAATCTTATTAATTTCGCCATTCTCATCTATTCATCTTATTTTTCTTATGACTATTTATATTTTTAATATTTTTCCTAAAATCTTATTAATTTCGCCATTCTCATCTATTCATCTTATTTTTCTTATCACTATTTATATTTTTAATATTTTTCCTAAAATCTTATTAATTTCGCCATTCTCATCTATTCATCTTATTTTTCTTATCACTATTTATATTTTTAATATTTTTCCTAAAATCTTATTAATTTCGCCATTCTCATCTATTCATCTTATTTTTCTTATCACTATTTATATTTTTAATATTTTTCCTAAAATCTTATTAATTTCGCCATTCTCATCTATTCATCTTATTTTTCTTATGACTATTTATATTTTTAATATTTTTCCTAAAATCTTATTAATTTCGCCATTCTCATCTATTCATCTTATTTTTCTTATCACTATTTATATTTTTAATATTTTTCCTAAACTCTTATTAATTTCGCCATTCTCATCTCTTCATCTTATTTTTCTTATCACTATTTATATTTTTAATATTTTTCCTAAAATCTTATTAATTTCGCCATTCTCATCTATTCATCTTATTTTTCTTATCACTATTTATATTTTTAATATTTTTCCTAAAATCTTATTAATTTCGCCATTCTCATCTATTCATCTTATTTTTCTTATGACTATTTATATTTTTAATATTTTTCCTAAAATCTTATTAATTTCGCCATTCTCATCTATTCATCTTATTTTTCTTATCACTATTTATATTTTTAATATTTTTCCTAAAATCTTATTAATTTCGCCATTCTCATCTATTCATCTTATTTTTCTTATGACTATTTATATTTTTAATATTTTTCCTAAAATCTTATTAATTTCGCCATTCTCATCTATTCATCTTATTTTTCTTATCACTATTTATATTTTTAATATTTTTCCTAAAATCTTATTAATTTCGCCATTCTCATCTATTCATCTTATTTTTCTTATGACTATTTATATTTTTAATATTTTTCCTAAAATCTTATTAATTTCGCCATTCTCATCTATTCATCTTATTTTTCTTATCACTATTTATATTTTTAATATTTTTCCTAAAATCTTATTAATTTCGCCATTCTCATCTATTCATCTTATTTTTCTTATGACTATTTATATTTTTAATATTTTTCCTAAAATCTTATTAATTTCGCCATTCTCATCTATTCATCTTATTTTTCTTATCACTATTTATATTTTTAATATTTTTCCTAAAATCTTATTAATTTCGCCATTCTCATCTATTCATCTTATTTTTCTTATGACTATTTATATTTTTAATATTTTTCCTAAAATCTTATTAATTTCGCCATTCTCATCTATTCATCTTATTTTTCTTATCACTATTTATATTTTTAATATTTTTCCTAAAATCTTATTAATTTCGCCATTCTCATCTATTCATCTTATTTTTCTTATGACTATTTATATTTTTAATATTTTTCCTAAAATCTTATTAATTTCGCCATTCTCATCTATTCATCTTATTTTTCTTATCACTATTTATATTTTTAATATTTTTCCTAAAATCTTATTAATTTCGCCATTCTCATCTATTCATCTTATTTTTCTTATCACTATTTATATTTTTAATATTTTTCCTAAAATCTTATTAATTTCGCCATTCTCATCTATTCATCTTATTTTTCTTATCACTATTTATATTTTTAATATTTTTCCTAAAATCTTATTAATTTCGCCATTCTCATCTATTCATCTTATTTTTCTTATGACTATTTATATTTTTAATATTTTTCCTAAAATCTTATTAATTTCGCCATTCTCATCTATTCATCTTATTTTTCTTATCACTATTTATATTTTTAATATTTTTCCTAAAATCTTATTAATTTCGCCATTCTCATCTATTCATCTTATTTTTCTTATCACTATTTATATTTTTAATATTTTTCCTAAAATCTTATTAATTTCGCCATTCTCATCTATTCATCTTATTTTTCTTATCACTATTTATATTTTTAATATTTTTCCTAAAATCTTATTAATTTCGCCATTCTCATCTATTCATCTTATTTTTCTTATCACTATTTATATTTTTAATATTTTTCCTAAAATCTTATTAATTTCGCCATTCTCATCTATTCATCTTATTTTTCTTATCACTATTTATATTTTTAATATTTTTCCTAAAATCTTATTAATTTCGCCATTCTCATCTATTCATCTTATTTTTCTTATCACTATTTATATTTTTAATATTTTTCCTAAAATCTTATTAATTTCGCCATTCTCATCTATTCATCTTATTTTTCTTATCACTATTTATATTTTTAATATTTTTCCTAAAATCTTATTAATTTCGCCATTCTCATCTATTCATCTTATTTTTCTTATCACTATTTATATTTTTAATATTTTTCCTAAAATCTTATTAATTTCGCCATTCTCATCTATTCATCTTATTTTTCTTATCACTATTTATATTTTTAATATTTTTCCTAAAATCTTATTAATTTCGCCATTCTCATCTATTCATCTTATTTTTCTTATCACTATTTATATTTTTAATATTTTTCCTAAAATCTTATTAATTTCGCCATTCTCATCTATTCATCTTATTTTTCTTATCACTATTTATATTTTTAATATTTTTCCTAAAATCTTATTAATTTCGCCATTCTCATCTATTCATCTTATTTTTCTTATCACTATTTATATTTTTAATATTTTTCCTAAAATCTTATTAATTTCGCCATTCTCATCTATTCATCTTATTTTTCTTATCACTATTTATATTTTTAATATTTTTCCTAAAATCTTATTAATTTCGCCATTCTCATCTATTCATCTTATTTTTCTTATCACTATTTATATTTTTAATATTTTTCCTAAAATCTTATTAATTTCGCCATTCTCATCTATTCATCTTATTTTTCTTATCACTATTTATATTTTTAATATTTTTCCTAAAATCTTATTAATTTCGCCATTCTCATCTATTCATCTTATTTTTCTTATCACTATTTATATTTTTAATATTTTTCCTAAAATCTTATTAATTTCGCCATTCTCATCTATTCATCTTATTTTTCTTATCACTATTTATATTTTTAATATTTTTCCTAAAATCTTATTAATTTCGCCATTCTCATCTATTCATCTTATTTTTCTTATCACTATTTATATTTTTAATATTTTTCCTAAAATCTTATTAATTTCGCCATTCTCATCTATTCATCTTATTTTTCTTATCACTATTTATATTTTTAATATTTTTCCTAAAATCTTATTAATTTCGCCATTCTCATCTATTCATCTTATTTTTCTTATCACTATTTATATTTTTAATATTTTTCCTAAAATCTTATTAATTTCGCCATTCTCATCTATTCATCTTATTTTTCTTATCACTATTTATATTTTTAATATTTTTCCTAAAATCTTATTAATTTCGCCATTCTCATCTATTCATCTTATTTTTCTTATCACTATTTATATTTTTAATATTTTTCCTAAAATCTTATTAATTTCGCCATTCTCATCTATTCATCTTATTTTTCTTATCACTATTTATATTTTTAATATTTTTCCTAAAATCTTATTAATTTCGCCATTCTCATCTATTCATCTTATTTTTCTTATGACTATTTATATTTTTAATATTTTTCCTAAAATCTTATTAATTTCGCCATTCTCATCTATTCATCTTATTTTTCTTATCACTATTTATATTTTTAATATTTTTCCTAATATCTTATTAATGTCGCCATTCTCATCTATTCATCTTTTTTTCCTTATCACTATTTACCTCTTTAATACTTTTCCTAAAATCTTCTTAATTTCGCCATTCTCATCTATTCATCTTATTTTTCTTATCACTATTTATATTTTTAATATTTTTCCTAAAATCTTATTAATTTCGCCATTCTCATCTATTCATCTTATTTTTCTTATCACTATTTATATTTTTAATATTTTTCCTAAAATTTTATTAATTTCGCCATTCTCATCTATTCATCTTATTTTTCTTATCACTATTTATATTTTTAATATTTTTCCTAAAATCTTATTAATTTCGCCATTCTCATCTATTCATCTTATTTTTCTTATCACTATTTATATTTTTAATATTTTTCCTAAAATCTTATTAATTTCGCCATTCTCATCTATTCATCTTATTTTTCTTATCACTATTTATATTTTTAATATTTTTCCTAAAATCTTATTAATTTCGCCATTCTCATCTATTCATCTTATTTTTCTTATCACTATTTATATTTTTAATATTTTTCCTAAAATCTTATTAATTTCGCCATTCTCATCTATTCATCTTATTTTTCTTATCACTATTTATATTTTTAATATTTTTCCTAAAATCTTATTAATTTCGCCATTCTCATCTATTCATCTTATTTTTCTTAGCACTATTTATATTTTTAATATTTTTCCTAAAATCTTATTAATTTCGCCATTCTCATCTATTCATCTTATTTTTCTTATCACTATTTATATTTTTAATATTTTTCCTAAAATCTTATTAATTTCGCCATTCTCATCTATTCATCTTATTTTTCTTATCACTATTTCTATTTTTAATATTTTTCCTAAAATCTTATTAATTTCGCCATTCTCATCTATTCATCTTATTTTTCTTATCACTATTTGTATTTTTAATATTTTTCCTAAAATCTTATTAATTTCGCCATTCTCATCTATTCATCTTATTTTTCTTATCACTATTTATATTTTTAATATTTTTCCTAAAATCTTATTAATTTCGCCATTCTCATCTATTCATCTTATTTTTCTTATCACTATTTATATTTTTAATATTTTTCCTAAAATCTTATTAATTTCGCCATTCTCATCTATTCATCTTATTTTTCTTATCACTATTTATATTTTTAATATTTTTCCTAAAATCTTATTAATTTCGCCATTCTCATCTATTCATCTTATTTTTCTTATCACTATTTATATTTTTAATATTTTTCCTAAAATCTTATTAATTTCGCCATTCTCATCTATTCATCTTATTTTTCTTATCACTATTTATATTTTTAATATTTTTCCTAAAATCTTATTAATTTCGCCATTCTCATCTATTCATCTTATTTTTCTTATGACTATTTATATTTTTAATATTTTTCCTAAAATCTTATTAATTTCGCCATTCTCATCTATTCATCTTATTTTTCTTATCACTATTTATATTTTTAATATTTTTCCTAAAATCTTATTAATTTCGCCATTCTCATCTATTCATCTTATTTTTCTTATCACTATTTATATTTTTAATATTTTTCCTAAAATCTTATTAATTTCGCCATTCTCATCTATTCATCTTATTTTTCTTATGACTATTTATATTTTTAATATTTTTCCTAAAATCTTATTAATTTCGCCATTCTCATCTATTCATCTTATTTTTCTTATCACTATTTATATTTTTAATATTTTTCCTAAAATCTTATTAATTTCGCCATTCTCATCTATTCATCTTATTTTTCTTATCACTATTTATATTTTTAATATTTTTCCTAAAATCTTATTAATTTCGCCATTCTCATCTATTCATCTTATTTTTCTTATCACTATTTATATTTTTAATATTTTTCCTAAAATCTTATTAATTTCGCCATTCTCATCTATTCATCTTATTTTTCTTATCACTATTTATATTTTTAATATTTTTCCTAAAATCTTATTAATTTCGCCATTCTCATCTATTCATCTTATTTTTCTTATCACTATTTATATTTTTAATATTTTTCCTAAAATCTTATTAATTTCGCCATTCTCATCTATTCATCTTATTTTTCTTATCACTATTTATATTTTTAATATTTTTCCTAAAATCTTATTAATTTCGCCATTCTCATCTATTCATCTTATTTTTCTTATCACTATTTATATTTTTAATATTTTTCCTAAAATCTTATTAATTTCGCCATTCTCATCTATTCATCTTATTTTTCTTATGACTATTTATATTTTTAATATTTTTCCTAAAATCTTATTAATTTCGCCATTCTCATCTATTCATCTTATTTTTCTTATCACTATTTATATTTTTAATATTTTTCCTAAAATCTTATTAATTTCGCCATTCTCATCTATTCATCTTATTTTTCTTATCACTATTTATATTTTTAATATTTTTCCTAAAATCTTATTAATTTCGCCATTCTCATCTATTCATCTTATTTTTCTTATCACTATTTATATTTTTAATATTTTTCCTAAAATCTTATTAATTTCGCCATTCTCATCTATTCATCTTATTTTTCTTATCACTATTTATATTTTTAATATTTTTCCTAAAATCTTATTAATTTCGCCATTCTCATCTATTCATCTTATTTATCTTATCACTATTTATATTTTTAATATTTTTCCTAATATCTTATTAATTTCGCCATTCTCATCTATTCATCTTATTTTTCTTATCACTATTTATATTTTTAATATTTGTCCAAAAATCCTATTAATATACCCATTCTCCCCTATTAATCGTCTTTTTCGTATCACTATTTATATTTCTAATATTTTTCCTAAAATCTTATTAATTTCGCCATTCTCATCTATTCATCTTATTTTTCTTATCACTATTTATATTTTTAATATTTTTCCTAAAATCTTATTAATTTCGCCATTCTCATCTATTCATCTTATTTTTCTTATCACTATTTATATTTTTAATATTTTTCCTAAAATCTTATTAATTTCGCCATTCTCATCTATTCATCTTATTTTTCTTATCACTATTTATATTTTTAATATTTTTCCTAAAATCTTATTAATTTCGCCATTCTCATCTATTCATCTTATTTTTCTTATCACTATTTATATTTTTAATATTTTTCCTAAAATCTTATTAATTTCGCCATTCTCATCTATTCATCTTATTTTTCTTATCACTATTTATATTTTTAATATTTTTCCTAAAATCTTATTAATTTCGCCATTCTCATCTATTCATCTTATTTTTCTTATGACTATTTATATTTTTAATATTTTTCCTAAAATCTTATTAATTTCGCCATTCTCATCTATTCATCTTATTTTTCTTATCACTATTTATATTTTTAATATTTTTCCTAAAATCTTATTAATTTCGCCATTCTCATCTATTCATCTTATTTTTCTTATCACTATTTATATTTTTAATATTTTTCCTAAAATCTTATTAATTTCGCCATTCTCATCTATTCATCTTATTTTTCTTATCACTATTTATATTTTTAATATTTTTCCTAAAATCTTATTAATTTCGCAATTCTCATCTATTCATCTTATTTTTCTTATCACTATTTATATTTTTAATATTTTTCTTAAAATCTTATTAATTTCGCCATTCTCATCTATTCATCTTATTTTTCTTATCACTATTTATATTTTTAATATTTTTCCTAAAATCTTATTAATTTCGCCATTCTCATCTATTCATCTTATTTTTCTTATCACTATTTATATTTTTAATATTTTTCCTAAAATCTTATTAATTTCGCCATTCTCATCTATTCATCTTATTTTTCTTATCACTATTTATATTTTTAATATTTTTCCTAAAATCTTATTAATTTCGCCATTCTCATCTATTCATCTTATTTTTCTTATCACTATTTATATTTTTAATATTTTTCCTAAAATCTTATTAATTTCGCCATTCTCATCTATCCATCTTATTTTTCTTATCACTATTTATATTTTTAATATTTTTCCTAAAATCTTATTAATTTCGCCATTCTCATCTATTCATCTTATTTTTCTTATGACTATTTATATTTTTAATATTTTTCCTAAAATCTTATTAATTTCGCCATTCTCATCTATTCATCTTATTTTTCTTATCACTATTTATATTTTTAATATTTTTCCTAAAATCTTATTAATTTCGCCATTCTCATCTATTCATCTTATTTTTCTTATCACTATTTATATTTTTAATATTTTTCCTAAAATCTTATTAATTTCGCCATTCTCATCTATTCATCTTATTTTTCTTATCACTATTTATATTTTTAATATTTTTCCTAAAATCTTATTAATTTCGCCATTCTCATCTATTCATCTTATTTTTCTTATGACTATTTATATTTTTAATATTTTTCCTAAAATCTTATTAATTTCGCCATTCTCATCTATTCATCTTATTTTTCTTATCACTATTTATATTTTTAATATTTTTCCTAAAATCTTATTAATTTCGCCATTCTCATCTATTCATCTTATTTTTCTTATCACTATTTATATTTTTAATATTTTTCCTAAAATCTTATTAATTTCGCCATTCTCATCTATTCATCTTATTTTTCTTATCACTATTTATATTTTTAATATTTTTCCTAAAATCTTATTAATTTCGCCATTCTCATCTATTCATCTTATTTTTCTTATCACTATTTATATTTTTAATATTTTTCCTAAAATCTTATTAATTTCGCCATTCTCATCTATTCATCTTATTTTTCTTATGACTATTTATATTTTTAATATTTTTCCTAAAATCTTATTAATTTCGCCATTCTCATCTATTCATCTTATTTTTCTTATCACTATTTATATTTTTAATATTTTCCCTAAAACCTTATTAATTTCGCCATTCTCATCTATTCATCTTCTTTTTCTTATCACTATTTATATTTTTAATATTTTTCCTAAAATCTTATTAATTTCGCCATTCTCATCTATTCATCTTATTTTTCTTATGACTATTTATATTTTTAATATTTTTCCTAAAATCTTATTAATTTCGCCATTCTCATCTATTCATCTTATTTTTCTTATCACTATTTATATTTTTAATATTTTTCCTAAAATCTTATTAATTTCGCCATTCTCATCTATTCATCTTATTTTTCTTATGACTATTTATATTTTTAATATTTTTCCTAACATCTTATTAATTTCGCCATTCTCATCTACTCCTCTTTTTTTTCTTATCACTATTTATATTTTTAATATTTTTCCTAAAATCTTATTAATTTCGCCATTCTCATCTATTCATCTTATTTTTCTTATGACTATTTATATTTTTAATATTTTTCCTAAAATCTTATTAATTTCGCCATTCTCATCTATTCATCTTATTTTTCTTATCACTATTTATATTTTTAATATTTTTCCTAAAATCTTATTAATTTCGCCATTCTCATCTATTCATCTTATTTTTCTTATGACTATTTATATTTTTAATATTTTTCCTAAAATCTTATTAATTTCGCCATTCTCATCTATTCATCTTATTTTTCTTATGACTATTTATATTTTTAATATTTTTCCTAAAATCTTATTAATTTCGCCATTCTCATCTATTCATCTTATTTTTCTTATCACTATTTATATTTTTAATATTTTTCCTAAAATCTTATTAATTTCGCCATTCTCATCTATTCATCTTATTTATCTTATGACTATTTATATTTTTAATATTTTTCCTAAAATCTTATTAATTTCGCCATTCTCATCTATTCATCTTATTTTTCTTATCACTATTTATATTTTTAATATTTTTCCTTATATCTTATTAATTTTTCCATTCTCATCTATTCATCTTATTTTTCTTATGACTATTTATATTTTTAATATTTTTCCTAAAATCTTATTAATTTCGCCATTCTCATCTATTCATCTTATTTTTCTTATGACTATTTATATTTTTAATATTTTTCCTAAAATCTTATTAATTTCGCCATTCTCATCTATTCATCTTATTTTTCTTATCACTATTTATATTTTTAATATTTTTCCTAAAATCTTATTAATTTCGCCATTCTCATCTATTCATCTTATTTTTCTTATGACTATTTATATTTTTAATATTTTTCCTAAAATCTTATTAATTTCGCCATTCTCATCTATTCATCTTATTTTTCTTATCACTATTTATATTTTTAATATTTTTCCTAAAATCTTATTAATTTCGCCATTCTCATCTATTCATCTTATTTTTCTTATCACTATTTATATTTTTAATATTTTTCCTTAATTTTTAATATTTTTTAATTATTTTTTAATTCTCAATTTCTCTCAAATGCCTTAACAGTTTTATATATTTTTACATATATATCTCTGGGATTGTTTGTTTTGTCTATATAAATTTAAGGAATGATTAATACAAAAAATATTTTCATTAAAGTTAAGCCATAATTTCCTGTCTCTCATTAATTAATTATTTTAAATACTGCCTTATTTTTTAATTTATATAAATTGTTATTGACATCCTTAAATAAATATTTTAAATAATATTTTGAAGTTTTTTTGGATAGGAGAGAAGGAGATTTAAATTTAAGACAGATTTTAACAGAAAAGGATTTATTCTAATTTTATTTTATAGTCCCCCCTTACCTACTTGATTTATTTAAAAAGGACTTCTAAAATAAAATTATTGTTCCAATTAATTTCTGGATTGAGTTTTCGACAGGGTGAACCTTTTTGGCCGATCTCGCTCCCTTTTTGCCCCCGTTTTGTGGAGCCATGCTCACTTTTGATGGTTTGGAAGGGGTCACATTGGGTTTCTGTAAGAAAACTGTTGGGTGAAGCTAAAGGTTTTGGCACAAGAGCCGAAGCCATAAAATTCCAATACTCAATAATGGTATAAAAGACGTGTTTGTTTTGATCCTTGTTGTAAACATTATTCTCAATTTTCTCTCAAAACAACATTTAACAATGAAATTCTTCAACAACAAAATTTTATCCTCTGCTACAATGGCGCTCGTTGTTTTTCTTCTCTTTTTTCCTCTCAAAGTCAACAACGCAAAGGAAAAAGTGAAAGAATCCGAAAGCAAAATTGTTGGCCTAGCAGAGCACAAATTGGATGAAGACAACAAAGTTATTCTTGCTGAAGGTTCTAATGTTGTCAAAACCCCTGGAGATGTCAAACATTACAAGAAGCGTTTTGCTGATCGTGGATGTGATGTTGGGTTGGAGGAGAAGGATATGTAAGGAATTTTCTTTAAAAATACATATTCTCTTATCTTCTTTAAGCATTATTCATTATGATGGGTCTGTAGAAGATGGTTGTACTGTTGATTTGCTTACCAGTACAAACAAGAAAAATGGTATCAAATTCAAAGTTGGAATGGATTATGAGAATGGATGTTTGACAGACTCTACAGTTGACAATTTGTGAGAAATAAATTTTTTTTCTTAAAATTTTTCCAAAATTTTTTTAGAATTCCTTTTGTTTATGGCTTAACAAATGAAGAAATTGAAGAACATCATTCGGGGCCAATAATTTCCGATAAAGACTGTAAAGGCTGTGGAGATAAGAATAAATGTATTACAAGGACGGGACTTGAAGTTGGATGGGAAGGAACGAATGAAAGTATTTCTTTTGTTGCCAAACCAAGTAAAGAAATTTGACTGGTTTTTCTAAAAATTTTTTTTAAATTTTTAGTTGGTGAACTTCAAAATACTCTTCTTCCATTAAAACATGAGGAGAATGGAGAACGTTCTGAAATTGAGATGGAAATTAAGGAACCCAAAAAAGTACCCAAAATTTCTCTCAAAAATCTATTAGAAGAAGGAGCAAAGAAGATTAATCTCAACAATGCCTTCTCTTGTCTTGCAAATAAAGAGAAAAGTATTGTTTCTCTAAACATTTGGGAAATTGAGGGAGATACAAGTCCTGATCCAGAAAAGAAGAATTTGTTTGTTTTTCATCTTCTTCCAGGACACGAAGCTGGTTGTAGTCTTTATATTAAATTTGTAAGAGAAATTTGTTATAAATTTTTTGAAAAAAATTCTTTATTTTTTTAGCCTGTTAATGACTTTGCTTTGCTAACTATAGAAAGCAGTGAAGGAGGAAGTACTTCTACAAAAAGTAGTTCTTCATCAAAAATCTTTTGGATTATTATTGCTGTCACTGTATTCATTGTTTGTCTTCTATCAGTTTTGGCAACTGTGTTGATCTACTTCATTTGTAGAAAGAAAATTTCAAAACCAAAAGAAGAAAACAAAAATGTTTCTCCATATTCACTTGCAAAGAAGCCTTCAGATCCAAAATTGAAAGAACCAGTAAAGCCAAAGCCAAAAAGAAGAGTCAAAACAGAAGATAAATATGAGACAATCACTACAAAAATATCTCTTCCAGCTGTGAATACGAAGAAAAGAGGACCGAAACCTGGAATCAAACCAAAAACAGATATAAAACCCGGTACAAAAGCAGGCAAATTAAAAACTATTGGACCTACTCAACGTACTATGGAAGTATCGAAGATGACTCAAATGGAAAATGGTGAAGATCCTGTGCCAGATAATGTTCAATAAAAAAATAAAATAAATAAATATACTCTAATAATTTCTATATATAAATTGTATGTATTTTCTGATTATTCTATAGGTATATATAAATATATATTTATTTATTCCATCTTTGTATGTATATTTAAGAAGCTCGTTTAATTTTGGCTAATTTAGACTAACTGGGTTTACTCTAAAATGTTTAGTATTTTGTTTTTTTGTGGTTAAATAAAAAATTTTAATAAATTTGAAATAGAATTATTATTTTATTTCTGGTTCCCGGATATTATCTGACAAAAATCTGACAAAACTATTTATATTTTTAATATTTTTCCTAAAATCTTATTAATTTCGCCATTCTCATCTATTCATCTTATTTTTCTTATGACTATTTATATTTTTAATATTTTTCCTAAAATCTTATTAATTTCGCCATTCTCATCTATTCATCTTATTTTTCTTATGACTATTTATATTTTTAATATTTTTCCTAAAATCTTATTAATTTCGCCATTCTCATCTATTCATCTTATTTTTCTTATCACTATTTATATTTTTAATATTTTTCCTAAAATCTTATTAATTTCGCCATTCTCATCTATTCATCTTATTTTTCTTATGACTATTTATATTTTTAATATTTTTCCTAAAATCTTATTAATTTCGCCATTCTCATCTATTCATCTTATTTTTCTTATCACTATTTATATTTTTAATATTTTTCCTAAAATCTTATTAATTTCGCCATTCTCATCTATTCATCTTATTTTTCTTATCACTATTTATATTTTTAATATTTTTCCTAAACGTTAAGTACGTTAAGTATTTGGATCCGGCGTTCGACAAGCTGGCGAAGTAAGTTTATAAAAAATTTTTTTAATGAAAAACTTTTTCAATTTTTTAGACGTGCGGCGGCCATGTAGTACGTGAAGGATGTTAAAAGAAGTTAGGGAAGAGAAAAAATAAATTAAAAAAAATATATTTTGATATTTTTTTAATAATGTATGTTCATTGAGTGCAGAAATTTTTTTTTATCCAAATGCGAAATTTGTTTCGCCTTTTTAGTATTTTTTTCGGAGCAGGACGAATAGGCGCGGCCGAATAGGCGCCGAGACAAATAGGCGCGAGACGAATAGGCGCGGGACGAATAGGCGCCCCAAGTTATTTTTTCCTAGAAAATTTTTTTCTGATTTACTTTTCTGATTATTCTGATTTTGTTCTGATTTTCTGTTCTGATTTTTTGTTCTGTTTTTTTCCTGATTTTGTTCTGACTTTCTGTTTTGTTCTGATTTTCTGTTCTGATTTTTTTTGTTCTGATTTTCTGTTCTGATTTTTTGTTCTGTTTTTTTCCTGATTTTTTGTTCTGTTTTTTTCCTGATTTTGTTCTGATTTTCTGTTCTGATTTTTTTTGTTCTGATTTTCTGTTCTGATTTTTTGTTCTGTTTTTTTCCTGATTTTGTTCTGATTTTCTGTTTTGTTCTGATTTTCTGTTCTGATTTTTTGTTCTGTTTTTTTCCTGATTTTGTTCTGATTTTCTGTTTTGTTCTGATTTTCTGTTCTGATTTTTTTTGGTCTGATTTTCTGTTCTGGTATTTTTGTTCTGATTTTGTGATACATGTAAGTTGTATGTCGAGTGACGAGTGTCGAGTGAGTGGGGAGATAGCGGAGGACTGAGGGTTGCGACTGCGGATTTTCCTTGATGGATTTTCCTTGACGGATTTTCCTTGATTTTCCTTGATGGAAAATTGGTATTTAAATACTCTACTCTTAGCGCCGCATGCGAAAATTTTGAGGAATTTAGAAGTTGGAGAAGAATAAACACATCTCCAAAATTTAATCGTTCCATCACTATTTGGTTTATCAAATATATAAAGTCTACCATCATAATTTAACTTTTTATTCCTATTTTTAGTGTCAATTTCACGATTACAAAACATTCTTTTCTGTAAAAGACAAAAAAATTTAAAAAATAATAAAATTACAAAAAAAACTTTTGCAAAACCGTTTGGTCGCCTGAATTACTTCGGGCGCCTATTCGTCCCGCGCCTATTCGTCCCGCGCCTATTTGTCTCGGCGCCTATTCGGCCGCGCCTATTCGTCCGCGCCTATTCGGCCGCGCCTATTCGTCATGTATCGATTTTTTTTATTTTTTAGATATTTTTTAAATTATAATGAAATAATTTTGGAAGACAGAACGACAATATATTACGATGGCGCTCGTTGTTTTTCTTCTCCTTTTTCCTCTCAAAGTCAACAACGCAAAGGAAAAAGTGAAAGAATCCGAAAGCAAAATTGTTGTCCTGGCAGAACACAAATTGGATGAGGACAACAAAGTTATTCTTGCTGAAGGTTCTAATGTTGTCAAAACCCCTGGAGATGTCAAACATTACAAGAAGCGTTTTGCTGATCGTGGATGTGATGTTAGTTTAGAGGAGAAGGATATGTAAGGAATTTTCTTTAAAAATACATATTCTCTTATCTTCTTTAAGCATTATTCATTATGATGGGTCTGTAGAAGATGGATGTACTGTTGATTTGCTTACCAGTACAAACAAGAAAAATGGTATCAAATTCAAAGTTGGAAATTCAAAGTCACTGTATTCATTGTTTGTCTTCTATCAGTTTTGGCAACTGTGTTGATCTACTTCATTTGTAGAAAGAAAATTTCAAAACCAAAAGAAGAAAACAAAAATGTTTCTCCATATTCACTTGCAAAGAAGCCTTCAGATCCAAAATTGAAAGAACCAGTAAAGCCAAAGCCAAAAAGAAAAGTCAAAACAGAAGATAAATATGAGACAATCACTACAAAAATATCTCTTCCAGCTGTGAATACAAAGAAAAGAGGACCGAAACCTGGAATCAAACCAAAAACAGATATAAAACCCGGTACAAAAGCAGGCAAATTAAAAACTATTGGACCTACTCAACGTACTATGGAAGTATCGAAGATGACTCAAATGGAAAATGGTGAAGATCCTGTGCCAGATAATGTTCAATAAAAAAATAAAATAAATAAATATACTCTAATAATTTCTATATATAAATTGTATGTATTTTCTGATTATTCTATAGGTATATATAAATATATATTTATTTATTCCATCTTTGTATATTTAAGAAGCTCAGTTAATTTTGGCTAATTAAAACGGATATGAAAAGGCTCTTTATTATTTTGATATTATATTTTCTAAAAGCCTTTTAAAGATTATAAACTAATAGCAAATCATTACCAAAACTAGCTGGGTTTACTTTTAAAATGTTTAGTATTTTGTTGTTTTTGGGATTAAATAAAAACATTTTTAATAAATTTTAAATAGTATTATTTTAAAATGATTTCTGTATTTTATTTATTTCCGTTTCCTAAATATTACCTACCTAACAAAAATGGAAATAGTCAAATTTTATTTCATAACTTGGTAGTTTTAAATTATTCTTTAAAATATTAATACCCTGCTTTTCACTTTTTTTTTTGATAGAAAATTGTTGATGTTTCCTAATTTTCTTGTATTGAGAGAAGGGATAATGGAAGTAAAGATATATTTTAATATAATGGAAAGGATTGTTATAAATAGTAGTAGAAGTAGAGTAACCACACCAAGTTAATTATATCTACTTTAGAGGGAATGGACAGCTGCTCATATTTTTATTTAAAAGAAACACAAAAATTATTTTCTAACAGAAAAATGTTTTTAGGCCAATTTCGCGCATTTTCTTATTTCTTTTAGGTCAAATATTTTTAGTTTTCATCGTTTAAACATTTTTATATATTAATTAATGTATTGAAGAGTAATTAAATAATTTTAAATAAAACAATTAAAAATTAAATTTTCTCGTGTATTTATTTTCGAAAATAATCTCAATATAAAGAGGAGACTTAGGGGACTTTACTTTTTTCTTTAATATGTTACTTAATATCCTAATCAACGTGTAGTTAAATAATCAACTATATTGCCAAGTCTGTTTTCATAATTACTAAAGTATCAAAAAACAAAGTAAGAATGAAGTGATAAATAATACATAGAATGGAAGTTAAAAGTGGAATTCAAAATCTTAACTAGTGGATATAAATATCACCTAGAAATTATTATGACGAAAATTATGTAAAATTTAAATAAAATTCATTCTATAATAAATAATTTACAAATAAATAATTCCAAGTTAACCTTCTTTAAAAATATTTTTTGTTGTTTTAAATAAAAGATTTGTGTTTAAATATATACACACCTGCCTTCTTTTTACTTTTAAATCGCTCTTTTCCCTTCTTTTGCCTTCGAGAAAAGGCTTAAGAAGGCGAGAAACCTTATTTTTAGGGGCGGCCACTCGACAGCTTAGACGATAATAATCACTTTACGGTTAGAAAAGATTTTTAAAAGAAGAGGAAGAAGAGAGGAGAGGGTTAATATTTTGAAAAAGTAAGTAGCCAATAAAGAAATAATAAAAAAATTGGTTTTGAATAAAAATAAAAGAAAGATTTATTTATATTTTAATTTTATTAAATCAAAAAAATTTTCAACAAATTTCTTATAAAAACAAAAAACTTTAAATAAATAATAATTTTTCTATAAACAAATTACACGCTGCAAACTAAAAAAGGAAATAATATAAATCACATTAATTATTAATTTGACCTTTTTTAAATTAAAATAATTAATTTATATTTACCTTTTTATCTAAAATAAATCTATAATATAATATTTGACAAAAAAATTAAAAAATATTAATTTAAATGTATTTATTAGAGCCCAACATTTTCACTTTTCCGGGCCCGGTATCCGGATTTTTTTCTCTCAAGTTGACCCGGGCCGGGTCAACTTTGCAAAAATATTTTAAATTTGTTTTTTTATTAAAATTATTAAATTAATAAATAAATTTATAAATATTTTTAAACTTTTATTTAAAAATATTTTAGAAAATCTTCTTTATTTATTCCCAATATTGATTTCAGAATTTATTTAAAAATATTTAAATTTATTTATACTTACTACATAAATGGCTTCTTATTTTCTTTCCTTTGTTATTATTAATTAAAATTTTGTGTTTTGATGATTATAAACTTCTCAATTAAAAAATATTTTTAATTAATTGGGAAATTGGGAAGTGAACGAGGAAATAAAGAAAATTAGTTTTCGGGGTTATATAATCAAAAAAATTTTGCTTGGGCTTAGAGATCTCTAAAATAATAAATTTATAAATTCAAAAAATATACAAAGACTGAATTATATTTTATTTAAATTTAAATAAATTTTTGGATTACCGTACATCTTTAAATCATTTTAAAATAATTCCTCTCTCCATTTATTAACACATACAGAAAAATTGGTGGTTGGCATTTTAGGCGGTGGAAACAATTTTTCAGTTATCCATTAGTAAAATTAAAAAAATCTTTTTTTCATTTCTGATTGTTGGCATTTTAATTATTTATTTAAAACATCCTTTTGCTTTTTCTTAAAAAATAATAAATCGATAAAAATAAAAAATATTTTTGAATTTAAAAATTTTGTAAAATACAAAAATATAAATATTTAAATTTTTTGAAGATTACCTATATTTATTTATTTTTGTTTTTTTTACAAAAAATATTTATTAAATTAATTTAGAAATAAAATATTTTTAAAAAAAAAGTTTTTGATTTCTCACCTTTTTTTATAAAAAATTTAATTAAAAAATATTCTTCTTTTTCTTCTGTAAAACTTGTTTCTTTGTTTATTTCTTTTCTTTTCTTGTTTAGGTATTTTAGATTGTTTGATTGTACAGTAATTTAAAGTTTAAAATTATACTTTTAAAATTTATTTAAAATTTATTTTTAAAATCAAAAAAAGGTTTATATCTTAATTTAAATAAATTATTTAGTTACTTAAACTTTTAGATATTTATTTCTAATTTAGCTCTCTTACCGATTACAATAAATTACTTAATAACTCTTTCAATTCCCCTTTACCTAATATAATTAAAAGTTTATTTTAAAATGAATACTAAAAAATTCACAAAAATTTTTGACTAAAATATTTTTCTCTCAACCCCCCCCCCCACCCCATTCCCAAACCCGCCCATATTTGTATCCAACAAATTTTCTTCAGTTTTTTACAGCCTGAAAAACATAAATAAGAAAAATAAGATAGGAAAGGAAGCCTTCCTTCCCTCAAAGACACGCCCTCCTTTCTCTCACTTAACCCACCACTAAACACCCCCAAAAACGATTCTTAAGTCAGCCGACCATTTTTTATCCTTTTTTTGTATATATCTTTTTTTTTAATACTTTATTTATTACATTCTCTTTTTACTCATCTTTACATCTCCTTTTGCCCACCTTTTTATTTTTAAATGTTTTTTTTCTAAATAAATTTTTGTATTTCCAATTTCTAGTTAGGTATAAATATTTTTACTAAATTAAATAAATATTTATAGATAAACATAGATTAAATTAGGAATAAAGTGATTAAATGGGAGCTGAAATAATTTAAAGTAAATTTGTTTACTCTTGATTAGTAAGTAATCTTGATTATATTAGTTTGATTATATTTCCCCCTATTCTTATATTTTGATTACCTAGGTAGTTTATTAATTTTTATCCCCTCTATTAGATTTACACTAACTATAAGAGGTTTTTACTACTTTCTTTATCACCCTTTTCTTTTTTGATTTGACTTTAAACAATAAGATTGAAAAAATTCTTTTTCCCGATTTTGACTTTTATAAATATTTAAATTTTTAAAAATAAAAATATTTTTTTAGCTTTTTCTTAGTCAAAAATGTTTACAGCTTCTCCCACTTGACGATTTTAATGTCCATAAGGTTTTTACTGCGATTTTGGATATCCTTCCCTGTCAACATGGCACTAACTAGAAGAGGTTTTTACTACTTTTTTGGCCATTTAAGAGAGGTATATAGATAGTCTCCCCTCTTCCCCCTCTCCTTTTTTTTATATTTTTAGGTTTGTCATCTTCCCTTTTTTCCTCTCGAAAATTTTAATTTATTCTTTCCTCCCCCCTTCCCCACTTTCCACAAGTCCCGTAGGGTGTAAGCATTAAATTTTTAGAGAAAATAAATACTACTAGAAACGTTAGAAACTAAGCATTTTACCACCCCTTCCTTTTTTTACTTGACTTGGCCCTCAAAAAATAATTCGGCACATCCAATATTATTTTTAATATTTTTTTTGGATTCATTCAAAAAATACTAATAATTCCCGATTTTCACACTTAAAAATAATTTAGGTATATAAATATTTTTAAATAAAATATATTTACATACAAATAAAGTTCAAATATTTTGTTTAAAAATACTTAGTTTTTTGTTTAAATTAACAAATTTATTTTATTTTTCAATTAAATATTTCCAATTTATTTCTTAAAAATATTTTTAGATAAAAAAATCAAATTTAATTTTAATCGTTAAATGGTAATAGAAATACCAACAAATTCACAATCAACATCAGGAAATCCATCTCCTAATAATTCATTGAGGAATTTACAGTCAACAACTTTACAAGAAAAGTAAGGAGAGGGAGAATAATGACTGTAAATAAATAAATTTTTGTAATTTTAATGAAAAAATATCTTTATGTTTAAACTAAAATTTAGAAATGGAAAAATTGAAAATTTAAAAATTATATATTTATTTCTCACCAAAACCCCCCTAAATTCGGCCTTATATTTTCAAAAAAAAAATTATCTAAAAATAATTTAAACTAACCCCTTTTTAAGTAAAAACCCTCCTACTTCCTCCTCCTCCTCCTCATCACCTCCTCAATCCTCTGCTTCTTTATCGTTTCCTTTAATTATGGATGAACAAAAATGTCAAGATCCCTCTACAAGTAATCACCACAACCAACAAATTAATAATTTAGATTTAATTAATTGTTTTAATAAAAATACTTCAGAAGAACAACAAAATAATGAAAATAATAAAGAATTATTTGGTTGGTTGTTTTTAAAATTATTTGAAAAAATTAAATTTTATTTCCAAATAAAAATATTTTTTTTATTTTAACTTAAAAACTTGACAGATTTTTTTCTTTTTTTTTTAATATTTTTATTATTTCTTTTCTTCCAAACAATTATTTTTTTAATTTTCAAAAAACAAATATGCATGCCTATTTATTTATTTCTCTCTTTCCTTTATATATATCCGGCTGTATTATACTAGAGGGATTTTTGAATTGTTTATTTTTTGTGGCCAATCTGATTTGCATAATCGTGCCATTTTCCGCTCATCAATAAAAAAAAAGCTTTTTTTTTTATTTTTTTCAAAGGATTATTTGGAGAATATTTATTTATTGAGTAAAAATTTAAAAAGAAAAAATTAAAAATATAAGAAAGAAATTTGTTAATTTTTGCGGATCTTCCTTACTCTTCCCCCCCCCCCATACTTTTAATAAATATTGTGCCATTATTCTTAAAAGTTCGATTTAAATATTATTAAAACATTTTTTTAAATTTTTCGATGAAATAATTCCGAATTTTATTTTAAAAAATTATACAAATTAATTAATTAATCACAAATAAATATTAAATAATTTAGACAGGTGAAAATATTGAAATAAAAAATTTATATTTTTTTTTCTAAATAATTTTTTATACCCAAAAATCTCAATTTTTTATAATAATTAAATATATTTTGTTATTTTTTCAATAATTTTTACCCAACTTGGGCATATCAACTGTCACAAAACTGGTGAGAAAACGGCACCGTCTGTCGGCATTTTTGCCCTTAAAAATTTTTTTGTATTGCGCAGCGGCACTACTTATAAATAAATAAACATGCTTTAAGGCGGAAAATGCTTTATTAACAAAAAAATTTTTTCTTTCATTTAAGGGTTTGCGCGGCATTTTTATAAACAAAACGTTTCCCACCTGTTGGGACTTTTATTTTTAAGAAATATAAATAAAATAAAAATTGTTTTAACAAATTTTTATTTTATTTTTTATTGGCGGGCCACGATTTTACGTATACCCCTCATTTTTATTTTAGGCACGAATTTTAAAATTTAGTCTGTCATTTAGCATAGGAGAAGCATTAGATCTAGCCATTATGTTTATATTTACATATCGGTCTCCCTCGGGAAATTTTTCTAGATTTTTTTAAATTCCTGATAGCCGATAATTCCTTTTTATTTTAATTATTGGACTTTAAAATTTTTTTAAAATTGTGCTTTAATTCAAAATCTTGAGTGAGTCGATATAACTAGGCTTATATGTAGACAATAATTTTTAAAATAAGTATAGTATATCAAATTCTAATTAAATACTTCCAATATTTCCTTAAATTATTTTTTAATTTTCTCTAAATATCAAAAAAATTCAAAATTTCCTTATTTTCTCCATTTTTACATAAATCTTTACACAAAAAATAAAAAAAATATTTTTTATTTTTCTTTCAATGCCGTCTAGTAACTAAAGCAATTAATCACAATTTTTCTTTCAGCTTTTTCATTTAAAAATAAAATCAACCATTTTTTGCATGGTTTTCCTTGAATATTTTAATTTTATAAATTACTTAAAATAAAAGCAAAAAATATTTTTAGGCGTTGATTTTGAATATTAAACATAAAAAATATCTAAAAAGGGGGAAAATCTAAATTTTGGACAAAAAATTTTTAAATCATAGCATTTATAATTAACGATTAATTAAATTTTATGATGGGTATGCCTTGTTTTTTTCTGTGATTTTTTCTAAGTATCTGATTTGTAAATTGGTGAGTCTCACCCAAGACTATTTAGGGGAAGGTGTCTAAGATTTGGTTTTGAATCCTAGAGAATTTCCGGGTTTGGAAAGCTCTATTGAGTAGAAAAGTATTTCATATCCAAAAAGTACCTAAATTTTGCTTTACAAACCTAGAAAAATTCTTTAGTGTCAAATATATTTTTAACTAGTTTTTCTAAATTAATTAATCTTACAGAATTTTTTTCTGAAACGACCTTAATTTATTTTACAGTTTCCTTTTCCAAAATTTTAATTAAAAGAAAGAAATTCTTTTTTTTTCTATATTTTTCTTCAACATTTCTTTTATTTTTTCCCAATTTATTTCCTCCTCTAAAATATATCCAATCACAAATACTTTTGTAAATTAATTTGGGATTGTAATTTTTAATAAAAAAATAACTAAAAACGGTCATTCATTTATTTTTTTTTATTTTGGAGAGAAAAAGAAAAAAATAAAAAAAACCCTCATTTCTTTCTTTAATCTTTTATTGTTGAGGAAATTAATAAATTGAACAATTTTTTTTTACTCAGCATGAGTTTCAATCTTTTTTTCTAATCACTTTTCTTTTCGAATTTTTCTTTATTTTTTCTTATTTAAATTATTTCATCAATAAATGTTCTTTTTTAAATATTTTTCTAAATATTTTTATTTATTTTGTTGCTTTTACAAAAAAAAGCCGGATGTAAAATAAAAGAAAAAACTTGAATTAAAAATTTTGGGAAAAAAGGAAACGTTGATTGGCTGGGTACTGTAGTTGTGGAAGAGAGAGGAGAGTGAGTAAAGGGGTGAGATGTTGTAGTTGTGTTAGTTAAAAAAAGGAGAAAAAGTAATGAAAAAATTTTAAGTATTAATAAATAAATTTTCTTGTAAGATTCGATAAGTTTTTAATCATTTAGGATTAAAAATAATTAATTTTTCATAATTAATTTCTCATAATTTACTCAGATTTTTTAGAATAAAGTTGCACTTATTTCCTCTAATTGAATGCCCGGCCATTTAATTTTCAATTATCCTCCAATAAGGCATTTTATATATTCTTGGGGACATTAAACTTGAGGAGGGTATTAGAGGAAATACTTTAAATTTAATATGAACATATCGAAAATATTCTTTTTTTCAAAAATAATTTTATTTTTATTTTTTCTTTCCAATTTTTAGCCAATTCAACATTTTTATTCAAAACTTGTCATTTTCGCTTCTTCTTTTTTATAAATTCTCGGGTTTCTACAATTTTCCGGTTGAGTCAATTTAAAAGGGCAAATGAAATTTTTAGAAAAAAATAAAAATTCTTCTTCTTTTCTTTCCCTCCTTTTTATTAACCAGTCAGGCGCTTGTCCTTGTTATGTGCTTGAAAAGAATTATCCACCCTTTCCCTATTGGTTTATTCCCGCGGGATTGAGACATCCAAAACCAGGACAAGAAAAAAAAAGTGAAGATGAAAAGAAATGAGTAAAAAGTAAAAACGGAAATGAATTGTAAAAAAGAAGTAAGGGGGAAGGGAGGAGGGGGGGGGAGGGGGGAAGAAGGTGGAAAATTTAATTATAAATAGAAATATATATTTCTTAAAGTTGGTTAATATATTTAAATAGAAAGTAGGTATATTATTTATAAGGGATGGGGAAAATGTGTTAAAATTGAAGTTGAAAATTAAAAAATTAGGTTTACTCAAAGAAAGCTTGAGTCGAACTTTAAATTTGGAATACTCAAAATTATTCGTTCGATTCTAGAAAATAGTTTAAATGAAGAAAAATAAAAGTAAATTATTGACTAAAAAATTAAAATATTTAGGAAAAAATTAAAGAATATGTATTTAAAAAAATTTCCTTCCTTTTTAAACCTACATATTTTCTAACCTTTTATAAATCCAACATTTTTATATAGGGGCTTCTTTATTTCTGCCCATTGAACCTAAATATTTATAATGAATTTAATGTTGGCACACGGAAATAAATAAATAAAAATATTTTTTGGTTAGCCCTTTATTTTATTTATTTTTCTGTTTTCCTTTCTCAATTTTCACACATTTTTGACCCCCAATCCACCGGGAAATTGGTGTGCGCAAAGAGGCGGTAATACTAAAATAAAAAGCAGCCGCTCTATTGTGTTTTTAAAAGAGGAAGTGGAGGATGAAAAATAATAGGAAAAAAGAGAGGGGAAGGGAAGATGAGTTAAGCTTTAAGTATTGAATTGACTATAAAGCATTAAATAGTAGAGGTGCCAAAAATGCTTTTAAAAAGAAATATTAAAATAGGTAAATAAATAGAAGGGGAAGGGGGAATTAAAATTTAAAATTATAAGAATATTGTTTTTAAATCTAATGAAGCTCCCTTTGTGATATTTTGACAGTTCTTAATTATGTAGAAATGCCAAATTTAATCTTAAATCTTTTACAAATTACTTTTTCATGAACTATTCAAATATTTTTGACATACCTACTTGAGTTTTTCTCTAGAAACTTGTCTAAATTTAATTTAAATTTTATTTATATTATCCACTCTCTACAAGTATTTTTGACTAAATTCAAAATCAAAATCAAAATAATTTAATCAAATAATTTTAAATATTTAATTTAGATTAATATATTTTTTAGAAAATCTAGAATTCTGTTTATGTTCAAGTTGTGGATTGCCCATTCAAGATAGATTTATATATAAGGTTTTTATTTAAATAATTATATTAATCATTTTTGGATTTTTTGTCTAAAAACAAAATTTTCGGCTGATTAAAAAAATTTTTTTTTATTTTCCTTTCACTAAAACCAAAATTTGAGAAAAAAAGATTTGTCAATATAAAAATAATTTTTAAAATTAAAGGTGCTAGATTCCCAATTTTATCACGAAAAGTGCCTCAATTGTTCAGTTTGCAGACAACCCTTCCCTTCAGGAACTTGTTTTAGCAGAAATTCTCTTTTATTTTGTCGAGAACATTTTCTAAATACTTTCGGCCCAAAATGTTCTCGTTGTGCAGCCCCAATTGACGAAAGAAGTATTGTAAGAAGAGCAAATCAACATATTTATCATTTGCAATGTTTTCAATGTGTTGTTTGTAAAGTAGAAAATTTAAATCTAAAAAATATTCAATTTTATTAAACTTAATTAATTAACCAAGAATCCTGCCGTGCTGCTTTCCGAATTTCTTTTGAAAAATCGAAAATATTTTAGAATTAAACTGACTATGTTTACCATCCTATTTTGTCTCTGTCTTTAAAAATGAATCAACAAAAATTCCTAAATTCTCGAACTCAGAAATTCCCGATGTTTTTTTGGGTGGAAATGTCTCTTGGGTGGTTTCCGAAATCGGAATTTGTTTTTTAAGTCGGCAAGATACCAAAGTTGAAAATATTATTTTCTTCTCATTTTTGAATCTATAATTTAAAAAAAAATATTTTTTTCACAAAATTAATTTAATTTTAAAGCGGGAAATGGACACTGGTGATCAATTTTATCTTATTCCAATGGATGGTAGATTAGTTTGTAGACAAGATTTTGAAACAGCCCAAAAAGGTATTTTAAATTAAAATTAATTTAAATTATTTATTTTTTTTTTGGTTAAATTTAATCTAAAAAATATTAAAGAAGAATTAAATAAAATCTGCCATTAACATTTAAATTTTTCTTTTAAATCTTTTAATCTAAAATATATATTAAATATTTATTCATTTATGACCTTTTTTAAAATGTAAATATTGCAAATAACTTTAATAACTATTTTTGCATAATTATTTATTTAAATTTTATTTAATTTTAAAATAAAATAATTATTAAAATATAAATATAATATGTAGTGACGAGATTATGAAGTAAAGGATATACATATTATATTTTTAATAAAGCCCCAATCTAGCTCAGGATCCGGCTTACTAGGCCGGAACCATGATTTGAAAACGCAAACATCCACAAAACATATAATACCCAGTACTGGCCCCTTATTCAAAGTTACGCAAAAATCCGCTTATTTTCATTCTTCCAACTTTTTTAATTTTTATTTTATTAAACCGTCTTTATAAATTATCTACTACATAAAAATATTTATGAAGTTTTGCAATAAAAATATTATTTTTTAAATTACTTCCCACACTGTTAAAAACTTTTATTTTCTTCCCCCTCCATAATATCCAAAATATATACAATTTTTTCCTTTGCAAATGGCTTCATTTTTTTATTTTTTTCCTTCACCTTTTTTATATTAAAGCCGATTTGCGAGAAAAATTAAAGAGTTTTTTCACCGGAAAGTATAAAAATGATCGAAAAAAGTACAAAGTTAAAAAAATTTAACTAATCTGATTTAAAATATTTTTTATTTATTATTTTAAAGTTTGGATGAATATATTTTAATTAAAGTTTGTGGGGAAATATTTTTTTTATAATTTTTCCATTTTAAATTGATTCATAATTTATTTGTTAAAATTAATTGTTAAAACCATTGTTATTCTAAACTTTACTATTATTCCAAATATAACCACAACTTTATATAAAACAAATAAACTTTCAGGTGAGTAGTTACCCCCCCCCCCCCACTTAGTTACAGTAACTTTACGCGAATATTATCTTCTATCCTTAACTTTTCACACATTTTATCTTCAAACTCTTAACTTTAACTTCTAATCTCTAACTTTACATCAGTAATATCTTTTAGTGCTTAACTTTGCAATTTTACCCACAAAATCTACATCTTCCATCCTTTAACATTACATCAATTGTTTCTTCTATTGCTTAACTTAACATTAATTCTAATCCTTAAGTTTACATCAATATTATCTTTTAGTACTTAACTTTACATAGAAGATAATATTCGCGTAAAGTTACTGTAACAAAGTGGGGGGGGGGGGGGGGGGGGGAACTACTCAGGTGTAGGCCAGGGGTGTGCCGAAGGTGATTTTGATTTTAATTTAAAAAGCGACAGGCGAAAGCGAAAGGCGAAAATTATCACTAACGATCCTTTGGTTATAACCTTTTTAATCCCTAAATGGGGAATTTCAAGGGATTTATAGAATAAGGAATTATTGAAAGGATAGCGGGGATATGAAGGGAGGACGCTAGAATATATGGAAGCAAAAATTTGACTTTGATTTTCTATTTTCTGATCTCTTTCCGATCTCCTTCGTTGGCTATGAAAATCTTGGCGAATCCTGCCAATCCTTGGACACCCCATTTCCTTAATATCCTTACCTATATTCTAGCAAAATTTGAAACAGATCCATTTCATATTTGTTGAGACATTGGTATAAAACTAAGTTATGCTATCATTTTGTTACAGAGTATTTTGTTTTTTTGTACTATTTAAACTATTTCTATATTGTTTAAAAAAATCAGATTTAGTACTTCATTTCTTCATCTTACTATTATACTAATTTCCATTAAAAACAAATCAAAAAAAGATTAAAAAATAAAAATAATCTTTTATTCATGTCTGTTCTTGAAATCCCTTTTTTATAAATTTATTACTAATATATGTAAATAAATGGATGTTTTAAATAGAAATTATTTTTATATTAATATAGGGTTTAAAGTTAATTTTATTAATTATTAATAAAGATTTAGTTTGGAAATTTAAAAAGATTCATTTGTTTTATATTTAATTAATTATAGTCATTTAAATAAATTTTTCCATTAAAATTCCTGGTTTCTCGCCTAGGATTGAGACACTCAAATATTTATAAAATGGAAAATAATATTTTTATTTATTTAAAAGTTCAATGATCTAAACTCTAAACAGCTTATTTCTATTAAAATAATATTTATCATTCATTCATCGCTTCTTTTATTTTTTTTGAAATTTAATTTTTTTAAAAGGATTAAAAACAACTAAAATATATAAATAAACTAAAATATAACTCATTCTGTCCTTAAGTAGAAAATGGAAGGATAAAAAGATATACTGTATTTACTTTAATCACTAAATAGTTATTAGATGCAGACACAATTAATGGCCTTTTATTAATTTGGATTTTTGTGACTGTTTTTTGAAAAATATTCTTTTATTAATAATCATTCGTTAGTGTATTTTTTAAAAATCCCAAAATGTGAAAAATTTTAGTTAGGTATTCAGGGAGTTATGGTCGAAAATAACAAAATTTCTGTAACCACAGGAATTCTAAATTTCTTTAGAAAATGTGTAATATTGAGTCTAATATATCATTCGAAAACTTTTCAAAATTAATAAAAATAAAAAAAATTTGTAAAAAAAACCCCCATCCTAAAAATTTAATTTAAAAATGGCCAGTAATATTTAAAATTTTTTATTTTTATTATTTACATACTTTTACAAAAATAATTTTAAAAAATAAATTTCCGGTTATTAATTTTTTCAAAATTATTTTTATTTACAAACAATTTCCTAATTAAAAAATTAAGAAATTAATAAACAAACTTTAAAATATTTAAATAAAAATAATTCGCAACTGCCAATTAAATAAAAATAATCCAATAGAGACACTTTAAATCCCTTTTTTCCCTTGACGTTAACAAACAAACAAAAACACATTTTTAACAAAAACAAAGAAAAATTAAATGTCTCCTTTTAATAAAAGATTAAAAAAATTTGATATTAATTTAATAAAAATAAAAAAAATAAATTTATTTATTTAATCCCTTCGAGACGTTAAATTTTTTGTTTAAAACTCTTTAAATTAAATAAAATATTATTACAAAATAAATAAACAAAAATAAATATTTTTATTGAGAAATTAAGGATAAATATTATTTTATATTTTTTAAATTAAATTATATAAAACATCATAAAAATATCTTAATAAATATATTTACAGTAATATTTAAAGGATTTTTTAAAATATTGGGATATAATTTTAAGTAGAGATTAAGGATTGTGGGGAAATTTCTTGGGTTGTGGGGAATTTCTATTCGGGGAACGGGGACGGGAGATCTCCCGTGGGCTTCCACATGGGAAGTGAATTGCTCGGGGAAGCTCAATTCCCTGGGGAACGGGGATCCTAATATAAGGATACATACCGTATTTCTTGAAATAGTACTGCCCCCTCAAATAGTACTGCCCTTTAGAGGTGGGTTGAAAAATAGTACTGCCGGCAATATTATTTCAGGAAATATTGTATATTCAATCTTTTGTTCAATTTATAATTAAAAAATAAATTTATTCAAATTTCTTTTCACCGTTTCACAAATTTAAAATATATAATTTAATAAATATTTCTAAATTTTAAAGAATCAGCAGAAATGGATTTGGGCAATAAACGTCCGAGAACAACAATTTCAGCAAAAAGTTTAGAAATGTTGAAGCATGCATATCAATGTAGTAATAAACCTGCTAGACATATTCGGGAACAATTAGCTAGCCAAACTGGTTTGGATATGAGGGTTGTTCAGGTTTGGTTTCAGGTATTTTTAATTAATTTTAAAATAATTAAATTATATTTTTAAAGAATCGGCGTGCAAAAGAAAAACGTTTAAAGGTTGGGGGGTTTTTATTTTTATAAGAAAAAACACTCTTAACATAGGGAATAATCTTAAAAAACAAAAATTGATAAATAATTATGTAGATGAAATGATAATTTTCTAAAGTCGTTTTCGGTTTTTGGAAATTTTTGTGTATCCGGAACTTTAACTGAAAAATCTTTTATTCTCCAACCGACAGTTCTAAATGTAGGGCAAACAACAGAGGATAAAACCACATACAATTACTATATTAATTCAACTAAATAATTAAAATAACTTTAAAAATTAAACAAAAAATTATTCTTTTAAAGAAAGACACACATCGTCGTTATTTATCAAATAATCAAAGCGACCAACATTCTCCAGATTGTTTCAGTATAGATATGAGAAGTAATGGAAGAGGTTGTGGAAGTGGTCCTAGTTCTGTCCCTTCATCTATTGGATTACAAAATTTATTTGGAAGGAATGGAACTATAGATTCTGATTCAGGAGCGTCCAATAATGATGCTGAAAGTCCAATTTATAGTAAATAAATATTTCTTTTTAAAATTAATTTAAAATTTAAATAATTAGGTATATACACAAATCCTTCAGAAATTGATGTAGATGGAAGTGGAGAATTTTGCCGTAATATTAATTTCATTTTAATTAAAAAATATTTTTTATCTTTTTAGAAGATCAACAAACAACATTAGATGGAGAACAACAACAAAGACAACAACAACATTACCATAATCAACAATTAAATGTCGATTCATTCCCAACAGGAATTGTTGTATCAGAACAATCAAAAACTGTAATTATTTTTGGGAAAAAATTATTTTAATATTAGAATTAAATTAAAAATCTAAAAAATTTAAATTTTAAAATTAATTTTATTTATTTTTTACTTTTAAAGAAATCTCTCCAAAATATTTTTTTAATTTTAATTTTTAGCCCCAACCACCTCAACAGCAACAACAACTTTTTTCATTTGAACAACAATTAAATATTTCAACAACAAATCAACAACAACAACAACAACATTCTCAACCATCTACCCCCCAACAATTAAATAATCCAAATCAACCAATTAATAATAATTTAATCTTTTCACCCCCAATTACTTCAATTAATTGTTCACAACCTTCACAAGCAGCTTTGCTAGCTGAACAACAATATTTACTTGCTGCTGCTTTTGGTAATTAATTAATTTTAAATTTTTCTAAAATATATTAGATAGTTTGATAAATAAATAAAACTAAAAATTGTTTTCTCTCCTTTTCTGCTTAAATAAACCCGTAAAAATATCACAGTTGTTATCTTAAAAGAAATAATAATGGAACACTTTGTTTTCATGAATGAATCCGTAATTAGGGTACGACATGGTTATAATAAACTGGTCTGACTGCCGTTGAGCTCTAATAGTAAAAATTATAGATATTGATCTATTTAGTGATTTTAGCTGGCCCTATAAATTATTATTGTGACTTCCTTCCCTTAATTTTCTTTTTTTCCTTAAAGATTTTCTTCTATTCTTAATGTAAAAAAGAAATAAAATTTTAATTATCTAAATTTAATATGTATTTTCTTAAATTTTTATGTGCCCCAACCCAGCCAATACAACTTAACCAACCTTTTCTTATGGTTGGTGGTATACATCAACAACAACAACAAAATCAACAACAATTTCCCCCAACCTCAACACCCGAATTTTACCAACAAAATTTTAATGGAATTAATTTGCCATCTACGACACAAAATATGGCTATACAATTTTCCCCATTACAAATGCATCCTTCACATTATAATCCAATTACCCAATGAATTTTTGAAGAAAGTGAAAGAAAAATATTTTTGGAAAAAAATTAAAGAAAATTAATTTTTGTAAATACAATTATGAATGTTCCCTCTTAATTGAAGGATACTCCTCCCTTCCCCCTTCTTTTCTTTTATTCTTTAATGTTAATTTTTTATTTAAACTCTGATAATTCCAAATTCAAATTATTATGAAATGTTAGATAAACATGTAATTGTTTAATATTTCTTATACTCTAAAAAATTTATTTTTCGAGAAAAATATTTTGAAATTATCCAAAAAGCATTAGAAAGGCATTTAAACTTTTAAAATTTTTATTTTGTATGTACTTTTTCTTTAATGCCCAACATTTTCCTCGAATGGATACTTCATTATTAAAATAACTCATTCGATTTATCTAAATATTCCAAATTCAAAATAAATAATTAATGACATCGTTTTCAATTTTCAAGCCTTGTAAATTTGCGAGTGCTTGTACTTTTCTATGGCAGGGAATTTTTGCAGATTTGAACTAAACTTTATAGTTGAACTCGGCTCTACAGCCAAGGAAATTTAATGTTTGGCATTAACGAGAAATTGTACTTTATTCTTTAACTGCCCAAAATTTATTTAAAGTTTTGACATAAAATTTTTATAAATTTTGTGCTATATCCTAAACAGATTAATTTTTACTGCTAGTCATTATTTTTGATTTTAACAATAGTATTTTTAAATTGTAGCAAAATATAAATTAAAATCTCATAAAAATGTGATTTTTTGAAATAAATTTTTTTGTAATTAACATATCCTTGTCTGAGAGATAAAAGAAAAGAATTTATCAACATTTAATTTTTAAAAGAAAAATATTAAATTTTATGATAATACAAAGAGGATATTTATTTTGAATATTTTTTCTTTTCTTCTTTAACTTGTCACATCATCGAATAGCCTGCAAAAATAAATAGTAAATATAATTAATTATTTAATTTAATTTTTTCTTAACTGTATAGGAACATTGCCACCAATTTCTTGACTAATTAATTGTTTCAAAATTTGATTTTTAGTAGTAAAATAATCAGTCATTATCCACTCATTTCCATCCTCAAATTCAGTATTTTCAAATAAACTCCAATGCATTTTAATTTTATTTTCATCATTTATTGGAGGGCGAATATTTTCCTTTAATTTTTTAAATTCTTCAATAAACTCTTCAATTTTAAAATATTTTTCATCATTTACAATTTCGTTAGTAAAGAATAATGTTTTTATATTCTAAAAAGAAAAAAAGTTTAATTTTAAAATAAAATAAAAACATACAGGGCAATATTTAATTACATCTATTGCAAGTTCAGTTGAAAGAGGAAAGTTTATTAGCAAATACTAAAAAATAGAGTAAATATATTTAAAAATCAAAGTCAAATTTAAATTTTAAATAATTCACTGAATTTTTATTTAAAGAAAAATAAAGTTTGTCGATATAGAAATAAATAAAGTTTGTCGAATAAAATTTTAACTTGATAGAATCAAAATCCCTAATATTCTAATCTAAAATATTAAAGCACCTTTCCAAGCGGGTGTAAAACGATCAGTTAACCAAATCGAACTAAATAAGTGATGCCCGTCTGATAACGTCTGATAACCTTTTCAGACAAATTTAATACTTTAACAGTATGTTACCTCCAATTTCCCTTTCAGAATTAATTTACTCAAAAATTTTTCTGAATAAGGAAAAGGTGCTTTAATATTTTAGATTAGAATATTAGGGATTTTGATTCTATCAAGTTAAAATTTTATTTGACAAACTTTATGTTGCTTTAACTCATGCGTATTTTTAGGAGAAAGGAAAAGGAAAGGAGAAGAAAAATAAAATGGTGGGAGATAACCACAAAGTACCTCATTTAGTTAAAGGTATAAATAGATGCTTGAAAACTCCAAACAAATGTCTAAAAATTGATAGACTTTCAGTGAATTTTTATTTACCTCCAATTTCCCTTTCCGAATTAATTTACTCAAAAATTTCAGATAATCAGTTTGATTCACAGGTAATTTAGTTCGAGCATATACTTTTAGTGTAAACGATCGCAATGCAGGAAACAAAGCAATTGGATCCAAATATTTGTGTAGCTTAAAGTCTAAAAACTCCATACTTTTTAAGGTAAGATGCTCTAATTGAGGAAACATTTCTGGCACAAAACGCAAGAGAGCAAACTAAAATAATGTGAATATTTAAATAATTTAAGATTATTTCAAATTATTTTCAATATTATAACAACCATTAACAAATTTAAATTAAATTTTTACCTCATCCCTAACAATCCCCATATCAAAAGCCGTTAGTCGTTGTAAAAAGTTTGGAGTAAATCCATTGACATCATCTGCGGTAAAGTGTTCATAAGGAAGACAAAGAACTTTAAGATGCTCAAATGCTTGTACTTGCTCCTTCAAATCTCCAATATTTTCTACTGAAAGCACCGTCTATAAATAAAAATAAGTATTTTAAAATGGGATCAACCCAGAAAGTCGAATTTAAATATTTGGGAGATAAAGGATTTGTGCAGATTAAGATGGATTTGTTGGGATTAAGGAGGATTAGGGACAAGACGGAAATTCTCTCGTGCAACTGTCGGATAAGGCAAAAGGGTAAAATTATCTTTATGGGACACATTTTTCTTATCTTTTCATCTCCCCAGAATAAGACAATTCTCTCATTCGTCTCTAATTAGAGAAAATGAGAGAGAGACACAAATCCGCAAAACATTACTTACAATATTTGGTGCTCGTAGATGAATATTTCGAAGAACACTAAAATTAAAATAATTTTGTCTAAAAACTTTTTAATCAATTACTTTTGTACATTCCCCCTTTGAAAATCATCCAAAAAGAAAATTCGAAGACTATTCGGCAATTGTTCTAATTGACATTCTAAAAATAAAAATTACAAAGAAATCTAAATAATTTATTTTTTACTAAAATTGTTGCAATTGGAAATTGAAAGGATTTGGAGTTGCTCAAGTTGTTCTAACATTAAATTGAAGCATTTAATTGTTGAGAGATGCTAAAAATAAAGGAAGGGAATGTTTAAAGGGATAATTTGCAATAAATAGGAAAACTTACAAAAGTACACTTTTTGATAATTAGTGATTTTAGATTAGGCAATCGTTCTCCAATTTCTTTAAGTTCTGACCCACAAATTGAATGCAAAGAATCAATGCAAAGATGCTCAACTCTATAGCCCAAATGGAGGAGGCGAAAGATGCGGTCCTGTTTTAACATTGCGTGTATTGTCAATTCTAAAGCGTAACGAGCACATCTCTTCATCAGAAGACGAAAAAGATAACGACCCTAATTGAAAATTTTGAAATTTTATTTTTAATCTCGATTTATTTATTTCCTTACATCAACAGAATAATTATATTCTTCGTCTAAAACTACATCTGGGACAACAACTACATGTTTTTGGATGTTCCAACTTCTTTTAGAGGCCGACTGGAAGAGGCGAGAAACGAGTTCCATGTTGAACCGATCATTTATTGGCAAAGATTGGAAGCAACGAATCTTAAAATTTTAAAAGATTTTTAATGAAACTAAATCTCGTTTAATACCAAAATCAATTCACCCAACTCAGAAAGCTGAGTTTGTTTTGGATTTAGCATCTGTGGAGTTGGTCGAGGTTCTCCTTGAATTGGTTGTAGTTGTTGTTGAAGTTCAAGTTGGCGTTGGGTAGGTACTCGGCGATTGTATGGGCGTCTGTACCAAGTGTAGACAATGCCATCCTCTCCAATCGCCTGCAACATTTGACCGCGCTGGGTCATCTTTGACGGCAGTAGAAGGGCAAGTGAACCGTGAAGAGTTAGTTAATAAGTTTAATACTGAATATTAAGTGATCATTTTTGGATCCTTTTATATAATCTGTTAGTATTCCTTTATTATTGTGATGTTTTTATTCTTTTGAGGGAATTTTTTGAACTTATATTTTGGAGAAATTTATAGAAAGTGTAATGTTTCTGCCTATTAGGAAGTTAGTATAAAAAATTTCAATCTTAAATCAGAGTAAAGCAGCTGGGCTATAGCTATTTCTCTCCTTTAGCTTGTGCAAAAGGTTAATCGGCGGCTGGGAGGAAACCAGCTTCTTCACTAGACCGGACTGATGTGTTAGCCATTACACCACGCCACCTACTGCATAGCCTTAGGAATTAAATATTTACATCAGTAATCATGAGGATAGAATTTTTGGATTTTTTGATGACCAAAAAGCTATAATTTGATTAACAAAATCAATTTCTAAATAACAAGAGTAAATTTTAAATTCTGCATTTTTGATGGAACCCGCGATAGTGACCAAAACTCAACAACACGTGACTATAACTAGGAGAGAATTTTTAAAATTAAAAAAAAGGCACAAGTTCAACTTTAATTTAAAGTAAAGCCATGCACATTGTACTTATTTTAATCCAAAATACACACTATGTGTATTAATGGAGAATAAGTTAAATCTATATCGGTAAATTATTACATTTCTTCTGATAAATAAAAGTTTAAATATTAAAAGGCTATTATACATTTATTTTTATCTTTTCTGGGTACTAATTACAACGCAAAAAAATTGAAATTAATGTGGACGTAAGCAAGGACAATAAATAAAAAAATATTTATGTACAAACAATATAGCGATTATAATATTTAATTAGTTTATTCATTTTTGTACTATTTTCGAGTATTATTATCCTCATATTCTTTAAATTCATTAACAAATAATTCCCTCAATACATGACTTCCTCTTATGTTTTCTTTACATTTAATCCATTCATTTCCTTTTTCGAGTTTAGTCCCTTTAAACAAATTTCCAAGCATTACAACTTTTTTAGAATTAGAAGTTGGGGGGATTTTGTTTAATTTTAGTTGTTCAAATCTCTCAATAAATTCATTTGCTCTGAAATACTCCTCCTCTTCTTCTATATTATTTGGATTTGAACTTTTATAGAAATATAATGAACGGATTTTCTGAAAAAAAAGAAGTGTTTATTTTAATTAAAAAATAAAAATTACAGGGCAATGTTCAAAAACACCAATCGCCATATCAGTTGAGAGAAGCAAGTTGACTTTCAAATGCTTGAAAATAAAATGTTTTGAGGGAAGAGGAAATAATTCTCTACTCACCTCCAACCTCCCTTTCTCATACAATTTTCTTATAAAATTCAGATATTCAGCCCGACGAATTAATTTTTTCTCTCTGGTATAAACTCCCAATGAGATTGAACGCAATGCTGGAAACTCAACAATTTGACCCAAAACTGTGTTGTAATTAGTTGTGGGGTTTTCAATGATATCGAATTTAATATGCTCCAATTGTGGAAAGAATTCTGGACGAAAGCGCATAGAAATAAACTGAAAAAATAAAAGAAAAAAATTTGGATGGAGATATTATAATACTTACATTCTCACTAACAACAAACAATTCGAGAGCCTTTAATTGTTTCGAAAAGTTAGCGCGAAACAAATCGGGCGTAATAACATCGTCTAGAATTGGAGAATAATGAAGGCTAAGCACTTTTAGATGTTCAAAATCCTGTACTTGATTAACTACATCCAAAGATCTACATTCGATTGTGAGCATAGTCTTAAAAATATTTTTTAAATTAAAATAAAAGATTGTCAAAATTACAATATTTGGTGCCTGTCGACGAATATTTCCGATAGCGCTAAAAATAATAATTTTTATTTAAAAAATTTAAAAGGGCAATAAACGTGTGGGAAAAAGGGAATAAGTGTTTTTAAGAGGTGTCTCCCGGATTGTCCATGATTACCGGGAACAAAAAATATCCACCACCATTACCTTTCCCCCTATTTTTAACTATCAACTTACTTTGCACTATTCACAACATCAAATAAATTCAGATTAAGAATTCGAAGACTTCGAGGCAATTTTTCAAGTTCAGATTCTGAAAAACAATTTTTTAATAATTTATTTTTCTAAATTTTTACAAACGAAAATTTGCGCAACGACCAACGGCAAAAACTATAAGACGTTGGAATTGTTCAAACATTAAATTGAAGCTATTGATAGTATTGGTATGCTAAAAATTAAAAGGGAAAGATTGAAAAATAATCTTTAAAAAAAACTCACAAATTTACACTTTATGATAATTAAAATTTTGAGATTGGGTAAACGTTCCCCAATTTCTTCAAGTTCTGAGCCACAAATTGTGTCTAATGATACCAAGTGGAGACACTCAACATTATAGCCCAAATGGAGAAGGCGAAAAATGCGGTTTTGTTTTAGCATTGAGTTTATTTGTAGAGTTAAGCAATAACGAGCACATCTCTTCATCAGAAGGCGGAAAAGATATCGAATCTTAAAAATTAAAAATAAATTTTCTCGAGTTTAAAGACTTGTCTTTACATCTATTGAATATGTATCTTTTTTCAAAGAGGCCGGTGGGACAACTACATGTTCCTGAATATTCCAACTTCTTTTAGAGGCCGACTGGAAGAGGCGAGAAACGAGTTCCATGTTGAACCGATCATTTATTGGCAAAGATTGGAAGCAACGAATCTTAAAATTTTAAAAGGTTTTTTAAATGAAACTAAATCCCCCGTTTAATACCAAAATCAATTCACCCAACTCAGAAAGCTGAGTTTGTTTTGGATTTAGCATCTGTGGAGTTGGTGGGGGTTCTCCTTGAATTGGCTGTAGTTGTTGTTGAAGTTCAAGTTGGCGTTGGGTAGGTACTCGGCGATTGTATGGGCGTCTGTACCAAGTGTAGACAATGCCATCCTCTCCAATCGCCTGCAACATTTGACCGCGCTGAGCCATACTTGATGCTGTGATGGTAGATATCCGAGGTAAAGTGAGCGACGAGTGAGCAAGTGAGCACTCGACCACAACAAGTTTAATTAATTCAAGTTAGAAAAAGCAACGAGAGGAACAGTATAATTATTGTTTTTATAGTATGGTATTTATAATTACAGTTAGCTAAAAAAGTCGGTAATCCTTCGTTTCAACGGTCTCTAAAAAATTTTTCACCAAATTTCAATTTTTTAGTCTTCTTTATTTATAACAGGTTTTCTGATAAGCACAGTATGTATAATAAATAATTTTTTTGTGACTGCAGACTTATTACATAAATCAATTTTCAATTAAATTTTTATTTCACAAAATTATTTTTAAATAGATTTGTATTTTATTTTACATTAATTACTTTACAATGTAAAATATTTTATTTTACATTAATTACTTTACAATGTAAAGTAAAAAAAATAGGTATAAAATAATGAAAGATAAAAATCATTCATTCATTTATTTAACATTAATTTTATTAATTTATTGACTATTTATTTTAATTTATGCTTAATAATAAAAAAGAAAAATCATTAAATATAAAGGTTGAGGAACAAAAAATAGAAGAAGATTGTTGCAATGAAAATATAGATTTATGCCAACAAAATATTAATAATAAAATAAATAATGGACAGCAACAACAAAAACCTTTAAAGGTTTTTTAAAAGATTTTTTGAGGATTTAAGGGGATTTTAAGAATAATTCTACTTTAAATTCTTTTAAAAAATAAAATATAAAATTTAAAGACTAAGAGATTTAGAAAATTTAAAAATATTAACAAAATTTATCTTTTAATACAAAATGTGGAACCTTGAAAATAGAAACAAAGTTTAAAATCGAATTTGTAATTAAATTTTGAAATCCTCTATTTAATCTTTAAATTAATTCTGCGATTTTGGAATAGCAATTTTAAAATAAAAATTAATTCTTAAAAATATTTTTAGTTTCTAGCAAGTTTTTTGTTCATTTTTTCAATTGCCACGTCATGGGCTTTTGCAACACAATTTCGAAAATCTGTTATGGTTATAGACAAAAAACATGTTTTTGCTCCTTTTTTTATGGTTTAACTTTCCAAAAAAAATTATTTTTTCATTTTAATTTAAATTAAAGGTTTGGTTTGGGACTTGTTTTATGTTTTTTTGTTATCCTTTATTTATTTTTTATTTTATTTGTTTAAAAAGAAACAAAAAATTATTAAAAGAAGAACATTTAAAAGCCTTACAAATTTTAAAATTTCAACAAAAATTTAAAAAAAGAATTGGACATTTAATTATTTTATTAATTTTGTGGACTTGCTCAAATTATTTATATGCTAGAGCTTTAATTAAAATATCTGCAAGTACGGCTACTTCAATAATGAGTACAAATAGTGCTATAGTTTATTTGTTAGAGTGGATATTGTTGGGAGAAAATTTTAGTTGTATTAAGGTTTTTTTTGATTTAAAATTTTTGAAAATTTTATTTGGGAAGGAAAGAAAAAAGAAATTTTTTAAGAAAAGAATTCCAATAAATTTTTATATACATAAATAACACAAAATTAAAATTAAGGTTGAACAAGACAGGCTTAAAAGCTGGAAATTTTGATATTTCTTGCCAAAAATTTTTGCCCATTTACATAAATAATAATCCTTTTCTGTGAAATCATAAAAACAGAAAATTTTTTGAAAATGAGTGATTTCTAGCAAAAATCCCCCAAAATAAAATCAGTATTTAATTAACTACCACTTAAAATCGAAAATCTGTTTTTTTAAATTTAGATTAACCAAAATAGACCTGACTGGTTGATAACCGGTTGTGCCCAACCCTTAATTTACATAAATAATAATCCTTTTTTGAAAAACAAAAATTTTTTTAATTTAATTTAATTAAAAGACAATAGCAACAGCATTAGCAATCAGTGGAGTTGTTATTATTTCTTTTGATTCTGAATTTTTTGGAAATAATTTAACAGGAATTATTTTGGTTATTTTAAGTGCTGTTTTTGCTTCTTTTTATAAAGCAATTTATTTATTTTTAATTAATTTTAAAAAATATTTAAAGGTTTTTTTCAAAAAATTTTTCAAAAATTCTTCTCTAAGTCAAATATCTTTATTTATGTCTTTATTGGGGTTAACTAATTTATTTTTGAATGGAATTATTTCTTTTATTTTTTTATTTTGTGGAATAGATTATTTAAATTGGGAATATATACCTTGGATAGAATTAATTGGAAGTGCCTTTTTAATTCTTTGTTGGTTTTTTTGATTAAATTAAAATAGAGATTACCGTTAGGGTTGGGAGTCGGGCATCGAATTTCGAGTCGGCATCGATCGAGTCGGGCATCTAATTTTGGCACGAAAAAGATTCAGTCGCCCCGACCCGAAAACCCCAGCCCTAATTACCGTATTTACTCAATAATTACCCTGGGTAATTATTTGTTCAATTTTTCGCTGAAGGGGGTAATTAATTGAAAAGGGCAATTATTTTTGAAAGGGGGGGTCATTAATAGGGAAATGATAATTATTTGAGTAAATCGAATTCATTTTAATTTAATTGAAAAAAAAATTTTTTTTATTAAAGTATTTAATTCCCTTGTTAATTTTGGGATTGTAATACTTGGACCTTTAATTGTATCTATCGGAATGATTTTTGGAATTCCTCTTAGTACCGGTAATTTAAAAATAATTTAATTTAAATTAATTTAAAAATTTACAGTAATTGATATATTATTTAATTCAATTTCAATAAATTATTTATTTATTATTGGCTCTATATTTATTTTAATTTCTTTTATTTTAATTATTTTACCACAAATTGAACAAAAATTTAATAAATCTAAATGTTGTTGTATTAAATTAGTAAAAGAGAAAGAGGAAAATTAAAAAAAATGAAATGATTGGAAAATCTATTATGTATATTTATTTTGTGTGCATTTAAATATATTTGTGCTATTTTTGAAAGTTTTTTTAAAAGTGCAATAAATTAATATTTTAAATTAATTTCTGGATCATTTAGAAAAATCAGAAAATATACTTTCTGTCTCTCCTTTCTTCCTTTTTTAAAAATTTATTTTGTTGCTTCAATTAATCTTTTTTGTAAATACTCCCCTAAATGAACTCTTTGACATTGACTTGAAAGTTTCTCAAAATCCTCATCTTTTGTAAGTCTACGCATTTCATTTGCAATACGAACATTTAATTTCTTTTAAATTTAAACTTAAAATATTTAACAATAACAACAACTTACAATTAAAATTTGTTTAGAAAATGGACATGAATTACTTAATTGATTTACATAACAAATTGTGGCACATTCAACATTTCTAAAAAAATAAAAAACTATTTTTTCGTTGAATTTTCTTAGTATTTATTTCCTCGAAAATATTTGTTGGAATGGGTAAAAGTTTTTTGGAATATTTCAGAATAAATTGAAATAACCCCTTTTTCATTGGTACTTTACTCACTTGCAAAGCTGTTTTTGGCGTTCTTCTTTATTCATTTGTTTTTCTGCTGGTTGCTTGGCCACACATTTTTCTCGACAAACTTTTAAGAAAAAATTGTTATTCTTTTATTTTTGAAGAATTTTAATTAATCGAAAATAATTAAAATTATTTTCAATGATTAGTGCAAAGGAAATATAAATGGAAGATTGTCTTCATCTTTATCAGCTACTTTAAAACCTTCTCACCTTATATGTAACCCCAATTTTCCTATAACTACACAAATCACTCAAAAATAAACATTAATTTAAACTATGTACCTTTTCCAAATACAGCCCCATGGGGCTGTATTAGGGAGTGGGGCTTTATTTGGAAAAATACGGTATGTATTATATTTTAATTTTTGATAAAACAAGTTTCTAAAGCAATAAATACCAATATCAGCTTTATAAGCAGCTTCACGAAGACAAGGAAGTACAGATTCAAGTTCCTCCTCAAAGTCAATACAATGTATTCGATAAAAAGTTGTATATTGGAAGAATGCTGATTGGTCTTGAAGAGAACATTTTTGAGAACAATGGGCAGATTTATCTAATTTCTCACAGACTTTCTCATAATTTCTGTACATATTTGAAATTGACTTTTCAATTGTTGCCATAGGCTCCATACAACGTTGAAGGCATGGTGAAAGAGAACCAATAAAAAGTTATTATTAATTAAATGTAAAATGTCGGAAAACGAAATGGAAGACTAAAAGTTGGGGACATGTTCATGTTTTTGGCATGAACATAATAATAGGTCAACGGCATTTTCTGTCAGTCACAATTTTGTTTTCTCTCTAATATAAACCCCTGATTAAGTGTTTTAAATAAGGTTGGCGGTCTTTGTAGAACCGGCGTCTGAACAGAAAATTTTCTGATATTCGGATTTGTGTTGCTATCTTCCCTTCTCCCATTATTAATTATGTACTCACTTTCTTCTTGTGCTATTATGTAATTTAATTCTAAAATGGCAAAAATTACTATGGTTGTCAATAAGAGAATAATTGACATTGTTTTTTTAATAATTTAGAGGATATTAAATTTTAATTATTTTAGAGTTTATATTTGTATTTTATTTGTAAAATAATTTTAAAAAATTTTTCTTAAAGAGAAAGTGCATAATAAGTTTTTTTCTATCAAAAGGTTAGTTTCCGCCCAACCAACATCATTAAAAATCTAGGTCGTTCGAGATCACAGCAACAATTTAATGTTCTTCACAAAATTAGTTGTCAGGAGAAAACACCCTCAATTTTCTCCTTTCTCTTATATTAAAAAGTTCCCGTGTAAATCCCTTTAAAAGACATTTTCGAAAAACTTGTTTATAAAAGGGATATATTGTATATCAAAAAAATCACCTATAATGTATATTTGAAGAAAATTTTGTTAAGAAAATTATTTAATTTTATTTAACATTTAAAAAGACAAAAACTAGCTGCGAAAGAAGGGAGGCAAAAGGTCTAGAGCAATATTTAGCACAACAAAAACATAAAATGCATGAAAGAGATCAACAGGACAAAATTAAAAACTAAAACTTATAAAAATATTTAAAATATATGTTGACCAATAAAATTTTGAGTGAAATTAATGAAATGGGCATTTTTAAAACCTAGTATTATAAAATATATTGTTGAATAACAAAAACTACTTAATAAACATAAAGATAAATTTAATTATGGCCATCACTTTCTAATAAGACTAGGCAGAGCAAATATTTTTTTATCAATTTCAATTTTATTATTCTGCCTAGCCGTTCTCTAAATTCCAAAACATTTTTATTAAGTTAGTAGAGAGTAAGGCAAAACTTGAAAGTCTTGTCAAGATTATACGTTCAATCAAAATCTGGATCATTACACTCCATGCAAAGTGGCTTGATTAGTTCCGTACACTGACGTAAAGTTTGGTTGGACGTATAACCTGGGCAAGGTTAACTTACAAAAAAAACGTCAAAACCTTTTAACCAAGATAATGCATAGTGTTGCCTTACTTATAGATTATTAGTGAGCAGAATTATTAATGAAAGATGTTGGTAAACAAAAAGGAAAAATAAAGCTGTCAATTAAAAGCACCAAAAAATGAAAATAAAGAATACATTAATTTCTACTAGCATGTACCTACCCCTAAACTTGATTTAATAAAAAGTCTTATCCATTTAATCCACTAATTGAGTCAAAAATGTGCATCTCTGCAGCAGAACTATCTGTTCGTTCAATACGACCAAAGACACCAAGAGAAAGAGTGTCATCAGAATCAGACTCCCCCGGCTTTTGTAAAAACTTAAAATTTTATAAATTAAATTAAAAATATAATTTATTTTATTCACCTTTTCTCCTTCAAAAAACATTGAAAGCCGTTCAAGCATTCCATCAAACGATTGTCTTAACATACTCTGATATTCTACACGATCTCCAGCCAATGCTGCCTCATTAACTCGAAGTGCAACGTCTAATTCAGCGATTAAAGTTCTTAAATTTAAAAAAATTCAAATGATTTTTCTCTATTAATAAATTAAGATTTATTTAATTCACTTGAATGCAACAACTAAACGGCCAATTCCATTTTTACCATATCTTTGTTTTTGAGCAGGGCTTGTAAAAGATTCAGCATAGGCTAACAATCCTGCATTTACCTGTTAAAAATTAAATGAACATTTAAAAAATCATAAGTAAAAAATACAGTTGGACTAACAGAGCCTTGCAAAAACAATTGTAATTGTTTCAAATCTAATCGTTTCAATGTCTCTTTATCGTGAATTCCATAATGTGAACGAGGAATATCTGCAGCAGTAAGAATTCGTCGGATTTGACCAGCTTTGAAAATTAAACATTCGCTAGCGAGCTCTAACGGTGAAAGGATATTTTCTTCTGTTTGAACAATTCTTTGACGACGACGAGTATTTGGGAATGGACTTTCGACTAGAAAAAAGAGTATTTTATTTTAAGAAATCATTAGAAGTTACCAGTCAAAATTAATCTCCTCAAAGCCGTTCTAGCCATTTCTTGTTCATTCTCGTCAACATTATTATCAATTAACTTTTCTTCTTGAATAAACGTCCAAATATTTGTATGTGAATTATATGCCATTAAATCTATTTTCTCTTCATTTGTTAAAATATTTTCACTGGTTGATTGACTAGTGGAAGAAGAATCAGTATTGCTGCTACTTTTACTTGTATTTTTATTTTTAGAATTATTGGGCGAAGAAGGTGAAGGTTCTATATAAGCTACTTGAATGAAAGCAATCGATGGATCTAGATTGGCTTCGTCTATTGATTTGTCATTT